>JAEQBH010003019.1:0-720218 GCA_016808115.1 Tetrastigma voinierianum
TTCAATGACCCCGAAAATGCTTTTGTGGAGAAGGCCGTCTTGGATGCAGCTTTGATTGCTAATGAGACCATTGACACCTTATTAAGAAGAAAGGAGAGTGGGCTCTTATGCAAGCTTGACATTGAGAAGACTTATGATCATTTGAACTGGGACTTTTTACTTTAGGTGTTGCGTAAAGTTTTGGAAGTAAATGGATAGATTGGATTAGATGGTGCATCTCTATGGCGACTTTTTCGGTGTTAGTGAATGGTACTCTACCTGGCTTTTTTCGGAGTTCTAGGGGCTTGAGACAAGGGGATTCCCTCTCCCCTTTTCTCTTTGTGATTGGGATGGAGGCTTTGAGTTGCCTTATTGATAGAGCTGTTCTTGGGGGCTTCATTTCGGTATGCCACATGGAAGTTGGAATGGGGATGGGCAAATTATCTCCCATTTGGTATATGCAGATGGGCAACCTTGTGTTTTTTCAGGCTGATCCGGATCAATTAGCATATCTTAGCTGGTTGTTGATGTGGTTTGGAGCTATTTTGGGGTTGAAGATCAATTTAAACAAAAGCGAGATCATACCAATTGGGAATGTGGATAATGTGGAGGTTTTGGTTCTTGAATTGGGCTGCAAGGTGGGGGCACTCCCCTCTTCTTATTTGGGACTCCCTTTAGGGGTTCATCATGGTTCTGTGGCTGTGTGGGATGGCATAGAGGAAAGATTAAAAAAAAGGTGACCTTGTGGAATAGACAATATATTTCCAAGGGTGGGAGAATTACGCTCATTAGAAGCACTCTTTCTTGTTTGCCCATCTGCTTCATGTCTTTTTTTCGATTGCCTATGAGGGTAAGATTGAGACTTGATCGGATCCAGAGAGATTTTCTTTAGGGTGGGGGTGATCTAGATAAGAAGCCTCATTTGGTGAATTAGTTGACGGTTTGCACTAACAAAAAGGGAGGGGGCTTGGGTGTTAAGAGCCTCTCTATCCTCAATAGGGCTCTCTTGTGCAAGTGGATTTGGCGCTTTGCTAATGAAAGGGATGCTCTTTGGCGGGATGTTATTAGCTGGAAGTTTAGAGGAGAGGGTGGTTGGTGTTCTTGTGCTGTTCGAGGTGCTTATGGTTGTGGGGTTTGGAAGGAGATCAGAAAAGAATGTGAGACTGTCACCTCACATGCGATCTTTGCTTTGGGGAATGGTTGGAGGTTATGTTCCTTGAAGGATGTTTGGTGTGGCGAGGTGGCTTTATGTGAAGCATTCCCCTCTTTGTTTGAGTTGGTAGCCAATAAAGAGGTCCTGGTGGCAGAAGTTTTGGGAGGATGGGGGCTGGTCTGCATGCTTTTCTAGGCCTTTTAGTGATTGGGAAGTGGAAGAGGTTCAAAGTCTCCTCCATGCTATTCATGTTAAGAGAGTGCACCCTAATCAAGAAGACCTAATGCTTTTAAAGGAGACCAAAGATGGGCGTTTCTCAGTGAAGTGTTTCTATGGGTCTTGGATCGTTCAATTGCTGTTTTGTTCCCTCATAGTATCATTTGGAATACTTAGATCCCTACTAAGGTGAGTTTTTTTGCTTGGGAAGCCTCTTGGGAGAAGGTGCTAACTCTGGATTATCTTAAAAGGAGAGGAAGAGTCCTAGCCAACATATGTTTTCTTTATGAAGCGGAGGAACAGTCGATTGATCACTTATTTGTTCATTGCTCAAAGGCTTAAGTGTTGTGGGATCTTCTCTTAGTTTTAGTTGGTGTTAGTTGGGTTTACCCCAAGTCGGTTAGGGAGACCCTTCTCTCTTGGCGTGGGACTTTTGTTGGGAAGAAGCGCAAAGCTTGGATGACAACCCCTCTATGCTTTTTTTGGACTATTTGGCTAGAAAGAAATGGTATTGCTTTCAATAACAAGAATTTTCTATGCAAAGGATGAAGTCTTCTTTTGTCTACAATTTATGGTCTTGGACAAATTTGTAAATGGTGGATAGACCTAGTTCTTTGGTTGATTTTTTGAATTGGGTAGGTTGTAGATGAGGTATGGTGGGTATAGTTGTGGGCTGGCGGGTATAGTTTTTCTTTCTTTCCTTTTTCTTTTCTTTTGCTCCCATTTGGGGACCCTTTTGTATACTCCTTTATGCTTAGGGCCTCACAGAGCTCTTCTTTTGATGAATATATTTGCTTTTATCCATAAAAAAAAAGACTAGAGAGAGCTGCCTGCCACTGATTTTTTGCTTTCTTCCTTTCAGGAAAGGTTGTCCATCCCACCATTAAGTTTTTAACTAGGAATGGGCATACCCAATCCATTCCTGGCAAAGAAATGAGGGCAACCCAAAAACCCCAAATTGGGGGACAATGAAGCAAAAGGTGGTCTATGTTTTCCTCATCCTCTTTGCAAAGAGGGCATCTACTTGCAAGCTGAAAGCCCATTTTCTTCAGCTGATCCATAGTCAACACACTCACCTTTGGGGGGGAGATACAACTGTTCCAAATAAGGCCAATCGGTATAGTGCGAGAGAGATCACCTTCTAGATGTCTATAGTTGGCTTTGACAGTGTATTGACCTTTCTTGTCCACTAACCGAGAAAATTTTGTTCTTCTCCCTTGATTGATATTTTTGGTACTTATCAGGCTAATCAATCTCTGAGTTTCTTCCAACTCCCAATTATTGAAAGGTCTAATGAATCTCAGATTCGACCCTCCATCCCATGTGGTCTTCCAAACTTCCCCCACCTTAGCCCCTTTTTAAGTGGCTACCGCATATAGAGTTGGAAATGAAGCACACAACGGGTTCTCTCCACACCACTTATCTTCCCAAAATATAATACGATCCCCATCACCCAATATGAGCTTGCAATCTTGTTTCAGTTGTTGAGTTTCTCTCCTAATATCCTTCCAAAGGCTCACCCCAAAACTCCCCCTTGGCTCCACCAAGAACCAACCCCCTTCCTCTAGACCGTACTTTAGCTTAATCAGGTTCTTCCAAGGAGAGTTGTCCTCTACAGCCAGCCTCCAATTTCACTTACCAAGCACGGATTTGTTCAAAATTTCTAGACTTCGGATGCCAAACCCTCCCCCTTTTTTGCTGGTGCAAACTGTTCCCCATTTTACTAAGTGAATTTTTTTATCCAGTTTACCCTACCCCACAAGAAATCCCACTGAATTTTCTCAACAGTTTTAGCCCTTTAAAGTCGAAACAGAGACATTGCGTAGATGGGCAGATTAGAGTGTGTGCTCTTAATCAGGGTCAACATCCCTCCTTTTGAAATATATTTCCTCTTCCACAACTCTGACCTTTTTCTGAACCTTTCCTCCACCCCATTCCAGACCTGAAGTGAGTTACGTCTCATTCCAAGGGGGAGACCGAGGTAGGTTGATGTCAAAGTAGCAAAGCTTGGTTCCTAGAACCTAGACTTTCCCTTTGTTGTAGATTGGAATCCAAAAATCAAGGTGTATACTCTCTTTCTAAAATTTTATTGCACTTTGTGCAGGAGCAGTAAGCTGCACCATCTAGTTTTCACAGGGAGTGTCATGCAAGTTTACAAATTCTACTAACTTGAAGTCTGTAGGAGCACTCCTGTGTTTGGAGGTTTTTGACAAAAGAAAAATAAGAGAAAATGAAAAGCTAGCATTATCTCAATGTTTAGGTAAAATGGAAATTAAAATTTTCCATTGTACTTATCAAAACAAGCTTCAAACCTGTCCTCTTGGATCATATTCCAAAACAGAGTTTATAGTGTTGCGGCACAAAAGGGGCTAAGGCTGCGGATTTGTGGGTAGATCAAGGAACCGCAGGAGCTTAGGACCCTAAGTTTGTGACGCCGTTTAATGACTGGGAGTTGGAGGCAGTTCAGGCCTTTATTGGCTTAACAGATAACAGAGTTATTTCTCCTCTGGTGAAGGATAAACTGACATGGAAGGGAGATGTCTCTGGGTGCTTCACTGTGAAGGCCTATTTTAATTACCTGGAAGATGCTGCCCTCTCATAGCCCCTACCAAAATGCTGTGTGGAAACCTCTATTCCCTTAAAAAGATGGGTTTTTTTTTTTTTTTTTTGTTACGGGGAGGCTTGGTGGGGAAAGGGTCCTCACTTCAATTCAGCCGAAGAAAAGAGGCTTTCACCTGGCAAGCAAGTGCCCTTTCCGTGGAAGGAAGGAAAAAGAGCGGGAGCATATCTTGATCCACTGTCCATTAATTTGGGGACAATGGACTGATCTTCTTTCTGCTGTTGGAGCGTCATGGGTCTGCCCTCTTCGCCCTATGGAGGGTAGCTCCCCTGATTCTTTTTTGAGCTATTTGGAAGGAAAGGAACGGAATCATCTTTGAAGATGCCGCTTTTTCAACCCTTAGATTAAAGCAGTCTGTTATCCGTGCTCTCTTTACTTGGGCTGGTTGTGCCCTAGTTTTTATGGTTTTTTTGGGGTTGGCTTCTTTTTCCCTTTCTTTGTAGGTCTTTTGGGGCCTTTCTTGTATACTCCGTTTTTTGGTCAATATACTGCTTTTTATCGAACAAAAAGATATTCCAAAACAGAGTTAATTGTAGAAAGCAGATGCCTTGTGCCATTGGAACAAAAGAGAGAAATTAAAATCCTGAAAATGACTATCATTTATGCCGATATATCTGTCTTCTAAGTTCTACAATGGGAAGCCATTTTATAGGATGGCCTTATGCCTTTGGAACACAATGTAGAACACTACACTTCTGTACTTTGGATATCTGATGCATATATATACGAGGTTGGAATGAAATTCACATTTATCTAGGGGTGGCAATTCGTGTTGATGGGTTGTGTTAGGTAATATTACCGTGTCAATGCATGCCGGATCGTGTCAATATTGTATGACGCAGCGCGAATAATAAGCGTGTCGGCGTTAACGAGCCAACCTATTTATTATTCGTCTTGGAATCCAACACAGAGATATGACCCATTTAATTTCATTATTTAAAATAATAAGAATTATAATTAATTATCCATGTATGTTTAACACAAATAACCTATTAAATTTAACATGTTTATTAATTTTATTATTTAAATTAATAGGAATTATAATTAATAATTCATATTTAATACAAATAACTTATTAAATAGGTTAATTAATTAATATAATAATTAAACGGGTCAATTCGGGTCAAATTCGTGTTAGGTAGGCCAACACGAATATGACTAATTTATTAAACGTGTTAGGCGGGTCAACACGAATATGACCCAAACACGATTATACTTAACCCAAACCTGCAAAAACCGTGTTAGGTTCGTGTCGTGTCAAATTTTGCCAGCCCTACATTTATCTTGTGGTAATTGCCCGTAAAATGCTTGTATTCCAATTGCTTGATATTTGTTAAACGAACGACTCTCCTAAAAGCTCAAGCACCTTTTAACACCATCCTCACGTGTGGCCCGTACATGCGTGGAGAGTCAAACTTTCATCGAATAGTCTCCTCAATGGACTTTCAAATCAACAAATGAGGAATAAATTGCAGAGAGATGTCTGAATCCAGAACGTTCGACCACACCAAACTCTGATATCATATTAAATGACCAACTTTCGTAAAAGCTCAAACTTATAGGATTTGGGTCTTAATATGAATATCGTGCCTTTTAACAATATTGTAGCTCTATCATGTCACCATCTTTTGGTTGAAATGGTCACTTAGTTAAACACAGGCTTACATGAAATCTGGATAAGAATGAACCTATCTTATGAAAGTTTTAGAACTTATATCATTGATGTGTGTGATCCCTATTGTTTTTACTTGAATCTGAATCAAGGAAATGTTTAGAACATTTAGGCGCTGTTTGGAACCCGGAAAGTACTAGGGGAACGGAAAAAAAATGCTAAAGAAAATGATTTTCTCATGTTTGGTTCTACGGTGGAAAATTTAAAAGAAAATAAAATCCAATCAAAATTTCACAAAATTTTACATATTTTAATTTTTAGTCCTTTTATATAATGAGAGAAAGCAAGGAATAAAATGAGTTTGAATAAAATAAATTAATTTAATAAGTTTAAATCTATTTTTATTTTCCTTCAAATTCTCTTTCACTGTCTATTTTATTTCCTTATTGTTTTAGGGTTCTAATGTCGAAAAGTTCAGCTAATGCTAAATAATTGCTACTAACAATAGTTTTGATCTTATGGCTTGGTATTGCTGACCTTGAAAGTGAGCCTGGCCTATTTCTATCAAACAAGAGGTGATTGATTATATTTTTTCTAGTTTTCTCCGTATACATGAGGTGTTTGGACAAAAAAAATATGTTATTTTAAAAAAAATTTACTAATATGGGTTGAAAATAAAAATAATCACTTAGAACGAATGCGTTTGGGTCACGTCGTATACACATTAGCAATCACGAAGTGATCCTTTGTATTTCTCTTTTATTGAAATTTTTTTAAGTTAATGTCGTAGTGGTGGTATAATGATGAAATTTTAAGTTAAATCTGAGTTATTGACTACGATGTGGCAAAAAAATTTCCAGCGTGGCGAACGTGCTCTTTGGAGATGATAGTTTAAGCTTTTCGAACTATTTTGGTAATTTTTGTTTAAAAATTTAATGATAGTTGTGTCCAAGACTTTGGTGGTGTTTGTTTTGCCAATTCTAAATAGAATTTTTCGAGCTTAATGTTGAATAGTTGTAACGTAAGTATTAAGTTGTTTGTTTTTTAACATTTGGTAACGAGTAGAGATGACAACGGAATGGGTATTTCGGGTTCGCGTGCCGGCCTCTCTTAATGGAACGGGTTTGTTTAAATTATGTCGGGTTTTTAACGGATTTTGGTTTATTTCTAAATACAGTAGGGTTAAGGGTGGGTTATTATTATTGCTCTTTATCCTTAGTTATATTAAATAATTTTATTATTTTATTTTATACTTTAATGTAAATAATAATAATAATAATTAGAATGTTTTAATAAATAATTTATAAAGTATAATATTTTATTTTTTTATAAAATATATTAATTTTTCATATAATAAAAATAAAAAACGAATATAAAAAAATAAAAATAAAAGCAATCGAATGTAAGCGGGGTGGGTTTAGATTTTCTTATCCCGTCAGTTTAATTTTTAAATAAAGGCAGTTTGGAAATTGAAAAAAAATAAACGGTAGAGATTAGGGATGGGACGCGTCTGAGCCTCGATTGTCGTTTTAATGTGTATTGCTAGTAGAAAGCTATAAGCGTTGAGCGGCGATAAAGTTTTTAACTGTTTTATTGGAAAATGACTTTTTCTGAATAGAAAAAACCAAATATTTTCACTTTTTTTATTAAAAATTTTTTAAAAAAATTTAATAATAAGTCGTGAAAATTTTAAAAAACAAGCGAGCACTTGTTGAAAATTTATTCGATTTCGGCGTTAAGTCAAAAAACAAACAACCCCTTTGTCTTTGAAGTGTGACGATTCTCGGATTTTGAGTTCCAAGTCATATAATTCTCTTATATTGTTACTTTTTGGCAGAAAGTTTTTTCTGATGCTGAAGAAATGGCAAAAAAGTATAGGCAAAGGATGCCGGCAGTTACAGCAACTCGTAAGTTAGAACCTGATCCAACTGATGCTCTTCTTCCTTTTCATGATGAAGCAATTTTGTATGCAAATTTTAGATGGTTCAAATTTGAAAGGGATAATGAACCCGTAGAAACTAGAAAGGAAGAATCGGAGGAATGAATTCGTTGTGTTTTTTTCCATTGATCTAAACGTGTATAAATACAACAGCTCGATATATACAATTGGTAGATCAATCTAACGTTCCTAATTAGTTTCACAGCCTATAAGTAAAGTATATAACACTCCCCTTCAAGTTGGCACATAGATGTTAATCATGTCCAACATTACATAAATAACTAACTTGCGATCCCAGAAACGAGGCTTTGTGAAAATATCACTCAACTGTTCTCTCGTCTTTACATATCTTACCGCAGTTATAAAGCTTAGTTCATTTCATGAAATACAGGGTCGCCTTAAGCGTGGAGGAAATACAACTTGGTTTATCACACGAAACTTCTTTGGAATGGAAGTCTTAATACACACTTTCGCATATAGATTGTGTCATTGCTTTGTATCTTTTTGATTATGCACTCGAGCGGCTCCACGCTACATTTCTTACTCTCAGTGGTAGATTACTCTCAGGCAAGTCACAGTAACCTTAAATGGACCTCTTTCTTATCAGCCGTGAATCTTCTTATAATCGTGTCAGTAAACCAACTTCAAATTTTATTATCTTGTGGTTACTATATAAAATACCATCAGGGTTACGTCTAATGTAGAAGCAAGAAAGGAAGAATTGGAGGAATGGATTCGTTGTGTTTTCCCATTGATCTAAACATGTATAAATACAAGAGCTAGATATATACAATTGGTAGGTCAATCTAACATTCCTAATTAGTTTCAAAACCTACAAGTAAAGTATATATATATATATATTTTATCAGTAAAAATCAAGTATTATAAAAGGAAAAATCTTAGGAGTACACAGGACGTGGACAACCAGAAAAAGCCTAAACAAGGCAAACAAAAACCTACCTACACCCCAACCAAGTGAGGAAATCTAAAACAGATTTTGAATTAGCGTTGCTATATAGGTTAGCCCCGATCCATAAATTAGAGATAAAACTAATTTTAATATAAGTACGTAGTAGCGCCGTTTCGAGCGTCATCTGTTCTATACGTCAGGCGTCAAAGCAGACACGAGGAGAGCTGCTTGTGCATATTTTCCTTCTTTCCAGCGACACGCAAGCTAAAAATTATGATGGACCATTTATTAGGAACACCCAGCTAATCCCCACCATTGTGAAACAAGTCCCCTGACATTTTTGCACTTTTTGCGATGGATCAGTAAGTGATCTACGGTCTCCTCGTCCTCCTCACACAGAAAGCATCTATTAGCGAAAGCCATACCTCTGCGTTTAAGATTATCAGTGAGTATTTTGCCCCGTACGGCTTCCCGAAAAGATTCCCATTTTTGGCGGCTCACGAGATTCGGATCAAGCGATTGGGGAAAATCACAAGCGGGGGATAAGTCATACCCTTTATACACTTGACCTTAGCAGAAACTCTTTGCGCTACTTCCTTTAGTAAAAGCATGTCTTCACACATTGGTCGGAAAATGTGATCGTATGAGAAGTTTGAAGAAATCTTCTTGTCTAGCGATCTCCCACGTCGTTGGGAAACTCTTAAGAAGATTGGGGACCATCCTCCAGCCCCTCCCTTGCTATCCCACAAGTAAAGTATATATTTATATTCTATAACAGAAAGAAAAGACGGTCTCAATCAAGTTAGGGGATTGTTTTGTTAGGTTAACAAAAATCAATGTTATATCTTCTTGATGGTGTGATTGAATTTCAGATCACTACCCATCTGAAAATAGATCAAAACAAAGCATATGGTGATCACCAGTGTTGAAAATATCGGAAATATCGCCCGTATATGGGTGTGTTGATTACTTGTCGACACGATATATCCCTCGATTAATCGATCAATAGAAATTCGGAATTTTTGCGATTATGGCGATATTTCGCCAGATAAATGGGCTATTTTCTTGGAATTTTGGGATATTTCACATACCATGAAGTCCTTGTTCATGAAGTCAGAAACTTCATTTGACTCCATAAAATGTGGGAGGGTTGAGCCACCCCGAAAGCTGGGGTTCCAACCTCCCATCCACTAGGCTAAGCCTGCCTTTGTAATATATAGTGCAAAATTTTAATATATTGTCTTTTTAATTTATGAATGTTTTTTTTTTAATAAATTTATGAATATTTTTAATCATTTACAATATATAAAAATATTGTATCCTATTATCTGTTGTTATTACAATTACCAAATTTCAAAAACTATAAGAATAAAATATTTTGTATAAATCATATAAAAATAATTTATTTTTATTAATATATTTTAATAAAAATAATTTAATTTTTATAAACAAATATAAATATAGTAAGAATATTAAAATCAAATCAAATTGATATTATCATTCTCTATACTTTCAAAATAATTTTGATAAGTAACTTAATTATATTTTTAATTTTGAATAATTTTTAATTACAGATATTTATATAAAAATATCCTGTGCTCGATATGTCAGCCAAAATATAGAATATCGATATATCAGTAATATAGATATTTCGTCGCCCGGTGTGTGTTTGTTTATTTGTCCTTTTCCATTTATCAATGTAGTTTAATATTGCCTTAGGTGTTACATTATGATTAAAGGATCATTATATATATATATATATATATATATATATATATATATATATATATATATATATATATATATATATATATATATATATATATATATATATTCTATATACAAAAAAATAAATGATTAAATAAATAAAATTTGTTGTTTGACATTGAGAGTTTGTTGCACAAAAAATAAATGATTAAATAGATAAAATAAGGCTGTGGTGGCTGACATATTGACAACTGAAGCTCTACTTGTTGATTTTGAGAAGCTGCAAGAAAAGCTAAGAATATTGCATATGTTGATGCCCAAAAAATTATGATATTTTCCATTTTCCAAAAAGTCTTCCATTTTCTCAGCTCTAAGTAGTATACACAAGAAAGATTATGTCTTTTACTTTCAAGTACGATCGACTTTCTTAAAAGCTCAAGTTTGTAGGATTTGAGTTTAATATGGATATCGTATTTTAACACTTTCTCTTTTACGATAGGGTTGGAGAGTCAAACAAATTAAGCAGTGCTTTTAGTAGAACTTTCCGAATTAATAAATGGAGAATAAATTATAGAGAGGGTGATTTGGCAAGAGACATAACTGCCGAATGAAGGCCTGTCTAGTGTTAAACGAATAACTCTTAAAAAGTCGAGCTTGTAGGATTTTGATTTATTATGAATATCGTGCGGCTTCTTGGCCTCCTGGCGTGTGGGTTGGAGAGTGAAGCAAGCGGCAGAGTTACTATCTTTGTCGACGAGCGCCTACGTCTGTGTTAAGCGTATTTCTGCTTAGAAACCCAGGCAGCCCAGGATTTGGGTTTAATCTGAATGTCGCATGGCGTGCGGGTTGAAGAATTGACAAGTCGAAACAATGAAGCAGTCTTGCGGGCTGGAATCGTGAATGAGAATAAATTTGGAGAGATGGATTAGTCAAACTGTGCCCGGCGAAGGTACGATCTTAGTATCGAAAGCGATCGGCTGAGCTCAGTTTATAGGATTTAGGTTTAAAACTCTGTTATGACTTACGAGTCCTCACCAACCCTAGCCCCCCCTATACATCATCCTATGTTATTTTATATGCAGGGTGACTAAGTGTGGCTGTGGCTCTTCTCCTAGGTTCCCATCTTTTTGTCTTCTTCATGCTTTTTTCTATCATGACCTTAAAAATTGTCTCTTTATGGTTTTGATGTTTTGTTTGTTTAGAGAGATTTCCCAATGGATGAATCTAAAAAGTGAACTAAGTTGAGAATACCTATTATTAATAGGGTTATGGGCTCCATGAAATGTAAAGACACAAAAGAAAGGCACCCTAAAGCTCCCATCACTTGTCCTACTTTCAGGAGGTTCAGCACTACATTAGGTCTGTTTGGGACAATTTTAAAACTTTGGCTCTAGTAGAAGTAGGAGCATGACTAACTTTTTTATGTTGGAGACACAAGACCTCTACTAAAAAGGGAGGTTATTTTTTTGGGTCATTTGATTAAAAGATATTTTTAAAACTAAAATTTCGGAAATCTAACACTTCATCAAATTTCGACCTTATTTTGATAAAAATACCCTTATCTTCTTCTTGTAAAAATAACAATTTCTTTTAAAAGATGTGTAAATACATAAAATGACAAAAGGGATTTTTGTCCATAAAGAGTTTGTCATTATTCAAGGAAAAACACGAAGAGGGTCAGTTTTACAAATTTTGAGTTATTTGAGGCATTTTAACCAAATATGTATATATATATATATATATATTTCTTTTTCATATTTTAATAAGTTAATAAGTGTCTACTAAAAGGAGGTTATTTTTGGTCATTTAGTTAAAAAGATATTTTGAAAACTAAAATTTCGGAAATCTAACCCTTCATCAATTTTTGACCTTATTTTGATAAAAATACCCATACTCTTTCTTCATAAAATTAACCATTTCTTTTCAAAGATGTGTAAATACATAAAATGACAAAAGGAGATTTTTGTCCATAAGAGGGTTCGTCATTCTTCAGGAAAAACTTTGAGAGGGCCAGTTTTACAAATTTTTGAGTTATTTGAGGCATTTTAACCAAATATGTATATATATATATATTTTTATTTTTTTCATATTTTAATAAGTTAATAAAGTGTCTACTAAAAAGGGAAGTTTATTTTTTTGGGTCATTTGATTAAAAGATATTTTAGCTAAAATTTCGAAAATCTAACCCTTCATCAAATTTTGACCTTATTTTGATAAAAATACCCTTATCTTCTTCTTGTAAAAATTAACCATTTCTTTTCAAAAGATATGCAGCCATAAAATGACAAAAGGGATTTTTGTCCATAAAGAGTTCGTCATTCTTCAAGGAAAAACACGAAGAGGGCCAGTTTTACAAATTTTGAGTTATTTGAGGCATTTTAACCAAATATGTATTTTTTTTTTTTTCATATTTTTAATAAGTTAATAAAGTGTCTACTAAAAGGGAGTTACCCCAGGTCATTTTGATTAAAGATATTTTGAAAACTAAAATTTCGAATCCCAACCGCCGTCAAATTTTGACACTATTTTGATAAAAATACCCTTATCTTCTTCTTGTAAAATTAACCATTTCTTTTCAAAGATGTGTAAATATATAAAATGACAAAGGAGATTTTTGTCTATAATGAGTTCGTCATTCTTCAAGAAAAAACACGAAGAGGGTAATCTTTACAAATTTTGAGTTATTTGAGGCATTTTTAACTTCAAAAATATATGTTTTTATTTTTTCATATTTTTTAATAAGTTAATAAAATGTCTTGGTTTATGAACTATAAGTAAGATTCTATTACTTGAAATCAATGCTCAAGTCTCAGAAGCAACCATATATCAAATAAAGACATGAGAGAAGAATAGTAATAAATTCTATGATTGTCCCCTTTCTCCTCTACCTCTGACTATCTCCAATTTCAAACTTGCTATCTCCTTCCCATCTTCCTCAGCATCTTTTGTATCTTTTTGTCCAAATCATTCATGATTCCTATTTTCATTTTCTTGAGTTTATTCAAATAATATTAAAAAAATATCCGTCAATATGTTTTGAAAATAATGTTATTAGTCTTTAAAAGCGTAATTGGTCGTATGGTTTTAAGCAGGGTTTAAAAAAGCATGTCAGCCAAATTCTGATCTTAACTAAAATTAAAAATAAACGTGATCGGTAACTACATTTAATTAAAAAAATTAAAATTAAAACTATAGTCATCAACTACGGTTGAAGACTAGGACACAAAAGTTTAGGCATTTTTTTTTTATAAAACGTATTAGATTAGTATTTTTTTTTTAAATGTATTATTTTATGACGAGACTCCATCTTTTGTATGTTTTTGTCCAAACCATTCACTTGATTCCTACTCATTTAATGTCTTTTGGCTCCATTAAAACCCAAAAAGTATTAGGAAAAAGGAAAAAATTCTTAAAAAAAACGACTATGTTTGGTTTAAAATGGAAGGAAATATATAAGAAAATCGATCTGATGATTTGACATATTTTTAATTTCCACCTTATAATCATTTATTAAGTTTAAAAACTTATGTTTCATTTCACTCTAGAATTTTATTTCGCCGGGTTTTTTTCAACTAGTCTCGCACTTTGAAACTTAGGATTCGGGATTTAATATTATAATGGGTTTGGGGATAGAAAAATTTAAGGTCACATTAGGAGGTATTATTTGAACCCCTTTTGTAAGAGTCTTGTTCCTCTAAGAGGAAGCTACACTTTTTGTGCCATTTTTTTACTCATAGGTTGCTTTGGACCACTCCAACATGAACACTAATTTATATATACATTGAAAAATCCATGAAAAATGATGGGTGTGTTTGGTCAAGAATAGAAAATTCATTTTACTTTAAAAAAAAAAGAAAAAAAAAATTGTTTTTAAAGAAGATAATTTATTTCTAAAGCCCACATCATATATTTATGTAATGTATTTATTTTAGAAGAATGGATATAAATATATTTTTGAACCCGCACAGCTCCATGTGAAGAGATTGTGTAATCCATTAAAGGGTGCCTTTATGAATGTGCCAAATCCTTGACATATTTGTGTAAACATCTTTTCAACATTCATCAATGCATGAATTAATGACACATCAACCTTAAGAAGTACAAACTAATACATATATATATATATATATATATATATATATATATATATATATATATATTAATTTTAATTGAATTATTTTGGATAATTCTTAGAAATTGTTATATATATGTAAGGGTTTGCCCCAATAATTGTTTAAACAAAATGGGGTCATCATTTGGTTGAACCCATGATGTGTTGGTTTGACCCAATGAGTGCACTTCATGGTAACTATTTTTAAATTATTATCTTAAAATTATAACAAAATAATTTAATTTACATATATCTTAATGAAGTTAAAATGATTGCATTATTCCTTTGATGTACTTATATTATGTGGGTTCCATTAAAATCCAATAATGCTTATCATTATAATTAATTAATTGAAATATAGATGAAAAATAAAGGCCCCTAAGTTAGGCCTTTGAATGTTCCAAGCCCATTTATCAACCCTTTTGACTACAGTAATTAGGGTTTTAGCAGCTCATCACAGTTCTAACTTCACCAGCAGTAGATCCTGCACACCCAATAATTTTGATATTGACACACAACTTTAGACCACTGGGTTTCAAAACTACCCTTGGAACTTTAGTCAATTAGGGTGATAATGGTCATTTCACTGACATACTCCCTTGTGGTGATATTGCCACACCCAATTAGAGTGCCCCAGTAAGCAAATTTTGATAAGGAAATAATATATAGGGTGTGAAATTTGGCGCGTGGCGTGAGCGTGTGCTTGACCGGCGCGGTTTTTGTGACACGTTTTTTGTGGGTTTAGGTTGAGTATAATGCGTCTTTGAATTAAATGTGTCGTGTTATTTCGTCCATGAGTTTAATAAATGAGTCGTATTAGTGTTGGCCTCTTTAACGCGAATTTGACTCGAATTGATCCGTTTAATTATTATATTAATTAATTAACCTATTTAATAAGTTATTTGTGTTAAATATGGATTATTAATTATAATTTCTATTAATTTAAATAATAAAATTAATAAACAAGTTAAATTTAATATATTATTTGTGTTAAACATCCATGATGATTAATTATAATTTTTATTATTTTAAATAATCGAGATTAAATGAGTCGTAATGCGTGATACTTTCTACTGTGAATAATAAATGGGTTGGGTTTGGGTTGCGAATGTTGGCAAGCGTTTGTGTGTCGGTATCGGGTTTAGGTTGGCGAATGTTGGCCAGCGATCGAAATGCGTTGGCGCGGCGAGCCAGCGGCCGGCGTCGGCATAGTGTACAATAATATGTGGTGACCAGCAAAGTGATCTACACAACCAATAATTTTGATATTGACACACAACTTTAGACCACTGGTTTTCCAAAACTACCCTTGGAACTTTAGTCCAATTAGGGTGATAATGGTCATTTCACACAAAAAATACTCCCTTGTGGTGATATTGCCACACCCAATTAGAGTGCCCCAATCAGCTTAGGTTTTGATAAAATGAAATAATATGTGGTGACCAGCAAAGTGATCTGCACACCCAATAATTTGATATTATTTTACAACTTTAGACCACTGGGTTTCCAAAATTACCCTTGGAACTTTAGTCCAACTAGGGTGATAATGGTCATTTCACATAAAAAATACTCCCTTGTGGTGATAAAATGAAATAATATGTGGTGACCTGCAAAGTGATCTGCACACCCAATAATTTTGATATTGACACACAACTTTAGACCACTAGGTTTCCAAAACTACCCTTGGAACTTTAGTCCAACTAGGGTGATAATGGTCATTTCACACAAAAAATACTCCCTTGTGGTGATATTGCCACACCCAATTAGAGTGCCCCAATTAGCTTAGGTTTGATAAAATGAAATAATATGTGGTGCGGCTGAATAGTGTAAGAGAGTCAAACCTAAAACCTAATCGTAAATTGTGCCTAATATATATAATTAATTAATTAATTAATTTATGTTTATGAGGAACCCTAAGCCTCACTTTCATGTGACTCTGCATTTTTCTTTGCCACCACTCCCAAAACAAACCCACCACTTTCCTCCTCGGAAACCAAATCCAACCCTATCTTCACTTACACATTTTTACCATTTCACTCTCAAAAAGATAATAATTCCAAACTTTATTTACCATCTCTCTACTCGAAAACATAAGCTATTATGGTTAATGTCATATTATGTCACATTACATATTGTTCCAAAACCCATTTGATAATATAATACAAGGTTAGACCCACATAATAGTGTCTTTTACTAAATAGGTTTGTGTGAAAGAAATAAGAAAAGAAGTCCTTTTTTAAATAATAGTAAGCACTGTTTTAAAGTTTGGATCGGTTCAATCGTTGATTGATGAGTTTTTTAGCCTTGGTTTAATTCGATTCGATCGTGGGTTTAGCCCCTAAACTATGAATACGTAACTTTTTCGATGCAGTAACTTTTAAAACATTGGTCGTAAGTGTTCGAACCAGTTTACAGACATCTTAATTGATCAATATAGGATATATGAAGTAACACAAGTAGAATGGGATGTTGATTAAACTGTGAATCCGTAACTTTTTCGATTTAGTAACTTTTAAAACATTGGTCGTAAGTGTTCGAACCAGTTTACAGACACCTTAATTGATCAATAAAGGACCCTAAACCATTAACCCTAAGAAGTAGAATGAGATGTTGATTAAACTGTGAATCCGTAACTTTTTCGATTCAGTAACTTTTAAAACATTGGTCGTAAGTGTTCGAACAGTTCTGAACACCTTAATTGTCAATAAGGGACCCTTAACCATTAACCCTAAGAGTAGAATGGGATGTTGATTAAAGCTGTGAATCGTAACTTTTCGATTTAGTAACTTTAAAACATTGATCGTAAATTATTCGAACCGGTTCACAGACACCTAAATTGATCAATATAGGACCCTTAACCATTAACCCTAAGAAGTAGAATGGGATGTTGATTAAACTGTGAATCCGTAACTTTTAAAACATTGGTCGTAAGTGTTCGAACCAGTTTACAGACACCTTAATTGATCAATATAGGACCCTTAACCATTAACCCTAAGAAGTAGAATGGGATGTTGATTAAAGCGCCAGATAGTAATTTTTCGATTCAATAACTTTTAAGCATTAGTCGTAAGTGTTCGAACAGGTTCTGAGACACCTTAATTGATCGATATAGGACCCTTAACCGTCGCCTAAGAAGTAGAATGGGATGTTGATTATTGTGAATCCGTAACTTTTTCGATTCAGTAACTTTTAAAACATTGGTCGTAAGTGTTCGAACCAGTTTACTGACACCTTAATTGATTAATATATGACCCTTAACCATTAACCCTAAGAAGTAGAATGGGATGTTGATTAAACTGTGAATCCGTAACTTTTTCGATTTGGTAACTTTTAAAACATTGGTCGTAAGTGTTCGAACCAGTTTACAGACACCTAAATTGATCAATATAGGACCCTTAACCATTAACCCTAAGAAGTAGAATGGGATGTTGATTAAAAGCAGATTAAATGGCTTTTTTCGATTCAATAACTTTTAAAACATTGGTCGTAAGTGTTGAATAATTCACGGACACCTTAATTGATCAATATAGGACCCTTAACCATTAACCCTAAGAGTAGAATGGGATGTTGATTAAGCGTAGATAAGTAACTTTTCAGGTCGATAACTTTTAAAACATTGGTCGTAAGTGTTCGAACCAGTTTACAAAACACCTTAATTGATCAATATAGGACCCTTAACCATTAACCCTAAGAAGTAGAATGGGATGTTGATTAAACTGTGAATCCGTAACTTTTAAAACATTGGTCGTAAGTGTTCGAACCAGTTTACAGACACCTTAATTGATCAATATAGGACCCTTAACCATTAACCCTAAGAAGTAGAATGAGATGTTGATTTTACTGTGAATCCGTAACTTTTAAAACATTGGTCATAGTGTTGAGCCAGGTTCTGAGGCAACGCCCCAATTGATGATATAAGACCGCTTAACCATTAACTCTAAGAAGTAGAATCGGATGTTGATACGAAAATTCACAAGAGGTGACAAATTTTGAAACCAGACCTAGCCTAGGTCATATATGTATAAAATTAAATAAGAGAAACAAGGATTATGGAGTGGTATATAGTTTTAATTTAACTAGTAGACATGCAATAATATAAATATAGTATACTATATATATATATATATATATATATATAGGAAAAAGACATTGAAATGGTTGCCTACAGTCCCTTTACCTTTACCTTTCACAATCTCCCAAGCTGCCTCTCACTCCTATTCCTATATCATCAAATCTTACTCTTCCCTAGGCACCATTTGCCCACCCACCAACTGGAATCCGACCCATTTGCCCACCCACTTTCCTCTCCATTTCTCCATATCTTCTCTGAGTTTTTGAGTTTTGGATGATAAAGGGTAAGTTTGAGATCAATGGGTTTAAAATCGATAAATTCAAAAGTTATTTGTAAAATTAACCTCTCGTAAAAAGTAACTATTAAAATGTTTTCAAAAGTTTAAAGATGAATCTTCGTATGATAACTAAATTTTTATGGGCGTTTCTATCTGAAAGCGTATCTTTTTGTACTCGTGTTTGGATTTCAATTAAGTTTTGTAGGCATTTTGTCCCTTTTAAACAACCTAAGTTTGAGAGAAATGCATGAATAGCCTTAGGGCTTTCTATTTTTCTAGAAAGTGCAAAAAGTGGCAGAAAGTTCAAACCTCAGCCGCTCAGCCACCACCACCACCGCCGCCACCACCACCACCACCACCGTATGGGAGTGATGAGAAACACAGAATATGATGGAGTAAAACCCTAGAAGGGCTTGTGTTTGAAGTTGTCATCTTCATCTTCATCTTCATCTTCACCATTGTATGAGCTCTGACTAGCTAGCTGGCACCTCCACCCACCACATAACCGGCGGCGGTTGAGGGAGCAGGAGGGCTTCCGCGCCACATGCATGGGGTTTGAATGAAGAGTTAGGGTGAAACTCAAACATCACCATCTCTATTTACAAAACCCTCCCCACATGCATTTGTCTGTCTCCGTCCTACTGGTTCTTGAAACCCATTGCTAGTCGTCGTCTTTGTCACACACTTCAAAAATGGAGAAACAAGGCTGTCTTCTTATCACCCCACTTCCTCTTTTCTTCTTCTTCTTCTTCTTCCTTTGGGCAGCCATGGCTGTCGTCACCACCTCTCTCTCTCCTGATGGCGAAGCTCTTTTATCTCTTCTTGTTTCTGTAGACCCTTCTTCAAAATCGTCATCCGCCGTTCTCTCCTCATGGAACCCATCGAGCTCCACCCCATGTTCATGGCAGGGAATCACATGCTCTCCACAAAACAGAGTCGTCTCTCTCTCTCTACCAAACACATTCCTCAATCTCTCTTCACTCCCATCTCAGCTCTCTTCTCTCTCCTCTCTGCAACTCCTCAACCTCTCCTCCACCAATATCTCCGGCCCAATCCCTCCCTCCTTCGGCCTTCTTTCCCATCTCCGCCTCCTTGACCTCTCCTCCAACTCCATTTCCGGCCCAATTCCTCCACAGCTCGGCCTTCTCTCATCGCTTCAGTTTCTGTTCTTGAACTCAAACAGATTGTCCGGAAGCATACCTCAGCAGCTGGCGAATCTAACGTCATTGCAGGTCATTTGCCTCCAAGATAATCTCCTCAATGGGTCGATTCCATTTCAGTTAGGCTCTTTGCTGTCTCTCCAACAGTTCCGAATTGGAGGCAACCCTTATCTGACCGGAGAGATTCCTCCCCAGTTGGGATTACTTACTAATCTCACACCACATTTAGAGACGCCCATACCGGACTTTCCGGTGTGATACCGGCGACATTCGGAAACTTAATCAATCTCCAGACACATTGGCTCTTTACGATACCGACGTTTTCGGGTCGGTTCCGCCTGAGAACCCAGGCTGTGTTCAGAGCTCAGAAACGGCTGCCTTCATATGAACAAGCTTACTGGTTCCAATCCCACTCCTCAGCTGGGGAAGTTTGCAGAAGCTCACTAGTTTGCTTCTATGGAGTGAATTCCCTCACAGGACCAATCCCACCTGAGGCTTTCAACTGTTCATCTCTTGTCGTTCTTGATGCCTCCGCCAATGAACTTTCCGGGGGAAATGGGGGGTTGCAGGGAAGCTGGTGGTTCTTGAGCAGCTCCATTTGTCCGACAATTCGCTGACCAGTTTGATTCCATGGCAGTTGAGCAACTGTACTAGTCTTACCGCTCTTCAGCTTGATAAGAACCAGCTATCAGTTCAATTCCATAGCAAGTCAACGCCGGTATCACAGAGTTTTTCCTGTGGGGTAATTTGGTGTCTGGAACTATACCATCATCTTTTGGGAACTGTATGACTGTATACTTGATCTTTCAGGAACAAACACCAGTTCGATCCCGGACGAGATTTTCGGGTTGCAGAAGCTGAGCAAGCTTCTGCTGCTTGAATTCATTATCAGGACTGCCAAGAAGTGTTGCCAATTTACTTGTCCTTAGTGAGACTGAGGCTTGGGGAGAACCAGCTTTCAGGCCAGATACCGAAGGAGATCGGACTTTTGCAGAACCTCGTCTTTCTGGACCTGTACATGAACCGTTTCTCCGGTAGCCTGCCTCATGAGATTGCCAACGTTACAGTTCTTGAGCTGCTGGATGTACAATAATTACATAACTGGAAATTCCTTCCCAACTAGGGAGCTGGTGAATTTGGAGCAGCTTGATCTCAGTAGAAACAGCTTCAATGGCGGAATTCCATGGAGTTTAAATTTCAGTTACTTGAACAAATCATCATCAACAACAACCTGCTAACAGGGTCTATCCCATCTCCTTTGGGAGCTGCAGAAGCTAACCCTGCTTGATTTGAGCTTCAACAGCCTCTCCGGTCCGATCCCGCCTGATTGGCTACATATTGGAGTTTAACAATCAGTTTGGTTACAGGCTCTAATGGATTTACCGGGGAGCTCCCTGAGACGATGTCCGGCAGCGCAGCTTCAATCCTTGATCTTTCTCAGGACATGCTTTATGGAAGATTGGAGTTTAAGGTTGCTCCTGGTTCAACTTCCCTCAACATCTCCTACAACAACTTCTCAGGTCCTATCACCCAACACCATTCGCTGAACTCTATCTGCAGCCTCATACCTCAGAGATCTATCGGCTTTTGTCTGTCGATCGACAGGATCTTAATTTCTTCAATTAGCTGGAAGGAAGGACTGAAATCGCTAAACTTTCTGCAGCTTGATATCTATTATTCTAGCTTCTGTCATCATATCAGTCATTGCATCATGGATTCTAGTAACGAGGAATCACAAGTACATGGTAGAGAAATCCTCAGGAACATCATCAACTTCTTCGTCTGGGGCCAGTTTCTCGTATCCTGGACGTTCATTCCATTCAAGCTGAATTTCACGATCGTTAACATCTGGACTGCCTGAAAGACGAGAATGTGATCGGAAAAGGGTGTTCCGGGGTGGTGTACAAGGCGGAAATGCCTAACGGAGAGTTGATTGCAGTGAAAAAGCTATGGAAAACATTGAAAGATGAAGACCCAGTGGACTCTTTTGCCTCAGAAATTCAGATTCTGGGACACATTCGACATCGGAATATTGTGAAGCTCATAGGTTACTGCTCAAATAGGTCTGTTAAGCTCCTGCTTTATAACTACATTCCCAATGGGAATCTGCAACAGCTGCTGCTGGGGAATAGGAGCTTGGATTGGGAAACCAGGTACAAGATTGCAGTTGGGGCTGCTCAAGGTCTTTCTTATCTTCACCATGATTGTTTACCAACAATACTCCACAGAATGTGAAGTGCAATAACATACTTCTCGACTCCAAGTATGAAGCATATCTTGCGTTTCGGACTGGCGAAGCTGATGATCTCTCCCAACTACCACCATGCGATTTCCAGAGTAGCAGGATCTTACGGCTATATTGCCCCAGGCAAGTAATTTGATAGGTACTTGAAGCTTGTTAATAAGAGAGCTTAACCCAAAAGACCGGCATGATAGGTGGGAGAATCTCTTTAGCTTAAGTATCACTCTATAACTATTATGGAACCGATGTGGGATCGTATCATTGCCCACCTATAGAGAAGTCACACGTTTGCGGACGACTCATACTCTAGATAGCTTTCACTCTGAACCCTCTCTTAGGGCATCGGGTAGCCCTTTTGCACTACGTATCGGCTCTCAATGAAAGCACCAATGATAGGTGCCCAAGGCTAATAGGAGAACCCAACCCAAAAGACCGACTTGATAGGTGGGAGGTTTACCGGCTTAAGTCTGGCTCACTTGTCCTAGCATGGAATAGAAGTGAGATTGTATGGTGAAGCCGTAGCTAGAGAAGCCTTAAGTTTATGGACGACTCACACTCTAGATAGTTTTCGCGGACCCTCTCTTGAGTCAGGGTTGTGACCCTCTTCCGGGTTGCCGCTTTCACTTTACCGCAGGCTTTCGATGGCGTCGATGATAGGTATCAAGAAAGCCCAGAATGCAGGAGAATCAACCAAAAGATCTAGGTCGATAGATGGAAAAACCTCTCAAGCTTAGGTACCAATCTATAATCTCTTATGGAATTAATGTGGGATTGTATCATTGCCCATCTCACGGAAGCTGGGACGATTCGCGAAGCGGTTGGCTGCGTGGATATTGAAACCGAGCGGTTTCTTTTAGGGCTACCTGACTTACAGGTAGCCCTTTCCTACTACTACATACTCGATGAAACCCCGATGATAGGTACCCAAGGTCAATAGGAAAGCACTCGAACTAAGTCTGGCTCTTGTCCTAACTTTATGGAATCGATAGGGATCGCATCATAATTCTTCCTTCACATAAAATCTACCAAGCATTGCCTCCTTGAGAGCATTTCACCAGTTTTACTAATGTTTCATAATTTGCATGGAGGAGTTCCATTCAGTATTTGATCAAACACCAGCTTCTCATTTTAGCCCTGTTGTTATTACTACTTGAGCCATTGATTCTTTGATTGAATTAACTCTTTCTTTGTCTATAAGTCTCAAAACTTCTTCTACACTGATTGCAGAGTACGGATACACGATGAACATAACAGAAAAGAGCGATGTTTACAGCTATGGAGTAGTTCTGCTGGAGATACTAGCGGTGACGCGGTAGAGACTCATCAGGCTGGGGGGGCTACCATAGTTGAGTGGGTGAAGAGAGAGAAGATGGGCAGCTTTGAACCAAGCTGTATCAGTTCTTGATTCAAAGCTCAAGGATTCACCAGACCACATGACACAGGAGATGCTTCAGACACACTGGGGATAGCGATGTTCTCTACGTAAATAGTAGCCAGCAGAGCGGCACCTGCATGAAGGAAGTGGTTGCACTGCTGATTGGAGTGAAGAGCTCACCTGAAAGAATGGGGGAAAACTTCTCAACCTCTCATGAAAGGGTCTTCAAACCAGAGCTGAGAATATTCTTTCCTTTTTCCTTTTTTTAAGGTTGTCTGGGAAAAGTTTGAGAGGAGGAAGAGCTTTAGGTGGTGGCATCATTGTTGGCTTTGGCTAATCATAGTGGGTTTCTTCTATGTACAGTTTTAGAAACTGATATCAATGGGTTTATTGAGAATGGCTTTTGTTTTTGTTTTTCTTTCCTCCCTTAGTTCTGGTTTCCTAGCCTAAGAAAATAATTTGTTTTTCCAAAAGAATAGAGATGATGAGAACTACAAATTTAAACATGTTAGCCTTGGATTTTCTCTCCTATTCTCACAAATTCGAGTCCCCCTAGGGTTACTGGATGATTTACCCGATCGATAACTTTAGAGTTCTATAGGATCAGTTAAGATGCGCCTTGGCTGGCCCAATTGAGTCTCGCTAGGGCTATCAAATGATTTATCCCGATCGATAACTTCAAAATCCCATGGGATCATTCAAGGTGCACGTTCACTAGCCCAGTCGAATCCATTGAGGGCTATGGGATGATTTACCAAATTGATAGCTTTAGACTCTTATTGGATCAATCGTAGCCAATTGAGTCCCCTGAGGGCTAGATAATTTACCCGATTGATAACTTCAAACTCTCATAGGATCAGTTAAGGTGTGCCTTGGTTGGCCCAATTGAGTCCGTTAAAAATTTGTGGATGATTTATTCGTCCAGTAAGCTTGAGAGTCTCATGAGATCGTTGAGTTGTATGTTCATTTATTGATCGAGTCCATTAGAAGCTGTGGATGATTTGTTGATAACGGACCCTTATGGGATCAATCGTAGCCAATTGAGTCCCTTGAGGACTAGATAATTTACCCGATCGATAACCTCAAACTCTGATAGGATCAGTTGAGGTGCGTGTTAGCTCGCCAAGACACCCATGATTAATAATAAATTTAAATATGTTAGCCTCTCTGTTTTCTGTTCATGGCAGCAAGAAAAGTTGAAAGAGATGTCAAGCTGCTATCCTACTTTTCTTCTCTTTCCAAACCAACCTAAAATTCTGGATAAAAGTTTTTCTACACTTCAGAAGCCTAATATATGGAGTTTAGAAAAGTTTAGAAAACCAACCTGAACTTCAGAAAAGTTTTTCTCCGGAGTTTTATCTCAAAATAATATATTTTTTATAAAATGCCAATTTAATACATTTTGAAAATAATTAATACCCAAACAAATTATTCAGGCTTGAGCGTGGTAATATTCACGGTTTTAAGCTTAAAAAAAAATTAAAGCGAAGTAATTAAGTGATTACGGATTTGTGAGGACAAACTGATTTGAACATTATTTTTCAAAAACTTATTAAATTAATATTTTCTTTTAAATATATTATTTTTAGACAAAACTCAATATACGTAAGCCCTATATTGTTTAGAAAACAAGAGACCTCCCTCTCCTTCCCCACATGCCTTCCGAGACACAAGTGTTGATCCCCTCTTCAAGTGTTTTAGTCAAAAAAAGGAGATCCAATATGACAAAATATGTTGCTCATTCACATTAATAGTTGTTATTGGCTAAAAATAATTTTTAGCTCGAATGGTATTTTATTTTTTGGCTCAAAGGATAGTGGAATTATTAGAATTGATATGTCAGTAAAAACCGTACAGCGACGTCAAGAAAACCTGACCTATGATAATGGCCGTAAAAAGTCTGGGGCGTTTATGAGAAAATTTTAAATTTGTCAGGCGCGGTAAAAAATATTGAGATTTTTGTGCCGAGGTGAAATATGGAGGGCAGCTTTTCTTACAGTCGGGGCGTGATAGATTATGTGGACCGGTGGTGGAAAGTTCTTGGAGAGCAAGAATTTAGTGGGGCATGGGCAGGTTATTGAAGAAAGTGGGTTTAGGCGGGTTCTTAAAAATCATAAAGAGCGAAGCATCAGTGAAGGGCGGCACGAATGGCTCAGCCGTCTGAGAAGCGTTTAAGCATTTTCTTATTTCTACAAGTTCGGTAGCATCTTTTAGGATTAGCAGCTTAGTTTCATGTTTTCTTTATAAGCGTTTATTCTTAGCTTTTCTTTGCCTTGGCGCTCCGATTTTCAGTCAATTCTACTATGAAATCTATTGTTTTCAAACTAGTTTCTCGATTAAATTCTATGCGATTTAATTTTGGTATTTTTGAGCATAATCTGGGAGCGTCGAGGCCCAGGGATTCGTTTATCGTTTGAGTAGAAGGTAGATTTGATATAGTTCGGTTCGGAATCTTTAAAATTTCGCTTTGCGCGTGCATTTACCAATCTTCGTGCTTTTTGTATGTTTTGATGAATTCCACTATAAAATCCACCGAAACAATAGTAAGAAAAAAAAAAGAAAAAGAAAAGAATAAATCAGTATAAAGAAAGAATGATAATTACAGAGAATCAACCTTGTTAGAAGATCAATAGACATCAGAATATCTATGTAGTGTTTTCTTGGTTTTTGTTTTTAGATAGCCTAGTCAGTCTTCTCAATCTAAAGTATTATTGTATGCCTTTTCAAAAAAAAAAAAATTCTAAAGTATTGTATGCAGTAAGAGGGTCATAAATGCAATGAACCTTGATTCAGCCTGTTTTGGAGCTTGGATAGATATATAGTGATGAGGTCCCCCCACATCACAAACTGTCTGTTTCTCTTTCTCAATGCTCATCCACAAGTCAATTAGGCGCGAGTAAATTTGAGCGTGACTCGTGAGCCGACGTGTTTTTATGTGTGTTTGGATTGTGTATAATGTTTAGGTCGAGTCGTGTGTCAGAACTTGCGTGAAATTAAATACGTTTAAATTATTATGTAAATTTACGTTAAAGCACAGATTACTTCGTTTAATATATTATTTGTGTTAAATAATGATGGGTTAATTATAAATTATATTAATTTAAATTTGATTAATAAGCGGGTTATACGTTTCGTCTTAGTGTTCTTTGATGCCCAATTGGGTCGTGTTTGAATTTGTTAATTTTGGCGTGATCGACTTGTATGTTGACAAGCGTGTATGAGACCGTTATCGCTATCAACAATTGCCTTCCATTTCGCCTCTTAAGAAAATATATATTATGCAGATCGGCTGCTTGTTATTCATAGGATAAGTGCGCCGTCTGCCGAGTTTTGTGTGTATGTCTGCACAGCTACGAAATTTTTACATCCACAGATATCGCTTGACGTTTTATTTCCATGGCTCAACCATGTCCTTGCTGTTAAAAATAGACAAACGCCCATTAAAACGTCTCTTAAAACCTCATTAAACACCCCACATGAGTCAAAGTTTCTTATGACTTTTTTTATAATGGAGTGGGCATGGGTGACTATAGAAGTAACATTAGGAATATCTTTGGGGCCAGAAAAAAAGGGTCCCGAGGCAAAGTAGGACATCCCGCCCTAAAACTTCAGATTGCCTTATCTCTTGCTTCATTACTTACTCAAAGATTACCCAAGCAAATTAAGTTCCTTAGAGATCATCATTTCAACTACCTATAGGCAAAGACAAAAATATCGGTAAAATCGGTAGATATATCATCAAAATATCAGGTGTTGAGTGGCATCGACACGATATTCATTACTGATAGTTGGTTGATATAAATATCGCTAAAATTGTCGATTTTTCAGTAATTATTGGTATTTTCTTGATTTAATGCGGAAATATTCCGATATTTCCCCAAAATTTTTGATGCAGATTTAAGATAGTTCTTATATAATTTTCATTTATCGATATTTTTTGTAAGAATATCCCGTGATATTTTTATATATCAGTAAATCAAATTAAATGTCAGAAAAAATCGATTCTGAAATATATCGTATTCTGGAAGTATTTTGATTCTTGCATGTAGGTTCTTTTAACTTCTCTCATCTTTCCCATAACTTGGTTTTCCATTTTCTGAGTGTTCTAAGGTTTACTACCTTGAAAGGAAATTTTGTGGAATGTATTGCTATATGATTTCTTTTCTCTTTACCTTGATTTTCTATTAAAAGTCCACATCTGGGCAGAAAAGGAAGGAAAATAATTTATACTCTTTTTTGCGCTTCATACATTTCTTCTTTGAGAATCATCAAGCATCTATATGATAAAACCAAGGAAAAGGTACACCAATACCTCTAGTGTTTGGTCATATATTTAACTTAGCCCATGTAATTTTTCGGGTCCGTATTTTTGTCCACTAAGCTTTAATGCGTGCCGCCGAAAATGCCTATGTCGTCAACGATGTTATGGATAAACAGAGCGTTGACTTTGTTGATCTGACATCGCCGCGTGCTTTTGGCTTGTGGCACCTTTGCATATTATTTTTTAAACTCAGGTATTATTTGACGAAATACCTCATCCTAATGATCATCGCATTGGTTCCGATTTAAAAAAACAAAACTAGAAAATATATGAATACACACCACTCCTTAAAAATTAATAAGATAAGGCGAAAATTTCTTTGCATTATATCTATGTAATATTTAGTCCCCAATAAGTAATATAAGCATTTTTCACGTTTATTCACTTTGTATATTGCGTTGTAATAACGTGTTGCTGAAGGATTTGAGCTTAGTTTCTAGTATCCTTCTGCCTTTTCTGCAGCGAGGCGGTATCAAGGGCATCAAGTATATGTATTCTTTTTATATTTTTATAACCTTATAAAAATATGAAATAAGAAAGAAACATTTATTATAATCACCAAAAGGGAAAATTATAAAATAGATTCATTTTTTTTCCTTTTAAAATTTTCACGAATAACCAAATAAGAGAAAAAAAAATTATATTCATTTTCTTCCATTTTTCCTTTCATTTTCTTTCCCTAACATTTTCCAGAACCAAACATAGCCATAGTTTTTTATCCTTTTCAATAGATAAGGATTTCATCTTCCCAGAGAAATCAAGGTTAATTATGCAGGATACTAGAGGATTTCCGGAAGACCAATGAAGCTTGAGTTTGTTTTTTGTTCTTTTAAATGGTTCTAGTGAGCCCTCTCAATCAAATATCATGTCTCAATACTATCCAAAAGAAGGATGTTAAATGACCTGACCCAATCATATAGATATTGTCCGCTTCGAGTTCAAGAGACACTCTTACGGCTTTAAAATGCGTCTACTAGGTTGAGAGGAGGAGCCCATACTTATATAGTAGTGTCAGGAATTTTATACCATGCTCCGTGTGGGATGTGACAATGTTAGTCTATCACTTCGTCTTGACAATTTTCGATTCAGCGGTTTATCTTTTCTCTTGAGGTTTAGAAGAATAATACATCGGAAGACCAATGAAGCTTGAGTTTGTTTTTTGTTCTTTTCAATGGTTCTAGTGAGCCCTCTCAATCAAATATCATGTCTCAATACAATCAAAAAGAAGGATGTTAAATGACTGGATCCCGTAGTATAGATATTGTTAAGCCGGTTGAGGAGCTCGTAGAGCTTTAAAATCGTCTAGGTTGAAAGGAGAAAGCGTCTTATATAGTAGTGTCAACTTTTATCGTATCCAGATATGGGATGTAGTGATGTTGGTCTATCACTTAAGATGTGACAATTTTCGGTTTAAACGGTTTTATGCACACCCCTACTCGAGGTTCAGAAGAATAATACACTGGTTTACCAATGAAGCTTGACCAAGTTTTTTGTTCTTTTCAATGGCTCCAGTGAGTCCTCTCAATCAAATATCATGTCTCAATACATTACTATCCAAAAGAAGGATGTTAAATGCAATGTACCTTGATTCTTCAGTTTGTTTTGGAGCCTAGACACATATGATAGGTCCCCATCCCCCCCATCAAACAGAAGCTGTTCCAAAGACACAAAAACTAGACAGGCCATGGCCACCATACAATTTTCTTCTCTTAAGTCTTGCAGTTCTGATCAATATCTTGTATAGTTATGTCAGAGATTTCGGTTGAAAAGACAGATTCATCAGTTTCTTACTCTAATCATCAGAAATATTATCCTTCTAGAAAATCAAGAAATCAGATTAAAGTTGAATTGTTTCTTCATTTTGAACCTAGCTAGCCTTTTAATCCATCAGAGAAGAAAGGTTATAACCTATTTACCAAAAGAACAGCTTCAAAGTGTTTACATCCTCAAAACTAATCACCTTCATAATAACAGGAGAAATTGGATGAGAACAGCTCAGGATATTTCTATATTATTCTCAACTTATATTAGTTTGTCTCAGAATCCATACCTCATTTCTACCTTCTTTCTTTGCATTTGGAGTAAACATACTAGTCCTCATTTCCAATTTCCTATTTTGTTTTCAGTGTTTTCATAACAAAATGAAGAGTAGAAGTTCACCTCAAAGAAAGAAACAACCAAAGACTCATCCTCTATAGGTATCTTGTTACAAAAGCATGATATTCGTATGGCTTGAATTTTCTGGCTTGAGGCACGGGAGAGTTGGTCGTTTAACATGGTATTGGTTTGGTCAGAGGTCCTGAATCACCTCTCTGCAATTTATTCCCCATTTGTTGATTTGAAGTCCATGGAGAACGACTCTATTTGGTTTGTTTGATAGGGCTGTACATGAGGGAGGGTGTTAAAGACATGATATTGTGTAAATCCAAATCGCCTGAGCGAGGCGTTTAGAAGAGTTGGTCGTTTAACGTGGTATCGAGGCCTAGTTTGGTCGAGTCACGAGATTAGTCACCTACGCGTTTATTCCATTTGTTGATTTGAAGGTCTATAGAGGGCGGCTCTATTTGGTTTGTTTGACTTTTCGTCTTGGATATAGGGCTGCATTGAGGGAAGTATTAAACATGATATTCATATTATCTACAGAGCTTTCGATAAGTTGTTTGTTTAATGAATAGGAAAACAAACAAAAAAAAAAGTTTAGAGACAGTAGTTTTAGCAAGTAGATGATAATTTTTGCTGAGACAAAGGATCTTTTTCAAGGTTTTCTAAACTCCTGAACTCTTGGCACATTCATGCTAAACTAGTCAACTGAGGAAAATAAAACTATCCTCCACAACAGTAAATCATTGACAGCATTCATATCAAACCATAACAGCCTACTTTCTTTTTGGGAAAATTAGTATTACAATCCCGAACTTTCATGACTTTTGCATTTAAATCTTGAACAAAAAGTTTGTTTTTTATATATACCAGCTTTCATGAATTTTGTTTTTATATCTAAAACTTTCATTTTAACTATAGTTCTAGCATCAAAATTATGTCATTTCGCCATGCCACGTTGGATGGGGTAGAGGTTTGGAGTCTTGTTCGGGATATAAAACAAAATTCGCAAAAGTTCTTTATATATTTAAAAAAAACAGCTTTTGTTCGAGTTTAGAAATATAAAGTCGTGAAAGTTTATGAAAAATTCTTCTGTTTAAAAAATAAACTTTTTGTTAGGGATTTAAATGAAAAGTTATGAAGTTATATATATTTAAAAATAACACATTAGGTTAAATGCGAAAAGTTACTTAAGAAAGTTAAGATTTTAATATTAATTTTCCCTTTCTTTTTTCATTTCATCTAAAGTAACTTTCTGTTTTAATCATCCTTCCAGACACTGATACTCTGTTGGTGGTTGGTTCATAGGGGAATGAACTAAAAAAACTTATAAAAAATAAAAAAAAAGGAATGAACCAAAAGTAGCAAGGATTTAATAAAAGTATGATAGAATAAGATACATACAACCTTTTAATTAAACTAGCCCAGACCAACCATGGAGAGAGAGGGAGGAGAGAACATTAACAGCCTCGCCAGCGATATTAAACAATGGACTGGTATATTTAGGCTGGAAAAGTTACCCGAGTTCGTGGTTTAGGGGCGAACGATGGTCGGCCAGATTAAACCAGGATAGGAAGGTTACGGCCAGGTCAGTCAGTTTTAAAACATTGCAAAGGACTTGCCTTGAGCTGCATAAGTCACAGGAACGGAGGTGGATTTATGTTGCTCTATGGTGGTTTGAGTGAGAAGACGGTGCTCCTCACAAAACAAATCACAGAGGCATGCATCCAAGGAAGGGAAAGGTTCACAGTTCATAAGATTGGATCAGCCACCTTCAAATTCAGATCTCGGTTTCATAAGAAATCGATCTCTTTCAGTAGTTTCATAGACCAGATCAAACAGAACTAAGACCTTCAAGGGGTAAGGTAGCATAGATTATATGAATATATTCAGCCCAAAGGATGGTGCCTTGTGAAATTGGCCAAATCATGTAGAAACTAGAACCGATGACGGTATTGTGTTGACTGTAGAGCGTCTTCAGGCAATTCCTAATCCCTTCCACAGACATTAAGGGTCGAAGGTTCAAGATGATGTTGGATTTCTCAGATCCTAGAATCCATTTCATGATTTGAGCCTCTCTGTCTCTGTCGGGAACAAGTTTGGTACATCAACATGCCCCCATAAATCCTTGCCTAAGACAAATATCTCGAAGTAGAATGCGAAACTGGGTGATTTTGCCACTAAAACGGAATCAAAGGCATCATGCTTGTTTGTAAACATGAGACCGGAAGAACTTGATCGAGAATAAGCCAGAACAAGGGATTATACTAGGGCTGAGTTTGACTTGAGAACAAGAGACAAGTGAGAATTCAGAACTGAGGCTATGATAATAGCTTAGAGAGCTTTGAGCAAGAAAAAAAACAGTTTTTTTTTCTTGGAGGAGAAATTCTCATGATATCACCATAATACAATAGCCCTTAAAATGGCTAAACTACCTTATCTAGATCTGTCAAAATAGCCTGGCTAGTATATCGTTATTATTAAAATTAAAAAAGATTTACAACCACATACAGGAATATACCTTAGGGTACAAACAGAAAAAGAAGAAACTATGTACAAAATCTCACCACTCTTATCGTCTTTTTCTTTTTTCCTTTTTTTTTTGTTATAGATAAGCAAAGCTGCTCAATATACAATAAGTATACAGCCAGCCAAAAGAACAAGAGAGGAAGCAGAAAAAAAAACCCTCACCGCCCCTCAACTTAAGGTCAACCACTCCAAGTGCAGTGAAGAAACATCTTCACCCTAGGAAGTGCAGTGGCGGACCTAGCTAGTGTAGGGAGGGCATATTGCGCCCACCCTCAAATTTTTTTCTTTGAAAAAAAAACCCCCGCTTTGTTGAGAGGGAGTCAAAACCTATACCACCTTATAGTAAACCCCCACCAACTTCAAATCCTGGATCTGCCATTTAACAGTATACAATCTATTCCAGCTCCATAAATTAAACAAAAGAGAGCTTTAGTCTCTATACAGCTAGGATCCCATCCTAAAAGCTATACGGTTTCTCCTTCTAAACTGTCCAAAAATACAAATAGGAACTGACTTCCAAATCTTTTTTTTCTTCTTGCCCACAGAACTCCTCCAACTAAGAAGTGCCTCATTAACCGTCTCGGGGAAAAGCCCAAAAAGCACACACCGGGAAAAATATGATTTCTGCACAAAGAAATTGCTGCTAGACAATGCAACAAAATATGGTGAGCGGACTCTTCTACAAAACCACAAAGATAACACCTATTAGGGAGCTGCCACCCCCTTCTTTGCAACTTGTCCAAAGTTAGGACCTTCCTCCAAGATGGTTCCTAAGCATAAAAGGCTGATTTAGTGGGGGCATAGCTTGGGCAGGGAACACGATAGTGTACATGGAAGCTATCCTCGAATGCAACACCCTATAAGCTTCACAAACTGAAAAACTATCACCTCCCATCCCTATCCAAGAGATTCCGTCCAGCTCTGAGGTTACCCTTTCTTGCTGCAGGGTACTTATTAGCAGATTTGTAACCAGATCCAACTCCCAATTATTAAAAGCTCTCAAAAAATTAAGCTTCCAGCTGTTTGATCCCACACCTCTTGCCACTATTTTTTTTTTTTTGATCGGTAAAAAGCAGTATAAATGTGTATATATGAAAGAGAGAGCACAAGGTGCTCAGGGAGTACAAAAAGAAGGGAGCAAGGAAGACGGACTCACTCACCTATCGCATCCAGAGACAAAACCATACTTGAATCTAAGTTATCAACTGCTAGCTTAGCCTGACAGCAGGAAAAGCAAAAAAAAGATGATTTTCATCCACGTGAGAGCGAGGAGGGTACTTCATTCTCGAAAACCACCTATTCCTTTCCAACCACGGGCGTCAGAGAAAATACAAGGCGCCGCCATCAAACTCTCTTAGTTTTTTCCGACACCTTGCTTTGCCATGCGGAAGTTGGCGCACCGAACGGGGGATACCCAATTAAGAGTCGGCACCTCTGCCACTATTTCATGTTTGTTGACTGCAACTTCAAAAGAATTTGAAAAGTTGGCTAAGAGAGGAGAAGAGCCTAACTAGTGATCAGACTAGAATTTTACTCTAGTACCATTGCGGATCCTAAATTTCACCACTCTTATCTAGGACCCAACCAATTAAATAAGCTGGTTAAGATATGAATTTTTCATTTATAAACAACCAGTCCCAGAGACCTTAACTAAAAACAAAACAATTTTTCATCCTATGAATCGAAAAGCTCCCAATTTTGAATTTGATCAATTTCTTTCATCCAAGTTGTCCACCAAAAACATAAAGGAGCTGTCTTTGAAATCTTGAGCAATTTTGCCCACCAAATAACCATGCTTGACAAAGGGAGCATCTCTCTAATCGTTGATGAAAGAATTCAGGACCCACGTGCACCAAGAGTGCAAATTTAACTCCCACAATACCTAAATTTAAAGCCATGAATTAGAAAGTGATTTAAAGGCTTTCCTTTTTCAAGGAAAAGGAAATATCTATTGGCTACCTCTTTAGTTGATCTAAAGTTAAGACCTTACCCCATGAAACTTCCAAAGCAAAAAAATAGCCCGCTGGAAGGCCATACAAGGAGTTCAAATGATGATCCCAAGGAATGGGATTCTTTTTATTTTTTGTCTCCAAATCACCATAAACGGACACATAAGACTTCCTATTCTTAGACTCTTTCGATAAATGATGATCCTCTTTTTGTGGTTGTGCTCTTTTGCACTTCTGTACATGTCTTGTGTACCACAATGCACGTCTTTGTTAGGTTCTGTTTATAGTAATGTGTTACTTGCCTATATAAAAACTAGCATTTCTCTGCATAAGTTAAGGGAAATCCTGATTCCAGATTAGTTGAAAGGGCATCTGTGTCTTCTAGCCAATGCTACCTTGAACTAGTCTAAAATGTCAAACCATAAGTGGTGACGTAGTTCCAATCAAACACTTGATCTTGGTTCTGATTGAACTGTTGCTGAGACGTTTGATGCCAAACAGAGTGCATTATCTGTGAATCACATGTTTTTGGGTAATGATAGTGTTGGTGGTTTCATGATAGTGCGGTGGTTTATTTACCTTCTGAAGCTATGTCTTAACGAGGAATTGCAAGCATTGCAGGAAGCTATATTGAACAAATCGTATAAGGTTTATGCCTCCGAAATGGAATCCTCTAAACTGCCTATTTTCATAAGACCGAAAGACGCACTGGTTCAGCACGCCCTTGGGACTTTACTAAATCATAAATTTTGTGCCCAGATATCATTCTTCCTTTATTTCTGAATAAAAATTCCTTCTTTAATACGATAGTGGGGTAAGGTCAAGTGCCTTCTAATGGTTAACTTAGCCGAATCGGTCAATCTAATTTCCCAAAGGGACCTCCTCTCTAAAATAGAACAAATTGTAAAAGAACCGTACATCATGTTATTCAAGATCCTTATGCCTTTATGCAGGTTGCTCTACTCAAGAAACTAAAAATTAGGATATCCGACTATGCCACATAATCAGAAGCTCACAGAAACCATACACACAACATCCCTTTCCTTTGATTTTTCTCGCTTTTCCAGCATACACACATATTTAGGAGACACTAACACATCGAAAGGACATTTAAGGACCCTTTTGTGCCTTGATGAAGATACGCCAGCACTGTAGTATCCCTGCCTATATAAGTTCAAACTTTCCTCTTACTAAAAGGAAGCCTCAAACAAGCAATTCTAGTGGATTACATAGTTTCATCTAGTTGTCAACGTGCTTAAGAACAAAACAAACCTAAAATAACCATATGAAAATTTTATTACTATTATACTCGACATGACAGCCTACTCTAATATATCATTGAAACTCAGTTGAAAAACTACACCAGTACCCAAATTAGCAACATCAAAATAATCAAATTTCAATGAAACAAAACTAAGTCACTGTTCAGGAACATCTCAAGTGCATAACCACTAATCTCTTTTTGCCATAACCTGTAATTCTAGATACACTTTCATTGCGAATTCATTCTCAACAGATAATATAGCACATGACTAGGATAAATATGAAGCCCCATATAAACCAAACAAGTAATTAAACATCTTAGCTCAACATTTAATTACTTAGCAGTAAGCTTGACAAATTAGCCAGTAAATGCATTTGGAGTCATAAAAATAGCAATAATTCCAACAAACAACAAACATCAGATATCATCAGCAACACACTCCCAACACCAATCATTACTCAAAAATTATTCCCAATGCATTAGAATTAGTTGTGTTTTAGTCCGAAATGGCAATGCATGCCTAAACCAAAAAACAATGAGAACCCTACTGCAAAAATGAAAGATCATCACCCACAAGAACAGACCTCATTCATCAATCATTCAATTGCTGAAGCTCAGCCTTCAACTGCTCAATCTTCAGCCCCATCGACCGCTGCACCGCCCCTCTATCACTCTCCGGCAACTTCGCCAAAAGACCCTCGAACATGTCCACCACCTCCTTCACGGCATCTCTCGCGCAGCTGGCTTCTTCGTCAAAATACACAGTCTCCTTCGACTCCAAGGCCATCTCTATCTCCTCCCTCGCCTCCGCAAACTTGAGGTTGATCTCGTCCACCACCGTGTCCTTGTCCACCTCGTTCACAGACTCACTACTGTATTTCTTCGGAATCACCCGAGAAATGAACTGGGTCGACGGATTTGAGGCATTTGGGGGTCGGAAATAGTGGGATTTGGAGGCGGGTATGTAGAAAATTTGGGGGTTTGAAGATGGAACAGAGTTTGAAACGAGATGATTGGGGGTTTGTGCGTGAGAGGTCAATCTAATCGGAGAAGTGGGTCTTGAAGATCTTAGAAAAGGGTGCCTGAGAATCAATCTACAGAGCGAATTGCGTGGATATTGATTCATATTTTTTTTATTTTCAGAGACAAAAATGAGACTGAAAGCTCAATCTCAAACCCTGTTCTGGCCTCTGCTTTTCTTATTCCTCTCCACTCCCAACCCTGGGATTTTTAAAAAATAATAATATTTTTAAAAATAATTTTTAAAATATTAAGGTTAAAAAGAATATTTAGGAATTATGATAGATTTAGTAAAAATAAGTATGAAGTAGTTGCCACATATATGTAAGATATTAAAATATATCACAGATATTAAAAAAAAGATTTTTAATCGATAAAAATAAAGTTTCTGTTGAAATCGTGTTTTGAAGGCATATTTAATTTTCTATTCCCCGAAATCGTGTTTGAAACGCGGCGAGAACTACAGTGAAATTTGAAAGCTCTGGCTGGGAATTTTGCCCCGAAATCGTGTCTTGTGAGGCTTGAATTTTTTACGTTAATAACAAAAAGCATAAGCTTGTAATTTTACGCTCAAATGGTGTTTTGAAGCATGAGCAAATTTTCACATTGAAATGCGTGTTTAAAGGCTAGCGATTTTAGAATTTACGTTAAATCGTGTTTTGAAAGCGCGGCTGAGAATTCTGGCCCGAAATCGTGTTTGCAGCAACGGCTCCCGAATTTACCATTCAAATCGTGTCTTTAAAAGCGCGATTTTAGAATTTTACGTGAATCGTAATAAGCAATGATATGCATGTGGCGCTTTGCTAGTCTTAAGTCTTAGATTCAAAAATCATATTAAGGCTTTGCATTGTTTTTTGTATTTGTTTTTCAAAATCATATTTAAACCACATTGTTAATTTCTTTGTATTAATTATAACAGTTTTGTTTCAATTAATTATTTTATACGTAATTTAAAGGAATGGTCCATGGTTCGAGTCAAAGTGAAAACAAAATTATAAGAAATAGAATACTTTAATAACATAACACTATATATATAATTATCACTTTCTTTGTTTTAAGATATTATTGTTTTTATTTTCTTACATAGTTGTAGTGCTTTCTTGTTTTTATGGGTTCGGGTTTGAGATATACGTCTTCCGTTTGACCTTTCTGGCGAGTGAGTGTCGGGGTAAAATATTATCGTTTATCGCTTTTTTTCTACATTATTACAAATGTTAAACAATTTTATTAACATAATAAGTGATTTAATACCTTTGTGTTGAAAGTCATTCTCGAATTGTTATAAAAAAATATACAAACACTACAAAAAGTATTAATTAAATTAACTTTTGTATTTATAAAATAATTGATGTGTGGTTTTGCATTAAAACCTAAAAAAATAAATCATAATTTAATTGATGAAAAATTTATATCACTATTGAATTGTGAACCCATGAAGTAATTATATTTGACATGCTTAAAATTGATGATAACATTTTTTTTTTGTGCATTTTCATATTATTTCCTATAATTTATGAATTTATTTTATATTTTGAAATATGTATAATTGTTTTAGAAAAACTATTGATGAGTAGATAAAAACATAAATAATTTTTAAAAGTGTTTTTAACTTTCCAAATATATTTCTCAAAAAAAAAAAAAAAAAAACTTCCCAAATATATTATTTGACATTTCATTTTTAAATCCCTTATAGCATATTTAATTAAAATACAATTTTAATTAAAAACTCAAAAACAATACTCACGTTTTAATTGAAAGCTTATTTATATCATTTTTAATGTAAGATTTAAGTCACTAATATTGGTTGAGAAAACAAAAAGATAAAAAAAAAAAAAAAAACAAAACAAAATAGTAACCTATGGTTAAATAATTATTCTATTTCCCAAAAGTTTTCAAAATAAAATTTCAATTTTAAAATTTTGAGTAATATTATAAACTAAGAAATACTAAAAGAGAACCTAAAGTTAGTTTATATAAAAAATAATATACAAAAATTTTTTTTTTCTATATCATATCTCATATTTTTCTTGAAGAATAAAATTAATTAATAAATTAAAATTATCCTTCATTGGAGTGGTAATAAAACTTTAGATTCAAAATTGTAAATTTTTCTTATATTTTTCTATATCTAAAATAAAACAATAAAAGAAAAAAAAAATCTTCAAGTATAAAAACGCTCAACATGAAATAAAATAAAATAAATTATATTTTGATGTATCATCATCTAACTTTCTTATATATCAATTATTCAAAAATTAAATAAAAAACTTCAAATCGATTAAAGAGTGTTTTTTTTTTTTTAAAACTTTTTTTCTGAAGGCACTTTTAGACTTTAGATAATTTGTTTCTCACTTATTTATGAATTTTGAAATTATATTATGAATAGAAAAAATACATATTTATAATCTATACAAAATATTATAAAATCTTTTAAAAAATCCACACATAATATTTCAAAATATTTAAAAAACATGAAATATTTTTAATTTTTGTTTCATCAATCTATTATTTTCTAAATTATTAATTTTATATATTTTATTTTAGTTATATAAAATAAATAAATAAAATAATTATTTTTTTGTAAGAATGATAATAATAAATTATTTATCATAATTATTTTATAATTTTAATTTTTTTGTAAATATGTTACTATATTATACATATATATTTTATTTTATCATAACTAATAAAGGTGATTTGATTAAAATGCTCTTTGAAAACTAAATTTCCAAAATCTAAATCCTTCATTAATTTTTACCTCATTTTGGCAAAAATTACCCTCATTATTCCTCTTGTAAAAATACCTTTTTTCAAAGAGATATATGTAAATAAATAAAATGGAAACTGACATTTTTGTCCATTATGAGTAATTCTTCAAGAAAAAACATGGAAATGATTAACTTTACAAATTTTGAGTTATTTGAGGTCTTTTAACCAAACATTTAGACAAACAAGTATTGACCTAAATAATTTTTAATTTAAGATGTTGATTTTAAGCATATAAAAAGCAAACAACTTAATACATAATAGATATACAATATTAAAAAAATAAACTATTTAACACATAATATCATTAAACCTCATTCAACATTTAGCTAAATAAAAGTTATATTTAACATTAAGTTAAAAAAAACAAACACCCCCTAAGATAAAGATTTTACAATTTTAGGTTACGTGATATTTGTGTATTACAAATAATTAATGATTAAATAGTAAAATAATGAAAATAAAATAATTTTTTTTATCTCGTCTATATAATTGTGATTTTATAATTTAATTTGACTTTGAGAATTTTTTTTAACAAATTCAATGTTCTCCGCCATGTACTCTTATTCGAACAATATTTGTGTAATAAGGGTGGAATATGAATATGAATATATATATATATATATATAATCATTGTGTTAACGATTCCATTTAGAATTGCTCATCATGCCTAGCTCATATAGTAAAACGTTCAACGTTTAAATAGACAGAGCATAGGAAGAGGAAATAAGGGGTCTGTTAAGACCATTTCTTTGAGAATAAGTGTGGCATAGCTACCAAAGACTTACTTATTCAATCATCGACAGCGGCGCCCGAGAACTTGTTAGGTAATTTAACGAAGGCCGAATTATTGACACAACTACCAAACACTTATTTAGTCCTTGACAACGATGCCAAAAACTTGTTAAGACCGAACTAAAACTAGATTTCTGATGTTTGCTTATAATAATATACTGAAAATTTATTTTGGTATAAAAAAACTGCAAGTGCATAGGTCATACAAGTAATAAAGTGGATTATAAGTAAATGTCATTCGCGAAGTTGATGAGATAATTTAAAGATCAATTACCCCTGCTACCAGAGATCATCACTATTTGAACTTCTAACTTGAAGATTGGATTAACTAGCCTCGATGAATGAAAGAATTTTTGTATCTTAGTTCTTTAATGAAAAAGAATAATTAAAACTAAGTAGATTAGAGGGTTTCACTGAGTTGGAATAACAATAGAAATGGGACCAGTATTCTGATCATCAAATTTCATAAGGTTTAATAACAATATAGTCATAAACTTGAATTCTGGATTTGTCTAAGAGCAGAGTAGTATAGCCTTGGAATACCTCTTGACATTATGCATTTCACTTTTTAGAATACCATATTCCTAAACTAGGTCAATGGGTCTAAACAACTACTTTTAGGATTTGATCCTCTTTATAAGATCTGGTTGTTTTTCCTAAATCAATACTTCACAGCCATTACTCGGAAGGTTAAAATGCAGCGCTATAGATAGGATAATATAAGCCTTCTTCAATTTAATTGACATCTCAATCTGCAATTCAATTATAATATTCTCTCTCTTGATTAGAATCTTTGCCAACATAAGATCAAGATTATTCTACCAAACTGAGACGAAACCTCTAAGTATTAAATGAGCAAATCAGAAAATGGTTCTTATGCCTCGGGAACACACTTCTCACATCATACGAGAAGGGGAACGCCGTCGAGGTTAGAGCATCATGAGTCAGTTCGACAGAGTGATACTTAGAGAGCATTAATTCTAAAGGTATCGACCTAGCATACCCCTAAGTTACTGCTCTTTGCTGTCAAGTAGTCTATCTTTGTGCCACTTAAGAGAGGGATCTGGAAATCGAACCTGAATCTGACTCTTTTAGGTATAATCACGCTACTTAGAATAGTTCACTGCGGAACAATATCAATTAAATAAATCGATACTTTCGATCCCATAACATTTCATTTAAATGCCTCTGAAAATGATAACCAAAACTCGATTCCTTCCCAAAGAGCTTAGCCTTCAGTAATTGGATCGCCTTTGAGGATTTCTCACTTTCAATCCACAATGGTGGAGCTGAAAACCGACCATTCGATGCCAGAAAATATCTTTATCGAAGTAGTAATTTCTGCTTAGGAATAAGCAGTAGGAGAGCGTCCTTTCGGAGTTTGTCGAAACTCCACAAAACCGGTACCGCAGCGTAGCCACTTTGCATCGTAGACCAGCGCTCCTCTTTGCTCAGACGATAGCGACGGTCATTCAGTAGATCTTGGGAAGATGGAGCTTTCTATACAAACTCTGTTTGTTTTCAGCCGTTGTTGGATCTTAACCAAAGAGGAGAAGATGTTAACTTTTCTTTTATTTTATTCCCCTTTTGTTCTCTTCATTTTGACTTTAGGGACCACTTGTGGCGTGGTTTAATAGAAGCAGTTTATGTATCCTTTCGTATTCGTGTGACATGTCGAATAGATCGTGTAGTAGGTGATTTCTTGTCGCGTGGCGTCACCTCTACGTAAGCGTGTCTTACTCACGAACATCATTATGGCCGAACCGACCTTGATATCAAGCGTGAATTCGTCTTGTCTCTCGGAGGTCGGCTGAGGTCGTGGTATTAGATTCCTTGAGGCGATTCAACGGTGAAGTCCATTTCGTCGTCAAAATCTAGAAAAATTCCGGTTACAATGAGTACATTTTACCATTTTTCATAAAATTAGAATTTTTTCGGGTTTTACATTCTAAATGGTGGAGGCAACACGTTTGCACCTGAAGCCTCGAAGCACATATTTTGGCCATTAATTGGAAGCAAATCAAACCTCTCATGTGTGGTGATAAAGTCTTGCACACTGAAAAAGTTATCAATAAAATCAACTAGATCCCTCTTTAAATAATGAATTCTTGCACATCCGTGCACATAAGGATACTTGTCACCATCCATCTCAACTAGGGGTGTCAAACGTGTTGGGTGGGTTAAGCGATTCTGGGTTAAGCGGGTGTGGGTGGCAATGCGCGACGCGACCCCGTTTATTAAGCGATGTAAGCGGGTTGACGTTTATCGCTACGGCGTTTAGGTGCCGCCCAAACGTTTTATCGTGATTGTCGTGTCGATTAATCGTGTCGGCGTTGAACACAGCGAACCTAGTCGCGACCATTGGTAAAGCGGCGGTAGGAGCGATTAAGCGGGTAGCGGGTTGGCATCATGCCGCTGGTACGACGATTTATTAAGCGTGTTAAGCGGGTTGACCCGTTTATCACGACTCATTTAGGTCTCACCCGAGCCCGTTTAATTAGCGGTTAATAGTGTCGATTGATAGTGTAGGTGTTGAATTTTTAGCGGGCCTAATCTCGACACTTTCACTGCTTTCTTTCACCTCATTCATATTGTCATTAGCTTTCTCTACAACACATTCACAATACACATCAATTTGATCTTCCCTCGCCCATGAAAGCATCTCCCAATATCCATCATCTCCAAAAAAATGTTCTGCCTTTACTGAAACCCGTCCTCGGCTTCAAATATGATAGCCTCTTAATACCAGCATATATAATTCTCACATCTCTTTTCAGTTTAAAATATGAAAATGTGTCCAAAGAGTAGACATCCAAGTGAACTATACTTCTCGTAACATATGTTCAACTGTCTCCATTCTATATAAACTTCCTACCATGGTGGAAGTTGATGGTAAAGACATCTATTCAAAAGGACCTATAACCAAGGATCAAAATATCGGTAAACACGGATAAATCGGTAATTAAATTTTACAGAAATATCGGTGGATATTTTTACAAAAATATCGGTTATCAAAATTTTTCATATTTTAATTATATAGCTTATGAGAAATGATTCTTATCTTAATTAAGGTAGATTAAAATCGAATGGATTGGTAATTATTAAATTAAATATGTTATATTTAATATATTATTCAGATATTATGTTAAAGAGATATTATTTATTTGTTTTTGTTATTATTATAAATGCGTAGATAATTAGGAGATTCAAAATATTATATATTATAATTTTAAATTTTTAAATGATATTATTTTATTTATTTTCCTTTAAATTAATATTTGATTTAAAAATATTATAAGTTATAATGTAAAATAAAAAATAAAATAAAATATTATAAATGGATTATGAACAAATAAATAATAAGAGAATATAAAAAATTTTTTTGCATTATATATAATAAGTGTAATCCGATGGGCAGTGGTTGGAAGATTAAAGCCACAGGCATTTGGGTATTTTGGAGGCGAGGGGAAAGAATCGAATTTTTGGAAAAATCGGGTTTTCAGAAAAATCGCGATTTTACTTTCGATTTTCTTCAAAATTGTTTCCAACAGCAGCAGATTTTATGAAAAAATCAACGAAAAAAGCGATTTTTTGTCGTCTTTATCTTAATGCATCTAAGACCCATTACATAATCAATATTCCCCCCTCCCCTCCACCTTAAAAAAAAAAAAATTCAAAGCAAACAAGGGCAATATAATTAGGGGTGCTAATGATGCGAGTCGAGTTCGAGTTCAACTGAGTTCGAGTCGAGTAGTTAACATCTCGAGTCGAGCTCGAGCTCGAGTCGAGCTTACTCGAGTCGAGCTTGACTCGAGTCGTTAACATTTCGAGTCGAGCTTACTCGAGTCGAGTTTTGACCGAGTTTTGATCGAGTCGAGTTCGAGTAGCTCGCGAGTTGTCTCGTTTCATTAGCACCCCTAATTATTATATATCCAATTTTAGGAGAATCAGTGTATGGAATATATATATATATATATATATATATATATATATTTATCACTTTTATAATACTAACTTATTAATATAATTTATAGAATAATATCCTATTCTCTTACATCTTTTCTTTAAAGAAAATTAATTATTTTAAAATAAATATATTGATAACTAAATAAATAATAAAAATGTATGATTGTTTAGAATAAAATAGAGATATATTATTTATGACATCCCAGCAAAATAAAGATATCCAATTTAAAAAGAAAACTAATTTATGTCTGAAAATATTTCGAGTTTATAGCGAGAACTTCGAGTCGGAGGTTACGAGTTGTGACTCGGCTGATTAACATTTGGTCGAGTTCGAGGCTTCAGTCGGTTGGCCAGGTCGAGTTCGAGTAGGCTGTGGTTAATGCCGATAAGATTAGCCTTTTTAAATATATCTGACCTCATTACAAAATGACTTTTACTAGATTTCAAATAGGAATGAATAATGCTGAAACAATCAATCAATCCAAATATTTCGGAAAACGATTGCAACTCGAAATTCTTACATGAAACATTCAAAATTCGAAAATCAATCCAAATATTTCAAAAATCATGAATGATGTTTCCTTGTGTCACTTAGAACAAATGAAAATTGATTGTAAAATTCCCAGAAATTCAGGTTTTTAATAATATTTTCCCTTAAAAATGACTAAAAGATATTTTTCATTAACAAAAATTATATACAAAGTTTGCATTAAAAGAGTTAATTCTTGAGGATCAGATTTTTTTTTTTTTAATTATTTATTTTTTGCATTATATCATTTATTGGATTGGTCTAAATTTATCTTTACTGAACCTTGAATGACTCCCTTCTTATGTAAGATTTAGAACTAAGGGTAGTTATGTCATTTCACGTAAGCCGTTAACGGTAACACCGCCGTTCATCTTCTATGGATGACAATATCACGCCCACTCCCCGCAGCGGCTACCAAAGCGGGAAGAAGAAGAAGTAACCATGGGAGAACTGGGGAGAACGTTTCTCAGTCTTTCTCTCTCCTCAAACCTTTTGTCTTTCTCTCTCCTCTCTTCCTCCATGAGACACCCATTTTCCAAACTTGCAATCCCAACCACTAGGGTTTTTCTAGGGTTTAGGCCAATATCTTCTTCATTCTCCTCCTCCTCCTCCTCCCCCTCCACCATCGCCATTGAAACAGACCAAGCACTGCAACGTGAAGCACTCCATTCTTCTAGAAGCTCAGGCTCAGACCTCCAAAGTTCTGCAAATGCCCCCACAAGCAGGCCACCACCGCCGTCAACGGCTGGAAAAGAGGGTGAGGCTGGTTCAAGGAAATCAGAGAAAAAATCCCAGTTGGTTTCAAGTTTTGAGGAGCTGGGCCTGAGTGAGGAAGTGATGGCGGCTGTGAGGGAGATGGGTATTTCAGTTCCAACCGAAATTCGGTGTATTGGGGTCCCGGCTGTGTTGGAAGGAAGGGTGTGGTTTGGGTTCTCATACTGGCTCTGGCAAGACTCTCGCTTACATGTTGCCTCTGGTTCAGGTGATTTTCATATTTGTTATTTGATTTGGTTTAATTCTGGGGTTGTCTTATCTAGAGATATTTGTTTTCTAATGGCATTTATTGATTGTCCCAATGCTATCTGCAATGCGCACTAGGCTTTTTTGTTAGATAATCACTTGCAATTAAAACCTTATAGAATGTTTACTAAAATTTTTCAGGTTCATGGTGTTAATTTTGTTCCCAGCAGTACCCAAACTGTTTAGGTAGCGGAAATGACAGGAAAGTTACTGCAGGGATCCCTTCATTTGAAGTGAGACCCTTTGAGTCTGTTGGGTTTTGGATCGTTTTTAATTGGTAAAATTTTATTGCATTTCTTGAAAATGGCGTTAATAAATGTTTCAAGTGATTTTTTTTCATAGGTAGAAAGGAAAAAAAACCTTCATTAAAACAGAAAAGTATACGGGAGTATACAAGAGGGGGAGGCCAGGTAAAAAAAAGAACAACATAAACAAACCACCCCACGAAAAATAGTAAGGACAAGCTACTGGGTATAGCCATAGAATCTATACAAAAGTAGCCGAACAAATGAAATATCTGCATTTGGAATACACCCAGCCCAAGTAAAAAGGGAGCAGAAAAAATTGAAAGCTTTAGTATGTGGGTTGAGAAAACAGCATCTTCGAAGATCACTCTATTTCTTTCTTTCCAAATAGCCCAAAAAAGGATTAAATGAGCTACCCTCCATAAAGCTTTGGCTTTTTTCGTGACCGGAAAGTGCATCCAATTGAGAAGGAGGTCTTTGACAAGAAGAGGGCCTGCTCAGCTTGCACAAAAAGCAGAAAGAAGATCAGTCTCCACTGCCCCCAAATTTGAGGGCAGTGGATCAAAATATGCTCCAACTCTTCTTCCTTCCTTCCGCAAAAAGGACACTTACTTACTCAGTGAAAACCTCTTTTCTTCAGCTGAGAAGAGGTAATGGACTTTTCCCCACCAAACCTCACAATAAATGTTTCAAGTGATGATATCCTGAATTTTTCTGGTGGTCAGCAGTTGCCGGGTGGTCAGCACCCCAGGCCAGGGTTTGGCTCCCCATGGAAGAAAGTCCCAAGGGCTTGGCCATGGAAGGTTTCCTCAGTTCCTGAAAAGAACATGAAAAAGAAAAATCTCAGAAAATGTTTGAAAAAAGCTTTTTGACTATTTGTTGTAGGATATGTTCTCTGTGTCAGTATGGCTTTCTTGAAAAAGAAAACAGTTCTCATTCAGCCAGATAGGCACTTGTGTTCAGGATTAATTCCACGGGGAAGAAGGTGCTACTTGCCCTTTTTAAAGCTAAATGAGTACTCTCAATTTTGCATATGTGAAATTTGAAATAGGCTACTAAAATGTTATGTGCTGGCCATCTGAATCATTCTTCTGATGTTTCATATCCACCCGAATCTTCAACAATATGTGTATTGATCCATTGTTTTCTGAAAGCAAACCACATCTCTGTTTATGTTTTCACCTATATTTGGAAGTAGTGGAAGATGCAGAGTTTTATGCCAGCAATGTCCATATGGTTAAAGTAACAGTTTTGAGTTGTTGATGTTATAGCTGCTTAGACGGGATGAGGCACTCTCTGGTGTGCTGATGAAGCCTAGGCGTCCTCGAGCTGTTGTGCTGTGCCCCACAAGGGAGCTATCTGAGCAGGTTTTTCCATACTTCCTGTAGAATTTGGAGCTTGGTTTAAGCTAGGATTTAGTGAATCTTACTAATTAAGCATTAGAGGAACTTTGCAGGTATTTCGTGTGGCAAAGTCCATCAGTCATCATGCTGCAGTTCAGATCTACTATGATAAGTGGTGGTGGCCGTCCTAAGACCTTAGAGGACTCATTGAATATGCCAATTGATATGATTATTTGGAACCCCTGGCGGGTTCTTCAACATATTGAGGATGGGAATATGGTTTATGGCGACATTAAATACTTGGTGAGTTTAATATTGTAATTTTGGTTAAGGGTATCCCTATGTTTGTGTATATGTGTATGCTTTATCAATTCATGGAAGCATGTAAATGGCTCTACGATCTTGTGTCTTTAGACTACTTAGTAATTGCTGAGTTGTGTCACACTTGGTAATGATGGCTTCTTTTTAGTAGGTGCTGGATGAGGCAGACACTATGTTTGATGGTGGCTGGTCCTGACATTCGCAAGTTTCTTGCTCCATTAAAAAATCGTGCATCAGAATCACGGTTATCCAAGAGTTTCAAACTGTTTTGGTCACTGCAGCAATGACAAGGTATACTTGCACTATCATATTGAGTAAATGCCCTAGGATACCATTGTCTCTTCAGATGACTACTCCATGAAAATTAAATGTTCCATATCCCCTCCTGTATTGGGAAACATGGCATTTGTTCTCGTCTTATTTAAACTGGTACATTTTATCTGTGAAGTAATATATGATGTATAATGGATAGGTTTCAGAAAAAAAATGATATATTTGGGTTTCAAAAATGGACTATTATTTTTCTAAACCACCTCCCACCAACCAAAAAAAAAAAAGCTTGTTTTTTCGTTTTTGCTGTGTTCTTTATTTTATGTCTTCCTTATTCAAATGTGAATATAATTATTAAAGTTTATCTTTGCTGGTAGGTTTTTGTGGTTTTTCCCTTTTCTCTTGTATAGACCTGGTTTGGTTATTATACTTCCTTTTTTCTTATCAAAAAAACAAATATGGGGCATGATCTCAGTATAAAAGAGGTATTGAGTTGGGAACCTGGTTGGACGCATTTATAAAATCAGACCGGTCATTAGACTTCTAATCTCTGAAAAAAAGAAAAGAAAGAAAAAGCGGCCACTAGATGTCTAACTAGCGATACTCGTAATTTTAGAAAAGGCTCTCTGATTCATGATACCCTGTGTTGAAGGATTAACTATTGGTTAAATAAGAATCAATCATCAGACTAGATTGAAAAAGGAGCCATATCTCCTTCTCATGGTGTTTATAAGTATCATCAGACTAGATTTAACATAGTCTTGAACTGCTTTTTGAAAACTACCTAATCTTTGAATCCCTACCTTGATGAATTAGTTGCAAGTTGGCTACTTCTTGAAGTTTCTTTTTCAAATTTCCGTTCATGGGCTCTGCTTTTACATGGGTTGTGATTTTCAAAGAAGTGTTATAGCCTGATCTTAGAAAGGTTTTGCAGGCAGTTCAAAATCTGGTTGATGAGGAGTTTCAGGGAATAGCACATTTACGCACTTCAACACTGCATAAGAAGATTGCATCTGCTCGCCATGATTTTATTAAACTTTCGGGTTCTGAAAACAAGCTGGAGGCATTATTACAGGTCTCTTTTTTTGTGCATTTTTTAGTATTGTTATTTATCAACGGTTAGAAATGGCTATGAAGCTTATAGAATATTAATAATGCAAATCAGTGAACTCACATGGGTTATTTTGTGATCTCAAATTAGGTTCTTGAGCCAAGTTTGGCTAAAGGAAACAAGGTAATGGTGTTCTGTAACACACTGAATTCTAGTCGTGCTGTGGATCACTTTCTTGGTGAGAACCAAATTTTCACAGTCAATTACCATGGTGAGGTGCCAGCAGAACAAAGGTAAGATGATGCAAGTTGTTTAAACTTTTTTACCTGGTTTTATATAATACTCACAACTTGCATAATAAATCTATCATGGGGATAAATTTTCTAATTGAGTGATATAAGCAGCTTTCCTCCCCTTTTGCCATAAACATAGTACTCATTCCAAAGCATAGTTATTTCAGGCGCAAGGCGCACCGAGACTCAAAAGCCTCTTAGGCCCTTGAGGCGCAAGGTGCACTTGAGGCGCATCCTACCTAATATAGTAAATTATATATCTCACTATATATCATTTTTAAAGCGAAGTGATATATATATATATATATATATATATATATATATATATATATATATATATATATATATATGTATGTATGTATGTATGTATGTATGTATGTATGTATGTATGTATATGTATGTATGTATGTATCTCCTTATCTCTCACCCTACCCAAGTAGGGTGTAGGCTTTTTAAAAGTGGCATATACTCACAATATAAATAAAATTATATATCTCACTATATATAATTTTTAAATAAAAATTTTTAAGTGAGGCGCAAGGCGCACTTGAGGCGTGGGCTTTCTTGGGACCTCTAGTGACTTTGTGAAGTCCTTGTGCCTCTCCAGCAGGGCAAGGCGCCAACAGTAGGAGTGGTGGCGCCCTGGGTTTAAACGCGCCTTTACAACTGGGTTCTAAGTTACCCAGTTGTAGCAGGTTTTCAGTCTAGATTAACAATATCTTGTTGATTCCTTAGCTGACTGTATTTGGACAAGCGTTTTATATGATCATGTTGCTGGCTGTCAAAACAATATTGGTAGCATTGATGAATATCTTATAAGTTGTCTCTTGAGTAGATAGATAGATAGATGTATTAATCTGAGAACTGAACAAAAGCTTAGTGAAAAAACTTTTTATACTTATGCCAATAAACTTGGCTATATCAGTGGGTGGTGAAAGTGTTTTGCAAATAGAATCAAAGGGGTGTTGCGCAAGGGTGGTTTCAAATTTGTTGAAGGTAAAATTTTGGACTCCATCCTAGTGGCTAATGGGAAGCTTTTGATTCAATTGTGAAAAAGCAATAGGGGTGTCGTTCTTTATAAGCTGGATTTTTGAGGAAGGCCTTTGATCCTGTGGGCTAGTTCCTTTTATTGCTCTGTATATGGTTAAGATGAGTTTTGGAGAAAAATGGATTAGGTGGATAAAATGGTGCATTTCAACTACTAGTTTTTTTTTTTTTTTTTGGTTAATAGGACCCTTTTGGTTTTTCTGAAACTCCAGTGGTCCTATGCAAGGGATCCTCTTTCACCTTATTTATTTGTGATTGATATGAAAGTGCTTTCACTTAGATGACAGACGGGGCTAGTTGATTCAGGGGATACTTGTTGGCCTGCAATGTGGGGTGGTAGAGGTGGAGAGTGGATTAGATTTTACCATATGTTGTTCATGGATGACACCTTGATTTTGGGAGGCAGTTTAGAGTGTTACCTTCCTTTGAAGGTTATTTCAGGTTGAAATTAACTTGAAAAAGAGTGGGCTTATTCCAATAAGAACAGTGGCTGGTGTGAAGGTGTTGCTTTCCCTCCACCTACTTGTCTTCGCTGCTAGGAGCTTGTTATAAGTCAATGGCAACCGCCATGTGGCTGGTGTTTGGTTCAATTCTAAAGCACTTTAGAGTTGAAGAACCAAGTGGAGGTTAGATGTTGTTGTGGTAGAACTTATTCTAGGAAGATATTTTAGAATTTTAGGATTTTCCATATATTATTAATATAACCCCTTTCAAGGCGCTCTCTTATTAGGAAGCACTTTACTAAAAGTTGCAACAAATTGGCCTTGGTGGGATGCTAGAAATTCTGTCTAATGCAAGATATATTGCATTTCAATTGCTGTTGAAACATGTTTGATATGGTAATTCTCGAGTACAAGTGCAATTTTGGTTTCAAGGATTCACTATATTTCATCTATGTTTTCTGTGGATCATGTTTTTGCCATTAAGTTTTCGAGGCATCTAGAGCTTGTTGAGTTGTGTCCCTATCATGTTTCTTAAACCCCCTGATTTAGATTATCATTATGTTGTTCATCCATGAACTTTATGTAATGTATACCACCATGTCATTTTAATTTGAGGATCTTTGCTCATTTGAAATGAGACCATATGTTGTTTATAAATCCATAAAAATTATTCAAGGTTAGGGTGGCGTTTGTTTTTTTTGTTTTTTTTTTACTGCATGCTAAATAGAGCTTTTGTTCTGAATAGTGCTTAATAGGATTAAGTATTTAATCCTTTGTTTTTTTCTAAAAATCAATATTTTTCTAAAAATATATATGCTTTTTTTTAATAGCATGAAACGAATCATGAGAGTTTTAATTGGATCATAAAGAATATGATTTTCTTATGTTATAATATCTAGTTTTTTCCTAATAGAAAAAAATATTCAAAAAAGCATCAAAAAAAAGCCAAAAAGCCAAATATTTTAGCTTTTTTTATTCAGTAAAAAGTTTCAAAAATTGAGCAATAAGTCATAAAAAAGTTAAAAAAAAAAACAAATAAGCTGCATGCTGAAGCTATTTAGCTTTAGCAAAAGTCAAAAAAACAAACACCACCTAAGTTGCTGAGCGTCTTTTTCTTTATGCTTTAGGGTTGAAAACCTCAAAAGTTTAAGACTGAAGATGGGATTGCCCAGCGTGTATGCACAGATTTGGCAGCAAAGGGGATTGGATTTGGATGTCGATCATGTGTCATCATGTTTGATTTCCTTGAATTCTGTAGCCATCATTCATTCATTCCTTCTTGATTATTATTTGACTTGAGGTTTTGTCAAGATCAGAACTGTTTTTTCACTCAACTTTTCTTATTTTTTGGAAACTAAACCTTTTAGATCGATTACCTCCATCGAACTGGACGAACTGCACGAATGGGAGCAAAAGGTGCGTATACGTATACCTCGTCTCAGCTTCTCTTTTTCTTTGTTTAAACTTAATGGAAAAAAAAAACCTTCTGGTCTATTCTTTTCACACAAGTGTTTAGTTACAGTAATCTGGAAAGAAATTTCATGTTGTGCGTGCATCTCTCTTATCGTGTCTCTCAGTCGGGATAATCTCAAGCATTTGTTGTCGATGATCATAAATCTCATGATGATTTGATCAAAACAATTATAATAATGTTTAGTCACTTTGAAACGTATTCATTTATAGATAATCTCAATACTACCTTCATATGGGATAATTCAATTATAATGTCTAAGTTAGAAGCCGTAGTTAGAAACTGCGGCTTCATTTTTTAACTGAAATCGCAGTTAGAAGCTGCGGTTTAATTTTACATTAAGCCACACAGTAGAAGCTGGTTTCAAAAGTGGGCCTAGAATGAATAATTTTTTTTATAAAAGGGTTATTTTAAACCCAAACTCGCTGAATCCTTCCCCGCTTGTGGAAATGGAATCACATCTTTTTTTTTTGTTTTTCATATAAATTGGATGGTGTGGAGGTGATAGGGGTCAAGTTTGGTTCTTGGTTCGGTCAGGTCTATGGTAGCAGAGTTGAGGCATGTTAAAAAAAGCATGATGATATTCATATTAAACCCAAATCCTACAAGTTTAAGCTTTTCGGAGAGTTGGTCGTTTAAATACTTTTTTTTTTTCCTTTGAACAGGAAAAGTGACAAGTTTGGTTGCTAAGAAAGACTTTCTTTTAGCCACCCGAATCGAGGAGGCCATAAGGAAAAATGAGAGCCTAGAAGCTCTCACTGCTGATAACCTCCGAACAAGAACAAGAACGGACGTTGCCAGGGCCAAGATAAGCAGTGAGCAGAAAAGAGCAAAGCCGAAAAACAAGAAGACTAAAGAAGTTGAATCAGTGAAGAAGGCTTCCTCCCCTCAGACATCATTAGGAGGAAGAAAAACGTCGGTAGCGAAATCTGGAAAGGCGTCGTCTTCTTCTTCTTTTTCGTCTTCGTCTTCTCCAACAAAACCTCGAAGGACTGTCAAAATATTGAAGCCCTCAAAGCCATCCTCTGCTGGAGCTCCTGGAGGTGGTTCAAAAAGATCATTATCAGGTAAGACGAAACAAGCAGACAGCAGCAAGAGGAGGTCCAGCACGGTGAAATCTTGACTTGAAGCTTTAGTGTTTGTCGGGTTGCAGGGACCGACGCGGTTCTTCTTCATCTATCAAGAACTAATCAAAGCACCTGACTAAATTGTGGTAATATTGGAAATATTTTTTCGACCATCGCCGTTTAGATATTATTATCCAGGCGGTTTGAAGTCATCATCCTCAAGCTGGAGGTGGTTCAAATGTCTTTATCAGGTAAGTTGAAATCTTCAACTTTAAAGCTTATTTTTCGGTTTCAGGGCTGCTGCAGTTTCTTCTTCATCTATCAGAACTAATCAAGCCCCTGACTCACCTAACCAATCAAATTTTGGTCAAGTTTCCCATATCTAGATTCGGTTCTTCTTTCTTCTTCTTCTTCTTCGCAAAATATATGTAATTTCCATTCAAAATCAATACCGAAAATAATGAACATTTCTAGTTTCACACACATTTTCATCACTTCAAGCCAGAAGTTTTGGCATCAGAGAGAGATACAACATTCCCTGCAGAATCATAGATTATAACACCAGAAAAATCAGACTGGCACTTCCCTCCATGAGTATGTTCTCTGCCAAACTGATGATGATGCTTCCTCTCCTTCTTCTTCACCATCCATGAACACTGCTGCATCTGTTGTATCAACAACTTGTATGACAGGATCTGCATCATGGAAGCTGTAGCAACTGTTCCAACGACGATGACGATGAGGCCGTTTACGGGAATGGGAGGCGCACATGAACAAAGCGAAAGCACACAGGAGAAGGGTTGCTGCTGCCAGGACTGCTTGGGATGATGGAGCACCTGGGAGGGGAGAAAAGGGGGGAAGAAGCTGGGGGGCCATGGCTGATCTGTTTTGGAGAAATGGTGGGTTATCATGTCATATATATTACTGTTTGCCAAATGGGGTTGCTGGGTTTTGGAGAATGGAAGGGATTTAGTAGGGTTTGAGTAGGAGGTTTGACTTGGTTTGTGGTTTTGGTGATCCTTGACCTCTGTCTCTTAATGCTTGTGTTGGTTCCTTCTTTGGTCACGTGACTTCACGTGCTATATATTATGGTCAATTTAGTTTTTTTTTTTTGGGACAAATATTTTTTTTTGGTCAGATCATGAGGTGTCCTGAGCGGGCTCGTGCACAAATGAAGAAAGACGTGCTAGCGCTTATCTTGCTTGTATCCTGCATCTGAGCCGAGAGAGACCAAACAAGGGTTATTACAGAAAATTCTTGCATTTCTAGGGCTTGAACTTAATATCATTTGTTAAGTTATGAGAGACTTCAATCATTCTATTTACGTCTATTCACTTTATAATTCATCGTTGCAATACTTTGTTTTTATAGGGACTCAGAGACTTCTTATACACTTATCGCACATCACTTGAGTGAGACATGAAGGGCATGATCGATTGTCGGTGTCCCACGAAGAATGGAAGGATTTGGTAGGGTTTGGATTGGTTGTGGTTTTGGTGATCCTTTGTCCTCTATCTTCATGCTTATGTTGGTTCCTTCTTTAGATCACGTGACTTCACGTGCTATATTATCAGTCAATTGGTTTTTTTGGGACAAATATTTTTTTTTTGGTCAGATCATGAGGTGTCCTGAGCGGACTTGTGCACAAACGAAAGACGTCTTTAAGCCTTATCACACTTTAAGCTAGTATAAATGTTGAGCAGAGGGACCAAGCAGGGGTTATCGCGGAACATTGTTGCGTTCACAGGGCTTGAACACCCAAGATCATTTTTAGAAGTTATGAGAGACTTCAATCATTCTACTTACATCTATTCACTCTATGATTCATCGTTGCAATATTTTGTTCTTATAGGGACTCGGAGACTTCTTATAGACTTATCCCTTTTTATCACTTGAGAGAGACATGAAGGGCATGATCAATTTAGTAAATTGTCCCACGAAGAATGGAGAGGATTTGGTAGGGTTTTGGATTGGTTGTGGTTTTGGTGATCCTTTGTCCTCTATCTTCATGCTTATGTTGGTTCCTTCTTTGGTCACGTGGCATCACGTGCTACATTATAGTCAATTTAGTTAAACATTATCATTCCCAGCTTTGTTTAGGCTCCGTTATCTTTTAAGAGGAATAAGAATTAAGGGTTAACTATTCTTGAGAACAATTTAGAAAACATAGAAATTTTGTTATCGAAAGCGTTTTTGTTATACAAATTTAGTAATTTTCATCGTCTTATTGTTTTTCTGAAGCAAAAAAGAAAAAAACAAGAGCTAAGGAGTTTGTTTGATTCATGTTTTTTGAAAATTGTGCTTGTGTGAGTTTTAAAATACGGAGAACATAATTTTAGTGTTTTGAAATTGTTATTGTTCTCTAAATTTAGTGTTTTTTGTATATTTCCAAAAAAAAAAAAAAAAAAAAAAAAACCTGGGAACCAAACTTGATTCTCATTGTTTTTTAAAGCATAAAACAGTTTAAATAACAGACAAAGCCCAACCACTATTGAAACATAATTTTCCCTAAATCTTTTATTAAAGAATCTGTTAACATTTTGGCATTTCAACTTTAATAGAAATTGTGTATTCACCAAATATAATCTCAAAAAACTTATCAAATATTCATATGTTTTAGGTTGAGATTTTCAGTTTTAAGAGGTGAGTTTTAGGGGGTGAGAAAGTGGTGGAAAATTGCAGTCCTACTCAGGGTTTCTTACTCTTAGTATGACCTTTTTATAAACAAACATTTACAAATTTTTTAATTAATTAAAACCTCCATGATGTAATCATGCATTCCTTTAATGCTAGAGCGACGTCTAGCGGTCGATTTAGACAATCGGACAGAGATAGAAAATATCAGGCTTGTCTGACAGTAACATTATCTGGGTAAGGAAAATTTATTATTCAAAAGAAGAAAATAGAAAAGCGATTGTTTTAGTGGCTTGGGTTTAGGAAACCCCTTTGCGGATGTTCCACACAAAGTTTAAAGCTATTAAAGTTAACGTATAAATAAAACGGTGAATGAAAACATTAAATAAGTTTCATTGATAAAACACACCTTTATACAATAGGAGGAAGAAAGCTTGAGTTGAAAGCTGGAAAGCTTGAGCTGAAAGCTTCTGGAAAGCTTAGGCTAAAAGTTTCTTAAGTATATTACAAAAGAAAATAAGAGGGTTGAGAGTGGAAAAAAGAGATAAGAGGTGAGACAGGGTCTTTTCTTTGATGCCCTTAGATGAAGGAGGTCCTCTAAATATATAGAGGAAGAAAAGATAAAAAAGAGTGAAGAAATAAGGCAAAGAGATAAGGGATAAGGATACGATTGAAGAATATGATTTCAAGGCCATCGCCCCCATCAGCCAAATCGAAACTCAATCTTTTCCTTACAAAGGGATGAAAAACAAAGCGAAATTTCGATATTATGGCTGGAGCAAGACATAACACATGACGGTCGTATTTGTCCCTACTAAGGGAATCTTATCAAAAGATGGTCTAAAATGAAAAGAATACAATTGTCCTTTGATTTTGTTAAATCTTCATCTGCTTTTAATCTTCTTCTATACAACTGTCCCCTATCTTTCTTCTGCTCTTGTCAAGTCGTCTTTTGCTTTATGTTAAATATTGTCGGAAATCTTTTTTGCACTTAGTCATCTTTATTTTCTTTTCAATGTTATTCGATTCGTAGCTTTCGATTCTCAAGCCATTACGTGAACTTTAGTGATTTCAACAACTCGTCATAAGTGAGTCGAATTAAAAGGCTTTGGGAAAACCTCACCCATAAACGAATTTGATATGTCTTTACCAACCACCGCTATGCCTGACTCAGTTCATTAAACTGACTCCAATGAACTAGGCCTCTATCGCCTTTAAACCGACCAAAGAACTAGGCTCTATCTTGACATTATGACATCATGTCAAATCAGACTCAGTGTCTTGTTGATTTGCAAAATTATTTGGATGTTCTAGTTTGAATTTCTTTCTTTCAGAGGCTGTGTTTTTCAATTTTATTTCTATTTCATTATCTATCTTGTCTTCATAGTTTGAAAATCCTGTTTAGATCTATCATATTTTTTCCTCAATATTTCTAACTCTTCTCTAAGTAGATGATCTTGATTTTGGAGGGGAGGAAATAGTGGAGGAAAATCATGTTCTAAATTTAAAGTTTGGCTAGTTTGACTACTACTAGGTTCTATAGGATTTAAATAGGGTTTTCCATGATGATTTAAAAATTGTTTAACTAATGGGCTAATGAAATAATTATTTCCTAAATTTATTTTACATTGGTCTAAAGCCTGAGTAAGGTTATAAAAACCTTTGAAAAATGGTCTAGGATGATTTGAAATATAAGGAAGGACTTCTTCATATGTTTTAAAAATGTATGTTTTATGACCTTGGTAGATAATATAAAAGCTAAAATTAATGCTACCATTATTCTTTTTGTTAAGATATTATAATAAACAGTTTAAACAAGTGATGAAATATTTTCTATCTAAACTCTAATTAGTATGGTTGTTAAAAATCTGGCTGAAACTAATCCAAAGGTTATCTATAATACATTTTTGTTCTTCGTCTAGTTCTAAATGTGGTAACAGATTAAAGGTTATGTTACTTTTAGGATATGCCTTAAGAGAATTATTTCCGAAAGTAAATACCTTTTCATGGTTCTTACTAGAAGAAAAAGTTGGAATAATCCCAGTTATTTGCCTGTTCATCTGTTAAATAAAAATTACTTTATTAATCTACTCAATGAATCAGCCAGACTATTATCTTTTCCTTTAATATGTTCTGTTTCTATCTTTACATCTGTATTAATTATCCTTTATGTGAAATTTAGCCATCTTCTTTGAGAAGATATTTTTTCATTTTTTAGTTTGTAAAAATTTACTATTGCTTCACATTCGTTTAATTAATATTTCTTTTCGGGGATTATTAATATTCTAAAACTATTTATAGCATATGTTATGACTAATATTTTTGCATCTATACTCGGCTATATTACCATTTTCTTGTATTTCCATTGCTATATCTACAATTTTTGTATTTTTGGTTGAATATTACGTTTCGTTTAACAATACTCGCTCCCCATTCTAGGCTACATTCATTCCATTCACTTATTAAATAATCATTTATTAATGGTAGTTCTAGAGGTGGTATTTCAGACTAGTTCTTTCGAGAGTTTTACTAGCTTAATATCTTCTTTATTGCATTATTGTCCTCTACTACCTACTTTGATAAACAGAGGTCTTGCAATCCTACTTAAATATTTTATAAAGGGTCTCGCATAATTTAATAATCCTAAAAATTTATATAATTATTTTGTTTCTTCTATTTTATCAGGAAATGTTAGAATTTTTTTTTTTGAAATATGTGGTTGTAATAATATTTTACCATTTCCTATTATTACTCCTAAAAATTCTATAGTATGTTGAAATAGTTGCATTTTACTTTTACTAATTATAATACCATGTTCTTCAAACTTTTTAATGCTATTTGGAGGTGTCCTATGTGTTTTTTCTTATTTTTGCTAAAAACTAGTATATCATTTATGTATACTGCCACGAATAAATCATTATCTCTAAATATATTATCCATATTTCTTTGGAATATTGATGGTGCATTTTAAACCGCATGGCATCACAAAGCTCATTCAAAATATCATCTGACAAGAAAGCTGTCAGCGTATACTATCTCGCGCATCTTAATCCTGCCAAAATCATGATTTAAAATCAAACTTAATAAATATCGTACAATCTTTTTTTTCCTAATAAATATTCTTTTGTTGGTATATCATATCCATCATCTTCTGTATTATCATTCAATCTTTTGTAGTTGATTACCATCATAATTTTTCCTCTTTTTTGTTTGCTATGTTTATTTACTAAGAAAGCTGCTGATCTATGAGGTGAATATAATATTCTTATTACTTCTAGTTTTAATAGTTCATTAATATGTGTCTTATAATCTTCTCTATCTTTCATTGTTTATATCTTCGCAATCTTATTTTATAACTGATTTTTTATTTTTAATATATAAGACGGTAGTTTCATCCTTTTCCCAATATTTTCCAAAACATTCTCTCCTATACTTCTAATTTTCTAACCTATCAAATCCAAATTTTACTTGTTCGTCTTTGATATTTATCATAAAGTAGTTTATAATATTACCGACATGAACTAAGTCATTAAATTTATCTTTATATTCTACTTCTTCAGTCCCTTCCACTGTTCCTTTGAAGTCTATTGTCCTCCTTTTCCATCCGCCAATCTTTATTTCATATTTTGATTTTAGAACGCTATCAATGTCCAATCCATGGATCCAGTTAATTTCCCTGAACTCGAAATGATCGTCTGCCACATCCTGATAGGTTAAAAACTATTAAAACATCGTCCATCTGTCTTTTTAATAAAAATGATAGTCCCATATAATCTGGTGCCTAAGGTTTAAAGTTGTTTATGTGACAATTACAACCTAGTTTTTTTTTCTTGTCATCGTTCGCATGTCGCGACGTAACTCCTTTGTCTCGCAAGATAAATCTTAGTCGCGGTAATGCCATTCCAGGGCTTGTCGTGGCACGCAGTGAAAGCAGCGCCGTCAGCAGTCGCGCCAAAGTTTTATCAGGCGCCGCCAGCCGTGTCCGTCGCGCCAGACGTGGCCTCCTCTGTCGCGACACAACACAATGCCACATTGTCATGTGAGCCAGCCTTCGCACACCCAGCCTTGTCGTGTGCGGCAGAGCTTTCTGTCATGGCCAGCTCTATCGCAACATAAAAATCTTTTGTCATGACAAATTCTCCTACCAAGCCAACTCATCGTGATATAGAATCGTTTATCGCGATACATAATTTCCTTGCTCAACTCATTCGCGACCAAAATACTCAAATTACGACAGAAAATCTTCCTAGACTGGCCAACTATGTCCCAATATAGAATTGCTTTGTCGCAACACAAAACGCCTCCATTTGGCCACACTCAATCGCAACATAAAATATTATGTCGCGACATTAAGCCTCTCCACCATTTCCAACTCTGTCGTGACATAAAACATTCTGTTGCGACAGAAAACTCCCGGCTGCCAACTTTGTCGCGACATAAAACCCTTCTGTTGGGACAAGAAGTCTCCTTTCCCTAGTCGACTAGGTCGTGACATAAAACACTTTGTCACAACACCACTCTATGAAATCCTGTCGAGACATAAAATATTTCTGTCGTGATATAAAATTCCTTGGCCTCAGCCAACTCCTATCGCGACACAATCATTGCTTTGCTCGCAACATAAGGTCCCCTGGTCTTAGCCAAACCGTCGCGACCTAAAATATGTCATTGACAAGAAACCTTCCGCCTTTGACCATAACCCCGCTGCGACATAAATATTATGTCACGACATAGAGATACATAAAACTAAATTCCTATCGTGACAAGAACAACCCTTGGTCTTCACCTCAAACTAGGTCAGCGATAATAAAACCTCTTTGTCTCTTCTGGGCTGGGCTCGATAATCGACATTAAAGAAAACCTCTGGTCGCAAAATCGTCACGATGTAGAATTAGAACCCCGTCGCAACAAAGAGTTTTCATATGCATGTGTTCCCATTGTTTAAAATATGAGAACCATGTCGCGACCAGAATTTCACACGACACACCTGCAGCAACTCCCGTCGCGACTAGACCTCAGCCGCGACCGTGACTCCTGGTCACACCCAAAACCACCAGTAGCCTATCTTGGCATTTCTTACACCTTGTCGAGACCATGAATCCCCTGTCTCGACCCAAACATGCAGCAGCCTCTTTTTAGGCCTTTCCTGCATCTTTAACCCTTTTTTTTTCTTTCTAAACACACTAATTTCGATCTACAATAACCTTTCTATTACAAAGGCAACATGAAACCTAGGAAAACCTTGTGAAACGATATTAATCATACAAAATAAGTTTGATTACCACTCTTTTCTCCTACATGGACATAAATTGAGTTTTCTGCCCAGAATTTTACAAAATACACAACAAAGCCAACTGGGCCTTCTTCAATTACTCAAGGTCCTCAAATCAGTTCCATCTCCGTGTACCCTAAGACCGAAAATATTTTTCCCACGACGGGGTGAGTAATGCCGCAGAGGAATCCTCCTACAAGGGCTACTCCCTACCCATGCACATGCAATGGCAACATACACACATCTGGCAAAATATGCATTATTCCTACTGAATGTCTACATGCCATGGATGATAATGTGACTGACTATCCCATGTCCCGAAACCATCGACTCCCCCTCACATGCAAATGCTGAAAACATGTCATTGGTGTTTCACCCAATGACCATTTCCAAAACAAAAGCTTTTTGTTTCTAAAACTCATAACCCATTGAACAAACCTCCAATGTTCATTTGATTTAATCAAATCACGTGTGTTTATGCATTTGTGGGCCACGGATTTTCGGGTTCACACCACAGGATGCCGCTCGCTTTTCCAACATTTTTATGGTCTTTTACAACCGGTGATCATGTCTAACCGCGAATGAATTGGGTCTTTCACCCTAGGGGGGTACCTACCCCAACTTGCTTCGCCCAACACACGTATTTTTCCTTTTTATGCTATGCTACCGTGAGACTCATTTTCTTGGAGGTTGTCCAGATACTTATCTACCACCCATTTACCAAGAATGACTAATGACTACAACCATGTACTCCACACCTGTAAGATTATATAGAAGGTCCCCGCAGATATGAAATGCAACATGCCATTTCATGCCAATTCACTACATGTAACATTTATAAATCATGGATAATTATATTTTCTACATATAATTTTCATCCATCATACATTCTATGTTAATACATCAAATAACATATATCAACATGATCTTTTCACACATCTAGCATATTATTCACACAAGCAACAACATGCAATCTGGGTCTTCAAGTTCAAACCCATAAATCTCACAAACCATTTCACATGTCAGTCCATGTTCGGCAAAAACATGTCACACCAAAACATCACACCCAAGTTCCATGTTATTCTATAAACATACCCTGTTCTAGAATAGTGGTTCCGGTAACAAAAGAACTAGAATTGGTCCTTAACCCACCAATAGTTTGATCTAAACTATTGTGAAACCATCCCTACGGTTGGGACTACACCTCATGACCATTGAATGGTCCTTAGACAAGGAATAATCGACGTAGGAGAGAACGCCTACCTCTTGGAGTATGAAGAAATGCTCTGATTTTGGTACCCATGTGTAGCTATCATTGCATGGACCAATCCTTAATTACTGACCGGCTGAGTCGAATTAATGTAACGCCGAGAAATCCTCTCTTTTTCCTCTCCTCTACTGTACTAGCTTCCTTTGTTTGTTTTCCCTCATTTTCCTTTCCTTTCTTCCTTGTTCTCTTTTCTTTTCTTTCTTTTATTTTCCTCCTTTTCCCTTCTCGCCCCACCGATTTGGTCAAAGTAGGAAATTTCCTCCCACCTTCCTACTCTCCTCCTCCTTGCCACATGTTCCTTTCTCCTTTCTCCTTCTTTGATTTTTTTTCCTATTCCAAAGTGATCCTTCCTCCTCTCTCTCATGGGCATGTGTCATCACATGGTCCATGTATCATGTGCCATGTCTCACATGCTTTAAGTGTCACCCGACACCCATTGCCCCAAAAAACGCGAAATTCCGGTTGTCTCGAAATTTGAGGAAATTCGATTGGGTAACTAGATTTCGCGAGATGATTTCAACGGTAAAGTCTGTTTCGTCATCCGAGATCTAGAAAATTTCCTGGTTTCCAATCGAAATTACCATTTTACCATTTTTCAGAAAAATTTAATTTTTTTTCCAGGTTTTACATTCTTCCCCCCTTAACAGAATTTTGTCCCCGATTCACACACACTAGCACACACAAACACATGCATATGCAATAGTTATTCTAGTTCCAAATATTAGACAACGTACCTTCATCCTCAAATAGAAGATAGCAGAACGACTGTGGTCCTCGTTCTGTCGTCTTCCTCCACTCCTCGTTGCCACAACACCATTAGCCTCACCTGCCTGCACGCAAAACCCATCCCTACTATCCATGATACAAACCGGTCCCTCCTCGAAGGTCCCATTTGAATCAACAATAATCCTCCCCAATCCATCACATGAGCTCGGATCTCCGGGAGTATACTCGAGCATGGAGACGTGAACACCTCATGAACACCGATAAACTCCTACGGCACGCCAACCGATATGCAATCGTGCCCCACCCTCTCGAGCATCTCGGGCGCAGATAACCCCAATAGCTTCGCCGCGAACTTGACCAATTTCTATTTTAGGCACCACCTTCAAGAAGACGGATCACCCACCTCACGCAGAGGTCGACGCGCCGTCTGGTCGATGTGCCTTTTCTACCGACTTTGAGTATTAAGAAGACGCCGTGATTAACCCACTTTCTCTGTAGGTTCTAATCAACAGGACCAGTTGATAGACCTCTTCTCCCACTTCATTCAACAACCTGAGATCGACATGGCCTCCCATACAAAGCCTTTGCTAGGGTGCCATCTATATACGCCTCGATAACTTGTTGCAGGTGAATTCCACTACAGGCAGTTCCTCCTGGCCACCCTTAAGATCCGCAATCACATGCTCGTAGAATGTCCTCTAAAACTCATGGTCCTCTCCGACCGACCATCTATCTGTGGATGAAAAGCGGTGCTCACCATCAACTGAGGTCCCCATGGCCTCTCGGAAACTCTTCCAAAAGTGTGTCGTAAACTCCGGATCTCCGGGTCCGACAATACTAAGTGGACATTGGTACCCATGTGCCCTGACAATCTCTGGTAATATACAACCCGCACCTCTCTAGTGTGAAGGTCATCCGCACGACTAGAAAATGTGTTGACTTAGTGTGAAGGTCTACTATCATCCATACCTCATCATGCCTCCGAGGTGTCCGCGGCAAGTGGGTCACAAAGTCTATCACGACGTATTCCACTCCACTCCTGGCTACTTCCAAGGCCGGGAGGAGCCTCACAAGCTGTGCTCATCCTTTACCCGACACGCGAGACATCTTCGAACAGTCCGCAACGTGTCATTTCATCCCGCTCCCAAGAATACCGCAACGAAAATCCGCACATCTCTGCCACCCGATGTCAGAAAATCAGAGCAATGGAACCTCGAGGATTCCTCTTCTCTTCGGCATCCGTTAGCCGGAACCAACCATCCCCATCAAAACTACCATCTATGTGGGATGGCTCGCCTTCACACCCAGACTCGATCAGACATTCCGGGGTTCTTGATGGACACTCATTCAAGGCCTCCCGCCTCGGGACTTAATCACCGCTTAGCAAAGGGGAAGGCATAGCCATTAAGCTCCTCAACATACCTGAGTCTCGATCATTGTACTCAACAGAGTTCAAATTGTCCTACTACCTCGCATCCGCCACTCCCTGAAGCTACACTAGCTCCAGACCCCCTTGACTTCGTCCCAAGGCCAGCCACTCACATTTGCCTTACCAGATGGTACAAAGTGAAGTCATAATCCCCGATAATTTATCCATCCGCGCCGCCATGTCGAGGTCCCGGGCCAAAGATATAATTCAGACTCTTGTGGTTTGAAAACACCTCAAACTGCTCACCATATAGGTAGTGGTGCCAAATCTTTAAGGCAAAGACAATGGCCGCCAACTCCATGTCATGTGTGGGGTAATTCCGCTCATGATTCTTTAACTGTCGAGAACCATAAGCTACCACCCTTCCGGATTGCATCAGAACGCATCCCAGTCCATCATTCGATGCATCACAATAAATTGTGTACCTCTGTCCCTTTCCGGGACTATTAGAATAGGAGTTGAAGTAAGCCTCCTTTTCAATTCTTGGAATGTCTTCTCACATAGGTCATTCCATCCAAACTTGACCTCCTTTCGGGTCAACCTTGTCATAAGTGCTGCTAATAGGGAGAAATCCTCAATAAACCTCCTGTAGCACCCCGCTAATCCCAAGAAATTATGTATCTCGAAGACTGACTTCGGCCTCTCCTAACTCATAACATCCTCAACCTTCTCAAGGTCCACTGACACACTGGTCGGCGATGTGTCCCAAGAATTTCACCTCGGCAGTTTCCAAAATTCATTATCAATCTTGTACAACTATGGTTTCTTGTGCCTTATAAGTCATCCATCAGCGAACTCGCGCCCTTCCTGAGTCATAGATCCGTGCCATCTTTCCACAAAGAACATCGATAAATCCCATCCTCCAGCGGTATCGGAATAGCCTACGACGCAGATCGATTCCATGAACGCCGGAAGAATTAAATAAAGTCAATGCGTCACCAGAAAACTCAAATGTCATCGCCATCCAGGTGGATCCGCCTCCAACTTCTTCAAGATATCCGTGCCGCAGTTAATGATGCCCAGAAGGATCATTTCCTCCCGCCTGATCGGGCCCAATCAACAATCTCGAATCATAGCCTATCTCTGTCCTAACCTTCCGTTTCAATCGCCGATAGTCAATGCATAGTCGGGCGGGTTCTGTCCTTCTTCTTAGCAAACAAAACCGGAGTGCCCTATGGTGAAGTGCTCGATCTAATAAAACCCTTTGTCCAACACCATGCAAATGACTCGAAGTTATCAGAACTCAACCGGTGCCATCCTATGAGGAGTCATAGAAATGGGAGATGTACCTGGGTGTAACTCAATGACAAAGTTAACATCCCTGTGCGGAGGTAATCCCGGTAGTTTATCCGGAAAGACGTCCTCATACTCACAAACCATCGAGGTAGACTCAAACTCGTCTCCCTCGTCCTTGTGGTAAGGTCATGAGCCACATCCATCACTCATGCCACCTAGAGTCGCAGGTACTGGCCCTGCAAGCATCATGCTTATCCCCCTGAAAGGCCACACGAATACCGCCCCGTGTGTAGGTAGTAATCCTCCTACGATCACAATCAATGACGACTCGATGTGCTGTCAACCAATCCATGCCAAGAATGACATTAAAATTCGATATATCCATCACCCGAAGGTCCACCATGAGCAGAATCCCTGAGATCTCTAACTCACAATACCGACATATCTGATCAACCCTCACCCTAATCCCTAGGGGAGAACTCACATACAACGACTTTCCCAAGGATTCAACCTTTAAGCCCAAAACATTCACACAAGATGCAACAATAAATGAATGCAATGCACCAGAATCAAACAATATCCTCGCCCATAGGCGAGATAGCATAAACATACCCTCAATTGATCAACAGGCTTAGTATGTGGTGTAATAGCGTAGACACGCCCCTGGGTCCCTAAAGTCTTGGCTCGTGAGCCTTGTCCTCGACCACCTGCATCAGTCTCTCACAAAGGCCTCAGAGCACCTCGGGACTGATACTCGGTTCCTATGGCCTCAAGACTAAAGCAGAATGAACAATCAGGTCCATGCATGTCCCACTAATGATTGGGACTGTGCCTTCCCAAAACCCTGCGATCCTTGCCTCTAAGGGCAATCCCGTCTATATGTCTCAAAGCCGATGGCAAAATAACATGTCATTTGTCCCGACGCTGGTTTGTACGGGGTTCGTTTTGATACCACTACCCGTCCCTAAATCCTCGTGGAATAGGTCTTCTCGCTTTTTCGAACTGTAAGGCTGGACCCTCCTTCCTCTTGTCACTAACACTCATATCTTGGATGCTTCGTGCATCTTCTATCTCTCTCTCTATGGCCATAGCCGTCCTAAACTATAGTCCATGTCTCAGAGGAGGAACTTACACCCTTGCCTCCTCGATGGACACTTCGTGCCATCTCAAACTTCCTCACCTTGACCATATCCGTGGCCACATAATCATCGCCGAAACGTGCCAATTCGGTGAACTTAGCTACGTATTCGAGCACAGTCATACTTCCTTGCTTCAACTTAAGGAACTTCCGAGCTTTTGTATGCCTAGCAAATGCCGGGAAAAACTTACTCATGAAGAGCTCTTGGAACTCTTCCCATGTCATAGTCTCCAAATCCTTTAAGACTTTAATCAAATCCCACCATCCCACCATAGTCTCCAAACCTGGGATTCACCCTCTAGCTGAAATGTGGCTAGCCTGATCCTCATAGCATCAGAGGTAATCTCCATAGCCTCCAAAATCCTCTCAACCTGTCGAAACCAATGGTCAGCTACCACTGGATCCCCTCCCCCGGTGAATGTCGGAGGATGATGTGCCACAAATCTTTGGAGGTTACTTGACCCTCCCCGACCCCCAGCTACACTAGCCTCAGGTACTTAGCAACAGAACACCCATGGCTCTACAAAGGCCTGGTCAAATGTGGTGTCGGTCATTACTTCATGGGTGATCCCTCTGTCCCCTTCCTCGACTTGCCATCCACATATGCAAATAGCAAATTGAGATTTCTTTCTCCTTTTTCAATTAGTAGTGCATATGCCACCATTAATATACCAACACGCTCATTTCCCATATACTATTTACCAAGCATATAACACAATATCATGCAGTACACAACACATATTAAATCATCAAAATGCATAATGGATGTATGATCTAAACTTGTGCCCATCCAGCCCTAGGTATTCATAAACCTAGGCTATGATAATAAAGTCATGATAACCCAATTCCCGGGTTTTTTCACATCGCCAAGTCCGCCGCGACAGAAATCTCTATCGCGATAGAACTCCTTAATACGCGCACGCCCTGTCGTATAGCACCCAGCTCGCTGCACGCCCCGCAGAGCCGCTACCTCCGCCCATGCCTCAGCGCGTGCCGCCTCGGCATGTCGCGGGCGCATACTCTTTGTCGCGACATAACACGGCTTTCACACCGCCGTGGCGCCACAAATCCGTGACGCCTAACTCGCCGCACGGTAGCTTATTGCCGCTACGCACATAAAATCCCTCTCGTCGCGATAGAAATTCTCCACCTGTTAACTTTATCGCAACATAGAACTGTTTCCGTCATGGCATAATTTCTCCTGCTCAGCTAACTTTGTCGTGACTCTTAAAAAATACTCAAATTACTTACATAAAAATCTTCCAAATGCCAACTATGTCGCGACATAGAATTACTCTGTCGCAACACAAAACCTCTCCATTTGACCACACTCAGTCGCGACATAAAATATTATGTCGTGACAGTAAGCCTCTCCACCATTTCCAACTTTGTCGTGACATAAAAACATTATGTCGTGACAGAAAACTCATGGCATGGCCAACTCTTTCGTGACATAAAACCCTTCTGTCGCGACAAGAAGTCTCCTTTCCATGGCCGACTAGGTTGCGACATAAAACACAATGTCGCAACACCACTCTATGAAATCCTGTCGCGACATAAAATATTTCTGTCGCGTCATAAAATATTTCTGTAGCGACATAAATTCCTTAGCCTTAGCCAAACCCTGTCGCGACACAATTGCTTTGTCACAACACAAAGTCCCTTGGTCTTAGCCAAAGTTTGTCGCGACCTAAAATATATTGTCGCAAAAAGAAACCTTCTGTCCTTGACCAAAACCCTGTCGAGACATAAAAATATTCCGTCACAACATAGCGACATAAAAATACCCTATCGTGATAAGAACAACCCTTGGTCTTGACCAAACTCGGTCGCGACAAGAAAACCTCTTGTTTTGGCCGTCTCGATCGCGACAAGAAAACCTTTGTCGCGACATCGTCACGATAGAGAATTAGAACCCCTGTCCCAATAAAGAAAGCCAAGTCACGATGTGTTCTTATCGCTTAGTAACTGAGAAACTATGTTGTGACTCGTGAATTTCTATCGCGACATAGAACCAAAAAGAACTTTGTCGCGACAAGGAATTCCCTATCGCGACCAAAACCGCCAGTGAGCCTATCTCGCATTTCTGCACCCCGTCGCGACTAGTGAACTCAGTCTCAACCTAAACATGCAAAGTGAGCCTCTTTAGCCTTCGCATCTCCAACCCCTTTTTTTCTTTCTAAACACACTAAATCTGATCTACAATAACCTTATATTACAAAGGCAACATGAAACCTGAAACTACAAACGATATTAATCATACAAAATGAGTTCATTACTACTCTTTCTCCTACATGGACAGTAAACTGAGTTTTCTACCTGCACTTTACAAAATACACAATTAAAGCCAACCGCCTTCTTCACCACTATGGTCTCACCGAAAGTTCCATCTCCTAGTGTACCTCCAGACTAAAATATTTTCCCATGATCAAGAATGCCCGTAGAGGAATTCCTCCTACAAGTGGCTACTTCCCACCTGGAGTGCATGCAATGGCAAACACACACACACACATTTAAGTAAAAATATGCATATTCCAACTTGAATGTCTATATGCCATGGATGAGAATGTGACTCACCCTATCCTATGTCCCGAGTCCTCACTGACTCCCTCACACGTGCAAATGCCAAGTGTGAAAACCAGTCATTGGTGTTTCACCGAATGACCCTTTTCTCAAAAAAAAAAAAAACAAAAGCTTTTTGTTTTTGAAACTCATAACCCATTGGACAAATCTCTAATGTTCATTTGATTTAATCAAATCCCGTGTGTTTATGCATTTGTGGGCCACGGATTTTCGGGTTCACACCGCAGGACGCCGCACGCCTTTCCAACATTTTTACGGTGTTTCACCGCCGGTGATCATGTCTAATAGCGAATGAATTGGGTCTTTCACCCTAGGGGGGTATCTACCCCAACTTGCTCCGCCCAACACATGTATTTTTCCTTTTCATGCTATGCAACCGTGAGACTCGTTTTCTTCTTGACGTTGGTCCCATCGGAAGAAGACACCACCCATTCACCAAGAATGATGAATGACCACAACCATGCACCCACACCCAGTATTATGCGGTGTCCTCGTGCATATGAAATGCAACATGCAATTTCATGTCAATTCACTACATGTAACGTTTATAAATCATGGATAATTATATTTTCTACTTATAATTTCCATCCATCATACATTCCATGTTAATACATCAAATAGCATATATCGACATGATCTTTTCACACATCTAGCATATTATCCGCACAAGCAACAACACGCAATCTGGGTCTTCAAGTTCAAACCCATAAATCTCATAAACCATTTCACATGTTAGTCCATGTTCAGCAAAAATATGTCACACCAAAACATCACACCCAAGTTCCATGTTATTCTATAAACATACTGCTCCTGCATCGTTGGTTCCGTATAAAGAACCAAATTAGTCCTAACCCACCAATAGTTTGATCTAAATTATTGTGTTCAGCCCTATGGTCTGGGATTCACCTCAAAGACCCATTAAATGGTCCTAGATGTCATGAATAATCAACATAGGAGAGAACCCTTACCTCTTGGAGTTTGACGAAACGCTCTGATTTTGGTACCCACGCGTAGCTCTTGTTGCATGGACCAACTTTAATTCTAGAACCGTCGAGCTTCGACTGTCGGAATGCCAGAAATCTTATATTTTTCCTCTCCCTCTCACGCACGACTCTCCCTTGTTTGTTTTCCCTCATTTTCCTTTCCTTTCTTCCCTTTTCTCTTTTCTTTTCTTTCATTTCTTTTCCTTTTTTTCCCTTCTTTCCCCACCGATTTGGTCCAAGTGGGAAATTTCTCCCACCTTCCTACTCTCCTCCTCCTTACCACTTGTCCCTTTCTCATTTCTCCTTCTTTGATTTTTTTTTCCTATTCCAAAATGATTCTTCCTCCTCTCTCATGCAATATTTGTCATCATATGAACCATGTATCATGTGCCATGTCACATGCTTTTTAAGTGTCACTGACACCTGCCCTCGAAACGCGAATTCGATCAGACTACCAATTCGACGAAATTCGATTAGGTAACTAGATTTCGCGAGATGATTTCAATGGTAAAGTTCGTTTCGTCATCCGATATCTAGAAAATTTTCAGGTTTCCAACCGAAATTACCATTTTACCATTTTTCAGAAAAATTGAATTTTTTTTCAATGTTTTACATTTTATCCAAGTTTCTTTTAATGGTAAGGAGTATTCTGGGCTGGGGTAGCAATTTGTCATAAAAGATATTTTAGTTGTGGTACTTAAATGGTTGGTATATCTATTAAGACTTATGTGTACTTGCTAGGTTGTCATAGGTTTTTCTGCTAAGGTTATAAATCTTTCCAGTATTATTTTCTCATCTATAATCATGTGGGTACAACCTGTATCTAATAAAGCATGTGTTTTAATTAAAAAAATTTCTATTTTTATTGTACATTCTATTTGAGGTGCCTTTATTTCTCAGAATTTATTACATGTTTCTATAGGATGGATTATCATATTATTATTTTCTTCATTCTTAAATTCTTCTGATTCCTAGAATTTTTCTTTTCCTATATGTTTTTCAAATTTTATATTTAAATCATTATATCCTTCTTTTAACACAGTTATTCTTGTTCTAATCTATTAACCTTTTTATCTAAAGAGAAACTCTTTATATTTTCTTGATGTTCATTTCTTTCAATACTTAGGCTAGTGTTGAAATATTCTTCTATACATATTATACATCCTTCTAAATAACATTTCTTACATTTTTCTCTATGTAATTTATCTGGAAACCATTTACATTTAAAACATCTAATACTATCTAGTCCACTATTCCTTTTCCATTCATGTTCACATATTATGTCCATGAATTATGTTCCTAAAAAATCTAGTTCTGCTAATTCATTTATTAAATCTTCATTTTCACTATATGATTTTTCTTTTTCTTCTTTTATGCTAACTATGCTATATATTGTTTCAGTATCAGATATTTCTTCGTCTATTTGGACTAATTCTTCATTTGTACATTTTAAAAGCATACTCCTAGTATTATATAGATTTGTCTTTCTAGGAGAATTTGTACTTAAATGATCTAGTTCTTCACATGCATAACACTTAAGTTTATTTTTATATATTCTTTTTGGGTTATACTTTCTAACATGTATGTTAGGATCTAAGTAAGATTTTCTTCTAGTAGATCTCTTTAAGAAATATCTTTTATTATATTTTTTTATAAGGCTTATATTTCTTTTCTCTTTTTGATCTTCTTCTACTGCATATGTTTGTGGTGTAAATATATTTTTACAAAATCTGTACTGGCTCTTCTTAAGTTGTCTTCGGGTTTGTATTTCGCTACATTTTCTTTTAAGTATTTTCATTATATGGTTTATTCTATGTCCTATACTCCAGGGTTCCTGATTTTCTACCATATCATTTTGTTGGACCCCTTTTAATTCTTTCCATGTGATTTCTATTTCTCTACGTTAGGTTCCTGGAAGTTTTCTAAATAATTTTTCTCCTAATTCTTGGTTAAATCCATTTCCTTAAATAGCACAAAATGGTAAAGGTTTGGCATAATTTTTTGAGATTTCCAAATTTTTATCTGCATGTGTTCTAAATGTAATAATGCTTCCTATTGTAGAGTAATATGTCCTGAGTTGGGATCTTGTCCTGTAATTAAACTACCAATCTGGTTCACAAAATTATATGGATTAGCTCCTAGACTAAGCATATTATTGTAGTTTTCCCTAAAATTCGTTTTATACGATTCCAACAAAGGTTTCCAATACTTTCTCCTAAAAAGGTTTCTAAATATTTGTACATAGTTTCGGGGTCTGTTTCTTGGGTTATATTTTTCCATACTTCTGCTACTACTGGATATTTCCATACGTCTATTACCCTATTCCATAATTGTGGATTACGAGCTGCTATATTTAGTATTTGTCCCGAGGCCTAGACCTTGGAACTTATAGGGTTTTTCTATTGGGTAAGGTCTTCCTTTAGGTCTAAAGTCTATAGATTCGTCATATGATTGGCTTGGTTCAGGTTTGTTTACATAATTTACTTATGGTCGAGGTAAATTTCCTCCTCTATTGTAATTTGCTTTCCATAGGTCAAGGTTCTAGTAAAGGTAGGAGAAGCCACTACTTACTATCATCCATCATGTGTAATTTTTATCTGATTCTATGGTTTCATTATCATCTTGTATTAGTTCTATGACAACAATGTTTCCTAAGGTATCATAGATTAACCTTTCGTCTTCTTCTATTTTTCCTTTTCTTTAGGCTAATGTCTCTATCTTTAGTAAATCTTCTTCTCCTACTATTAATCCATCTACTTCATAAAGTATTCTTTTAATTGGATAGTCTCTTCCTTCTAGAGTTATAGAGTCTATGTCGTGTTCTGGTCAATTCTTCTTTTGTATTCTTCACTTTCGAGACTATTATTTTTATTATAATCTATAATCTTACACTAGTTTCTCTTTTGAAGTATTTTGATATACTAGAGAAGATTTTTTGCACAATTTATTTATGTTCTTTTACTTCAAAGTCTTATAAATCTCCATTCTCTAGTCTTGCTAGATTTTATGGTTATTGCTTTGGTTTAACCATTCCTACTCCTTTTTAGCTAATATGTTAATTATATTTCTACTTTATTTTTACTTTATTTGGCTCGAGTAATTCATACATCTTCCAATAAATCCTATATTAATTACTAAATTACTTCCTTTTACTTGTTGTTCATAACCTTTTGTTTTAATTCCTATTTTAATATCTTCTTGTTGTAAGTCTTTAAGACTCATCATAAAATCTGGCATATAATAAACCATTCATATATTATTATTCATATCTATTTCTGTACTTGCTATCATTGCTTTTCCCATATCTGTCCAACTATCATCATATATATGTACTAGTGTTTTTGTTCCTAAACCTTTTCTTATTAAACTTTTAATAGCTATGATTACTACCCAAATAGTTATGTTCCATACTCTTAACACTACGGGTTTTGAGCACTTTTTGCGTAGTAATAAGCCAAATTGATCCAGTTGGCACATTAAGTACCTAAGCAATGCTTATGACCAAATTTTATAGCAATTTTTGTAGTTTCACAAGCTTTATGTATTGAAGATAGGGATCCAACTCGAGCATGAAGAAATCATTAGAACGCATAGCTACAGAACCAGAAGGTAGAAGGCTGAACGAGAAGCAAATAGATAAGAAAGAAGCAAACCCTTGCCAAATTCGTAGCCCTTGCAAAATTCTTCAACCATTCTTTTTTAATTTTGTTGCTCTTTTTGATTTCTTCCCAAACTATCCCTATGTAATAGTTTCTTGTTTTTGACAATTTGGTAATTTGTATGGTTTTGGTGGTATATAATCCCCAAAACAACACTTTGTAGGGGCTTGAAAAATCTTTTAGTATAATTTTATTGAAGTTTGGGAGGCTTGTTGAACAAGCTCCCGTTTTCTTTTCATTTTCTCTTATTTTCTCGCTAGCCAAACACCCTTTGAGGATGACAACTCAGAGGATGACCGACTAAGCCCCCTCATTCCTTGAAGTAGAAGGCATTGGGCAAGGGAATTGATGAGCTTAAAAGTCATCTATTTTTAATCCATTTTTCTGTTTGATTTTCATCTGAAAAGGAATAATTAATATGCAGAAATATGAAGAAACTCACCAATTTGTTATTAGTAGGGAGTGTGAAAGAAAAGAAGAAAAAGCAAAGAGAAAAATGCAGCACCGGGTGGAGTAAAATGCGTAAAATGGCGCAGAGAAATGAAAGCAAATCAAGTTAACTAATGTTGCAGCTTTGGGCTTGCATGGGCCCAGCTTATGCAGTCGCGACATCAGAAAAATCAAGGAAATTTCAGCGTGTGTCGCGACAAGGATCACAAGTTCTAAGTACCGAGGTTAACCGCAGCCCAGGAATGACGCGTCGCGAACACATCGCGGATGTCGCTGACAAAGGTTGATGTCGTGACAAGAGATGGAGGTCGCTACAAGAGAAGCGCCTTGAAGCTATGATGCTCAAGAGATGAAACCGCGTAGACTTGGAGCCGTTGTCGCGACAGAGGACTGATGTCGCGACACCAAAAGCCACCAGTTGAAGCCTCAAGAGACATCAGTTGATGTCGCGGATAAGAGATTACCGTCGCGACATAAGACGTGTCGCTTGAAAGCTGCGCCAAGTTGATGTCGCGACAAGAGATTGATGTCGCGACATCGTGAACCATCGCTGAAAGTCAGAAAGATACGAGCTGATGTCGCTGACAAGAGATCGGCGTCGGCATCGTGAACGCACAAATAAACTCGGCAGAGGTAGAAGTGATGTCACGACAAAGGATTGATGTCGCGACATAAGAAACCATCAGTTGAAAGCTGTAAAGACATGAGCTGATGTCGCGACAAGAGATCGATGTCGCGACATCAGGAACCATTAGTTGAAAGCTGCAAAGACATAAGTTGATGTCGCGACAAGAGATCGAGGTCGCGTACATCGTGAACTAATGCCTGAAACTCCGCAGAGGCATGAAGTGATGTCACGAACAAAGCGGATCGATGTCACAAACATAAGAAGACACAGATCACCAAAAGTCAGAAAGACTTAAGTTGATGTCGCGACATTGATTCTTTGTCGCGACATAAGATGCCTTCAGAAACAAAGTGAATGTCATTATGACTTATTGATAAATACGCAACAAGTGCCAGACTAACTAATGTCGCGACAAGGGATTTGAGGTCGTGGACTGAACAAAGAACATGGGCCAGTCCACTTGGAAATCCACAAAAGAATGCATTGGAATTAGGGCCCAACTGAGAAACCCTATAAATAAGCAGCTACCCAGAAGAAGAAAGGCAGGCCGGAGGCATGAGGTGAAGCAGAACGAAGAATCTGGGTAGCCGAAGGCTTCATTTTATTTTTCTTTTCTTTTATTTTTTTCTTTTTCTATTTCCGTCGTTATAGATTAGATTATTTTCATCTTTCTTTATTTTTGTTTATTTTCTCGGATTTGAGCAATAATGCGTAATTCCATTCTTTCAAATTACTACCCGGAATGTTCGGGTTCGACAAATTTCGAATTCACTTTCCAGCCTAAATTGCGCTTGTTCTTATGATCGTGAGGAATGTCAGAGTGTGTAATTCAAGAATTGAGAAACCCACTCTTCCATTAAGTGAATGTTATAGTCTAATTTATCTTTCCGTAGTTGCTCCAACAAACTTGCAATTTTTGGGCTTTCTATGAATCACTTATATTATGGTTTATGTTTTGATCTAATATCGCTCTTATACCCTGATTTAAGATTTGCTCTATTGCTCGATTTCATGGAGGTCCTCCGAGTGACACAGAGAAGACATTCCGAGTTATGAAAATTCCTTGAAGGTATATTAACTCCTCGCTATTAGAGATCTAATGAGCTTTTGTAAGTTTACTTAGATAAATCCTCTTCTCACTTGAAATCAAGAACGAGTTGAATGAATTATCAATTTAAACAAGCAGAGAGTTCACCTCAATTCGAATAGTGAAGCCAATCCCGTGTTAGCTGAGATCTAATCAAGGAGAGGGTGATCTATTCTAATTTAGAGGAAGAGTAACTGCAGAGTCAGATCCTGTCGACCGATAACTGGGAGCTAAGGTTTACAATCCATAAAATGGGTATGAAGTATTGCAAAAGAAAAATACCCAGATTAAGGAAATCCCTATTAAAAGTAGTCATCTAATTCCCTGTCTTCGAAAGAATCAGGAAAATTAGATCATGAACTGTGGAGTGTGGAGAGATCCAGTTGTACTGCTAAACGCCTTGGACAGATTTTAAAACCCTTGAAATACACAAGCAATTTTATCGTTGTTAATTCATAGAATCGATACTTCATAATAGCAAGATCTGATGTGTCCTAAAAGATAACTATTCAGCTTCCATTTATTTTCCTCACTATTCATTATTCTTATTCTTTAGATTCGCTTATTTGATTGTTCATTTTTTTTTTTCCAATACTACAGATATTTTACAAAATTTTCTGTTGATCAATGTCATGTTATAATCCAAATAGTATGAGCTTCGAGAAGTCGTGGTAGTTGATCTGTAATTTCGAGATCTCTGTGATCGATATCCGGACTTATATCCATTTATTACGTCGAATTGCACTTGCGATATTAGGCCAAAACCAAAATCAAAATGATATACTCTAGAGATTTGTGGTTTATATAATAGAGTCAATGTTTTATGGCGCCGTCTAGAGATTAGTTAATAGTCTTTTGGCAACAGTGTTATAAATTTGTACATGTGCTTTGGTTCGGTCAACAAGTTTTATGGCGCCAAGTGCGGATTAGTTAATAGTCTGCAATAAGAGCATATAAATTTGTACATGTGTTTTCGTCCCATTAACAAGTTTTAAGTGGCGCCAAGTGTCGGAGATTAGTTAATAGTCTTTTGGCAACAAAGGTTATAAATTTGTATGATGTGTTTTCTGGGTCCTGGCCAACAAGTTTTACGGCGCTGCTGTCTGAGATTAGTTAATAGTCTTTGGCAACAAGTGTTATAAATTTGTACATGTATTTTGGTTCGGGCCAACAAGTTTTGGCGCCGTTGCTGGATCGAAAGAATTTAGTAAATCAACATCCATCAAAGAAGAAATGCTAATCGGGACATTTTGGAAAAAGAACAAAATAGCTTTTCAAGTAGTGGTTATTTTTAGCCACTAACCTTTAACAAACCATATTGAAAATATTTACACCAGACTAACTTATTAATGTAAGTGTGTTTTGATTTCAGTGGACAAAATTTTAATGCATAGGAAACGTAACACCGATCTGATTCCAAAGCAGACACTTAATTAGGAGAAAAACAATTTTAAGCTTGAGAAAGATAAAGAAGGCAGAAAAACTCAACTATGGCGTATGAAAGAGACAGGATTAGGAATGAAGCATAGAGAGCAGCGCTAGAAGGCCTCCAATTACTGATACTATGGAGGACTTCTGGAAGCCTATTATTCAAGATGAGTACTCTACAATCAGGCAGCCAACTATTGATGCAAATAATTTTGAACTTAAACCAGCACTAATTACAATGGTCCAGCAACATCAGTTTACTGGTCATCCCACTGAGGACCCAAACGAGCACTGAAGATTTCTGTGATGGCTAATACAAAGAAGTTGAATGGGTGAGACCCTGTAAGTCATCAACCCGCATCTATTCCCATTCTCTCTAAGAGATACAACAATTACATGGTATGAATTTTTACCATATGGTTCTCGTTGATACTGGGAGGAGTTAGTAGAGGCATACTACAGTAGATTCTTTCCCCAAATTCCCCTCACCTCGCAGAGAAGGAGGGAAATCATCATGGTTTTTCAAAGCAGGGGGAAGATGAAAGCCCGTATGTAGCTCGGGGAAAGATTCAAACTGCCCCGAGAAGACATTCAATGCATGGGATAGATCTGAAGACTCAGATGGACATTGTATATCATGCCTTGAATGATATATCAAAGGGGATCATCGATGCTTCATGTTGTGGAGCATTCAAACGAAAAAGTGCCAAGAGGCAAATACCGACAAGATTCTGCGAACGCATTAAACCCTTTCCTGAGTTTTTCAAGAGGAAACATCGAGGAAAGGGGATCATGGAGCTGAGCAAGATGATGCCTACGTGGAGGCCAAGTTGGATGCCACAGTAATGTGATGGACAAGCAAGAGAAGGACACACACGCCCATGAGATAGGAGCAATGGAAAGAGAGTTATCAAGGAAGTGCCGAGAGCTATCAAGAACAATTTATGATGTCAAGAGGTTAAGTATCTGGGTGAGCCAAGAAACTACCATTTCAAACCCAATACTAACCTGCCAAAGACATTATCACCTAACACCGAGGGAACCATGAGAATTTCTCATGGTGGAGGGGCTTCACAAGCGCCCAAGGTATTGATATGGTAACCTCAACAGGGTTAGTCAATGTCTACCATGTCCCAGCAAAGAATAAGAAATGAACACAAAATGTAGGGATTGGGTCGAGGAGAGCCCAATCTTTGAAGAATGTATGTCATAGTCACGGGGGATAATAAGAAGTCGTTTGAACCTCCAGTGAACAACAAAAAGTTTCGCAGACTGGGGAAGCAACTGCTACCAATTCTCAAATTTTTCAACACCATCACGTGATCCTCGAAGAACCCGGAGACACAAGTGTAAGGAACCGCCCTAACCCCGCAGCAAGCCGAGGAGCACTTTCAAGTGACACAAAGAAGAATCCAAAAGACCGCATGGTCGTGTGTACCTAGGAGGGAAGGGAGTTAGAAAAAGATGAAAGAAAATGACAGCAAATAGTTAAGAAGCAGAAAGTCTGTAAAAGGAAGAAGCACTGAGAAAAGAAAGAAGGGAGTGGGCAGAAGGACATCCAAGGCTCTAGACTCAAGCAGTCCCATTTTACTGCAGACCGTAGAAATCAAAGATAGGAGGAGCAGCTTTGAAAGGTTTCAAAACCTTCGGCTAGAGATCGCATGTCTCTTACAGAAGTGGTGACTCAGATGTCACTCTATGCAAAATTCTTACATAGAAGGAAGAAAAGAAAGATAGTAGAAGAAGGGGATTGTGAATTCACTCAAAGATTGCAAAGAGTTGACAAAGAAAGAATTGCTTAGAAAGATAGCATTCAGTGGAGTTTTACAATTCCTGCATCATCGAGGAGTTGAATCTGCAAAAGCCTGCGACTCGCATGATAAAACTGATGCCTCTTCGCTGCTGCTAAATTAGTGCCTGGGGAGGTTATTCCACCACTATTACTCTTCAAACGACAGAGGAATGGATGGTAAACCTTGGAGTGAGTCATGAAAGATATGCTCGGTCACGTTGGGAATTTAGTTTTTCCCAAAGAGACTTCATCATTCTCGACATGGAAGAAGATTCACAAGTACTTCGGCTTATTGGGGTGATGACCATTCCTAGCCACTCGGAGCCGCCCCGATCACATGCAAGAGTTCACTTAGGTTGGAGAGGAAGCCGGCCGCTTTCAACTTGATCAAAAGCATGCATATAGACATACGCAGAAAATTGCAAATGAAGCTGATATTCATCCACAACCCTAATGTTCACAATGATTGTAATGCCCAAATTTTTATCAATAATGAAAAGAGATAAATTCCCCAAGATATTGAAGATGACTACTCAGATTGTCCATACAATAGTTTTCATTCTTTAGAAACCGTGTTGGAGCCCGAAGCAAAACAAACAAATGACAAAGGGGGAAAATAGAATGGTGCTGGAAAATTCATCAAGAAACCAAGTAAGAGGGGCTAGTGTTGAAAGAGTTGTCAAGTCATTCAAGTATGCTTACTTAGAATCACCAAAGAGAAAACCAAAGGATTATCTCCCGCTGCACTCCGATGCCGAGAACGAGGTTGCTGAAAATCTTAAAGAAGCATAAAAGAGTCTATAGCTTGGTCCATTGAAGAGTTAAAGGGTATCACCATCAATTTGCATGCACAAAATTTGCTAAGAAAATTCAAAGCCATCTCAGAGAACATCAAAGGAGACCGAATCCAAAGGATGAAGGAAGTAGTCGTGAAGGAGTATGCGTCGCAAGGCCAAAGACATGAGGAGAAAAGCAACCTTGTGACACCTCCAAAGAATCCTGCGTAAATGTCACGACATGGGATAGCTGGGGTAACTTTCTCCCTAAACCAACCCAGGAAATATGAGTGAATTTGCTGGTTGAATTTCTCGCTGAGACATGCCTGAATAAATGTCTAAAGGAGTATAGATTAATAAAGGAATTCAAGTTTTGCCAGATCATTAAACTAAGGGCATAGGTCACTTACAGTAAAAACAAAACTTGAAAATGAAAAGTCATTTGGCATGGGACAACACAATATCTAAAAAACCTATTTACGTCGCGACAAACTTAGTATGTCGACATAAAAAGGTCCTTGTGCCATTTACTCACCCTTAAATGCCCTAAAATTAATGTTCTTAAATAAAAGGAGGCGAATGGATGTCGACAAGCGAATTTAATGAAATAATAATTAGCCTACGTAAAAAAAAACTTGATTGAATTGCAACTGCTGAGAACTTCTTCCCACTCGCTCCAATTCCGTAAACCGCTCATCCTCCCTTCCTTCGATTCTCAATTCCCGAAAAACCCAAATTCAAAATCTTCGGGAAACTTTCCTTCCGCTTTCAAATGGCTGAAACCTCAAACCTTGTCCCTAACTCCGGAAAGAGAGATCATGAGGAATATGTGCAACTGTAAGAAGAAATCCGACAGAAGAACCGATGGAAGAAATGCCCACGTAAGTACCGTAAGCACCGCCAGCTTCGGGCGAAAGAACGACAAGAGAAAGGGAAAAGCAAGAGAAGAAGAAGTAGAAGATTTTGTATCGAGGAAGCTTATTCCAATTGGAAGAAGCACTATGCCAACAAGGGTTCGTGATTTAAAGAAGATTCGTAAACCCTATTACCCTTTCAAGGAGATGATCAACAAAGAGGTTGGAAGCCGCGCGACATCAAAAGTCAGCATGCCAGTTGGTGAAAGAATTTATTCAAACTGCAGGCGTGAAAGACAAATAATCGGTTCGTCAGAGGAGTGTGGGTACCATATGGGAGCCAAGGCCATTAACGGCTTCCATGGAAACTAGGCACAAGCATGGGTCCAAGTTCAAAAGCTCTTGAAACCCAAATTTAAAAGAAGATTACAAAAAGCTCACTCGACTTAAAAGCAATAATCGACAGGAAGGAGGACCAAAACATCAACAGGGAAGCCTCACTCGAGAGGCTAAGGTATGGTTCTATTTCGCCTCTCTCATGGTCCCAAATCCAAGCATGTGTGCACAAATGGAGAGAGCAGAAGCAATTATGCCGTATGTCAGTTCGCCAAGGGGTACAAGCTCAATGTAGGAATAGTAATTGAAAATTCTATAATGAGATACCATGAAGGAAATAAGATAGGGTCGATCCTCACCCAAAGAACAATAATCGCTTTTTATGTTTAAAGGTCAGTGAAGGGAGTCCGGGAAGAAGAAGAAGAAGTCCTGATGACATCACCACTCCCATCGACAGAGGATGTCACGCTCGATTCCGGGGTCCGATCGGATTGGTGAACCGAACCTAAGCCGTAAAAGTAAACCATATACTGGGACTCTTTATTTTTTTATTTTTTATTTTTATTTTTTATACAAACAATATTCGTAGCTTAACTTATACTGGGTATACAAATAATTTTCAGAATAATCCAAAAGTCATTCATATACAAAGGAGTTACTAATCGAGTGGTATCCATTAAAAATCTCTACATATGCTAAGTCCCAATTACTTGTACAATTGGTTTTACATGTACATATCTAATACAAACATCGAGATCGCTTTTAAAAAGGGCTAGCTGAGCACCTATCTCCGAGATTTAGCCCGCATCACTGTGTAATGTCCTGGCCCTCTTTATCTCCTCTTCAGTACCTACACGGATTGAATACCCGTGCTAAGCTTTACGCTTAGTGGGAACATATAGACAGAATTGACTAATAACAATAATCGCGCTACTATCTTTTTACATTTATTTATGCATATAACGGCCTATTCTTATGTGAGACTTCAACTCATCTCATATTATACATGTAGATTTTATTCTTTTCAGATTCCTTATCATTATCTTGTTCATATTACTTTCTTGTGTCATGTATTTTACAGGTTGTAACTCATATCTACTACATGTATTATAGATCAAATCATATTCAAAGGTGTCGCGACCCGAATCCCCTTCTTGACCTATCAAGTGATCTCAAGCTAGAGCTCCTATGATTCGATGTTTTCAATCAAAACATTTATTTCGCCTTATTAAATTCTTTCTTTTTGCAAGTGTCGCTGATTCGACCCCGACTGACCTCGGCCATGATCCAAGTCGGAGCCCGTTTACTTCGACATTTTCAATTATCTTTCCAAAACATTTGTTTATGTTATTCCATTTTAGACTTTTTAATTACGCGAAAGCACTTCTTTTCAGGCAATCCCATAAACACTTATAATTTCAAAAGACCCTTAACATTTACAAAATGATGCCTTTTTACTATGTCCGTGTAATGTAAAAGATACTTAAACAATACAATTTTTAATGTCATTTTTCGCTTTATCGATTCAGGATTTCACATATAGCTATAGAAGTCGCTATCTCACGACAGATTCACTTGGGAATCCTTCCATGCTCGCTATCTCGCAGCAAATGCGGGATTTCACACTCAATTATTATCGTCTCACATATGGCTATTGATGTCGACATTCACGACAGACTCACTTAGGGAATCCTCGCCGCTTGTCATTCACAAGAGTAATGTGATTTCGCATTCAATTATTATCGCCTCACATATTGTTATGTAGGTCGACATCTCACGACAGATCACTCAAACCCGCCCCGTTTATTTCATTCAAGAGTAATGTGATTTCGTGATTAAATGTTATCACTTTACATATCGCTATAGAGGTCGCACATTCACGGCGATTCACTGGGAATCAGCCGTTTGTCATTCAAGAGCAAATGCGATTTCGCATTCACCATTATCGCCCCACATATCGCTATAGAAGTCAACATTCACGATAGATTCACTGGGGAATCCTCGCCCGCTTGTCATTCATTAGCAATGTGATTTCGCATTAGACAACATCGTTACCTTCATGATTTGATCCGGGGCTTGGTGAACTCACATGTCGGTCATTCAATGATACATTTCAAATCAATTTACTTTTATGCAGTAATTTCACTTATCGTTCAAATACATGCACACATGCATACGTGTAACAGACATTTCGAATAACAATCATTCAAATCAATATATATATATATATATATATATATATATATATATATATATATTACAATTAGCATTCATAACCGATCACAATCGCATTTTGTCTTCATATCATTTATGTATATTTCATGCATGTATTCACCACGATACTCATTCCTATACTCATTCACATGTGTACTCATTCATATGCTCATTTACGCATACTGCTTTCATTTGTTATCATTTTCTCGGTTATATGATAATAATATATCACTTAACCACATTATGTGTTCATGACATATTGCCTCGCATGTTCACAATCATGTTTCAATTGCTTACTTTCATTTTCCATAATCATTTTCATGTTTCATGAACACATCTTTACATTTTTCATTTTCTACATTTTCCTTGTTTCCCATGCCTATTACATATGGCACTTCATATTCTTGTGAAGTATGATGGCTGTGGAATCACACCTCATTCATATATTCTTATTCCTATTTATTTACTTTACTTAGGAAGTGGAATTAATCCAATCGGGATCATCCCAACTAAAGTTATGGCATTTTCATGCCAAACTAGTCGGTTTACCCCGGATTACACTAGAACAGTTTGTATTACTAATTTTTCCGGGATCCTAACTTCATGTTTGACTCTAGGTCATTGTATTCTTTTTAAAGATAAGGTGCTAAGGGTCTTCTATTCCAACTGGAATCACCCAATTGAGCAATCAAACCTGCCAGCCCAAAACAACCCGACTACTCTATGTTCAAAGCTGGAATCCAGAATTTGGCTTGCACATGGCCCCACTTTGAGTGAATTTTAGGCCACTTAGGATCAGAATTTGGCGATGCCTATTCTTTAAGTTTTTGTTCTCCTTGAAGTCTATTTTACGTAGCCACTTGAATCACTCAAATCGGATAAGAATTGAGCAAGTTATGGCCAAAATATGAAAACTGGTCGAAATCGGGAAAGCATCGTGGTGCACCGGGTATTACGTCTAACACGCATCTATACGTCACAAAATCGACTCAGAACACAATGTGTACCCGTACAAGTCTGTTCAACCAATAAAGTAATGGTACAAGTGACCCAAAGTGCCCAAATGTGTATTTTTGTTCCATATTTCCATATTTTGATACTCCAATCAACTCTACTCTTCAAACACACATCAAAAACACTTCTAATTCACTCAGAATTTCCTTTCTATTCAATTCATCTTTCAATTTCATATGTTTCTTCAAAATTCTTCATGAATTTCTTCCAAACCCTTCTAATATGGGTTATGACCCATCCTCAAACAAAAACATGAATATTAATTAGGGTTTACTCTAAACCCTAACTCATTACTCACTAACCATGAATCCATCCTCAAAGGAAGGCTGATTCCATAACCATCTGCGCCATATGGGATTTTACCCACCTTACTTTCCAAAATTTTGGGTTAAGATGAAAACCCTAGCAAACCCTAGGTTTGAGCAAGATAATCATCATACAAACCCAAAGATCCATGCCAAAAACTTACAGAATTCATAATCAAGGTGAGTTTCCATACCTTTTGCTTCGATCTTGGCTCCTCCATCTTCTTCCTCTTCCTCTTCTCTTCCCTCCTCCTTCACGCTTTTTTTCTCCTCCCCAAATGAGACCAACTTTGGTCTTTAAACCCATGTTTGCTAAGGCCTGTTTTCGTCCCTCCAAAACCCATTTTTGGTTAAGTTTACATCATTTGCCTTCCAACTCTGCTATTTGTATTCCAAGTTTTATTTCATTTTGGCCTCAAACTCATCAATTCATGTATTTTAGGCCCCTTTTGACAAATTACAATTTTGTCCTTAAGTTTTGTAACTTTCCTGGGTCTCGCTTTGTTTCGCATTTAACTCACAAAACATTTAATTATGCTTACCAAATACTCCTAAACATGTCGAAAAACGACTAGGTGGTATATTTTGGGTGTTACAAGGAGCAAGGGACCTTAAAACCAAAAGAAAAGGGGGTGTTGATTGAAACAAGAGAAGGAAGCTCCAAAGAAGACAAGAAGAGGAGACTTTGGGAGTTGCTGGCCAAGAAGAAGAGAACCCAGAAATTCCTCCTGAAAATAATACTTTCACATTTGCAGACAATGAAGGGCAGGATGAAAGAAGCCCCTTAGATTTCTCCATCCCCTTAGCTAGTTCTCCCCTTATGCAAAATGTAACATTCCGTGAGAGCAGGAGAAAGCTCAAGGGGGAGCACAAGAGAACACCAATAATGGAGATCCTCAATGCCATACGTAAGAAGCGAAGAAAGGGAAAAAGAGTGGAATGTGCAACAAGAATTCAGGGAAGGAGTTTATGAAAAAGAGTTAAAAAGAAGAGATTAGCAATGGGAAGAAGAACTGAAAAGAAGAGAAGAACAAATGAAAGAGGTTCTCAAATAAAGAAGAGAGGACTTCAAGGAAAGAAATGAAGGAAAGAGATCGCGATCTTCTGCTGCAAAGTCCTGAACCATGTCGTCATGAATCTTTTATAACAACTCAGTTTGAAATGACTGCTTCCAACCACTGCGAAGAAAAAGGAGGTAGAACAGAAGTCAAATTGGGAGAACAAATCCATGATCCCAATGCCATACAAGTCTCTACAAAAAGATTTTGAGAATAGTCTATTGATGAGACAGAAGCAAAAGGATGTCAATCCTACAGCAGAGAATGGCAGCACTGGATTTGATTAACAACAATATTTCCAAATTCGAAGTAATGCATCAAATAGAAAAACACAATGAATACTTAGTAAGACAAAGATGAAATGCAACAAGAGTGCTGATCTCTCTAATGATTCTATTGAAGATCGTTGAGCAGAAACTAAGAAAGCAGAAAAGAAAGAAGGGAAATGAAATTCCCTCCATTCCCAGCTCATTTGAATACCCTAGACCTGGATCCCCCTAATATCTTTGCTGCCTCTTCCAAAAGAAAAAGATAGACTTCTTCCCAAGCTGACCTTCCTTATTCTCCAAAGCCCATACTGTTGTATCCAACATTTGCAATTGAAATAGAAATAAATGATAAATTTGAATTGAATTGTTGTGTTACTGTTTGTTAAATTTTGTGTCGTTTGTGATTGCATAGCTTGGGAAAATAAAAGTGGTAATTAGTTCAAGAATAAAAACTCGCTGGAGATGTAATAAGTCGAATTCACTCAAGTGAAGTAGATTAGAATAAGTCAAATGTTGCATAAAATGCGTGTTAATAAGGGCCAAATGAATATGCTTTAATTGAAACACAGTGCAAAAGTGACTAAAGCCCAACTCGATAAGTCCGAATATATGTAAGGTAATACAAATAAATGAATGTCAGTACTTCTTTGAGTTTGTGTTAACATCTAAGAACCCCGTTGAATAATAATTGTTTATAACTACTCATCAACAAAAATGAGTCAAGGAAACTTTATGGTTAGTCACAATCTATTCAATCCAAATTTAGAATTTGTTAGACGGCTGATTGAGTGCTTAAATCCTAGGTGATACAATTTGACAAGAGTATGATGCGTGCCATTTGGATAGTTTGAGCCATTCCAGCCATCCCTATTCATATGCTGATGCATATACCTTAGTTCCAGAAATTGAGCCAAACAAGCCTATTTTTCAAAAAAATAAGCCAATGGAAACCCCAACCCATCCTAAAAAATCAATCCTTCAGTAAAGAACCTATGATTACCCAGGAATTCAAGGAGGAAGAAAGAAATGAAGTTTGGGGGAGTATATGTTTTTGAGGAACTCAAGGAGAAAAATATAGAAAAAAGGGAATGAAAAGAAAAGGCAAAGAGCATAAAATGCAATAGATAAGAGTTTATAGGGATAAGTTTTATCTGCGGGCCTAACTCTCTTAAACAATTAAGTTCTTAGTGTTTCAACACCTAGTACCCTAATGCCATCTGGTATGGGTTTACTAACCCAAAGTTCGCTAAGAGCAGAAAGCCTAAAAGGTAAAACATTGCACTATCCCCTCGAATGCACAAAACAAAGGAAATTTCCCAGCTTGAATTACAAGTGAGAAATCAGTATACAAATTAATTGAAGCAATCAAAGAGATGTCCTAAACATGAAGTTTAGGGGAGTTTGTTAAAGAAACTACAAGAAAGAAAGGGCAGTAGTATAAAGAGGAGAGAAAAGGTTCAGGGTAATCTTAACCTAAAAATTCCTCCCATCCTACCTACTACCCAAGCTCCACAATATAAGCCCAAAAGACCGGGATTGACCAAGGTCGCAATTACCTACATTAGTGGAGATCAATATGAACAACAAAACCTATGGAATTTGGAAAATATGGAAACAATCAAACCGTGGAAGGACTTTAGGGAGTGAAGTGACTCAATATGAAGACAGAAAGGAAAATAATTTATTATTCAATGTGGATCTAATGATTATGTTGTTTGTAAACAATTTCAACGCTTTAGTTTTGTATAATTATAAAGATTAAAACTAACCTTGAACTGGACTTGAAGCTAGATGTACGTAAAACAATGCATTCTTGTATTTCAATCAAATTGGATCAAGCAATGCAAAACTAACAGAAATGTCATTTTTGTTTGAGGACAAACAATTCTTTCTTTCCTTTGCTTGAGGACAAACAAAACTTTAAGTTTGGGGGAGTTTGATGAGCTTAAAAGTCATCTATTTTTAATCCATTTTTCTGTTTGATTTTCATCTGAAAAGGAATAATTAATATGCAGAAATATGAAGAAACTCACCAATTTGTTATTAACAGGAAGTGTGAAAGAAAGAAGAAAAAGCAATAGAAAAATGCAAGAATCGTGGAGTAAAATGCAGTAAATGGCGCAAGGTAAATAAAAGCAACCGTTAACTAATGTTGCATGGCTTGCATACCCAGCTTATGCAGTGTCACGACATTAGAAAATTGAAGGAAATTTGATGCAGGTCGCGACAAGGATCACAAATTCGGGTACCGAGGGTTAACTGTGAGACTTAAGGAATGATGTCGCGGCAACATCGTGTATGTCGCGACAAAGGTTGATGTCGCGATAAGGGATGGAGGTCGTGACAAGAGAAGCGCCTTGAAGCTATGACAGTTTGAAGAGGATGAAATCAAGCAGACTTAAGTCGTTGTCGCGGCTGTAGGACTGATGTCACGACACCAAAGCAACCAAATAGCTTCCCGGCAGACATAAGTCAAGGTCGACAAGACGTAATGTCGACATAAGACGTGTCACTGGAAAGTTGCAGTTCCTGCTAATGTCGCGACAGATTGATAACGCTGGCATCAAGAACCACGCCTGAAAGCCGCAAAGACATGAGCCGATGTCGCTGACAAGAGATTGACGTCATGACATCAGAACTAATTAAACTTCGCAGAGGCATGAAGTGATGTCACGACAGCGATTGATGTCGTGCTGGCTACAAGAAACCACGCTGAAAGCTGCAAAGACATGAGCTGATGTCGAGGTAGATTCCATGTCGCGACATCGAACCATTAGTTGAAAGCCGCAAAGACATGTTGATGTCGCGACAAGAGATCGAGGTCACACATTAGAACGAACACCGAAACCTCGTGGGTGGTGGGTGGGTAATGTGGGCATGAAGTGATGTCACGACAAAGGATTGATGTCACGACATAAGAAGACATCAGTTCAAAGCTGCAAAGACTTAAGTTGATGTAGCGACATAAGATGCCTTTAGGAAACAAAGGAATGTCATGACTTATTGATAAATGCTGCAACAAGTGCCAAACTAACTAATGTCGCGACAAGGGATTGAGGCGCGACCGAACAAAGAATATGGCCGCTCCCACTTGAAATCCACAAAAGAGTGCATTGGAATTAGGCCCAACTGAGAAACCTATAAATAAGCAACTACCTGTAAGAAGAAAGGTGCAAGAGGAAGGAATCTAAGAATCAGTAATGGCTTCATTTTATTTTTCTTTTCTTTTCTTTTATTTTTTTCTTTTTCTATTTCCGTCGTTATAGATTAGATTATTTTCATCTTTCTTTATTTTTTTGTTTTATTTTCTGGATTTATTATAGTTTAATGCACTCCATTCTTTTCAAATTACTACCCGAATGTTTAGTTCAGACAAATTTCTGAATTCGACTTTCAGCTTTCAAATTGCATAATCTATGACTTATGAATGTTGTAGTGTGTAATTCAAAGAATTGAGAAACCTACCTTCCATTAAGTGAATGTTATAGTCAGGAATTTGATCTTTCCCTTTGAAGAGCCTAACAGCTTGTGAATTTACTTTATGAATTTACTATATTATTAAGGTTTAATGTTTTTGACCAACACATCGCTCTATACCCGATTAAGATTTGTTTCATTGCTCTGATTTCAAGGAGGGTCCTACGGTGAGCCATAAGAAGACAATTTCACGAGTTATGAAAATTTCTTGAAATTATATTAACCTGCTGTAGAGATCTAATGAGCTTTAATAAGTTTACTTAGATAAATCACTCTTCTCATGAAAATCAAAGAAACTGAGTTGAATGAATTGTCAGATTTTAAACAATGAAGTTCACACCTGTTGAATAGTGAAGCCAATCAGTGTTCGAATTTTGGGGATCAATCAGGAGGGGTGATCTCTCCTTTAATTGAAGGAATGTGGGAAGTTGTATATCTTGTAAATGATAACCAGGAGCTAAGGTTTCGATCAATAAAAATGGGTATGAAGTATTGCAAGAAAAATGCCCATGAAGTCTATTAAAGTAGTCATCTAATTCTGTCTTGAAAAAATGGAAAATTCGATCATGGAAGCGAGTGGGGAGAGATCAGGTATCTTTAGCTAAACGCCTTGGATGGATTTTAGACCTGATACCCTGACATTTATCGGTGTTAACTCACAGATTGATGCTTCTACACAATACGGTGATCATCAATTCATTCTCCAAAAATAACTAACCAGTTTACAAAATTTTATTTTTCATATATTCCATTATTCTTTATTCTTTAGATTCCAGTTGTTGATTGTTTATTTTTCTAATACTTGTATATTTTAAAGCTTCTTAAATTTGAATCACCAATATCATGTTATAATCAAATATTATGAAACGAGTAAGTCAGAGTGATTGATCTGAAATTCTTGAATCTATGGATCGTCTCTGAATTTCTCACTCTATTTATTGCCACATCGGCCTGTGCACTTGCAGGATATTGGGCCAAAACTAATTAGAAATGATATACTCTAGGAGATTTGCTGGTTATATAATAGAACTCATGAGTTTTGCTGTTTGCGATTCTGGAATTAGTTAATAGTCTTTTTGGCATATGATGTTATAAGATTTGGCCATGTATTTTAGTCCGGTCAACAGATTTTATAAAGCGCCGTTGCGGAATTGATTCTCAAAATATTTTGGCAATAATTCTTTTATAAATTTGCTTGTACATATGTTTGGTCGATTGACAAGTTTTGTGTGTAGTTGGAGATGAGATTAATAGTCTTTTAGCACTTGATCTTATAAATTTGTACATGTGTTTGAATCAGATCAACAAGTTTTATGGCGCCCGTTGCCCGAGATCAGCGAATTTGTGATCAATATCCGACGAAAATGCTAATTTGGACATTTTTAAGAAAAAGGCAAAAAATAAGCTTTTCTAGCGGTGTTATTTTAACCACTAACCCAACAAACCATATTGAAAATAATTGTTGACCAGACTAATCCTATTAATGTAGTATCTTTACAGTTTAGGGGGTTAATTCCCCAATGTAGGAAACGAGAACAACGAGGAAAAGACCTATATGTTAAGTTTGTTGAGGGTGAGTTTTATGGTTAAACCAAAATCGATTAGGGAGGTAACTATATGTACTATCACAAATGTGAGAAGAACCAAAGACCCCTGTTGCCCTAGGGACCCAAGTCTGTGACCCCTAACACTTTAGGGAATTCTTTTATATTTTTACTTCCATTTTAGTTGATTTTCTTCCCAAACCCACTCTTACATCAATCCCAATATCCAATTACAAATCACTAAGTGTAAACTACTCCCAGTATTAGTCATTCCCCACAAGAAAACCATCCTGTGGAAGATGAATCCTGTGCCATACTCATATAGTAGCTACGCTCTTGTGGTATGGTATTCAGGTTATAAATTTTGTTGTTTAAGTGCCTGCGAATACACATCAGCAGATCGATGCCATTCTTGGGATGGTGCCTTCAATTCACCAAATGATAACGTCTTGAACGCGATCCTCATCACGGGATGCAGTGAACTTCTTTTTCTCGCCATTTCTTTCTAGCGAGTTCTTTGCTAGGGTTACTCTGATTCATTATCTTTGTTTATCATCTTGTTTTTCTGTAACTTCTTTTCAACCTTCATGCACCAGTGAAATTCGTATTTGGTTTCTTTGGTGTTGTCTACATTTCATACTTGGGTTTATGTTCCAAATGGTTTGGAGTGCAAGGCTGAGATTAGTCAAAGTCGGTATTCCTCTGGGGAATGGATTACGAATTAGGCACGAATTTTAGCGGTGGGTTCGCAAAGGAAGCGAGTCGACGAGGGGAGTGGGCGGAATCTCAATGCATTAGATTATGAGGACCATTCAGCCTCTGAATAGGTGCACCTCTGCATTGTGCCTCCAGCGGCAAATGGTTCGCGCCATGTACTGCCCTTTTGTTGGCATGGAGGTGAGCCCTTATTTGCACATGAGGGGTTGAGAGGTTATAACACTAGGAGGCTGTCCACGTGGATCTAATGAGGCTGATTTTTCACTTTCATTGAAGAATAAATCCAAAATTTGGCTCAACTCTGAGGCTAAGACATATGGCTGGACAAAGATGTGACTGGAGTTTTTAAGAAATTATTACTCCACGCTCATTTATAACCAATTGTGAGGAGATTTCCATCTTCTCGACCATTGAAAGTGAAAAATTCTATACTATCTTGGGAGAGGTATATGAAGCACTGAATGCTGTCTCACCATGGGTTTGACACCACGACTCTTTGGTGCATTTCATGATAGATTTCTCATGCCATGAGCGTTACAAGTTGGCTATGGATTTTCTTGAGCAAAAATCAGGAGGGTTTTGGTTTCTGATTGTCAGGCTGGAAGCTAAAAGGTTGGGATAGGCTAACCGAAACCGGAAAGAATGAGACCTCAATCAGTGCAGGTGCATATATCTCTTCAAGGATAATCAGACATATTAAGTTTCACATAACTAGAAGAGGGTTGGAAGGCGAAATGAGAAATCCACATGAGAGATTATAGCGGTGGTAGGATTCCTATGCCCAGACAAGCCATGCTTCGTTTGTCGATCAACGGGCATGGAGAACAATCTATGAGCTGTCATTCCCCAGTGAGTTATTACCATTTTCCTTTAGATGGTGGAAGACGTTTTCAAGGCGATAGAAGAGTCTTATTAGATGCCACCTTTGATGTTCTTTCTTTGGAGTGCAGTGAGATTCGATCTGGGTTTTTATTTTCCATTCTTCTTGAAAGATTCCATATCCATTCTATCCAGATTGTGGCCCATTGGCTAGTTCTGATCACAGGTTAGATAATCCAGAACTGCTGTAATGTTCTTCCTCCACAGACTATTAACCTCTTCCCTCTTTGATGGATATAGAGGAAACTGACTATCAACCAGTAAGAAATAGTTTATGGCAACCGATAATGGCTTAACATAGGTCGGGCGGTGGCGGTGACCTACCTGATGTCCATTACCCTCATTGAAGCGAAGGGCCAGGGGCTGCGTTATGGTCGTTAAGGTCTTGTCATGGCTGCCGCGCTGACGACAGGACTTATCGTTTGGCACGGTCAAACCTCTGACATAGGTAACCCACGTTTGCACACGCCGGTTAGCGATAGTAGCGCCACAGGTGTGGGCTGTAGCCGGAACGGCGTGCCTCGCCTGGATGATTGCATGCCTGTCTTGGAGCTCTACCAAAAAACCACGCTACTAGTGGTGGCGCTAGATGGTATCAGGGGGACCCGTTTATGGCTGACGTTCACGAGGAGAGCGAACCCGCTTGGACACGGATTTTATGGGCTCGACTATGTTATTTTGGTAGTTCTCCACGGCCCGATCGCGGACTATTAGTCATCCAGAAGGACATCATATCTATTTAGTTTGCAGATTGTGGTAGTAATGGTGACTCACGAAATATAATATGACGATGAGGTACCATTTCTTTTAATACCGCATTACTAAAGTGTCATCTTTTCGTTTAATCTCTTGAGGCGTGCTCATTAGCGAAACTCGAAGTTTCCAGGTTGTAGTTGATCGGACTCACATACGCGGTCATCGTAATTTGGTCTCTTGTTTCTGCTCTCCATTTACCGCCCTACCACCAATTGAGAGTAAACTTCTTATGATGATTTTTTGAGGGATCTTGAAGGCTGCGAGTCGATCCGGCTATAATTGGCGCTGTATTCGGCCTGTTCGCTGGAAGCGGGAATTCCTAAGCGTATGGCACCTCATTATTTCCCGATCGGGGCTTGAGATTCTGGGTCTGATCGAGGCTCCGATTTGTCGTGAAGCGCCAGCCATGACCGAGTTTCTACGGCCCGGGTTGTTTGGTTCCATTTCTATTAAAGATTTCTGCTAAAAAATCGGCCAATACCTACCCGCACAACTCAGTAGGTTATCTTGAATAAACTCACTTTCAGCTCAGTACCCACCAAGCCATCCTGACGGATCGAACATGTATGGTGCTTAAAGGAAGGTTGGTGATCGTGGATCTGTGCCTGATAGGGGCCGGATTTTTTAACAACTTCAGAGTGATAGTGTAAGCTGCACTGGAGGGCCGGTACCGCTCGGGTTCTACCTCGGGCGGACTTGCTTTACAAAGAATCACCGGGGTCTCGCTTCTGGTTTCATCTTCTTTGAACAATCACTCTGATTTTAGAAGGCGATCAAAAAAGATGAGAGTGTGTATTTGGCCGAGGCCCCATTGAACGGTGGTTTATTCAGATCATCATTTTGGTTAGTAGACTTTTGATCACCTCCCAGTTCCTGGCCGGGCTGCTTGCTGCCGGGGTGGCGAGGCATCAATGTCGTGAAGCAGGATGATTGTGGTACGCTAGGCGACGGTCGGTTGTTGTGCCCCGATTTGCAGGCGGGGCACGAGGTTATCGCGCCCAGGCTGGATGGTGGATTTCAGCCTCATCTACCTCATAAGCGTTACCATCAAGCCTAAAGAATTTTACTATCATTCTTTTCTGAATGCACCTTAAAGGTTGAGTTTTGCATGCGTCTGTATATGGCTCAGAAGGTTTCTTTATGAAGTCCTTGTGAACAGGCATTCTGGTTTAGAGTGATATCGTTGATGCTGAACCTCATGGACACCTATCAGGTGAGGATATCTTGTTCTTATATTTGATCAGTTACCCCTCATTCTAGGGTAAGGGCATTGTTCAACAATCTGATCATATGGTGCATAGTCATTTGTTTTCTCCATATTAGTGGGTTCTGCATGGAGATTTGTTAATTACAGAGAGGCGTCAGGAAATTATTAAGATCACAAATGTTCTGTTGTTGCATCTGATTCGATCACTCTAGCGAGGAAGCTTTATCTTGGGACACGTGTATTCATTCTGGTCGATCTGGTCTACACCCGCCTACTTTACCTTGCCGCATTTTACCACACCGCATTGACCTTCCATTGAGGTCTTTACCTCCGCATAAAACTTGTTTGAAGAGATTGTTGCCATAAGATGATCGATGTCGATCGGGAGTGGGGGTCGCTGCCTTTTGTCTTCTTGGCGGCGTGGATGTTTGTTGTGAAGCCATCGTTGGATTGTCCCGACCATGTATCAGAGTGTCCATGCCGATACATCGATATTGCATAAGAATGAAGTTATTGCCACTCCTTTCTTGCTTTGAGATGGGAGGGGTTAAGGTATGTGAACCTCTCTAGTCCGTCCAACCCTATTTCTTCAAGTGGATCCTGCGGTAGTTCCTTTTTTCTTTACGCCTTGATTTGAAGACATAGCCATGATTACTATACGCGGTCTGTCGTCTAAGGAGGTTTGTTGGAATAGCACTTTATACCTTCATAGACAGTTGTGCATATATGACCAGTACGTTGCCAAAGATCAACTGCCCAACATTTTGTTAGATAGCTTACCATTTGGTGATGGGTTGAAATTATATTCTTCATGGAGTATGTCAGATTCATTCTCCATGGCATTTGTGGGGCCTCGAGTCCTCGACGGTGAGGGGCAGAAACCCATAGTGACTGGCCGGCTTTCATTAGGGTGTGACATCTCTAACATTATTTTATATAGTTTCTCCGTTGAAACGGTCTGACCAGTTGAATTTATGCTGAAGAAAGCTTCATGTCTGAAGGCTGGAAGTTATAGTAAGTCTGCTGCTGTTGCCAGATCCTGACACCTATGCACATCAAAATCATTAATCTGGAGGTAAGTACCGAAGGCATGTAAATGCAGACACAATGACCCTATTTAAGTCAACCGGAGGAAGGGCCGCAGGGCCATCTATAAACATTCTATTTTACTTTCTATATATGGGCGACATTACTAAACTATGCGTGCCATACCTGATGAGTTTCTTCTATTAGCTTTGATTGATATTGAGTGTCAGTGGAGCCACGAAGTATAGTTTATGGTTGGTCTAGGTTCAGTAGAATGTAGAGGGTGGTTCCAATAATTCTCACGGCAAGTTTGCCAGATTCCACCGATCCCATCTTCCCTAAGGTACCTCTTGAAGTGTTTGCCTTAATAAACTTTTCCACGAGAAACTTTAGACTTCTTTTGATGGTTTCGTGTCCATGGTCAGGTAATGTCCCAGCATCCACAAAGATTTGTTTCTAAAGGTCCGAGTTTGGATCAGTTGACCATTTGAAATAAATGAATCACGAATGAAGGGCAACATCCATTCACTTCAAATCTTATGTAGAGGGTAGATTAAGAGGCTCTCCTTTTTTTAGAGACTTGTCTAAATTACGCTTTCAATACTCCTTTCTTTGGAATGACTTACTTACGGTTTATCTTTCTCGATGGCTGATTGTGAAGTCGTTGTTACTCTAGGTTGCTTTGCCGGATATTGTCCTCCAACTTTAATTATCTACTTCGCGTCTGTATAACTCTTCATTGTTGTTGTGGTTTCAAGGGCCGGTGAGTGGAAGAAGTCAAACAGGCGAAGCTTCTTCTGGGTTAGAAGAATTACCATCCATGTTGTAAAATTCATTTGTGGACTGACTTGCTCGAATCTATTGTGATCCTGTGTGGATTCTTCTTAAATCATTTTCAAAATAGTTTGTAAGGAACTAATATTTCCTTTTTGTCATGAGCATAGGTCTTTGCCAGATGAACTCTCCCAAGTTCATAAACCGTATTTATTGAGTTTCGGTAGGGCTTTTGAAACCGAGACGATCTTGGGGTCCTTTACCAAACTAACCGGAAAATTTTATATAGTAAGAGAAAGTTAATTCTATGACATTCAAAGTCATCGCCTGATTGTAATGGAGCATATGATCATAAGGGTTAGTAGAGCCTTCAAACATAGCGAAAGCTAGTATGACAAATCACAGGGTAAGCTCTGTTAAGTATTATTAAGCCTTAAGGCAAAAGGAGAGCATATTGTTTTGGGACTACGAGATTATTGTGTAGGTGGTATGTAAAAGCGTAGGCCCTATCTAGAAGGCGGGGTGTCTAATTTGTATGGGCGACGTCACGCCCGTGGGTAATCTAAACACGTTCGAGCACTTCATTTGTGGATTATGCCTCAACACATTTTCTTCTTGCTGCAGAGAGCGTGCCATTGTCGGTGTTGTTGAATACAAGGTGATGCGAGTGCCTCTGGGCGACTAGCCACACTACTTTTTCTTTGAGGAGAGGTTTGGCAGTGCAGGAGACAGCTTCATGATCTATTGGAGTATCTACATCGTTTGGGACGATAGGCTCCTTTCCTTTATCGCAAGTGGTTGGGTGCCTTGCTTGATCACTGTCTTGCATGTCTCTTTCGCCATGATCACGTCTTTTTTCTACTTGGGCCCATAAACGATCGTTTTTGTATTCTGCGGATGTTAGTAGCGATCTCTTGATTCACCGCCGCATCTTTGCGCTCCCTCTATTTCTTCTCCATGTCTTCAATACTTCATGCGAAGAAATTGATCTTGAGTATTGGATCGCTGGGTTGTGGTCATTGCAATTGTCTCAACAGTCCAGGATGTGGAGGCCGAGGAACCGTCACAAAGATGCAGTTTGTGAAGGGCTACTAGAAAGTCGTTGGAGCCAAGCTCTTGCACGTCATCGATGAGACTTTTTGTTCGAGTCCCACAGACGGCGCCAATTGTCGTTGCTTGGATTGTCTCCGCCTGGGCATTGATGAGTCTAAAACTCGTCTATTTCAAATCCATTTTCCGGCATCATTGCAATAGTTTAAGATTTCATTTTTTAATACTTAAAATGTCAGACTAATCCATCAGCACCATTGTTTTTGGAAATTATTGAAAATGAAGAATCTGGCAAAATAAGCAAAAAGATAAAAAAGACTAATTTTAATTACTTAACCTAATTTTCTTTGTCATGACACAAATCTGGCTTAGGCCAAAGGGAAACTATGCCGTAACAACTCCCATGTGCGGCAAAAGGCTAGGTCACAATAAAAATTTTACGAAAGAAATATCAAAATTAAATGATATGAAGTTTTATATCGTAACATATTTGAGGAAAATGGTGGAAGGGTGTGTCACGACGAAATTATAATCTATCTTCGAGACATGTGAAAAGAGTTGAAGAGCTATAAATGAACTCTGTTGCTACAAAAGACAATTTTGTCGCGACATAAATTGCTCAGATTACAACACAAGTCAATTGAGACAAGTATTTTTATGTTGCAACAAAGTTTCCAACATCAAGCAAACTCAAGGAAGAATTTAGCCATATATAAAGAGACAATCATAATAATGACACATGTAGTCAAAATTCACAACCCGAAACACAATCTTGTGCGACAAAAAAAAGATTATTTATCTCGCGACAAACAAAACTATGAAGGGCGTGAATCTCTGTCGCGACAGATGCTAAAAACAACTTACAAGAAGAATGGAGACAAAGTTTTATATTCGCAACAATAAAGATAAGAATAAATAAAATTATCTTAGTGACGAGAGAAAAGCGGTATGGCGGTGAAGAGGGCTTGAGAATAAGCTAAAATAATTGTGTACGTAACACCTGTAATTCTATGTCGTGACAAATAAACTCAACGCGTGACAAGAACTAGAGAGAAGAAAAATTTTATGCCCTTTGACCAAGAGTTTCTTATAAGTAGAAAATGCCAAGGACTTAAATAAATCTATGCGATAGAAAACTCTGTCGCGACAAAGTTCTTAGGTTGAAAAACGTGTTGTGTAGGAAAATTATGGCGTGACTCCAAGAACAAGGACATGAAGCTGGGGTGCCGAAGTAGATTTTGGGCCAATGACACAAGGCATTCTGTGACGGGAACAAACTGCTGAATACAGATTATGTCGCAACAATATCAGAACCTGTCGCGGCTTCAATCAGAACAACTGAAGGAAACATTTATGACAAAGGGAAGAATACAGAAGCTACGACCGGAGGCAGAAGCCCGAGAGCTCCTGTCGCGGCCAGGACACGTATTGTAATGAAGGAGCGACAATTTGGGCCACGGGGATTCATAATGCAATTAATGAGTGAGGCCCGACATTGGAAGTCTACTCAAATACAGCATCTAGAACTGTTTGTCTTTGCGATTTTTCAATGACTCTGGTTCACGGGTGGTTAGAAGACTCTTATTACATTTTATTTTATTTTATTATTTTATTATTTTGTTTTGTGATTTAGCAGTATAGTTTTATTTTAGTTTTCAGCTAATTTTGGATTTGGGAACATCTTTTGATGCACGACCTGACTTGTATTTCTTTATAAATTCGTCTTTTCCATTCTTTGTTTGATTTTAAATGAATGATGAAATTCTAGTTCGGTTGTTCATGATTTGAGTGAATTTTCACGATAGTTAGTCAGCGATGTAAGTGAACGGAGTTTCGAAAAGTTAAGCTCACTTTGAAATGGAGTTTATTATGATAATCCATTTTCTTTGCAAGGTGGAAGAAATCTTTAATTAAATTATTGGTTATTTGATTAGTGTGTTATAAATTTACTTGTTCTGATCACTAAAATCATAGTGCACCCAATGCAAGTCTATTGTATCTCCTACGATTTCAAGAGGCCCTAAGTGAACAAATGGAGAATCACGAGTGCTGACCAGTTATTTATTGGGTATGGTAGACTAATACTTCAGCCGGGAACCCACCGTGGCGCTGAAAGGATTAATCAAATGAATCACCAACACTTATAGAGTTGAGATGGGATGGAATAAGTATCTATTTGTAATCACTTAGAGCTCCCTCCTCTTTGGAGTGATTGATTCTGATCCCATATTAGATGAGATCTAATGAAGGAGATAAATTATCAAAGTTTGAGATGAGGTGTCAATCAAATTGAAGAACACATAATAACATCCTGTCCCAGTGGGAATGAGAATTTTTAATCCTAAGATCTGTAGGTATGAGAAATCTTGGAAAATACTTAAAATCTTGAAAGGGTTATATGTGCAGTAACTTATTAGAATCATGTCACGGATATGAAGATGAACCTTTAATCAGTGAAAAGTATGGTTAAGGGGAGAAATGAAACTATACTACGTAGCATCTTTATGACTCAATTTCAATTAGTGTTTGAGCTATGAATAGAAAAAAGATGCAAAAGTGACTATTATAGTAGTCCATATCAGTTTTGTCTTTTTCAGGTGAATCCTCAACCCAGTTTTTATTATCCTTTATTTTTTTGTATTCAGAAATTCAGTTAGGACTACATTTCTAGTCTTATTATCATCATAACAGTGGAGTTCAAATAGTAATGATCTTTAGTAATTGGGGTAGTTAGTCTTTTGATTTATCATCCTTCCTCGTGGGAACGATATTTGGACTTTAAATATCCACTTTTATTACTTGTATGACTTGTGCACTTGTATTAGTCTAAACCACAAGTCCATTTAATAGTCATTTTGAAAGAAAAACAATTCCCTCCTTTTCATACACATGATGGTCTTATCAGTTTTGGCGTCGTTATTTAGGACTGATAGTCCTTAGTTGTAGATATCATAGATTTGTATATATCATTTGGTCTTATAGGCATCAACGGGTCGATATCAACACCGCGTAAGGGGTTCGCGATGGTGTGCAGTGCCTCTCCGATGGTCGCTCGACAAAAGGTGGAAGAAGAAAAGAAGGAGTTAGCAGTTGGAGTTATACCATTCCTCGTGAGTCGCACTTTATACTCCGTTTCTCTTGATTATAGGAAATATAATCTTGTGATTTTTTTTGATAGATCTCTCTTTCCCTTCTTAAACAGTTCTTCATATGCAGGATTAATGCTTTTGAGATATTATGGTATGAGATTTAAATGTTGGAGATCTGTGGATAAGTATCAATGCGTATTCCCTCCATAACTATCTTATCCATAACAAACTATAACATATGAGTAGGATGGCCGGCTGGGGGACTCGAGATCCTAGACGGGGTTTCAGGTTCTACCGTCTGGCTAGTTCCCACATGGCTTTAATATGGTAGGTTGTCTTGGGCCGTTTCACTTGAGGCGGGCGGCCGGTGGCTTCCCGCGCGGGCGCTGGGCTATCAGTAGTGGTCACAGGCTAAAGGCCATGGTACTCACAACCTCTGCTGCACATGTCGTCCGCACTTTCTCACACATTTACTTAGTCTCAACATCAATACATGTAGCGGTAATAGGTAATGATAAGGCAAATTTCCCTTCTAGGCCTTTTATCGATCACTTGGCGCAGTCCATACGATATGAGTCCAAGACTAAAAGGAGAACCAATCACTTAGCACAGTCCATATGGTCTCTTCCCAATATCTCTTGAAGGTTTAGCTAATCTATTTTAGTTTCCACTCTCAATACATTAGCCACAAACATCTAAAACACTCCATTCAAATTGATTTAGACAACAATAAATACCCAAGCACATGAAGATATGTAAATCTGAAAAATAAATCATAAAAAACATGAAAACTACCACATTAATCCCAAACAATATCCCCTAGAGGGAGTTTTTAGCCATCCATAGCAAATACAAACCCAAACATAAGAATATTCAACAAATCCATGGTTCAAGGGAGAGAGAATAAGCAAACAAAAGGATAGTTGACAGAAAAATGCTTGAATCCTTTTCCAAAAGCTTGGATTTTGATCTTCAAGCTTAGTTCTTCAAAGTGTTTGAGACTTGTTCCAAGGCCTCTAAACCCCCAAAATTCCTCCTTTAAGTTTGGAAATATTTCTCTTTTATATCAACCATCTAGGGCTCGTTTAGGGGTCATAGGGCCCATTTCTGGGCAACTGACACGCTGAGCGTCTAGGCTGGGTGCTTAGCGTGTGTGCTGGTGCGCATTCTCATGCTCAGTGTAGGCCACCCTGTGTCTGTCAGCTGCTGCTACTGCCTCCTTGTGTTTGTTGCTGCCAGTTTCGACCTTCTGACTTGTAGCGGCCATAACCCTCTCATCCGACCTCCAAATTCAATTATTTTGGACTTTATGGAAAGCTAAGAAAGTGTAGAATTCATATATGGAAAGTTCTGGTCTATACGAGATCATCTTGTAGGCTTAAAATTCAGGAGAACTGCTGCTTGATGTGCATGATGACTTGAAAATCTTTCAATTATCGCTTCCTGGAGCTCTAACTCTTTCATCCATGCTCCAAATTGAGTGAATTTTTATTCCATGTGTAGCTAAGGATGTCTAGAGTCCATCCATAACAATCTTGCAGCCATGGGAGGTCATGGTACAACCCAAAAATTCATCTTTTCAGTCATTTTTTTGCTTTTTGGCTTAAGAGCTGCACAGGCAAAGGAGGATAAAATGAAGCATTGAATTCATTAAAAAAAACCATAATAACATATAATTGATTGGTGATTAATGTTATAAAAGCATGTAAGAAAAGTACCAATCAAATAACCCAAACTTGAATATTTGTTTGTCCTAAAAGCAAGAACAAGACTTAAAAACACAAAGAAGACATGAGTGAGCATATTTTTGGAATGTTTTTGAAACTTTGCCTCAGAAATCTCACCACACAAATGGAAAGAAGAAAAACATCAAGGTGATGAATTTTTAAGAAAAGAAGTTCAATCATTTGGTTAAGTTGGATTTTGTTAAGTGGATTACGTAGCATCACCCAGAATCTTGGTTAGTCCTCGACAACGGCATGGCTTTGTTGATTCTAATGGTACTGGTCATTGATAATACAAGGTTTTCAATTATATAGGCAAGAGATCGTTCCCATAAGAATTGTAGGTTTTATAGTGGATTTAATACCCCGACTACCATATTAGTTCACTATCTGAGCGACTAAATTGTTTGAGGTAAAATCATAAAATAATAAAAACTAAACTAAACAAAAACATAATGATTTGTGAAAACTGGAGTAATTGAATAAAACCAAGAGAAAACGACTTAAGGAGGAACTATGATTGGTTATCATCAATGATGCCTAAGGATTCATCTAGGTAAGGCTTGGGTTGAATGAATTAGGGCTTGAATTGGTCCGAGGATATGGTACAAGGATCCCACTCTCGTGTTTCCCCTTGTATTTTCTCACACTAACCACCTATTCACGGTTACATCCTTCTAGGTCGTTAGGGCGATACTTTTCTACGACATTTGTCCTCGGGAACTCTATTGGTCACAGTTACGTCTTTGCAATAGAGCTACTCGGACTAAGTTCAAATTGATCACAGTTACGTACATGCAATCCTCAGTTAATGTGTTTAGTGTCCTCTCTATTGAAATCACTTAGTCTTAGGCATTCTAATTCCCACTAAGTCTCTTTAGCAGTTAATTAGACTTTTCGATTAACAATTAATCTACACCTTAAGAGACTCGGAACAAATTTAGGGCTTAGTCAGCGCCGCAAGGATACCCTAATAAAAGGATCGAAGATGATTCGACCATGATTAATTAACAGTCTTAATCTTCGGGATTAACACGAACCTGATAAATCAAGAGTATAAAGCGACAACCAGCTTTAAGATTAGACAAACCCGACATCAAATCGATAGCAATCCTATGGAATGATTAGCCTAACATTTGAACCATTAAAATCCCACAAAATCATGTTGTGGAAACAAACACAGGCTGCGAGAAATTAAAGAGATAGAAATACAACGATTAATTTAGTTGCCGAATATGTTCAAATCCCAGCTCTAAGCTGAAATTCCACACTCCACAAGGTTATTCTTCCAGCAATATTCGATTACAAGTCAGGTTCTTCACAAATACAAACCTAAAACAAATAAATCTATAAAATCTAACCTAAAAAGGGAACAAAACTTCAAGAGAGAAAACCCTGGAGGAGAGCCTCCTCTCCAAAATTTCGAACCCTAAAAATGTCTAAAGAACATCTATTTATATGCATTGTAAATGGGCCAATGATGGGCTCAAAAATCGAAGTTTGCTATTCCAGCCCGTCGTCCTTCGCCATGGCAAAGGCTTCTTCACCATGGTGAACTCGGTTAATCTTCTCCTTGCTTTTAAGCCGCGACGAATAGTGGCTTAGTAAGGCGGAAGACTATCTTTTTCTTGAGGCGAAGAAGGATAGCCGGCGCTCACGAGGCAGTGGTTGCTATTGTCTTAGCTTGAGCTTTGCCATGGAGAGCACTCCTTCGTGGTAGCTGCAGAACCCTCTTTGCCACGGCGAGTGGAAACTGCGAAGATCAACAACTTCCTCTTCATGATTTCTTCCATCCTTTGCCAGTTTTCCTTCTAATCACACCACCAAAACATAAGCAAATGGGGGATTAGAGCTTTCTTATAAGATATTGGTGCGAATCTAGCGTTTATTTTGCATAAAACACATGAAAATCATACTATAAATGCTAACAAGATTCACACCTATCAAATTTGCATGCAAACTCTTGTGTGTGAGTGTGAGAGAAATCCCTACCCTGAAGAATAAAAGCAGTACAACGGATGGAATTATGTAAATATGAGTGAATAACATATCTCTTACTAAATAAAATGGAACTCCATAGGCTTGCTTTTCATATCACTCTTCACTAATGTAGACCACCCACAACACTAGGATCAAAAGGGTTTCATTAAGCTTGTAATGTAAGGTTAGGGTTAAAGATATGAATAAGATTTTATTTTGGCTCAAATTTACCCAAAGACATACATTTTTTTTTCACTTTTGTCCATCTCCTTAGACTTATTGAACCTTTAATTTTGCTAACATCACGTCACCCCCAAACTTATTTGATTTCCTCTTTCTCCTTAATTTTCTCACCAAACTCCTTTTTATTCACAAAACAACTAATAAGGTGTGAGTAGTGCAATGTTCGGTTTCCTTAAGTTTTCTATCTACCCCATTTAGCAAGCTTTGGGTTAGTAGCTCTCAAACCAATTGGCCTTAGGGTACTAGGTGTAAAACACCCCTAAGAACTTACTTACTCAAGGTAGGGAAAGCTACAAGCCAAACTTACTCAGCCTTTTTATTCTTCATTTTGTTTCTTTCGTTTCTTTTTCTCTTTTCTCTTTTATTTATCTTGTTTCTTGTTTTTTCATCAACCTCCCGATCAATCACCATTCATCACCAGCTTCCAATATTATGCATCAACAAGCACATTTGTCATGGGTAAATAGGGTTTAGTTGAGGAAACCTAAGCAGGAGTAAGGAGTATACTTGGTTCACAAAGAAGAAAATTTACTTTAGGCTGAGGGTAACTATGGATGTGTTCATGTCAGGTTGTACAGAAAAGAACGTCAGTCAAGGATGGCCTAAATCATCTCCTAAATGTTATAGTGTCTAGAGTTTCGCCTCAAGCAGTTCAAACAAGTACTAAAGTTTTTTAGAGATCATGAAATGTATATTTACATAAGTCTTCTCTCAGTCAAACAAAATTAGTTAACCGGGTATAACTTGTGCTTTAAGGTATCAAGAGTTGAAAGCTAAACACAACCAACCAAATGATCAAACATGTATTTTGTAAAAACACCTTTCATTTTCCCTTGCTCCAGGAGGTTGGATTAGTTTTCATCATTGGCCTTCAATACATACCCAAAATAACTCACTCAAAACATTTCCACTCTTATTTTTGAAAATTTGAACCCTTTATTTAAACTAAAAACGACCTAAAAACTTAATGAAAAATAAAAGAAACTAAATACATAAGCAACTAAGAAAAACAACTAAAATAGGATAGTGAAGCTAAAAAAAATTTAAACAAATGGACACCTCCCAAACTTAAAACATACATTGTCCTCAATGTATGGAATATTAAGAGCAGGATAAGAGGACTCCCCTAGATAATCAAGTGTGATCATTGGGCTAGGGTTGAGGTTGGTCTTGATGAAACTCCCTCAATATGAATTAGCTTCAATGCCCTAAAAAACACAAACAAAAACCAAATAAACACTAAAAACAAGGTCAACATGCAAAGCATACTAAAATAACTAAAAACAAACTAAAGTAGTAAATGGATAGAAATCCTTATTTTGCTTGAGTTGCCTGGTGCTGCATTTTTTAGAGTTCGACTGGAGCTAGAGAAGTCCTAGAGCTTTGAGTTAGCCTATCATCCATCTGGCCAATACTCCCTCATCATCCTCTCATCATTGCACCAAGGATCTTTTCTCCATAATATGTGATATAAGCTCAAATACCCAGCTCTTTGGTGGAGAGTGGGGTGCTTGATTTCAAATTCTTCAAGAATGTCCTCTTAAAGGAACATATGTGCATGCCCTTCAACAAGAGAAAGTAGACTCTCTATCCTCATTCACATCCTCTTTTCTTCATCCGTAAGTGGTGTGTTTTGGTGGAGGTCGAACTTTACTTTTTCCTCACCAACAAGGAAGGTCATTTTCCCATGTTGACTGTCAATCCACACACTTAACTTATGGCAACAAAGGGTCTTCTATATGGGACTTGCGATCCTCTTCCGCCTAGTCACAAATCGTGAAGTGAAGTTTTTAACTTGACCAACATTTCTGCTATTATTCTCTAAGTTTTCTCTTCAACTTGCATTTCTCAATAGTGGCTTTTCCTCGATATCAAGCTCATTGTCCTTCTTCTCAACCAATGTCAAGCCAGAAAGTTTCCTCTTCCAAAGATCAAATTACATTCAAATCCCATGTCATCGCTCCTCATCTTCTATGTCATTTCGAGTGGCCTTAAAGGTGCTCCTTTATGTGAGGACTTGCTACCCCATCCGATTTTCAGTTTTCCACAAATCTTAGTCTTATTGTCTTTGAAATTGGCCAAATCGGATTCAAGACTTGATATCTGATGGTTTTGAGCTCTATTCTTCTTCTTAGCTTTTTCCAATAGAGCAATAACAGTTTCCTCAAAAGTTGATGAATTCTCTTGCTCTTGATAGTTGGAGAGCATGACTCATACACTTGTAGAATTTGAAAAAGGAGTGACGTGATGTTGTTGACTAATTATATTGGAGATAGAGGCAAGTTGAGCTTGGATGAAGAGAATAATTCATTTTCAACGCATTGTACATTTATACTCGGCTTACTGATAAAATAAAATAAAAAAATAAAGTAAAAAAAGAAAAAAAAAGAAAAAACTAACTACAAATAATAAACAAAACAAAATATAGAAACAAAAAACAAATCACATCAAATGTAAGACTTGCCTCATGAAAATGCGATCAATCAAGCTATAGCAGTTCACGACAACTGAGCTTCAAAACTTATTACGTGCCTAAATGTGTACACAAGTGACCATGATATACGGGCGTCAGTAATATACTAGACTTTAAGAGTCCGAATATTGATACCATGGGGCAATGCAGTGCTAATTAACCAAGTATAACTAATCATTGCTCTGCTATCTAACTGAAATTAAGATCATTAGGATGAAAAACAAGAAAAAAACTAAATGAGAGTTCGTTTGAGGGGAAAAGAGGTAAATCAAGGTCTAAACACCACGTTGAACCAAAATTGATGTGAGTCACAGGGTCGGTTAATAGATACTAATGCATTAGTTTTTTTCAACCAATTGCTGCCTTATGGTTTCATATCTTACGTCGAAGGGATTAAAATATGTGACCTCTACTCGCACATGTCAGTCACACTTTCTCACACCCATCACTTAGTCTCGGCATTGGTATGTAGCAATAAGAGTGATAATAAGAACAATTTCCCTCTGGGCCTTTGTCAGTCACTTAGTGCAGTCCATATGATATAAGTCATAGACACTAAAGACGAGAACCAATCTAACAGCATAGTCACCTGATATGATTCTAGACTAAGATGAAAACTAATCTTGTATGATCCATATGGTCTCTACTTTCCCAGTAGTGTCTTATCAATTACAACTAATCTATTTTAGTTTCACTCTAAATGCATTAAACCCTGAGCATCTAAACACTCCCATTCAAATGGATTTAGACAACATTAAATACAACCTTGATGATATGTAAATCTGAAAAATAAATCATATAAAACATGGAAACTAACACATTAATCCCAACTATCTCCCATAGATGGAGTTTTTAGCTATCCATAGCAAATAAAAACCAAAACATAAGAATATTCAACAAATCCATGGTTCAAGGGAGAGAGAATAAGCAAGCAAAATGATATTTGAGAGAAAAATTGCTGTGCCAAGTGTCGGGCAAGTTAGCGAGATTAGAGGCAGGATTAGGATAACTCACGATACCACTGTATCACTTTATTCAGGAAATGTTTATCAAAAACATCTTGGCGAGCGTTATATTGGTTCAACGTAAAATATTTTTCAAATATCTGAGAGCATTTTAAGCGATAAACTGAGTAACATGCATTATAAAATTTGAATTACTATAAAGGCATATCAAACTCAAAATAAATTTATAGATATAGTGTTTCAGTTCAAATTTTTTTACAAAATATTCAATGTAATGGAGTGAATCATATGTGGAGCATACTCGCCAAATCTTTCTCACATGACGACGCTCCTCGATCTTAGTTTGGTTCTGTTCAATAGAGTATAACACCAAAGATAAGCTTTGCTACAGTAACATTTTCTATGTGTGGTTCTATACGATTCATTCTTGTTTAGGTTTAAGTAGATCATGAATTTTATAACAAACTTTCAAATCTTTTGGATAAATCAATGTCAATACAATACATATGTATTTCATATACACAATCATTTATGGTTCATTGATCATTCAAATATACCCTTTCATATCACGATAAATCATTTATAACCAAATCATGCATTTCCTGATACTCTTTTCATTAATTTACAATCTATGCTTTTCAATTTAACCATATCAACAATCTCCAAGTCAATTTAGTTATGCCCATCGCAATTTAACTTTATGTTTAAATTATCTTGAACCATCGAAATCAACACCGATCCATTTGATCTGCCAGTGGAGTAAAACATTTGTTTTATAACCCTGATTCGGTCGTGTATTTCTTGCGACTTGTTATTAAAATCGGTCGTGAACACTACCATCTTTTATCTGCTAAGTACAACATTCGGAGTTACATCAATACATTTGTTCGCAATGCATAATTTGCATGACACATATTAATCTATCATAATAAATTAACGGATAAATTATAAATTACCCAAATCCTTTATGTAAATACGAGTACAATATGTAAGTTTGTATGTGAGTTCATTTCAATACTCATGAAAATTTCATGGGCAAACATTTCTGATCAATTGCCTGTGAATCGTTAAACCATTGATGTGTCGCTTTTTCTTATACATTTAAGGCAAACATTTGAATCTTGAAGCGAGCGGAAGATGAACAAACGATCTACTCTCTTTCTTTTTCCTTACCTTAATCAGATCCTGGGTTAGTGATCTCGTATTTTAGCAAATCACACATCACATTTAGTAAATAACACTATTCCCATACTTGAATATCGCGAAATGACGAGTACGATGCGTTCACTGTAGTTTCATTCTTATTTGAACCCCCATTGGTCATTTATTGAGGTTCATTCACTCACTATCGATGTCTGAATATGGGACTGTAATGTGAGGAGTACAAAAATCGAGTACGATATCGGTATCGGTATCACACTTTGATCAAGTCGCCGGTACAGTCTTTTCTTGGTAGATGTGCGATACCACAAAACTTTGATGGGGTACCACTTTGCCTCTATCGATGGTAAGGTACCCACTTTGTTGTCGTACCAATGTGCGGGTTGCGAAATAATGAATTTTGCCATTTCTCACCCACAAAAGCTTCCTGCTATCAGCTCACATGTATCTGCATAATCCACCATGAGATCCTACTAAACCACTCGATAATAGGTTGAATCATCAAAAAACCCTTTACCCAAGTTAGGCTTTTTCCCCAAATCAAATCACAAGGAAAGATTCAGGGTTTTGTTTTCTTACCTTAGCCTGTCTTCAAACCTTCACTTCTAAGTTGTTTTGATCACCAAGAGGAGAAAGAAAATGGGAAGAACCAGCAAACTTGGTCTTCTTCAAATACTAGCTCTTCTCCCCTTTTCTCCTCTCTTTCTCTCCCAAAAAAGGGATTTTCTCAAAATGAGCTTCCTAGAACAAAATTTGGTCTTTAAACCCCATTTAAGTGTAAGGCCATGTTTGGCCTTCACATAGTCTCATTCTCATTTACAGCATTTAAGTCTCATATCATTCCATTAACATACCACTTAACATTTAAATCACCTTAACATTTAAGCTCATTTCATTTTGACCCTTAGGTCCTTTATTCCCTGAATTAATTTGCCTTTTCCATAGGTTAATTTACAGGTTCAGTCAATTTCAATGCTTAGCATATATCATTCAATCATATGCTCATTTTTCGATCATATAACATTTAACATTTTAAAACAATCATGAATTCTCGGAAAATCCCGTTTGGCTCGATTGATACCTAGCTTATATAACAAATTATTATAAAAATTCTAGGGTATTTTGGTGATTACAAAAATCTTCAATCTCCTCAACTTGGATTTTGATCTTCAAGCTTGGTTCTTTAGGAGTGTTTGAGACTTGTTCCAGGCCTCAGGCCCAAAAATTCCTCTCATTTAGGTTTGGAAACATTTTCTTTCATATAAACCCATCTAGGAGGGCTCATTTGGGGTCATAGGGCCCATTCCCGAGACTCTGAGCATACTTCAAGCGTGTGGGATGGGCGCTCAGCGTCACATCTTTGGTCTTTATGACGCGTACTTTCAGCATGAGCTAGTTCGTATCAGCTTGAGCCACCACCGTAATCGGTCGGCTCTTCTTTGTTGCCTTGTGTGGATGCGCACTTTCAACCTTCTAACTTGCCATGGTCATAACTCTCATTAGGCCTCCATATTTGATGATTTTAGACTCTACAAAAAGGTAAGAAAGGTATTCATATAGCAGTTTCTGTTATAATAGATCATATTATAGGTGTAATTCAGAGAACTACGGCAGTCACGGCGATGACTTGAAAATCTTCCAATTCTTGCTTCCTAGAGCTATAACTCCTTCATCCATGCTTCAAATTGAGTGATTTTTGATCCCATATGTAGCCTTCAGGATGTATGGAGTTCATCCCATAACAATCTTATCCAGCCCAGGAATATTTAGAGAAGTTCTCTAAAGGTCATCTAACTAACCTTGATTATACATCTTATTCATTTATAATAAACAAATCTTCATTTCTTTGATGTTTTATTTAATATATCGGGTGTCGCGATCTTAAATCAAATTAATGAAGTCCTTGATACATTAAATAGCATAAAGGAAATCATGATTGTGAACATGATAATGAAATTTCTATTATGTGTAATTATGTAGTATCTAAACGATATCATAGGATAAAAAAGAGTGAACATTATTGATCCAGACAGACTAGCACATATTGTACTTCTTGATTTGATCAAGCAAATGATCTCATAAATTGTGATCATCGTGATGATTAGAGTAGACATGTGATTGCTTCTTGAGTAGCTAGTTCATGGAGACACGTATCAGTTGATAGCGGATTATCGTGTTTAAACATCAATGATAAGTCACCGTCCATACGCCCGTGGTGCAGTATCCTTAGACTTGAGGTGCTAATTGATATCTTGGATATTGATTCTATACTTTGACTCCGATCCTTGTGCCATGCCAGAGAGGTTGCTAGTAAATTGATGATTAGCTATAGCTTGGGGGTATTGAGAAGGTAATTGAGTAGCCAATAAAGTTCTACTCCCCGATAGAAGAAGAGTATACTCACAGGCCATCTTGTAGAGATCATTACTTGAAATCTCGGGCCAGAGTAAACATGTCTTGAAGAAAAGAGTCTTTGGTATGCTTTGTGAGTAATGGATCTTGGACACTAGAAGATAAATACCTTAGTGGGTTCATCTAATGAAGCGGTATAGTCATGCTTTGAACTCTGTCGGGCTATAGTAGGAGTGAAAGGATAGCATTTCTGATATATTGCATATGAAAGGTTGCGGTGAGTATAACTCTTCTAGTCGGAGATTGGGGGGTCATGTTGTGTTGCCTGATACGTAAGCGGCTTACTTTCAGGTCAGGTTTGATTCAGAGTTTCAACCAAAAACATAATGGGTCGAGACACTTAGAAAAAAGTAATTTGGTCTTTGGATTAGATCGGGATGGAAGGAAATGGTTTTTGGATTGGATTCAAATGGAAAAAGAGAGCTTTATAATTGGAGAATCTTGAGATTATATTAATTCCGAGGCCATTGAGTCCATGAGTCATTGGGCTAATATGTGGGCTAGAAGCCCACAAGGAGCAAGTCCTAATGGGCTTTTACTCACATGGTCGGCCAACCCCTTTGATGAAGGGGTATATGGTCTTTTTGAATCATTAAAGGGCTAATATAAATAGGGGATATATGTGCCCTAAGTGTGCCGCCGCCACACACATTAGACACCCTACAGAGAAGAGAGAAAACGTTTCTCTTTGGTGATCTCTCTCTCAAACGTCCTATTCTATGAATCAACTCTTTGGCTAGCACCAAGCTTTGATTCAAGCCATCCCTTGGGGGTCTTCTTCAGCCTTCTTCATGTGGATCACCATTGGAGGTGTTGCACTTAGAGGACTTGTGGTTTGCTATACATCTTCTCCAGAGGAAGCATCACCTACTACAAAGGAGGTTGGAAACTACAAAAGTAACAGTTTCTAAACACCCTACGGAATGGATTTTTGATTTTTGGTAAACCAAGTGACCCTTGGGATGGATTTCTCGATCAAAGTTTAGTTTTTCCGTTGTTTAATTTTGATATACTATTGGATCAAGACCCAATAGTGGTATTAGAGCCTTCTTGGCTTCATCAAAATCAAAATTTGAAAGATAATGTATTTGGACCCCAGGCATCTAGGTTTAAGAAGGTTTAAAAATCAGTTTTAAATATGTATAAATCATTTGATTAATTTTGTTCATCAATCTGATCATCTAATGATGGTTGATGATTATTATTAAAAGAAAAATTGGATTTGGATGCAGTCGAATGAAAAGAATCGATTTTAAGTTGATCTAAGAGTTCTATTTTTGGGTGGATTAAAATGTATTTTACTTACATGCGGAGTTTCTGACAGATCGAGAAGCGGATCATAAATGATGTCGTTTTTACATGTATGAGTGATTATTGGAAATTTCCCATTTTATTATACTCATAGTGCGTTTTGTCTTTAATTGATATGATCTATTTAACATAAGAATGAATCCTTGATCAATTAACAACCAACATACCCAAGAGATGAAAATCAATGGATTAATATAAGGTTCATATCCATATTACACAAGAAAAACTACACAGATTATTGAATTAGAACATCCTTGAAGCTGAAATGAAATAGAAGAATTGAAAGAATAATGGAAAGAGAAGAAGAAACTTTGAAGAGATTTTTGTCCTCAATCCTTCCTGCCAAATCATCAGAAAATCTCCCAATTCTCCACCAAAACACCGAAAATCTCACAAACTAGGCTAAATCTACTAAAAACTAGAAACTAAACCTAAAGATGGATCAAAACTTTTGAGGAGGCCACAGAGCCTCACATAATGAATTGATTACAAATATACAGCGTGTGGCTATAGCATTTGGAAAGGTGTCCTGATAGGCTCAAGAGTGAGGTTTGCTACTCGACCACGGAGTTCTTAGTTGCGGCGAAACTTCGCGTGGTGAAGATACGTGTCTTCGTTTGATGCTTAGTCCTTGGCTTTGTGCGAAGGATAGCTTTTGTGGCGAACCATATTCGGCTAAGGTGAAGGATAAGTTCCTTTGTGGCAAACTACAGAACCCTTCATCTTGTCTCATTTTTCTCTTCGTTGCAGTGAGCCTTCTCCTCCGCTATGGTGAACCTGCCTTTCTGAGCGAAGGATAAGCACGCTCTTGTGAACTACGTAGCTAGTCTTGTTTTCAAAATTCTCTTTGCTACAGCGAAGGTCTTCCTTCAAAGCGGCGAAGCTCTTCTGATAGCGGCCCTTCTCAGCCCGTGGCGAACACAGTGGCGTAGACTAGTAAATTCCTTACTTTCGTTTCTTCCATCTCTTTACTTTATTTTCTTTCAATTCCTGCAAAACATAAGCAAATGAGGGATTAGAGATTTCCTAGGAGATAATGGTTTGAATCTAGCATTGAAATTGCATAAACCATATAAAAATCATACTAAAGCCTTTCTGATTCACACTATCAAATACCATAAACATAATGGCGTATAAATTTTCTGTGAAATGAAAAAGGTGGTTAGCATTGTGCATAACACATGTGTGCATGAATAAATTTGAGATTGTAAATGGGAAGACTAGAGACGAGGTGAGGTACCAGTGGCCTTGACAATGGGTGCAAATAGAGGAAGCGAGAATAAACGGAATGAAGAGGTTGCAAGCGGTCTTTGCATGAAGTGGAGTTTGTTAGGAGTGGAGCCTATAGAGTTTTTTTAGCAGTTAAGGGGGTTTGTTTAAGAGTTATTAATGTTTAATTTCTAGTCAACCTTTACTTTTTAATTGTTGATTGTTTCATTTTTTGAGCGATGTTTGTAAGACTAAATTTTCTGATGATTTAGTTGTTGATTACCTTACCAAATACTAGTTAAGTCCTAGGCAATGGCTCCACAAACTTGTGCTCAAACCAGAGTTGATACTTTTTTCTTTCTTCTTAAACTTGACCTTGGGTCTCTTCTCTGCTGAGTGCATGGGCAGCCAAACTAATAAAGTGGATTTTAAAGTGGGATGCTCATTGCCCACGGGATCATGAGACAAATTCGCATGAATCAAGTACTCGAACTTCTCAGTCATCATTATTTGAATTTGGTTTTAAGATTAGAAACTAAATAACAAGAATAACATAACAGTATTTTTGTATTCTTTTCTTCAATTGAAAGAAAGTTCAAATCTAAGACAATTAGAGATTCCTCTGAGAATGAGTACAACACTGTAAATGGGATAGTTAATGTGAATGTTAGCTTACAGCTTGTTAAAAAACAACACAATTATGGTTTTGGACTCACAGATTTGTCAAGGGTATGTTAGTGCGTCTTGAAAAAACCTTGACCCTTTATACATTTCACCATTCAGTCAACCATGAGCCTAAACCAGGACAACATGTGTATAGATAGCTACTTGTAGGATAAAATTCCTCAAGACTTGGATGCATTTCCTAAGCCCGGTACTCTCAATCAATTCTGCATTTGGAGTTAACGTACTTTACATAGATAGGATGCTAAGCTATCTCAATATGTTAGTACCTCGATCTTCCAATTTCAATTAGAATAATCTCTTCGACGAGAACAAAATTATTCCACAAATTGAGATGAAACTATTCAAATATTAAGCGATAATCACGAGATTATCCTTATGCCTCGGAACACACTTATCTTTGTCACACCTAGAGCATGAAGTCGGAGGTTAGAGCAGTGCGCCAGTTTTCAAGTAATATTTGGAGTGCGTGGTTCTAGAAGTATCAATTTTAACACTTGCCTTTAGATCTTTGGTCTTCAATCTCAAGAACTCGCCTAATGTCACTAGGTGTCTAGGCAGAATCTTAGAACAACTCTTGTAGGTATACTAAATTGATACTTAAAACAACTCATATAAATAATACCAATTAGATAAATTCGATTACGCAAACTTAACTATCATATCACAATTCCTTCGAGAGGGAGCAACCTTCCATCTTTGGATTACACATAACAACAACTAGTTGTTTAAACAAATTCATTGAAAGTGTAATCAAGAAAAAGAAGAAAAAGAATTCAAATAATGTATTCAACTTCTCTTCAAGTGTAGACGGTAATGGAACTGATATTCAATTATCAAAGCTCAATATCTATGCTCAGATATACTACTATAATTTAAAATGAAAAATTAAAGAAAAATAAAAAAGAAAGAAAGAAGAAATCTTAAAAAATAAAAATGAAAAATATGTACAAAAAGCTTCCTTCACTGTATCTTCTCTTTTTCTTCCCTCTCTGTATCTTCGTATATCTTTTTCTACACTCTATCTCTTTCTATTTATAGTCCAATTGTTGCTAGGCCGGAATTCTCGGCAAATTTTGTGGACTTCAATGCAAGCCCACTAGATAGGTTGTCGCGACAATTGTTAAAATGTCGCGACATTATTACAACCTTTTATCTTCAACTTTGTCGTGGTGTTGTCACGACATTCTGCTTGATGTTCCCCTTTTGATAAATGTCGTGACAAAATTTTAAATTGTTGCGACAACTTTTTGTGGTCTTTCAGGGGTTCATTTCAATTATGTCGTGACATTTCTTCTACCAGTTGCCTTTTGTTTTGTCACGACAATTGTTGAGATGTCGCAACAATTGTTCTTCCTACCTTGGTCTCTTTAGCTGCTTTTCTTGCTCTTTTTTCTTCTTTTGATCTTGATTCCTGCAAAACAATAATTTTGGTAAAGATTCCATAAATTTGCATTAAAATAAGCATTAAGTTCTCAATTATGCATGCAAAAATGGACTTAAAACTAGATGAGTTTTAGACTCATCAATGTTCATGGGAGTCTAGGAAGTTTGCTGCTTTTTGAATTGATGAGCACGTGAATTTAAGAAAATGGTTGATGCTTGTATTTAAAAAGCTATCATTGATAAATAATGTTGGAGTTGCATCTTTGTATTTTGATCAGGGGTTCAGTTGACAAGTCAAAGCGTGAATTCCATTGGTTTAGTTTGATGCCACATGGTTGTGTCCGTTGCTCGGGATCCATATTTCCTAATCGGTAGAGTCTCCTTTGTTGAAGCTCTGCAACGCCTAACATATATGATAATTCATAAGAGTTTATTTCAACACTCTTATCTTTGAACATATATTAAAACTAGTTTGTTTTAATATAATTTACCACCTACGTCGTCGCGCTTCTCGGAACCCATTCATTCATATTTAAATATAAAAATATGAAAATTAGCGATTAATGACAGATCCGTAGAGTCGATCTGGCCTTCTTACCATAATTACATACCCAGAGCTAATTTATCAATGGTCAAAATAATTCATTACAATTGTTACACATACGTAAAGGCCACGTATCGACCTTCTTCACTAATCACGACGGCCTGGAAACCGGGCAAATGCTCCTTGTACACCACATTACTGAAAAGGGAGTCTACAACAGGATGAACAATGCCCAGTAGAAAAATTATTCTACAAGGGCTACTCACCTAAAATGCACATGCAATGGCGTACATAAAACATCAAACCATATTCCATATAAATAATGCAACCCTATATGGAATGTTTCGTGTCATGCATGAGATGAGACTCCTCATGCCCATAACCCCGAGTCCGTGACCCGGCTCGCCGCTGCGATACCAAGTGCGAAAAACCGATCATTAATTGACAAATCCCGATGACTTAAACCATTGGACTACCCTCGATTTTAAGTTATCAAATCTCGTGTATTTATTTTGGGCTGCGAATTTCTGGGTCTCACTGCGACCATTGCGCTGTTATTTTAGCGAACTTTGTATTTAGGTCCATATAATACGATTGGGTCTTTCTGAGAGAGGATCTGCCCATCTTGCTTCACGAATACAGCGATTTATTATTATTGTTTTTACCCGACCGTGAGTCTCAATTTTGGACGTTGTCCGTTTGAGCTCACCACATTCTGAAATGGTGAATACGCGGTACCATGCACACACCCGACTTGTGCTGATGTGATCATGCGTATGAAATACCCGATCTTGATATATTTTCCTTCATGTTGCATGTATATAGTGCTACATTAAACATTAATACCTGATGGATAATTATAATTTTACATATAATTTACATCCGCCACCAAATCCCACGTTAATACATCAAATAGCATATATTAACATGATTTTTGCCAGCATGTTTATTAATCTTTTATATTACTTATACAAAATGGCCCAAATCTTGGACCCACATAAAAGCAGAACACCTGCTTGGTTCCTTCACGGTTTGTCACGAAATTATTGGGTTAGCGAGGGCCACACAAAACACAGACATAGGTCTGGGATCAACAGCTAGCGAACTTAGTGATACGAAGCGCGACAGTCCACGAGGTACAGCACAGATGTCGACCGCTGATCTGGGTAGCAGAAGCATCAAAAGTCCGAATTCAACGGGCGTCGAAAATAAGTCACGAAAAATTCTAAAAATTCCCTACATAGGTCTCAAAATTTGGGGACTAAAAATTCTGACGCTTTCCACGATCTCTGTGATGACCATTAAATGACCTTCCAGGCTCAAAAATAACCTCGTGGAGAATTCCTACCTCGTGGGTTTGACCAAACTCCCGAATTACGGTATCCATGCGTAGCATAGCCGTGGATCGACTTTGCCTTGACCCGGCGAAAACCTACGATTAAGTTTTCATAATGAGAAAGAAGCGAAGAAGAAAAATAAAAAATAAAATTTGGACGCTCTCTCTCTCGTCGAGTCTCACTCTCTTTTTGTGATTTTATCCTTTTATTATTATTATTATTATTATTTTGAATACCACGGTTTATATTATTTTATTTGGATCGGTTTCTATTAGAAACAATTTTATTTCTTTTTAGTTCTTTATTTATGAACTTGGCTCAAGCCATTTCGACTTAGAGATTTTACCGTAAAATCTATCTGAAGTCCTTACGACGATATAACCAGAAAATCGTAAAATATTTATTATCACAAATTCGACGAAAACTTTCTAAGTCATGAACCACTATGAGACAAATTTACTTAGTGTGATCAGATTTGTCATCAGAGAGATCTAGAGAATTTTCTAGGCTACTGAACCATTATGGTAATTTATTATTATTATTATCATTTGCCATTTTGAAAATTTCTAATTTTCGGGTTTACATTCTTCACCACATAACATAATTTTGTCACGAAATTCACATACTAGCACACATAAACACGGAGCATATAATGCCAAATAGTAGACCACACCTTCGATCCTCAAATAGGAAAGGATAGGTGGCGCATCGTGTCTGATTTCTAGTTGCTTCCTCCACTCCTCGGTGTTACTACAACACTTTTACTAACCGCACGGTCTTGCGTCGCAAAACCTTATCCCGACTATCTAAGATATGCATTGGTCCCTCCTCGAAGGTCCCATAAGTATCAACAATAATCTGTCCCCAGTCCACGACATGAGTTGGATCTGGGGTATATTTCCGAAGCATGGAGATGTGGAACACCTTATGGACACCTGATAAACTCGGTGGTAGAGTCAATCGATATAAAATTGTGTCCACCCTCTTGAGTACCTCGAAGAGCCCGTTATACTCAAGGCTAGCTTCCTTGTTACCGACCGAATTTCACTCTTCTTAGGCATCACCTTCAAGAAGACGGATCACCCACCTCAAACTCTGTAGGTCACGCCGCCCCGTTGGCGTAGCTCTTCTGCCGGCTTTGAGCCGGAAGAAGGCGCTTCTGTATCAAACACACCTTCTTCGAGGTGTCTCTAATTAGATCCGGACCAGTGATGGAACTCTCTCCCACCTCTGCTCAACAAATTAGGGATCAATATGGCCTCCCATTAAAGCCTTATAAGGTGCCATTTGTATACTCACCTGATAACTATTGTTATAGGCGAATTCCACTAAGGGTAAGTGCTCCTCCCAGTTACCCTTAAAATCTAGGACGCATGCTCGCAACATGTTCTAACCAGATGGTCCTCTGATCACCATCCGCTTGAAGATGAAAAAACTCAGGCTCATCATCAACTGTCCCAATGGCTACCGAAACTCTCCCAAAATGAGCCGTGAACCCACGGGCCTAATCCGATACTATGGATACCACTCCATGTAACCGCACTATCTCCTCTATATACACAACTGCACTCCTCCAATGTGAAGGTCATTCCGCTCCGCTGTAGCAGCCGACTTAGTGAGCCATCCACTATAACCCATACGGGCGTCATGCCTGCTTGTGTCCGGGTGGCAAGTGGGTCACAAAACTGATCGCGATATGCTCCCACTTCCACTCAGCCTACCCTCCAATGGTCAAGTGAATTTATCGCTTTTAAATGCTCGCCTTTTATCTATCGACACGGAGACACCATCAATTAAAACTCTAACGTGTCGCTTCTTTCCACTCGCACATCAAGTGATTTAAGATCATGGTACATCTTCGTGCCACCCGGATGCATAGCAAATCGAGCAAAGGGAACTCCAAGGAAGATCTCTTTATCTCGATTGGTCGTAAATAGAACCACGACCCATCCCCTATACTGAAGGCTACCATTCGTGGATGGCCCAACCTCGCCAATTCGCATACGACTGCACCGTCCCTAATGGATGATATCTGGCCCGTACTCTCGATAATCACTTGTCAAAGAGGATGGCGTAGTCACCAAACTCCCTAACGCCCCAGCCCCGATCATTGTAATGCAAACTACGTCTCCACTCCGGCCTCGAGCATCCGCCACTTAGCTACACTAACCAAAGACTCATGACTTCCGACTGAGTGCATCAGCCACTACATTTGCCTTACCAAGATGGTAATGCAAAGTAAAGTCATAAGCCTCTAGGTATTCCATCCATCTGTTTTGCCTCATACGCTGTGTGAAAATATACTTCAAACTCAAGGGTCCAAAACATCACAACCGCTTCACCATACAAATAAGGCGCCAAATCTTTACAAGTAAAGATAATAGCCACCAACTCCGTGACATAGGGTTCGCCATGACTTTAGATGTCTGAACCATAATCTAATCTTCCTGGGACGTATCAAGACACAACCTCTGTTTCGTCCCAGAGGCATCACAATATACTGTGTACCTCCGTCCTTGTTTCGGATCACGTGAATAGAGCTGAAGTAAGCCTCCTCCTTTCAACCCTTGAATGCCTTCACATCGGTCATCCCACTCAACTCGACTCTTCCGGTCAATCTAGTCATAGAAGCCGGTAGCCTAAGAAATCCTCAATAAATCTCCGTGAATACCCCGCCAATCCCAAGAAACTGTGTATCTCAAAGACTGACTTCAGTCTCTCCCAACTCCTATAACAACTCTACCTTCGTCTACTATCACACCTGAAGTTCGACACGACGTGTCCCAAGAATTTCACCCGCAGTTTCAAAACTCGCGACTTACTAAACTTGGCATACAACCGATGGTCCCTAAGTGCCCTGAGAACACCCGCAAATGATCCCTGCTATGCCTCCTACCTGGAGTAGATCAAGATGTCACAACAAAGACCATAACAACCGATCTAAATAGACTGAATACCCTACGATGAGATCCATGAATGTCGATGATGTGATTTCTCTACTAACCCGAAAGGCATCACCGTGAACTTGAAATGCCCATACCGCATTCTAACGCTGTTTGGGGTGGATATCGCCTCCCTAACTCTCAATCGACGATAACGCGCTGCCGTCTATCTCGTGGAAGAGACTCACGCCCCTTTCAATTGATCAAACAAGTCATCAATCCTTGGTAATGGATACCGATTCTTGATCGTAACCCTATTCAACTGTCGGTAATCAATACACAGTCGAAGGGTCTTGTCTTTCTTCTTTGCAAATAAAACCGGAGTGCTCTAAGGTGAAGTGCTCTAGCCTAATAAAACCTCTTGTTCAATTCTGCGCTTGATCTTAAGCTCCTCGAAACTCCACCTGGGCAAGCATCCTATGAGGAGTCATAGAAATGGGCGACGTACCAGGGTGTAACTCAATGATAAAGTCCACATCCTTACACGGAGGTAATCCCGGTAGCTCATCTGGAAAAACATCCTCATACTCGCAAACTACTCGAAGTAGATTTAATTCATGTCTCACCTTGTCCTCCAAGGTAAGGCTTGCTAACCAACCCATCAACTGTCCACTCCATCTGGAGTCGTGCACGGTCTGGGGTAAAGCATCATGCTTCTCCCTCTGAAACGTAACACAATAACATCTTGTGTAGGCGGTAACCCACCTACGATCACAATCAATGACTAATTTATAGGTCGCCACCTTCCTAAGGATGACCTTAAACTCCGATATGTCCATGACCCTCAGGTCCACAGTGAGTAGAATCTCTAATATCTCTAACTCACAATCCCGACATATCTGATCAATCCTCACCATAGTCCCTAGGGGAGAACTCACGTATAATGGCTCATCCAAGGTCTCCACCTCTAAGCCCAAACTTTTCTCACATTATGCAACAATAAACATGAATATGATGCATCCGAATTTAAACAACACTCTTGTGAGAGTGGAAACGTACCCCGCATATCAGACTAATTTGCAAGCTCAGTCTGCGGTACCATAGCATAGAAACGCCGGGGTCCTGAAGCACGGGCCCCCGGTCTGGGCCTCGACCTCACCCTACCCTAGCCTCTCCCCGGGGTCTATCCGTGTGTACCAAAGGCGCTCAGGCAGCACCCCGAGACTAATACTGGGTCCCTCTAGCCTCGCACCGGGTGAGAAGGAAAACCAAACCCAGACCTATCCCACTGATGATTGGGACTGCACTGTCCCATAACTCTGGGATCCCTGCCTTTGTGGACAATCCCGTCTCATGTGCCCAGGATGATGGCAATAGAAACATGTCATCTACCCAGGCCGCCCTCGCACTTCTGGGGCGCCGTGGGACAAAAGTTCTCTATCTTCCCAAATCCCAAGGCGATCCTCCTTCCTTTCTCCCACCGCACTCAGCCAATGCCCCGCGGCGCTCCTCCATCTCTATGGCCAGAGTCATTCCAACCATGAGTCCATGTCTTGGTAAAGTGAGGCCTACACCCGCTCGAATGAACAACTGAAGCCCAAATCTCCCGACTCGCCACTTTTGTAGCCACATACTATCACCAAAACATGCCAACTCAAGAATCGCCACGCATCTACTCGATCGCCATCGCTCCTCGCTTCAGCTCTAGGAACTCTAGGCCTTTGCATGTCTAGCAAAGCATCGAAAAAATACTTGCTCATAAACTCGCTCTGCCACGCTTCTAAGTCCCAGAGGACCCAACCTAGTCCCACCACATTATGGACTCACCCTCTAGCCGGAACACGCCTAGCCCTCGATGCAATTTCAGATCGGAGGTAATATTCATAGCCTCAAATACCTTCAACTGGCCTGAACCAATGGTCCGCCATCACCTGATTCTCCCCGTGGAACGTCGAAGGATGATGTGACTTAAACCTCCGAGGTTACTCAACCTCCCGACTACTACCGCACTAGCCCGCGGCAATAGCAACAAGCCGCAACCCCAACAAATTTCAAAGAAAGTTCCTCACAGAAAAACAGTGGTGCCTAACCTGCACCTCGTGGACGACCTCTACGTCCCTGTCCTCGACTTGCCATCTACACATGTCAAATAGCAACAATTTTATTCAATTTCATTTCTAGTCTAACTAGTAACGCACATGCCAATTACTAATAGACTTGACATCCATGAACTGACCCGTTCATCACCTAAGTGGTGCTAATTGCCAACCACTCATTTTTATTTATTTTAATAAAATTCAACACTTTCTGGTTCATTTCATTTTCCGAACCCCTAAGGTTATGGTTCCTAACCTTAGCATTCCACTTTTTTTTTCCTATATATATTATGCTATGTATATAATTTTCCACCTAATAACCACGCAATCACATTTCCCATATACATCATACCGTGTATATGTCTTTCTGCGCAATTTGTAACACACAATAACACAATCACAAACATGGAACACATATCCGAACACAACATGAAACACACCATGCATGTAGTGGTCTAAACCTCGTCCCATGAACTCCTAGGTATTAGTGTACCTAAACTCCGATACCAAGCTATGACGCTGGTATCAATTTCACCACAGCCATGGCCTAAGCCCAGGTCCTCATGCCCTAGTGCATCAGATACCCATGCCTCGATAGTCGTCGTGAAGCCGGTATCGATTTCCGCCGCCAGTAACCCTAACTAGGCACTACACTACAACCCGCACATCCTAGGCCCATGCCCAAAGACGCTACGTAATCAGATACCTCGTGGGTTCGATACCATTCCTGGTGACACCCAAATTCGGGGTTCCGTTGACAACCCGTCAACCCGTGGAATTCGATTTCGGTTTACCCGATACCACATGGTTGTGTCCCATTTATCGGGATCCATATTTCCACAAAAATCTGGGCACATTCTTCGTTCGGGAAGCTCTACCCAACATACAACTCAGGGAGGCACAAGAATCCATAACATTTATTTTTAACACTTTATATCAATATATATTAAAACTAGTTTGCTTTAATATGCTTTACTCCTAAGATCATTCTCAATACGTCCCTTTACTCTAATTCCATTCATTCATTTAAATAAAAAAATATATGAAAATTACCAGTTAATGATAGTTCATAAGAGTCCGATCATGACCCTCTTTGGCTAATAATTACATACCCGAATTATTTAGGTACAATAGTCCAAAATAATTTCATTACAATTATTTACATACATCAAGGCCACATGTCGATCTTTCATAATCACGCCGTCTGAAACAGCTGCTTTCACCTGCATACCCCTTACATGAGCCAAAGTCCTACAATGGGATGAACAATGCCCAGTAGAAAAATTATTCTACAAGCATTTACCCCACCTAAATGCACATGCAATGGCGTACATAAAACATCAAACCATATTCCATATAAATAATGCAACCCTATATGAAATGTTTCGTGTCATGCATGAGATGAGACTCCTCATGCCCACAACCCGAGTCCCGACTGACTCCTTCACACCTGCAACCCCAAGTGTGGGAAAACCAAACATCAGGAACACCCAATGATTTAAACCATTGACTACTCCCTCTAATTTTTGCTATCAAATCTCGTGGTGTTTATTCACGTAAATTTTGGTCTCAATCGTTGTGCTCGCATCGCCTTCCGACACTTTCGCAACTTTCATCATTTATCCATACGTATGATTGGGTCTTTCTACCCTGTGGAGTGGATCTCGCCCTCCGCTTTCCACCCAAACACACGCGATTTATTATTATTATTGTTTTACTCGACGTGAGTCTCACTTTGGATGTTGTCCCATTTCAGCTCACCACAATACTACTAAGAATGGTGAATATCAATACTACGCACACACACTCACCCGACTGATGTGACTGCATATGAATGCCTGACGCCACGTATTTTCCTTCACAAGCATGTATAGTACAAAGCACATTAAACATTAATACATGGATAATTATAATTTTACATATAATTTACATCAATGCACCACGTTAATACATCAAATAACATATTAACATGATTTTTTTATACATACAAAGATGTTATTTAATCTTACAACAATAACACACAAATGGCCCGACCCTGACCCACATAAAACAGTAAGACCTCTGGTTCCTTCACTAACACACCAAATTATTGGGATAGCAAGACACCACAAACCCGCAGACATCGGGGCCTCTGGATCAAAACCAAACGCGAATCCAAAACTCGTCGAAAACAATCTCAAATTTTTAGTCCTGACCACCCGACAACAAATTCCGAAAATTCGTACCAGAGTACTGCTAAAAACAAATTCCGAAACTAACCCTGGATCACCGGGGTCCAAAATTCCTTAAAATTTTACACTCACCCAAAAAAATCTGGGACTAAAATTTACAAAATTCCTTCAATGGCCAATCCCCAAGTCATTAAACGACCTTTAGTTAAAAATAACACAAGTAGAAATTCCCTACCTCGTGAGTTTGACGAAACCCCAAGATTTCAGATCCACGCAGAAATTTCTCACCGCGATCAACTGGCTTTCAAATTTCGACGAAACTCCATGATTTGATTTTCAAAAATATGAGAAAGAAACGAAAAGAAGAAAAATAAAAAAATAAATTTCCCCTGTGATGCTCTCTCTCTCACCCGTTGGTCTCCTCCCTTTTTGTGATTTTATCCTTTTATTATTATTATTATTTATTTCAATACATTTCATGAGCATTGCTTTAATTGGATCTATTTCTATTCCGAAAGAATTTATTTCTTTTCATTTCATTTTATTTTAAATGAACTTAGCTCAAGCTATTTTCTAACTTCCGAGATTTTCGTAAAAATCTAAATCTCTGCTCACGAATCGCTTTATAACCCGTAAAATCGTAAATATTTTCGCTTTATCTCGTACAAACACTTTAAAGTGTGATAAAGCCAAAAAAGCCTGCTAAACACTTTAAAGTGTGATAAAAAAAAAAAAAGAAGCCTTTGATGAGTAAAAAAAAAAGAAAAATAAAATTGATGGCAACAATAAAATAATAAAAAAAACAACATACATGTAGCATAATATAATTGGTATAGATTTTTTTAATATTTATAGTATAGAATCATTACATTTTGCAGCTCTGTTGAAAAACCCAGTTTCCTCACCCTACTGAATCTTCTTCCAACAAGAGGAAAAGCTGGAGAGAAATCTCAATCTCTCAATATCTGATTCTTTATAGTTTATATCTTTTTCTCTCCCATTCTAAGTTCAGCTCGTTTCTACGGCGTCACATACCAGTATGTTTGATTCCTCTCTTGCATTTATTTTTTGTGTCTACTTTTCCTTTTCCGCCTGTTTGGTTGTTGAGAAAGCACCGTAAAAAAAAAAGAAAATGGAAATATTTGGAGTCATGATTGTTAGTATTGTGTTGTCGATTTTCTTTCTCCGGAAATTTGTGAGTAATCCTGTAGTTCTGGATGGAGGTTCAATCACTAATCTGAACAACCGAGTCGTGTATGAGCCGTATCCGAAGTCGTTGACTTATTTTAGGTGTGTCCACGTGTCCTCGTGGCCGACATACGGACACTCCGCGAAGTTACCGTATCCGTGTTTCAGAGCTCTTTCCTTTCAATTGTAGCTATTTATTTCCAGCTTTCCGGTTCCCTTTGATTATCCAAAGATCTATCGTTTTGTCGATCTCGGAATTTCTTTCATCCAAAGATCTATCGTTTTGTCGATCTCAGAATTTCTTTCTTTGGAATTACATTAAAGAAGTCAATTGTGAAACTTCATCTCTCTACTGCACGCTGATTAATAATGGCTTCTGCTTCTTCTTCTACTTGTAAATGGCAATATGATGTATTCCTGAGCTTGGAGGAGAAGACACCCTTAATATACCGCCCCCATCTCTATCACGCCTTGCGCCGGAAAGGAATCAACACTTTTTATAGACGATGACAAGCTCAAAGAGAGGCCAACTCATATCTCCTGCCATGTTGCCGCCATTTAAGCTCCTTGTTTTCTGTTGTTGTTTTGTCACAAAATTATAAATGCTTCTAGATGGTGTTTGGATGAGTTGGTGAAGATAGTAGAGTGCACACGAAAGCGGAGACAGAGGGGGTTTGCCGATTTTCTACGATGTGGATCCCTCAGATGTGAGAAAACAGAAGGGTACATTTGGAGCAGCCTTGGCCAAACATGAAGAGAACTTGGAGAACATGGAGAAGGTGGAGAGTTGGAAGGATGCTCTCACTCAAGTTGCCTATTTAGTCGGTTGGGATTCAAGAAATAAGTAATTCAATTTCTAAATCCCTTTTCAGTACTCTTTTTTTTATTTTTTTTATTTTTAACATTGCCAATTTGAATGCTCTTGCTAATTCTTACAACATAGTAAATTACAGGAATATTATTATATATGTTAAGCGATTGAATGATCGGGTGCATAAATTCGATCACAACCTTTTACTACTTCCGTAAAGGCAGATTTAAGTCTGGAGTTCATCTTCTTATATTTCCTTTATTTGAGAATATTAGGAGGATTTCAAACAATGAGAGTGCTTGTAGTTAATTATTAAGAACCAAATCTAAATACCAAGGTACTCACATCTACTCAAAGAACAGGCTCCACTTGAGAAAGGTCCTTATTGTTCTTGACAATGTAAATGATCCAATAATATTGAAATGTTTGGTTGGAAACTGGGATAATTGATTTGGTTAAGTAGAATTATTATAACCACAAGGGATAAATGTTTATTAATTTCACATGGAGTATTTAATTATTATTTAGTCCAGGGATTTAATTATATGATGAAGCTTTGGAGTTCCTTATTTCATATTATTCCTTGAAACATCAACTTCTTAAACATGATTTCATGGAGCTTTCTAAAGTAATAATAGGTTATGCATAAGAGGTCTCCCATTGGCTTTGGAACAATGGGCTTCATTGCAAATTTCAACATCTCTCCTCTCCTTCCCATATCAAATTGTCATAGTGATCACCAATCTCTTTTAGTGACTGATGTTATAAAACTTACTATTCCTGTTCTTCCAATCATCACAGGAATGAAGCTGAGCTTATTGAGGAATTTGCCTCACATTTATTTTAAATCAGAAAATTAACATGGCATCGATCAGAAGTGATGGTGCTGGGGACCCTGGATGGGATGGATTCTCGTATATGTGAAATGGAAACCGTTATTATGTCTTGAGGCAGCTGGTGTTCGCATCATAGGAATCTGAGGCATGAGTGGCATAGGAAAAAAAACCCTTGCAAGAGCTATTTTTGATCGATTTCGCAGTGATCAATTCGAGGGCTGTGCCTTTTTTGAAAATGTTGGAAAACAGTTGGAAAGAGAAGGTGTTGAAGGTATGAAGAGAAATTACTTTCAGAATGATAGGGATTAAAAATCTTAATTCAACAGGATGCATTCAGTAAAGACTTTGCACTATGCTTTAAAAGGTCATGTTGTCCCTGGATAATGTGAAAGATTCCATGATCATAGAAAAGTTAGCCAAAAGCCGTGATTGGTTTGGTGGTGGGAGTAGAATCATCATAACTACCACGAATAAAGACATACTGAGGATTCATGAAGTTGATGCAATGTATGAAGTGAAGAAATTAGACAGTGATGAATCCATGAAACTTTTCAGTCTTTGTGTGTTTAAACAAGACCATCCCATAAAAGATTTTGTGGAGCTTTCTCAAGGCATGGTAGCTTGTACTCACGGGCTTCCCTTAGCTATCAAAATTTTAGGTCGTCTTTTGATTGGTAAGAGCAAATATGAGTGGGAAACCAAACTGAATACCGTACTGATGAGGGATCTTAAGTTGGGTATCCAGGAAGTGCTTCAAATAAGTTACAATGAGCTCAAAGATGATGAGCAACGTTTATTTCTTGACATTGCATGTTTTTTCAAGGGGGAGGACATAGATTATGTCACAAAAACACTTGACAGTCGCAATTATCCTGCAATTGATGGAGTAAATACTCTCATTAATAAATCCCTCATAACTATTTCTGGAAAAAAGATTCAAATGCATGATCTACTCCAAGAAATGGGTAGAGAAGTTGTCTGCCGAAGTTCAAGAAGTCAGACAGAAGTGGACCCAGGTTGTGGAAGGCGGATGACATTTCCCAAGTGTTAAAAAAGAATACGGTAATAACAAAGTACAAACATTTCTTTTTTCATACGTGAATGTATAGATATTTTGATAAGAAAATATTTTTTTCCTTTTTTTCATTCTTTGTCCTCATTGGGACACAAACTTGGTCTCCTCCATATGCCCACATAACCCATGTATAGTCAGACCTAAATGGTATATCTCTCACTATATATCATTTAAAATTCAATTTCAGCATTTTGCATGCTTTCTTATCTATCTTTGTGGTGGTTTTAGAAACAGAAGAAGTCAGAAAGTATCCCTGGATTCATCCCAATTAAAGGAGCCACTACACTTTACCGCTGCAGCCTTTGAGGGGATGAATAAACTTAGATTGCTTAGAGTGTACAATTCTGATGCTATTCCCAGAAAGCTTGAAGTTGTGCACTTTTCACAATACTTTAAGTTTCCTTCTGCTGAATTGAGATACTTATTTTTACATGGATACAATTTGAGTTCATTGCCCAATGATTTCAATGCAGAGAATCTTGCTCGCTTAAGTATGCCTTATAGTCATTGTAAACAACTCTGGAAAGGAAGAAAGGTATCATTATGATTTATTCTTCTTCTTTTTTTAATTTTTTTCTTCCCCCAATGTTCATGATTTTTTAAATCATTTCTTTTTTTCTTTATTTCACTTTGGCAGGATATGGTAAACTTAAAATCCATTGATCTAGTCACTCCCGGAGCATTTAACAGAAACACCAAATTTCTCTGGGGTAGTGAACCTCGAGCGATTAGTTCTCCAAGGCTGTACATCTTTGCTTTGTTGAAGCCCATCCATTGGAGTCTTGCAGAGTCTAAGGCTCTTGAATTTCAGAGACTGTAAAAGGCTTAACAGTCTTCCAGAAAGCACTTGTGATCTGAAATCCCTTGAAACCTTCATTCTTTCTGATTGCTTGAACGTCAAAAAACTTCCTGAGGCTATTGGGAACTTATTAATGCTGAATGAGCTATATTTGGATCAAACCGGTGTACGAAACCTACCCTCCTCTGTCAAATTTTTGAGAAACCTTCAAACATTATCTGTTGCAAGGGGGAAAAGGTCATCTCCTTCCCCGTCCGTTGCTGGTTCCATTTTGCCGAATGAGTCAGGTTTAAGCTCTTTGTTAAAGCTAAACCTAAGTGACCGCTATATATCAGATGGAGCTAGTCTCAGTGGTATTGGCTTCTGTTCTTCACTGGAGATATTAATTTTAAATGGGAATGACTTTGTTACTCTCCCAGCTGGCTGCATCAGTCAACTTTCTCGGCTGAGATGGATTGAGTTAAAAAATTGCCAGAGACTTCAAGCACTACCGGAACTTCCATCCAGCATAGAGTATATAGGTGCACATAATTGCACAACAGTGGAAGCAGTTTCAAACCAATCCGCACTCATCATATGATTGCCAAATTGAAGGACCATCCTCGGCAGACATCCCAACTTGAGGTGAGATTTCTCTCTAAATTCAACAGTAAGATTGTCAAAGTATAAAATAAAAAAAGGTAAACAAAATAAGGGCATAAATTCTCCCGAATTTTGCGTGTATGTCCTACTTTGCTCCTGAACTTTTTTCCAGTCCCAAGATACTTTTAACGTTTACTTTCGTTGCTCAGTCATGCCCTTGCTGTTAGAAAAGGACACGGATAGACAAATGCCCGTTAAATACTTCATACGTGTAAGAGTTTAACATGGTGCTTTCTTTTAGCAGGATGGACATGAATGGTATAAAGAAATGAAGCGTTATGGGTATCTTAGGATCAAAAAGGTTTAGGGGCAAAGTGGGGATACTCACATAAAAAAAACCTCAGGAATTTCTTTGTACACCTTATCCCAACAAAATAAAAATAAAAGAAGTTTGCGAGTTGGTCTTTTTCTCATTTTATTCTTTCTTATTCTCAAAGTTCTATTGTTGTAACTATAATACAAGCATACATTTGGTCATTCATTTTTATTATTATTATTATTATTAGCTTTAGAAATTATGTCTCTTTTAGTGGGAAAAAAAATTAAAATTGTTATGCGCCAAACGGAACTTAAATATTATAGACATAGGTTTTTATCTCTCTAAACATTCTCATGATTTTATTAATCTCCAGCCTGATTGCAAGTGGCAGCCATTTGCAAAATTCACTGTTGTTGTTCCTAGGAATTAAAATACCAGTTGGATCTGTTATAAGAAGTCAGGAAGAGCAATAACAGTAGAGCTACCACAAATTGTGGTTTAATACCTGCTTCCTGGCTTTTGCCTCCTGTGTTGTCACTTGTAACTCAGTTCTGCCGTATACGGACAGTATCAATGGGGTTTGTACAAAGTGCACCTTGTTCTATTCCACATCCAGTTGCATTACTTCTTCTTCCTATGATGTATTCCTCAGATGTACAGAAGGAAAGATGGAGTCCAGATCATGTAGCTGAGTTATGTACGATTTCCCATATCTATCCAATTGGCATGAAGTGACTCAAATTAGGGACCTCATTTAAGATGATTATTGAACCAAGAAAGGGAATTAAGGAATGTGGGGTTGGTCTAGTCTACAGTACTGATGAAGATGATCAGAGTTGCAGCATCAGTCCAGATGGGGAGCCCAGTGGGGAAACAGGTGCTCTGGCAGGCTGGTTGTTGGCGCTGAATCTCATGATTCTGATTCTGAATACTATACTGCCGATGAAGGGGAACCCTGTGTTGGAACTGCCTGCTCTGAGGATCACTTGGAATTAGGTATCCGACCGCAGAAACGCCTGAAATTAATGTAGGCATTAACAAGGACATCCCTTGGATCAGGAGAAACAAGCCAGGCGATTCCCATAACATCTCTTGGTGGGTTGTGTTTCCCCCTTTTTTTTTTCTTTTGTTTCTTATATGATTTTGAGTAGATGCCATTGTTGAAGAATGATTCAAAAGTGCCCACATCTCCACGTCTCTTAATAGTGTCCTATTATTTAGGAAAGTCTTCATGTTTATTTATTTAATTGTTAATAGGAGAGACCACTTTTTGTTTTAGTTGAAAATGTGGTAAATGGGGAGAGTTAATGGGTCGAGTTCGTTTTTATTTTAATCTTATTTATCTCTTGTAAGACTATTCAAGTTAGTGTTTTATTTTTATTTTATTATCTCTTGTAAGCCTATTTATAGGCATTTTTAATGTTTGAAAATAATGAGTCTTTGGTAGCTGAAATGATTACTTGTTCCTTCAACAAGTTTTGGACCAATAGCTAGGGACTCAACAAAAAAGTCATTGGTTGCTGTATTATAAATTGTGTCAACAGTAACATGATTCCAACCCCTGAAAAAATTATGGATAGTCGATGGTTACAGCAAGGTAACAAGCTAATTGAGCAATATCTAATGAAGTGGCAGAGGTTTCTTGAGGAGGAGTCAACGTGGGAAGATGTAGTTGTTCTACATAAGCATTTCCCTCACTTGAACCTTGCGGGCCATTCAGAGGTCAAAGCGTACGAGTAAACCCAACTCCCAATACTTTGATTATGTGCTCAACACTGATAGGCTCTTAAATTCAACTACTAATTCCGTAAGTGTACGGGCCTACAAGTAATATAGTTGACTCAAGGAGTCCGGATATCGAACCACGGGGAGTTGTGTGTTAACTACTGAAAGTAGGATGTTCTCTCATACATCCAAGCTAGTAAAAGACTGAATTGAGAAATTCCGAGGAAGAAAACAACTATCAAGGGAAAACAAGATTAAAATTATGTTTAAGGAAAAAGTTATTGAATAAAGGTCTCTAGGGTTTTGATGTAAATGGATAATCCCCAAATATTAAGGCGATATCTCTCTTGTCAAGCCAATTGGACATATGCTCAAGGCGAATCTCACAAAATTAATCATTAGCCTCTCTCGAAAGCTAAGGATCTATCGATTAGAACCATGTATATTGCTTCACGGCTCAACCCCAAGTCCTAGTGATGCATTAATGAAAAAGAAATTCAATTATGTCTCATAATTCTTGTCAATATCTCTATTATCTAGAAAATTATGATGATTCACCTAGGTCTAACCCATCACGTACTTCTCAAATCTTGTAACAGGTCACAAACATATTGACTTGGTTTTTCTTGTGATTTATTTATGGGATCATAATCTAAACTCCTTAAGGAAAATATTTCATCATTTTGGGTGATCAAATCATGTCCTAAAAAATTTAGAAAAATCAAGAAACTCAAGTTTGCGTTTTATGTGTTTTTCTGGGTGTTCAAAGAAGCAGTCCACGAGTTTGGTTTTTTTAAACTTATCAACGCGTGTTTTTTGGGAGTTTTAAATTTTTTGACATTATCTACACTCCTTAAAATTAATTTTATACACTGGAATTATTCAAATATAATTTAATTTATATTTTTTAAATTTCACTAAAGTGACTGCATCTGCATGGCTAGGCTGTAGTATGTGCCTAACCCACCCAATTTTGAAATTAAGTTTTGGGCTAGCAAATCTCGGTTCCAGCCATTGAGCCTTGTTTTTTATGAAACTTGAGGATGTTAATTTGATGAAGGTGACATGCAGAACTTGATTCCAAATTAAAATATAATTTTTAACCTGATGACACATTCTGGTATGACCAAAATGGAAATCAACATGCCTCATTTGTTTTTTAAATGTCCAAAGGTATCAATTGAAATGTTATTTAAAGGGTGAATTAATTATGGAACATGAGATTTTAATTTAATTTGATTAAATTTAAATTTTGAAATTTGCATAAAAGCAAATGGGTTAAAGAGACTACAAATAAGACAATCTAAATTCAAGGTTGAATTGAACTTTGGGCTAAAGAATTAGAACGAGGTGGTTTATTTTTTAAAGTTAAAACTTAGGATGCCAACATCTTTTAATTATTGCTTTAGAAATATGCTAAGGGAGTATGAACAAGCATGATGGTTGGTTATGGACTGAGCCCAATGATTATTAAGCATATGCATGTTTTTCTTTTATGGTGAATAGGGCCTACGAGTCCCTACCTCTCTCTATCAATCTCTATTGTCTTCTCTTCTCACCTCAATACCCCTCAAATGTAACTTGAGGCCTTCTTTTATAAATGAAATTATATTGCATAACATTAGGTAAGATTGAAGATGCAAAGGAGAAATGAGTAGGAGGCACCATGAAGAAGAAAAACCTAAATGAAGGAATTGTAATTTTGAATTATTATTTCTTTTTGGGGATGTAATTCATGCATATCCTAGATTTGACCTAGTCAATTCCTTCATGGATCAAGGAATTGGCATTAGAGAAGTCCATAACCATAACATATAGTTAGTGAACTATCTTTTAGTATATTGTTTCATATGATGAAAAGACTACAAATGCATGCTTATTAATAAAACAATGAGACTTAAATAAGAAATCCCTTAGTTAAACAACATTAACTATATGGGAATGAGGACCCCACCCCGTTTCGGGTTTGGGACGGGGATGGGAAATAATTAAATATTTTAGAACGGGTATGGGATAGGGGTGCCCGTCCCAAACCCGTCCCGTTGCCATCTCTAACTGGGACCTATGAACTTTTATCTCAATCATTTAGATGGTTGTGTTTTCTGTTCTCTTCCAAGACAACTTGTAGAAGTGGAGCAGCGTTATTTACTTTTTGGAGAAGGGCAGAGTTAATTCAACTCCATAAATCCAAATCTATTATTTTACCGTCTTTTGCAACTCTACTTCGCATAGATCCATCTTTTTAACAACGCGCTTTCCTCCCGACGAAAGTACTTTTAGCAGAGGGTGCATTTAGATTCTCGACTTTTTGCTCTCAATTATTTCAAGTCTCGTGGATCGTATCTCACGTGTTTTCAATCGTAGCTATTTATTTCCGCTTCCGCTCTTTCGATTATCCAAAGATCTATCGCTTGTCGATTCTGCACTTCTTTCGGGAATTACATTATAGAAGTCATTTGTGAAACTTCTTCATCGCACGCATCGAGCACGGCTTCCTCGCTTCTTCTTCTATCAAATGGCGTATGATGTATTCCTGAGCTTCAGAGGAGAAGACACCCGCAATAACTTCACCGCCCATCTTGATCACGCCTTGCGCCGGATTTAATTTAAAGGGTGAATTAATTATGGAACATAAGATTTTAATTTAATTTGATTAAATTAAAAATTTGAACTTTTGCACTTAAAAGCCAAATGGGTTAAAGAGAGTACAAAAAAGACAATCTTAATTCAAGAGTTGCATTGAACTTTGGGCTAAAGAATTAGAACGAGGTGGTTTATTTTTTAAAGTTAAAACTTAGGATGTCGACATCTTTTAATTATTGCTTTAGAAATATGCTAAGTGTGTATGAACAAGCATGATGGTTGGTTATGGACTGAGAGCAGTGGAACTCCATGAAGATCTCTTATCTCGTATCGGGTCACTGGGGAACCACGAACGATCCCCAGTACCGAAGGCTGCCCATTCAGCGGGACGCTCCAACCTCGGGCCACCCGCACCGGGACCGCACCCGGTCCCCGATGGACGACATCTCCGTTGGCCCGCACTCGACCAATCACTTTCTGCTCAAGAGGATGGTGTAGTCACCTAAACTCCCTAACGCTCCCCGAGTCCGATCATTGTAAATGCGCTCACACGTTCCACCTGCCTCGAAAGAACCGCCACTGAAGCTACACTCCAATCCTCAGGCGCAGACTCCCGCGGACTTCGACCGAAAGTGCATCAGCGCCACTACATTTGCCTTACCAAGATGGTAATGCAGCAAAGTCATGTTTCAGGTATTCCATCCAGACCGTTTACCACGCCAGAAAATATACTTCGCACTTTTTGGTCCGAAAACACGCGAACCCGCTTCACCATACAAATAAGCATAAAAATCTTTAAGGCAAAGACTATGGCTGCCAACTCCAGATCATATATAGGGTAATTCTGCTCATGATTCTTTAGATGTCTGGAACCATAATCTACAATCTTCCTGCATCGCACAAGATGACGGCACAACCCTATTCATTCTGTAGGCATCACAAGATACCGCGTGACTGGGCCCTGTTCCGGATTCACAAAACAAGAGCCGAAGTAAGCCTCCTTTCAATTCTTGAATGCCTTCACACGTGTCATCCCACTCAAACTTGACCCCCTTCCGGGTCAATCTAGTCAATCTAGAAATCCTCAATAAATCTCCTGTAATACCCTGCCAATCCCAAGAAACTGCATATCTCAAAGACTGACTTCGGTCTCTCCCAACTCATACGCCTACCTTCCTTCAAGGCTTCATCACACACTGGCCGACACGACGTGTCCCAATAATTTCACCCCAGGAAGCCAAAACCGCTCTACCGAACTCGCATACAACCGACGGTCCCCAGCACCGGAGAATAATTCGCAAATGATCCTCATGCTTGTCCTCGGACTGGGAGTAGATCAAAATGTCGTCAACAAAAACCATAACAACCGACCAAATAGGCCGAATACCGGCGCATGAGATCCATGAATGCCGACGGGCGCAGATTGCCAACCCAAAAGGCATCACTGTGAACTTGAAATGCCCATACCACGTCCTAAACGCTGTCTCAGGGATATCGGTCTCCCTAACTCTCAACTGATGATAACCGGTGCAAAGGTCTATCTTGGAGTAGACTCGCGCCCCTTTCAGATGATCAAACAAGTCATCAATCCTCGGTAAGGGATACCGATTCTTGATCGTAACCCTATTCAACTGTCGGTAATTAATGCATAGTCGAAGGGTCTTGTCTTTCTTCTTCGCAAATAGAACCGGAGTGCTCCAAGGTGAAGTGCTCGGTCTAATAAAACCTTTGTTCAACAATTCTTCGCAAATAACTGAGTTCCCGCATCTCCACCTGCCATCCTACTTATGAGTCACGTAAACACATGGACCGTGTATAACTCAATGATAAAGTCCACATCCCTACACTGGGAGGTAATCCTGAGTACTCATCAGAGCCTCTCAACATCTCATACTGTGAACTACTCAAGTAGATTTAATTCCTGGCTCCACCTCATCCTCCAAGGTAAGGTCGCAACCAACCCATCAACCGCCAACTGACTGAGTCGCACGGTCTCGTAAAGCATCATGCTTCTCCCTCTGAAACGTAACACAATAACATCTTGTGTGTAGGCGGTAACCCACCTACGATCACAATCAATGACAACCTATAGGTCACAACCAAATTCTTCCAGATGACCTTCAAACCCGATATGTCCACGACTCAAATGTCCATAGTGAGTAGAATCTCTAAGATCTCTAACTCACAATCCCTACTATCCGACTAACTCTCACCCTAATCCCTAGGGGAGAACTCACGTATAATGGCTCATCCAAGGTCTCCACCTCTAAGCCCAAACCTTTTCTCTACATTATGCAACAATAAATACGAATATGATGGACCAATTTAAACACTCAGGAGAGCGAAATCGCACTCGCATATCGACTATTAATTTGCAAGTTTAGTCCGCTGCATCACAACATATAAACGCCCTAGGTCCTCGGGCGATTGGCCTGGAAGTCTCGCCTTGACTAATTCTACCCGGGCCTCTCCGCCTATTTCAGGTAGCCAAAGGCGCCAGGCAAAGACTGAGACTAATATCAGTCCCTCCGTCCGGGATCGCGAAGGAACAAACTATGTTCGCACTGTCACACTCCGATGATCGTAATCGGCGTTGTCCCATAACTTTGGGATCCCTGCCTCTGAGGGCAATCCCGCTTCATGTGCCTAGGCCGAGCAGCAATAAACATGTTACTCCGGCCTTAGCCGGGGTCTTATACATGGGCGCGTGGATGTAGTTCTCCGGTCTCATTCCCAAACTCGAAGAAGGTTGATCTCCTTCCTCTTCCATCGACACTCGCATCTCCAATGCTCCCACGCGCCCTCCATCTATCTCTACGCCGTAGTCAGTTCCGACCACATGGAGTCCATGTCCTCAGAAAGTGAGGCCCACAATCTCTCGCCCCGAATGAACAACTTTGGTCTATTCTCAAATCTTCCCGACTCGCCATTTTCAGAGCTACATAGGGCCATCACCAAAACATGCCAACCGAGTAAATCCGCCACGTATTCCATCATCACATCCTTCCTCTGTTTCCAAACAGGAACCCAGTTTCTTGCACGCCTGGGGCCAGCTACCGGAAAATACTACCATAAAGAGCCCATAACTCGCCCAAGTCATCGTCTAAGTCCTTAGAGGTCGTGAACCTGGGCTCCACCTACACTACGGACTCACCCTCTGGGGACAGGAACACAAACTAGCCCCGATTTTAGCTAATGCCTGAGGTGTAATATTCATAGCCTCCAATAACTTTTCAGAATATCCTCGAAATATACCCTAGCAAACTTTCTGACTTGTTTAGTATATTATAAGTTAAATGAGTTTTCTGGAATAAAATTTGAGACCCTGAATTAATTCGAGCCAAGGGTAAAGTGGTAATTTTACCACTGAGACTTGGCGTCATAAGATGAAGATGGATGCCAAAATAGAAATTTAATAAGAGATGGATTAAAGGCAAATATAGAAAAGATGGAATAGAGATAAAAGAGAACAGAGGGACCAAAATGGAATTATGAAACTTAAGTCAAAATGAAGTTTCGACTCGGGCCAAACATGGCCTTAACTAAAAGATGGATTTAAGACCAAATTGGTCCTATTGGGAGAGGAGGAAACCGTGAGAGAGAGAGAGAAGAGAGAGAGAGCAAAGAAGAAGAAGAGGAAGAAGAGAAGAGGAAGAAGGAGGAACCAAGATCAAAGGTATGGAACTTGGATTTTGGTATGGAACTACATGGGCTTTTATAGCTTGGAATTGTTCTCCATACAATTGCATGGTTATTAGTTGGTTCCCAAAAACCTAGGGTTTTGTTAGGATTTCTTCTAACCACAAATTTAAAGTAAGTTTGGTGAAACCTTGAATAGGACAAGAAGCACATGAAATCTTCTCTTTGAGGATGAATTCATAGTTCAAAGGAAAGCAATTGAGTTAGGGTTTAGAATAAACCCTAACAAATCCTTGGGTTTAGCTTATGTATGGGTTAGACCCATATTAGAATGGTTTGAAGTAATTCATGAAAGAATTTGGAAACAAGATAGGTATTGAAAGATGAATTGAGTAGAAAAGAGGTTATAAGAGCCATATGGAATGATTTTGAGGTGTGTAGGAAGTATAGGAGTGATATATGGATGATAAAGCATGAAAAATGGGAGAAATTAACCATTCTGGGCACTTTTCGGAGAGTTCTACCGGTAGAAGTTAAGTTCTACCGGTACAACTTTGATTCTGGTCATTTTTGGCCAAGTTCTGGAGTAAGAAGTTAAGTTCTCACAGGTAGAGACTGTTAGTTTTCGGTTTCGACCGGTTCCAGTATTTTGGCCATAAATTACTCATTTCTTATCCGATTTGGGTGATTCAAGTGGCCAATTAAAATAGACTTCAAGGAGAATTAAAGAGAAGTCATCGCCAAATTCTGATCCTAAGTGGCCCAAAAATACACTCGAAGTGGGAACATGTGCAAACCAAATTACGGTTTCGGTGTTGAACATAGAAGTCAGGTTGTTCGGACGTAACTTGAGTTCACGGTGCTCAGAAGTGGGTGATTCACGAGTTGGAATAGAACCCATAGCACCTTAGCGTTAAATGATTAAGGACATATAGTGTCAAAATATGAGATTAAGACCCCGGAAAATGAGTAATACACAAACTGTTCCTAGAAAAATCGAATTAAAATGACTAGTTGGCATAAAAATGCCATAACTTTAGTTTGGATGATCCGATTGGATTGATTCCAATTCTTAAATAAACTAGATTCATAAAGGAATGAGAATATATGAATGAGGTGTGATTTCATACACATCATACTATATAAAAATATGAAGTGCTATATGTAATAGCCATGAAACAAGGAAAATATAGAAAATGCAATATGTATAGATGAGTTCATAAAACATGAATATGATATGAGTATAGGATATGTCCACTTAAGAATGATAGAGTATAAGTTATAAGATATGATAAGATATGATAGGATATGTCATAAGAGATATGATAGCCTACGTGCCTGGAATGATAGGCACATATGAATATAGGTATACGAAATGTGAACATATGATTGTCATGCATAAACAAATAGATGGAACATGATAGAAATATAGAAAGTATGAATAGATAAAGACATGACAGTAATACGTAAATGATAGGAATATATGATAGTCATACCAAAAAGAATAAGATGGAACACGCTAGGAACATATGATAGAAAAGACACTAAATGATAAAACGATAGAGATAAGCAAAAGGTAATAAAGCATGGAATGAGAACATGTACATAAATGATGGGTACATATATGAAAATGTGAATGAGTAAAGCCTACATGATAGGAATATAAGTACAAGAGTAGCTAAAACATGATAGAAATAATAAATGATATAAGAAAGATATGAATATAAAAGCTATATATGAATACAAGAGTGCATAAGATGCATTCATGAAATATGATGAACAAGACTAAATGATGAAAAAGATATGAATATATGTATTACCATAGAATATATGAAACAGTAATATGAAACTACGGATATGAGAACTAATCTGAGTAAAGTGATAGTATATATCGTAAGCAATTATAGTAACAATAGTTATTCATGCTTATGAGATATGTCTGAAAATGTAATAAAGGCGATTATGCCTTAGGACCTAGTAGAGGGATAGATAGGCATGCACATAAAGTCTCTGGATTCTTCGCGGCATATTCATAGACGAGAGATTGAGGCCAGTTTGGGTCGATGATATAGATCCGTTTGGATCGGGTGGCCGCCAGTCGCACAATAGGCAGATCAGCGCCTTGTCGGGTGATAGTACCTTCAGTGCAGATGGCATATGGCATAGGTCAGCGTATGCGGTGACAGTACCTTCGGTATTAACGAGACGAGAGATCAACGCCTTGTGCGGTGATAGTACCTTCAATTTACACATAGTTTCAGTATCCGCTTCTAAGGTATTTCTGAACTATGACTTCAAAGGAAACCGGCATGTATAGAATATATGACATGATATGTAAACCTGCTGCTATCACGATGAAAGTATAAACGATTACAAGAAACAGTAGTATCTGAATGGCGGTACACTTGAAAAGCATATGAAAAGTATAGTATATGGCAGTATATGAATATCATGTATGAAATTATAGTATATAACGGTATAAGATGAAAATACATTATATGACTGTTATACGAAAGTATAATAGGAAAGCGGTATAGGAAATGCCATAGTCACATGAATATATGGGTATATGAAAATAGAACATGAACGAGTACATGAATATAGTATATAGAAGTACAAAGTATAGTACATGAAAAGGATATCGACAAAATAAAAAGTATAGAAAGTAGATAAAAGAGAAAGGAATATGAAAAGAAATTATGATATGGAAAACACAGGAAAATCACAGTAGATGAAAAGTATCGGATGAAAGTATACAAAAGTCTTAGTATATGAAAAGTATAAGAATGTAGATAAAAATTACGAAACGAGTATAAAATAGGTTATATGAAAGTATACGAGATAAAGTGTATATGATACATGCACGAGTATACAAGCATGAAGAATAGACATGATAAGTATAGGAATATGTAAGAGTATAGAAAGCAGGAATACGGTAAAAAGTGTAGATAAAAGATATACCAAAGACATAGGAATATGTCTGCGAAAGAGATTAGTATGCAATAGGCAAAGTATATGTGATAGATAAAGTAAAATTAAAGTTATATGAATGCGCATATGTATAAACATGGCGGGTAGCCATTGGTGGTTGTCCATGCTTATGTTCCCACTAAGTAAAAAGCAGCACGGGTGTTTCCAATCAGTGTAGGTACGAAGCGAAGACACAAGGATAGAGGGACGGGGACATTCCCACGTCGGCCAAAGCGGTAGGCTCGGAGATGAGTGCTCACCAGTATTCCTTCAAAATCGAAGTTTTGTAATAGAAAATGTATATGTATAGGTAAATGGGACTCAAGTATATGTGTATGGGGACACATGACACCAAAATCCCATAAAGAATTCTAGATATGCAAAATTATTTTGTTGGTCATTAAATTATTCAGATCTTACTGCACCCAGAAATGAATGTGTCACAAGAGTCCCAAGAAAGAATAGTAAAGTATATAGTATAGTATAGATAGCACTCGCGCCCTATCTTCGCTCGATCCGCCTAATCTGACGGGGCGTGACATTTTCAACTGCTCAACCATCGCCTACTGCCATCTGATTCCCTCCCGGGAGAACCGGCTGACGTTGTGGACTTAAACCTCCTGGGAGGTTACTCAAACCTCCCGACCACTACCAGAACCCAATAGCCTCAACAAAGTCTCCCCACACAAAACAGTGGTGACTAACTCGCACCTCGTGGACGGTCTCTCTACGTCCTGGGTCCTCACTCTGCCATCTACACATCAAACACAACAACTTTATTCAATTCTCATTTCCAGTCTAACCAGTGTTCCACATGCCAATTACTAATAGACTGACATCCAAGAACCGACCGCCATCACCTAAGTGGTGCGAATTACCAACCACTCATTTTATTTATTTCAATAAAATTCAACACTTTCGGGGTTCATTTCATTTTCCGAACCCCGTTATGTCTTAACCTTAGCATTCCAATTTTTTTTCCTATATATATTATATGTATATAATTTTCGCCTAATAACCACGCAATCACATTTCCCATATACATCAAGGCAAGACAGTATATGTCTTTCTGCGCAAATTTGTAACACACAATCACGCAATCACAAACATGTACACATGTCCGAACACAACATGAAACACACCATGCATGCACTGGTCTAAACCTGTCTCATGAACTCCTGCATAGCGCATCTAAACTCCGGCTACCGCCCATGACACAGATGAATTTCACTTCGCAATGCCCATGGCCAGCCCATGTCCCCATGCCCCAGTACTCAGATATTCAGTGCCTCCCATACTATGCCATAAGCTGAGATCGTGATTGCCGCCAGCAACCCTAACCAGCACTATAATATAATGACATATCCCAGCCCACAGCACACTATAGGTAATTGTATACATCGCTCGACACTACGCGACACCCCAAATTCGTGGTTCGGGCCACAACTGGCCAACCCGTGAATCTCTTCAGATTCCCATTAATTCCACACATGGCATAGTCCCATTTATCACAGATCCATATTTCCACAAAAAATCAAGGTAGTCTCCTTTGTTCTGTGAAGTACTCCAACATACAACCCGTGATAACAAGAATCCATAAGAGTTTATTTCAACACTCTGAGTATCGAACATATATTAAAACTAAGCTGCTTTAATATACGACCGACACCACCTCAATATGTCCATTTACTGGACCCATTCATTCATATTTAAATAAAAACAGTACCAATAAGAAATGACAATCTATAAGAGCTCAGATCATGGTCTCTCTTACCTATAACATACTTGATCATTTATAATATCCAAAAATAATTTCCATTATAACTCTTGCGCTACAATGCGCCACACGTCGACCTCTTCATAATCACGCACTCGTAGAGTCATTGCCTCCCCATACACCCCCACTGAGTGCTAGGGTCCCAATAATCCAGATGAGCAATGCCTAAGTAAAAATCTTTATTCTATTACACAAGCAATTCTCGTTTAAAATGCACACGAATTCAAGGCATATTAAACATCAAACCATATTCCATATAAATAATGCAACCCTATACGAACGCCTTCTCGCTGCCACGCATTTTTGCATTTGTGACTCCTCACGCCCACAACCCGAAAGTCCCGACGACTCCTTCACACACCGCAACGCTGTCGCGAAAAAACCGGGCCATCGTGTTTCACCCAAATTCACTTAAACCATCGACTACTCCTCCTCAAAATTTTAAGTTATCAAATCCCATATTTATTCTGGATCACAATCTCCTGGGTTCACCAAGCAGTTTCGCAGATAATCATTAATTTCTCACAACTTTCATCACGGACCATATGTCTCGATCAGTCTTTCACCCTAAGGTGATCCAGCCCTCATCTGCTTTCACCCAAACACACGCGATTTATTATTATTATTATTGTTTACCCAACCGCAGTTCAATTTTCGACAAGCTGTCCTACTTCTCGAACATTCACACATCTAACACTAAAGAATTTATAATATCAAAGATTTCATGCACATACACACCCGACTCGATAAGTGATGACCGCCAGTATATTAAACGCCTGATGCTAATGCATTTTCCTTCGTGTTACATGTATATATGGGTGCTACATTAAACATTAATACACCCATGGATAATTATAATTTTTACATATAATTTACATCCTTGCAATCCACGTTAATACATCAAATAACATATATTAACATGATTTTTTACACACAACAACATGTTATTTAATCTTGTACAACAATAACACACAAATGGCCTCGAATCTTAATTTTGTTATAAAATGTGGCACCTCTTTGGCCCCTTCACAATTGCCACCAAATTATTGGGATAGCTGGGACACAACACAAAACCCGGCAAACATCGGGCCTTGATCAAAACTAAACGCTAACTCGGGCCCAAAACTCGCCTCGAAAACAATTCCGAATTTAGCTTGACTGCCTCGACAATAGCCCCGAAATTCATCTAGATCAAGCCTAAGTCAAGCCTCGAATTCAACCCTTGATCGTCCAAAATAAATTCCAAAAATTCCTAAAAATTTACACTCCTGGCTCAAAAATCGGGACTAAATTTACCAGATTTCACGATCTCTAAGCCCAATCCTAAAGCTCATTAAACGACTTTTGCAAGTAAAAATAACACAAGAGGAAAAATTCCTTACCAAGGAAATGCCTGACGAACTCAAAGATTTTGTGATCCATCACAGAAACGTCATACGATCAATCTTCACAAAATCGATTTAAACGCATGATCTGATTTTCATAACACGGTAGTTAAACGAAAATAAAGAAAAAACAAAAATAAAACTCTGTGGACGCTCTCTCTCTCTCTCACCCTTCGGTCTCCTCCCATTTTGTGATTTTATCCTTTGATATACATATTATTATTATTATTATTATTATTTCAATATTACTATTATATTGCTTTTAATTGGGGACTGCTTTTATTTCAAACAATTTATTTCTTTTCATTTCACTTTATTTTAAAGAAATAAATCGATTATATTAACAATTTATTTATATTATTTATATTATTATTTTGAAGAAATGATGTTGTGTTTTCTAAAACAACTTGTAGGAGTTTCTAATTTCAGCCTTATTTACTTTTGGGGAGTGGGCAATGCCGATCTGAGATAACTTCAGGTTGGCGCTTATCTTCAAGACAACTTGTAGGAGTGGACTACAGCCTTATTTTACTTTTGGAGAAGGCAATGCTGATTCGAGCTCTATAACTAGTTCCATATTTTATCGTCTTTTGCAGTTTACTTCGCATAGATCCATCTTTTTTAACGCGTTTTTCCTCCTGACGGTACTCTACAAGACACACCTGACAGGCCATTTTATACCTAATACTAATGAACACTTTATCGCGACAAATTTCAAAAAATCGTGATAATGATACGACAAATATACTGCATAATACAATAAAATAAAAAATAATTATCCTTTATACGAGCTTAACCATTATATTAATAAATTAATAATAAACGAATTTTAATTTTACTGCCATTATTTACATTTATAAAAGAGAATTTTGAATTTACAAAAGAAAATTATTCTGATTCTTATTCTCTCTAATCAAATTTAATTATTTATCAAATAGTTTATCTTTATAATCAAGCATATATATTGAAAACATTACTAAATTTGTACACTCAATTATCCAAACACTCTTTAATATTTGGAACCAATATGACAGCTCCCAATTCACTCCATCAACCCACCTCTAGCCACCCCACCCCCTACCCCTGCCACCTAATTGCCAAATGACTTTAAAGTGATAAAAAATAAAAAAAGCCTGCTTAAACACTTTAAAGATAAAAAAAAAGAAGCCTTTGATGAGTGAAAAGTTAAAAATAAAATTGATGGCAACAATAAAATAATAAAACAACATACATGTAGCATAATATAATTGGTATAGATTTTTTAATATTATAGTATAGAATCATTACATTTTGTACGTAGCCTCATGTTGAAAAACCCAGTTTCCTCACCCTACTGAATCTTCTTCCAACCAAAGAGGGAAAAGCTGGAGAGAAATCTCAATCTCTCAATATCTGATTCTTTATAGTTTATATCTTCTTCTCTCCCATTCTAAGTTCAGCTCGTTTCTACGGCGTCACATACCAGTATGTTTGATTCCTCTCTTGCATTTATTTTGTGTCTACTTCTTCCTTTTCCGCTCTGTTTGGTTGTTGAGAAAGCACTGCAAAAAAAAAAGAAAATGGAAATATTTGGAGTCAAGTGATTGTTAAGACACAGTTGTCGATTTTCTTTCTCCGGAAATTTCGAAAATCCCAGAGTTCCTGAATACTGGCGCTCAATCACTAAATCTGAACAACCGAGCCGTATGAAATACGTATCCGCAGCCGTTGACTTATTTTAGCGCGGTCCACGCGGCCCCGCGGGCCGACATACGACTGCATGAAGTTACCGTATCCGTAAGTGTTTCAGAGCTCTTTCCTTCAATTGTAGCTATTTATTTCCATTTTCCGGTTCCTTTGATTATCCAAAGATCTATCGTTTTGTCGATCTCGAATTCTTTCATCCAAAGATCTATCGTTTTGTCATCTCAGAATTTCTTTTCTTCTTTGGAATTACATTAAAGAAGTCAATTGTGAAACTTCATCTCTCTACTGCACGCTGATTAATAATGGCTTCTGCTTCTTCTTCTACTTGTAAATGGCAATATGATGTATTCCTGAGCTTCAGAGGAGAAGACACCCGCAATAACTTCACCGCCCATCTCTATCACGCCTTGCGCCGGAAAGGAATCAACACTTTTATAGACGATGACAAGCTCAAGAGAGGCCAACTCATATCTCCTGCCCTTGTTGCCGCCATTGAAAGCTCCTTGTTTTCTGTTGTTTTGTCACAAAATTATGCATCTTCTAGATGGTGTTTGGATGAGTTGGTGAAGATAGTAGAGTGCACGAAAAAGTGACAGAGGGTTTGTACCTGATTTTCTACGATGTGGATCCCTCAGATGTGAGAAAACAGAAGGGTACATTTGGAGCAGCCTTGGCCAAACATGAAGAGAACTTGGAGAACATGGAGAAGGTGGAGAGTTGGAAGCTGATGCTCACCTCGCTGTCTATTTAGTCGGTTGGGATTCAAGAAATAAGTAATTCAATTTCTAAATCCCTTTTCAGTACTCTTTTTTTTATTTTTTTTATTTTTAACATTGCCAATTTGAATGCTCTTGCTAATTCTTACAACATAGTAGGTACAGGAATATTATTATATATGTTAAACGATTGAATGATCGGGTATACCTGATCACAACCTTTACTACACTTCAATAAGGGGCAGATTAAGTCTGAGTCTATCTTCTTATATTTCCTTTATTTGAGAATATTGGGGAGGATTTCAAATGAAGGTACTTTCTTGGTTAATTATTAGAGGAACCAAATCTAAATACCAAGGTACTCACATCTATAAAGAACAGGCTCCACTTGAGAAAGGTCCTTATTGTTCTTGACAATGTAAATGATCCAATAATATTGAAATGTTTGGTTGGAAACTGGGATAATTGATTTGGTTAAGGAAGTAGAATTATTATAACCACAAGGGATAAATGTTTATTAATTTCACATGGAGTATTTAATTATTATTTAGTCCAGGATTTACCTAAGGATGAAGCTTTGGAGTTCCTTATTTCATATTATTCCTTGAAACATCAACTTCTTAAACATGATTTCATGGAGCTGCAGCAAGTAATAATAGGTTATGCATATGAGGTCTCCCATTGGCTTTGGAACAATGGGCTACCATAAATTTCAACATCTCTCCTCTCCTTCCCCATGTCAAATTGTCATGGTGATCACCAATCTCTTTTAGTGACTGATGTTATAAAACTTACTATTCCCTGTTCTTCAATCATCAGGAATGAAGTTGAGCTTATTGGAGGAATTTGCCCATTTATTTTAAATCAGAAAATTAACATGGCATCAGCCATGATGGTGCTGGGGACCTAGCGTTGGGATGGATCAGATATGTGAAATGAAACCATATTATGTCTTGAGGCAGCTGGTGTTCGCATCATAGGAATCTGGGGCATGAGTGGCATAGGAAAAAAAACCCTTGCAAGAGCTATTTTTGATCGATTTCATGATCAATTCGAGGGCTGTGCCTTTTTTGAAGATGTTGGAAAACAGTTGGAAAGAGAAGGTGTTGAAGGTATGAAAGAGAAATTGCTTTCCAGAATATTAGGGATTAAAAATCTTAATTCAACAGGATGCATTGTAGCAAAGACTGCACTATGCTTTAAAAAGGTCCTTGTTGTCCTGGATACGTGAAAGATTCCATGATCATAGAAAAGTTAGCCAAAGCCGTGATTGGTCGGTGTGGGAGAATCATCACAACTACTACGACAAAGACATACATACTGAGGATTCATGAAGTTGATGCAATGTATGAAGTGAAGAAATTAGACAGTGATGAATCCATGAAACTTTTCAGTCTGTGTGTTTAAACAAGACCATCCCATAAAGATTTTGTGGAGCTCAAGGCATGGTAGCTTGTACTCATGGCTTCCTTAGCTATCAAAATTTAGGTCGTCTTTATTTGTAAGAGCAAATATGAGTGGGAAACCAAACTGAATACCGTACTGATGGAGTGGATCTTAAGTTAAATTCCAGGAAGTGCTTCAAATAAGTTACAATGAGCTCAAAGATGATGAGCAACGTTTATTTCTTGACATTGCATGTTTTTCAAGGGGAGATTATGTCACAAAACACTTGACAGTCGCAATTATCCTGCAATTGATGGAGTAAATACTCTCATTACGAATCCTCATAACTATTTCTGGAAAGATTCAAATGCATGATCTACTCCTAAAGAGCTAAGAGAAGGTCTGCCAAAAGTTCAAAGAGTCAGGCAAGTGGACCAAGTTGTGGAAGGCGGATGACATTTCCCAAGTGTTAAAAAAGAATACGGTAATAACAAAGTACAAACATTTCTTTTTTCATGCGTGAATGTATAGATATTTTGATAAGAAAATATTTTTTTCCTTATTTTCATTCTTTGTCCTCATTGGGACACAAACTTGGTCTCCTCCATATGCCCACATAACCCTTAACCACTTAGTCAGACCTAAATGGTATATCTCTCTTTATATATATCATTTAAAAATTCAATTTCAGCATTTTGCATGCTTTCTTATCTATCTTTGTAATTGGTTTTTAGGGAAACGAAGAAGTCGAAAGTATATCCCTGGATTCATCCCACTAAAGGAGACACTCACACTGTCACTGCTGCAGCCTTTGAGGGGATGAATAAACTTATTTGCTTAGGAGTGTATAATTCTGATGTTATTCCCAGAAAGGTTGGAGTTGTTTCCAAACGGGAGAAATCTAACGTGCACTTTTCCCAAGACTTTAAGTTTCCTTCTGCTGAATTGAGATACTTATATTTACATGGATACAATTTGAGATCATTGCCCAATGATTTCAATGCAGAGAATCTTGCTCGCTTAAGTATGCCTTATAGTCATTGTAAACAACTCTGGAAAGAAGAAAAATTAATATGATTTATTCTTCTTCTTTTTTAATTTTTTTCTTCCCCAATGTTCATGATTTTTTAAATCATTTCTTTTTTCTTTATTTTCATGGCAGGATATGAAACTTTAAAATCCATTGATCTGAGTCACTCGGAGCATTTAACAGAAACACCAAATTTCTATGGGCTTGTTAACCTAGAGCAATTAGTTCTCCAAGGCTGTACATCTTTGCGTAAAGTTCACCCATCCATTGGAGTCTTGCAGAGTCTAAAGCTCTTGAATTTCAGAGACTGTAAAAGGCTAAACAGTCTTCCAGAAAGAACTTGTGATCTGAAATCCCTTGAAACCTTCATTCTTTCTGGTTGCTTGAACTTCAAAAAATTTCCTCCGGAAGTTGGGAAATTATCAATGCTGAAGGAGCTTAATTTGGATCAAACCAGTGAACGAAACATACCCTCCTCTTTCAAATTTTTTGCAAGCCTTGAAACATTATTCTTGTGGTGGGGAAAAGACATTCTTCCCGTCCGCTGTTATTCGATTTTGCCGAATGAGTCAGGTTTAGCTTCTTGTTAAAGCTAAACCTAAGTGACTGCTATATATCAGATGGAGCTAGGCTCAGTGGTATTGGCTTCTGTTCTTCACTGAGATATTAATTTTAAATGGGAATGACTTTGTTACTCTCCCAGCTGGCTGCATCAGTCAACTTTCTCGGCTGAGATGGATTGAGTTAAAAAATTGCCAGAGACTTCAAGCACTACCGGAACTTCCATCCAGCATAGAGTATATAGGTGCACATAATTGCACATCTTTGGAAGCAGTTTCAAACCAATCACTTTACTCATCGCTTATGATTGCTAAATTGAAGGACCATCCTCGGCATAAATCCCAACTTGAGGTGAGATTTCTCTCTAAATTCAAATAGCAAGATTATTATCAAAATATAAAATAAGAAAAAGAGACTCATATGGTATGTTCTATCATTTCTCGAACTTTTTTTCTAAATCCTAATATATTCTTAACTTTTACTTCCGTTGCTCAGTCATGCCCTTGCTGTTAAAAAAGGACACGGATAGACAAATGCCCGTTAAATACTTCATACGTGTTAGAGTTTCTAACATAATTGTAACTTTTTTTAATAGGATGGACATGAATGACTTCACAAAGAACGTGAGCGATCTTGCATCCAAAAAAGCTTGAAAAAGTAAAAGTGGGATACATAAAAAACTCAAGAACATTCAGATAATCTTTCTTTTATCCCAACAAAATAAAAATAAAAAGTTTTACAGTTAGTCTTTTTTCTCAGTTTATTCTTTCTTATTCTCAAAATTCTATTGTTGTATCAAATACAAGCATACATTTGGTCATTCATTTTTTATTTTTTATTATTAGCTTTAGAAAGTATGTCTCTTTTAGTGGGAAAAAAAAATTAAAATTGTTATGCACCAAACTGAACTTAAATATTAGACATGAGTTTTATCTCTCTAAACATTCTCATAATTTTCATTAATCTCAGCCTGATTGCAAGTGGCAGCCATTTGCTGCATTCACTGTTGTTGTTCCTGGGAGTATAATACCAGATTGGATCTGTTATAAGAAGTCAGGAAGAGCAATAACAGTAGAGCTACCACCAAATTGGTTTAATACCTGCTTCCTGGCTTTTGCCTCCTGTGTTGTCACTTGTAACTCAGTTCTGCCGTATCTCGGACAGTATCAATGGGGCTTGTACAAAGTGCACCTTGTTCTATCTCCACATCCAGTTGCAGCACTTTCTTCTTCCTATGATGTATTCCCTGAAGATGTACAGAAGGAAGGATGGTGTCAGATCATGTGTGGCTGAGTTATGTACGATTTCCAGCTTCATCAATTGGCATAAAGTGACTCACATTCAGTTCTCATTTGAGATGATTATTGAACCAAGACGGGGAATTAAGGATTGTGGGGTTGGTCTAGTCTACAGTACTGATGAAGATGATCAGAGTTGCAACATCAATCCAGATATGATCCAATATGACTCCATCTTCTCCTTTTCTAATAAGTCAACTGTCCTTGAGGAAATCCCATGATGGGGAACCCAGAGGAAGCGGATGCTCTGAGCTGGTTGTTGGCTCTGAATTAGATGATTCTGATTCTGAATACTATACTGCTGATGAAGGGGAACCCTGTGTTGGAACTGCCTGCTCTTGAGGATCAATGGAATTAGATATGCGACCGCAGAAACACTTGAAATTAATGTAGGCATTAACAAGGACATCCCCTGCTCAGAGAAACAAGCTGTATGATTCCTATAACATCCTTGTAAGGTGTTTTCCTTTTTTCTTTTTGTTTCTTATATGATTTTGAGTAGATGCCTTTGTTGAAGAATGATTCAAAAGTGCCCACATCTCCACATCTCTTAATAGTGTCCTATTATTTAGGAAAGTCTTCATGTTTATTTATTTATTTAATTGTTAGTAGGAGAGACCACATTTCATTTGAGAGTTTTTAGCTAATGTGGTAAATGGGGAGAGTTAGTGGTGAATGGGAGAGTTAGTGGGTCAAGTTAGTTTTTTATTTTTAATCTTATTTATCTCTTGTAAGACTATTCAAGTTAGTGGTTTATTTTTATTTTATTATCTCTTGTAAGCCTATTTATAGGCATTTTTAATGTTTGAAAATAACAGAGAGGCCTTTGGTAGCTGAAATGATTACTTGGTCCTTCAACAAGTTTTTGGACCAATAGTCAGGGACTCAACAAAAAAGTCTGGTTGCTGTGTCATAAATTGTGTCAACCGATGGCACCTTGATTCCAACCCTTGAAAAAATTATGGATAGTCGATGGTTACAACAAGGTAACAATCTAATTTAGCAATATCTAGTGAAGTGGCAGAGGCTTCTTGAGGAGGAGTCAACGTGGGAAGATGTAGTTGTTCTACATAAGCATTTCCCTCACTTGAACCTTGCGGGCAAGGTTCATGTTCGAGAGGAGGGTGATGAAAAGCACGCTATTAAGAGGTTAAAGCGTTCGAGTAAACCCAACTCCCAATACTTTGATTATGTGCTCAATACTGATAGGCTCTTAAATTCAACTACTAATTCCGCAAAGCCAGCATTTGAGCTTCACAAGTACATAAGAAACCTGGGCGAGTCCTATTATCGAACCAAAGGTGGAGTTGGGTGTTAACTATCGAAAGCAGTGACGTTCTCTCATATATCCAAGCCAAGAAAAGACTGGAATTGAGAAATTCCTTAGAAAGAAAATAACTATCAAGGGAAAAACAAGATTAAAATTATGTTTAAGGAAAAAGTTATTGAATAAAGGTCTCAGTATTAGATGTAAATGGATAGTCCCAAATATTAAGGCGATCTCTCTTGTCGCTTCAATTGGACATATGCTCACATGACCATTAAATTAATCATTAAATTTCTCGAAAGCTAAGGATCTATCGATTAGAACCATGTATATTGCTTCTCGGCTCAACCCCAAGTCCTAGTGATGCATTAATGAAAAAGAAATTCAATTATGTCTCATAATTCTTGTCAATATCTCTATTATCTAGAAAATTATGTTGATTCACCTAGGTCTAACCCATCACGTACTTCTCAAATCTTGTAACAGGTCACAAACATATTGACTTGGTTTTTCTTGTGATTTATTTATGGGATCATAATCTAAACTCCTTAAGGAAAATATTTCATCATTTTGGGTGATCAAATCATGTCCTAAAAAATTTAGAAAAATCAAGAAACTCAGGTTTGCGTTTTCTGTGTTTTTCTGGGTGTTCAAAGAAGCAGTCCATGAGTTTGGTTTTTTTAAACTTATCAACGTGTGTTTTTTGGGAGTTTTAAATTTTTTGACATTATCTACACTCCTTAAAATTAATTTTATACACTGGAATTATTCAAATATAATGTAATTTATATTTTTTAAAATTCACTAAAGTGACTGCATCTGCATGGCTGGGCTGTAGTATGTGCCTAACCCACCCAATTTCGAAATTAAGTTTTGGGCTAGCAAATCTTGGTTCCAGCCATTGAGCCTTGGTTTTTATGAAACTTGAGGATGTTAATTTGATGAAGGTGACATGCAGAACTTGATTCCAAATTAAAATATAATTTTTAACCTGATGACACATTCTGGTATGACCAAAATGGAAATCAACATGCCTCATTTGTTTTTAAATGTCCAAAGGTATCAATTGGAAATGTTATTTAAAGGGTGAATTAATTGCGGAATATGAGATTTTAATTAATTTGATTAAATTTAAATTTTGAAATTTTGCACTTAAAAGCCAAATGGGTTAAAGAGACTACAAATATGATAACTAAATTCAAGAGTTGAATCAACTCAGCCAAAGCACTAGAACGATATGGCTTATTTCAAAAGCTTAAAACTTGCGATGCCAACATCTTTTAAATTATCAGCTAGAAATATGCCAAGGGCGTATGAACAAGCACGATGGTTGGTTATGGACTGAGCCCAATGATTATTAAGATGCTTTACGTTTTTTCTTTTACGGGTAAATAGGCCTACGAGTCCCTACCTCTCTATCAATCTCTATCAGTTTTCTCTTCTCACTCCTCAATACCCTCAAAATGTAACTTGAGGCCTTTATAAATGAAATTATATTGCATAACATTAGGTAAGATTGAAGATGCAAAGGAGAAATGAGTAGGAGGCACCATGAAGAAGAAAAACCTAAATGAAGGAATTGTAATTTTGAATTATTATTTCTTTTTGGGGATGTAATTCATGCATATCCTAGATTTGACCTAGTCAATTCCTTCAGCGGTTCATGAATTGGGCATTGAGAAGTCCATAACAATAACATATATTAGAACTATCTTTTAGTATATTGTTTCATATGATGGCAAGACTACAAATGCATGCTTATTAATAAAACAATGAGACTTAAATAAGAAACCCTTAGTTAAACAACATTAACTATACGGGAATGAGGACCCCTAGCCTGCTTCTGGGTTCAGACTCGGATGGAAACAATTAAATATTTCAGGGACTTATGGGATAGGTGCCCCCAGATATATGATTTAATTAACCTTAGATCACCATGTTAGAATACAAAACATAATTTTAGTCTGGTAGGACATTTAATATTATGCACTCATTTTAACTACTAATGTCTTCGATGCTAATCGATAAGCACTGCAAAGAAAATTAATTTCAAGATTCAGATCTTCCTCGAATGGCCCTTGATGACACTGCTAACGAACGCTTCTACTTTGCTAGAGAAAATCTCTCGTAACTGTGATGTGAGTAATTGATAACACGATCCCGCCGTGGCGACTTTTGTTCCTCTTTTATATATTGAGTTCACCACTGCCCTCATTACTGGCAGTATTACTCAAATTTCAATAATAATTTGCCAGCCCCATATGGTTTATTAAGAATCCTAATAATCTCACTTAATCTAATTAAACTTAATCCGGGCTTAGTTTTAATTAATAAAGCCCACTTTATGAAAATCTTACATTCTCCCACTAAAATATTAATTAAAACAAACTGTGTGTGCACTCATATCGGGTCTGTAGGATTTATTCTTTAATAGTCAATCCCATCCCATAAAGTCTGAATAATCGAATCACGGCAGAACATGTACTCACGCAAGCCCTTCCATTGGCCATGTCGCTTTCAACTTTACTCGATATGGATTCAATATATAGTGTGTTTAAAATGGACACACTTATAATGAGTGATACTATGTTATCCATTTTGTTAGTCCAAATTTCTCCTTAAGTGTCACAAACCTAGTGTGTCAATAGAGAATATCCATCATGGTTCCAACTAATTGTGATATGAGTTACCTATTAGAACTTTACTTCTATGTGTAACAAAACATGCTATTAAGTGCTAATGCCAAGAATGCCCCATAAAGACGTGACTCAAGGTTTACACAATGCCTCGAGATTTTCAACAATTATATGTACTAACCTACAAACCTACATTCACAAATACCTTATTGAATGTAAAAGAGTTATGTTAAATTCAATTATTACAAAATGTAATAAAATCGATTTCAACCTTCATAAGAGCAACATAAAACTTAATAGCTCCCACTAATTTACAGTATCCCATGATATTCTCAAGCCCAAGACACATGTCGATCAACACATTGCATTGGGGTTATTTGTTGTGATCTGGCAACACATCATCTGCGACATGTCCCACTAACTCGCCATTCAACCCTATCGACACTTGACTTCCGTTTTGCCAGACTCGGAGACCTTTGTCAGTTAAGTAATAAACAACACCGCAGAGTTATTGTCACTTGTACGGGCCTATCCAATAAAATCAAACACTCTAACTCCTTACAGGTTTCGAGCCACCCCGCTTCGGTAGTCAATTAAAAGCATGCTACAAACTCCACAGATGGCAGAGGAGGCACTGATTTTTGTTTCTCACTTTTCCATGATACCGCACCTCCCGCTGTAAATTTAAAAAGATATAACCGCTGTTGGATTCTTTTCATCCCGACAAATGCCAAAGAAGTCCCAACCGAATACCCAACTAAATTAGTCCTCCAATTACTTAGAATCAACATATACATTCCTTTAAGTACCTCATAACTTTCTCGGCAAAGAACCCCCAAATGACTTCATGTCCCCGGCTTTAATCCATATCCTAGAAGTCCCGTTGCAAACAAGTAAGAATAGACTGGTCTAGCGCATACTGTTATTTACATAATACTCGCGTACTGAAGATAAGGTACATTCCTTCATTCGGGCTTTCTTATATCCAACGAGGACATCAGGATGGATCAACTTATCACCTTTACAGACAGAGCAATCTCCATGGAGATAGTCGTGGATGTTGAATCTTTCTAAAATACGCATCAACATATGCCCTCCGAGATAAACCAATAGGTCCGCAAGAACTGACTCCAGAATCCCAATGCCTAGGACAAAAGACGCCACCAAGGTCCTTCTATATCAAAGTTCTTTGACAAAGATCCCGCTATTCTTACGCAAGAAACCAAGGTCATCGTCATAATAAGATATCATCGATAGATTACAGAAAATAAATTCTCCCACCTGTCTTCAAGAAGATATACATCGATCTACTTGCTCTCAACAAAACCGTATGAAGCAACAACACTGGCAGTCCTGGCACTACTGTCTGCAGCTTCTGGCATCATAATGTACTTTTCACTACATACAAGTTTACCTGAATCATTTGCCAAACCTTCTAAGCAGTCATATAGACTTTCATTAAGGTTCCATCGAGAAAGGCGCGAAGATCCATCCGTGTAACTCCATCAAATGATAACCACGCTGATGATCACTCTGGAAGAATCTTAACACCTGAGAAAAGGTCAGCTTTCCATAGCCATCTCTCGATAAACCACTACTGGGCCGCTTTTAAACTTCAATCTTTCCTTTATGGTCCTTTAGTCTTATACACCCATTTGCACTAACGGCCTACGACCTCATGCATTCAATAAGCCCCAAACTCCATTACGCCTCATGGATTGAATTTCATCTCTCATCGTATCTAACCATGTCACTGAGGACAAGAAACAGTCATGTTATCGATCGGCCGGCGTAACCGATATCGTAGCCTTGCCTCCCATATAGACCAAGACCCGGTATAGCTGATCGCTTCTCCTCAGCCGATCTCCCATCGAGGCATCAAGCACATTCTCGCACCTGAGAGCCTTGATGAACATCATTAGGAGCTGTCTCAACAACAGGATCCCTAGTCTCAACAGGTTCAACATGGTGTGTGGAAGTTTCCACAATTATCTGTATGGGAGGAGATACAGATACCACATTACCCATCGTACTATCATCCTCAATAGTCTGTGAGCAAAGCATTTCTTCTAGCCACATCAAACTCCAAAACTTAATCAGTCGCACCCACAATTTCAGGCTCACTGGGATTATAACCTATATCCCTTCGTAATGTTCAGTAAGATACATAGTAACATCGAGTGGTTCTCGGAGTCCAACTTACTTAATAAGCCGATTATATGTCTTTACTTCGCAGGACATCCCCAAACTAAGATGGTTTAAGCCAGGCTTACCCAAATTCATAACTTAAAAGGAGTCAATGGAAATACCAGAGGTACACGATTCAAAATGTACAAAGTCAAGCTGCTTCACCCCATAGAAACCTGGTAAATTTGTCTCTACTAATCATAATTCCTTACCATTTCCATAAGAGTACGATTACGCTTTCTGGCCATATACCATTTCGTCGGGACTCCTGTGCATAGTGAAATCGTACACTATCCCGCAGTCCTCTGCTATTTGGCGACGGCCTTGCTGTCCAGCACGCCATGTTTGCCATAATACCTCCCACTCCGTCAGATCTAATTAAACCTATGACTTTTCCCAATTGTTTCTAATTTCACCAAAAATCTCGAACTTGTCAAGACTCAGACTTTCTTTAATCAAGTACAAATAACCATATCGAGAATAGTCATCAATAAATGTGGACAAAAATAAAATTTCACAATAAAGGTCGCTTACATAAGGCCCACTTATATTTCCGTGTGAATGACTTCCAATAAGTCAGAATCACACCGCACTTTTCTTTCTTATTCGTCATTTTACCCCTACAGTCAGCCACGATATCTCTAAGTCATTTTTAAGAGCAAGTTATCATGCACTTTATCGCCCTTCTACTCTATCCTTATAGATATTTTTCAAGCCAAGTTACGCCATAACGCATAAAGTACTTCCTTAGGCAAGGGTCTCTAGGAACAACCTTTTCACAGAGGTTTAATATATGTTATCAGAGACAAACTTAATCTCGTATAATCCGTTGGACATAAGGATAAAGACTCAACCTATTTGAATTAAGAAATATTGAATAACATTACTTTTAATTTTTTGGGCAAGAGTAATCATATGAACTAAATGATACTTAAAACTAAATTCGTCAAAGAAGAAAATACATAAAATGTGTCTTTCAACATCAATTTAAAAACCGTAATCTAAACTAAGATTACATCTCCCACTTAACATGACATCAGCCTTCTCGTTGTTTCTCACAAAGGAGCTTTGATTCATCCTTGTTCTCGCTTCCTCCTCCTACACTGGCAAATCCCCTGTATGGTAAATGCAACATGATTAGCTTGCTCCACTATCGAGCCACTAAGAACTGATGGTGCTTCATAGCTGGATTCACAAACAAGTGTTAAAGAATCATTAACACTGTAGCTCACGCTTCGACATCCAAGCTTTAAATTTCGCACGCTCCTTCACGTGACCTTCTTCTTACAAAAGAAGCAGCAATCACCATCCTTTTCAAGAATGTCTTTCGGGACCTCATATTGTCGATCAATCGTAGCTGAAAGCACCTTTATGGTTTCGACTTTGAACTTCTTATTTTTCCTTTATGGGGAATTAGCAACATATATGCCACATGCTCTTTCTCCTTCTTCGCTTCTTCGCCACTCACCCTCGCTATATTATGTCATTAATCGACCAAGTCTCATCTTTAAATTCATTTGTCTTTATAACTCCAAAATCGTGGAAGGGTGTTGTAGGCTTTGATGCACAATGCATCCGAATGGTAACATCGTGAGCCTGAGCTTCGTCTCAGTCTACCATCCTCAAAGATTACAATCTCTAACCCCAGCCGTACTCATCATACTCATGCCAAGAGTTTTCACAAGAGTTCCAACTCGTGCATTGTATTTAAACTCGATTTCTAGCCTCTATGGTCGCCAATACTTTTATATACTAATCGGTAACCACCATGTTCTCAGATGATTTCTTCACGTCAGGCAACCCATCGCTTCCTCCCAGTGCAGCAGCAACCGCTTTTCGCCCCAAGACGTAGGCTGTGATATCTCGCCGGCTTATCCATCAGGTTTTGGCGCGACATCCGCTAGTTCCATTCTAAATAGAAAGTCCTCTTCCATTTCTTGAAATTCAATCCAAAGAAGGATCTCAATTGAAAATGGAATCGCTGCTCATTTAAAAATTGACGGTAATAAACAAACAACAGCAATTAGCATCATGTGAATACTCATAGCTGCAGAATTACATACATCATCACATAATCACCTTTAGCGTAAAATATGACATGCAAGCAGACATCATGACAAATGCGCCATGAGAAGCCTATATTCTAATCCTTCGTGAAATCACCACCTTCGGGGTGTATGAACCACTAAGACTATTTCTCAAGCACATGCCATACATGTATCCCTCCATGAATCAACACAGATCACCTCCTTTGGGAGTATGATCACGTAATAAAACAGAGATGATCCACCACAATATGAGATCGAATATTTCAAACCCAACTGGTGCCACTTCATGGTCACAACCCAATTGAATCCTTGAAAATCACTCATACCAGTGGATATAAACTTTACGTATCACATTATATATATATGTACGCCAATTATAATCGCTCAATTCATTCATGTGGACAATGAAATTAGACTCTACACACCCTTATGCAAAGGATATACATGTTAGCTACTACATATGCACAAACTATATAAATACATAAAATAATGCAGGTAATGCCCAATTTCTAGCGCATGTGGTTCTATACGCATTTTCAGACCGAAAAGCTCAAACATGCAAAGTGAATATACCACATTGTAGAGAATTTCAATACGAGCTCATAGACATCAAGATCGCTCTGCAGTAAATACCCACACGCACCTCACGCCACCGTAAGGCTCTGGCTACAAGTACGTCTGCGTTACAGCCGCCGGGTTTGCCGACCGTCGCTGGATCGTCGGGCGCTGACCATCGATTGGAGCCGGGTTGCTACGGTTGCCATTGTTACTGATTGGTTGCTGACGTCGGGTCAATATCCTCGCCCCGCTGCTGACGGCCCGTCAAAGATCGCCGCGGACGACGCCATCATGACGCCAAGGATCCACGCCGCCGGCCCACGCTGGGCACACGCCGCTGTCCACGCCGCGACACGCCAGCCCGCCGCCGCGATCCACTAACCAACCGCCAAAACGGATTCGGCAACCGGGCTGACCGCCTGGCCAACCTGACCGGGTCATGCCGACGTTAAACCGTCGTGGGCGTGATTCGGGCGCTGCGGTCCTTCACTCGTCGTTTCGTTAATGAGCGTGGGCAAGACGCGCGGGCGGCGCTGTGAGGGCGCTGGGCCGCCACCTCCGGCCGACACGTGCCACCCAATCGACCGATCGCCTTCGCCGCATTCCAAATATGCAAAAATTTAATTTTCGATTTGTAGAAAATCGAAACTCCGGACAAGAATGCCCGATTTGAAGAAAAACCCAAAATAAACATATTCGATTCATATGCTTTGAATTCTAATCCATGGTCAGCTCTCGATACCAACCTGTAGGATATGATTTAATTAACTCTAGATCACCATGTTAGAATACAAAACATAATTTTAATGGAGAGAATATGAAATATTATGTAATTCGATTTAGAATCCATGGAATGCCTTCGATGAATTACGAAGACCTGCAAAGAAAAACGACCAAGATCTCAAGATCTTCTCCGAACGGTCCCTTGATGACACCGGGCTTAAATGAGAATGCCTGGCTACTCGTTAGAGAAAATATCTCGTGACCGTATGTGAGAATGATAATACGATCCTGTGGCTCGGGGGAGGGACTGAGCCTTCTTTATATATCGGTTCCACCACGGCCCTTCCTCATTGCCGCCCGCCATACTCAAATTTACACACTTGCCAGCCCCATACTTTATTAAGAATCCTAATAATCTCACTTAATTGCACTAAACTAATCCAGCTTAGTTTTAATTAATAAAGTCTTACTTTTATGAAAATCTATATGCCCGTCCCAAACCTTACTTCTACCATCTCTAATCGGGACCTATGAACTTTATCTCAATCATTTAGATGGTTGTGTTTTCTGCTCTCTTCCAAGACACCCTATAGCGGAGCAACAAGTATTTACTTTTTGAAGGGGCCGAGTTAATTCAACTCCATAAATCCAAATCTATTATTTTAATTGCCTCTCTTTGCAACTCTTACTGCAGATAGATCCATCTTTAACGCTGCTTTTCCTCCGACGAAGGGCCTTTAAGCAGAGGGTGTATTTACTTCCTGGGCTGACTTTGCTTCTCAATTATTTCAAGTCTCAAGATCAGATCTCATAGGTGTTTCTTTCAATTGTAGCTATTTATTTCAAAGCCTAGCCCCTTTTGATTATCCAAAGATCTATCGCTGTCGATCTTTAATTTCTTTCTTTGAATTACATTATTATAGTCATTGTGAAACTTCTCTCTACTGCATTCGATCGATAATGGCTTCCGCTTCTTCTACTTGTAACTCCATAGCATGATGCATTCCCGAGCTTCCGCAGGAGGAAGACACCCGCAATAACTTCACCGCCCATCTTTATCACGCCTTGCGCCGGAAAGGAATCAACACTTTTATAGACGATGACAGCCTGAGAGAGGCCAACCCATATCTCCCGCCTCAAGGTCGCCATCAAAGCCCTTGCTTTCTCGTTGTTGTTTTGTCACAAAATTGCGATCTTCTATATGGTGTCTGGATGAGCCTGAAGATAGTAGAGTGCACGGTGCCAGAGACAGAGGGTTCACCCGACTTTCTACAACGTGGATCCCCGTATGTGAGAAAACGTATGGGTACATTCGGGAGCGTACCTCGCCAAACATGAAGAGAACTTGAGAACATGGAGAAGGTGCAAGAGTTGGAAGGATGCCTCACCAAGTTGCCAATTTAGCCGGTCAGGGATTCAAGAAATGGGCACCACTTTCTAAACCTTTCACTACTCTTTTTTTTTTTTTTTTTAACATTGCCAATTTGAAATGCTCTGCTAATTTACAACATAGTAGGTACAGGAATATTATTATATATGTTAAATTCATTGAATGATCGGGTGCATAAATTGAGTAATAACCTTTTACTAATTTCAATAAGGGCAGATTTAAGTCTGAGTTCATCTTCTTATATTTCCTTTATTTGAGAATATTGGGGAGGATTTCACATGAAGGAACTCACATCTATAAAGAACAGGCGCCACTTGAGAAAGGTCCTATTAATTTTGACAAATGTAAATGATCCAATATTGTCGTTTGTCAAACCGATAAATTGATTTTTATGAAGTAGAATTATTATGACCACAAGGGATAAAATGTTTACACTCTTACATGGAGTATTTAATTATTTAGTCCAGGGATTTAATTATATGATGAAGCTTTGGAGTTCCTTATTTCATATTATTCCTTAAAACATCAACTTCTTAAAGATGATTTCATGGAGCTTTCTAAAGAAGTAATAATAGGTTATGATCAAGGTGGTTCCATCGCTTTGGAACAATGTCACCATTGCTAAATATGATCTCTCCTCTCCTTCCCCATGTCAAATTGTCAAAGGGTGATCACCAATCTCTTTAGTGACTGATGTTATAAAACTTACTATTCTCGTTCTTCAATCATCGCAGGAATGAAGCTGAGCTTATTGAGGTGAATGGCTCCATCATTTTAAATGAGAAAATTAACATGGCATCGTCAAGGATGGCCAGACCTAGCAGATGGATTCTCGTATGTGAAATGAACGGTTATTATGTCTCTGAGGCAGCTGGTGTCTGTACCATAGGAATCTGGGGCATGAGTGGCATAGGGAAAACAACCCTTGCAGGAGCTATTTTTGATCGATTTCGTAATCAATTCGAGGGCTGTGCCTTTTTTGAAGATGTTGGAAAACAGTTGGAAAGAGAAAGTGTTGAAGGTATAAAAGAGAAATTGCTTTCCAGAATATTAGGGATTAAAAACTAATTCAACAGGATGATTTCAGTAAAGACTGCACTATAAAAGGTCCTTGTTGTCCTGATAATGTGAAAGATTCCATGATCATAGAAAAGTAGCCAAAGCCGTGATTGGTTTGGTGGTGGGAGTAGAATCATCATAACTACCACGAATAAAGACATACTTGAGGATTCAGTGAAGTTGATGCAATGTATGAAGTGAAGAAATTAGACAGTGATGAATCCATGAAACTTTTCAGTCTTTGTGTGTTTAAACAAGACCATCCCATAAAAGATTTTGTGGAGCTTTCTCAAGGCATGGTAGCTTGTACTCACGGGCTTCCCTTAGCTATCAAAATTTTAGGTCGTCTTTTGATTGGTAAGAGCAAATATGAGTGGGAAACCAAACTGAATACCGTACTGATGAGGGATCTAAGTTGGGTATCCAGGAAGTGCTTCAAATAAGCGCGCTTATTCAAAGATGATGGTTAACGTTTATTTCTTTGAACATCAGACGCTTTTTTTCGCTTAGTGACATGATTATGTCACAAAACACTTGACAGTCGCAATTATCCTGCAATTGATGGAGTAAATACTTACTAATAAACCTCTATAACTATTTCTGGAAAAAAGATTCAAATGCATGATCACTCCAAGAAATACAGAGGTTGTCTCCCAAAAGTTCAAAGAGTCGGGCAAGTGGACCAGGTTGTGGAAGGCGGATGACATTTCCCAAGTGTTAAAAAAGAATACGGTAATAACAAAGTACAAACATTTCTTTTTTCATACGTGAATGTATAGATATTTAATATTTTTCCTTTTCATTTCATCCCATTGACATAAACTTATTCCTTCACATATGCCTCAAGATAAGAACCTTAATCACTCAGTCAGACCCGCCGAGAAGATTCTCTTTTAGTGAGAGATTTATTAGGGACGATTCTTCAGCGATTTTAATACGCTTTTTCTCATCAAACGATTTTAGAGCACTGGCTTAGTAAACAGAAGTCTAGTACATCCTCGCTGAGATTCATCCCACAAAGGAGCCACTACACTCCACTGCCAGCCTCGAGGGTAGATGGGAATAAATCCAGAATGCTGAGTGTACAATTGATGTTGTTCCCAGCAGGTTCGAAGTTGTGCACTTTCACAATACTTTAAGTTTCCTTCTGCTGAATTGAGATAATATCTGGTTTACATGGACAAGAGCATTGAGTCCATTGCCCAATGATTTCAATGCAGAGAATTCTGCTCGCTTAAGTGTGCCTTATATAGTGATTGTGTAAACAACCTGGGCAGCGAAAGAAAGGTACTTATATTATGGATTAGTATTTTCCTTCTTTTTGACTTTTTCTTCCCAATGTTCATGATTTCAAATCATTTCTTATCATGGTGATATGGTAAACTTAAAACCATTGATCTGAGTCGCCGAGAGGATAACAGTAAATAATAAAATTTCTCTGGGCTTGTTAACCTAGAGTTATAAAATGAAGGTTTCCAAGGCCGTACATCTTGGCTTTGAGTTGCCGACCGATCCATTGAGCTCGCAGAGTTCCAGTGCCTGAATTCTCCAGAGTAGAGATTGTGTAAAGGGTTCGAACAGTCTTCCAGAAAGCACTGATCGGAAATCCCTGAAACCTCTAGTCTTTTCGATCGTTGAATGTCAAAACCTGAGGCCGTTGAACCTGAGCCAGCCGTTTGAAGGGAGCCTGTCGGATCGGAACCAGTACAGAAACCTACCTTCTCTAGCTACCTTAGAAACTTTCCTAAATATTTATTCGTTGCAAGGAAAAGGTCATCTCCCTTCCCCGTCCTGTGGTTATAGCTCCATTTTGCCTAGTTGAAATGTGTATGCTGGAAGCCTCTTTTTCACAAGCTAAACCCGTGACCATATATCAGATGGAGCTGAAATTCAAAGTAAAGAGGCTGGTCGTTCTTCTCACTTGAGATATTATCAGTTCAGGTCGATTCTGAGAGTTCTAGTTTGGCGATCGTGGAATGAATCCTCTCGGTCAGAGATGGATCGAGTTAAAAAATCGTAGACTCACAATCACTGAACCCTCCATCCAGCATAGAGTATATAAATATAATTGTACAGCATTTGAAGTGAGTCAAAACCAATCACTTTAACATTGCTAAATGATTGCAACGAAGGATCTATCTTTGAAGAAAGAGATCCTAACTTGAGGTGAGATTCTTCTTAACAAATAAAAGACTGTCAAAGTGAGAAGAAAAAGGTAAACAGTAAGGGCACAATCACTCATGCAGAGAACCATTTCTTCAACTTTTTCCATCCCAGATATGAATGTTACTGCGGTTTCAAAGAGGGCTCTGTTGCCAGAAAAGACAACGGATAGACGTCTGTCATAAATACTAAGGACGTGTAAGAGCCTTAAAGATATTTAGAATTTTAATGGATGGAGGTGAGCTGGTTTTATAAGAAATGTTATGGGTATCTTAGATCCAAAAAAGGGGTAAAGTGGATATATATAAAAACCCGTGGAACATTTGCAATAATCTTATCCCAACAAAATAAAAATAAAAAAGAAATAGAATTTTTTCTATTTTATTCTTCTTATTCTCAAAAGTTCTAGAAGGGAGTGAAGAATCACACAAGCATACATTTGTCATTCATTTTTATTATTATTATTATTATTAGCTTAAAGTATGGTTCTTTAGTGGGGAAAAGTAAAATTAAACAAATATGCGTCAAACGGAACTTAAATATTAGGACACAGAGTTTTTATCTTCTAAAGATTTCTTGTAGAAGATTTTTAGCTTAATTCTAGCTTGATTTAAAGTGGCAGCCATTTGCTGCATTCACTGTTGTTGTTCCTAGAGCAAATATCGGATCTGTTATAAGAAGTCAGAAAGAAAGAAGTTAATAGTAGAGTCAATCTTCAACAAACTGGTTTAATAATTTGCTTCCCGGTATCTTTGCCTCCCAGTTGTCACTAAATCTAGTTCGCCGTTGTCGTTGATTAGTATCAATGGGGTATTTGTACAAAGTGCACCTTGTTCTATTCTTTACATCCAGTTGCATTACTTTTCTTCAAGATAGATCTCCTCGGAAGATAGAACAGAAGGAAAGATGGAGTCAGATCATGCAAAGTCGAGTTATGTGTACGATTTATATCTATCAATTGGCATGGTATGGACTTAAATTGGTGCTTCTCGGTTAGATGTGATTATTGAACCAAGAAAAGGGAATTATGAAAATGGGTTGGTTCAGCTCACAGTGCATTGATGAAGATGATCAGAGTTGCAACATCAATCCAGATGGAACCCAGGGAAACGAAATGAGCTGTTGTTGGCGCTGACTCGGTGATTCTGATTTCCTGAATACCATATCGCCGACAGAAGGGTAAACCCGCGGAAGTTGAACGGTTTGCTCTTCCGCGGAGGATCACCAAATTAGGTATCCTGATCCGCAGAAACGTCTGAAAATTAATGGCATTACAGACATCCTCGGATCGGTGGCGCGTCAGTTTCAGGCGACTCTGATAACATTCTTGGTGGGTTGTGTTTTCTTTGTTTCTTATATGATTTTGAGTAGATGCCATTGTTGAAGAATGATTCAAAAGTGCCCACATCTCCACGTCTCTTAATAGTGTCCTATTATTTAGGAAAGTCTTCATGTTTATTTATTTAATTGTTAATAGGAGAGACCACTTTTTGTTTTTAGTTAATGTGGTAAATGGGGAGAGTTAATGGGTCAAGTTCGTTTTTTATTTTTAATCTTATTTATCTCTTGTAAGACTATTCAAGTTAGTGTTTTATTTTTATTTTATTATCTCTTGTAAGCCTATTTATAGGCATTTTTAATGTTTGAAAATAATGAGTCTTTGGTAGCTGAAATGATTACTTGTTCCTTCAACAAGTTTTGGACCAATAGCTAGGGACTCAACAAAAAAGTCCTTGGTTGCTGTGTTATAAATTGTGTCAACCGATGGCACCTTGATTCCAACCCCTGAAAAAATTATGGATAGTCGATGGTTACAGCAAGGTAACAAGCTAATTGAGCAATATCTAATGAAGTGGCAGAGGTTTCTTGAGGAGGAGTCAACGTGGGAAGATGTAGTTGTTCTACATAAGCATTTCCCTCACTTGAACCTTGCGGGCCATTCAGAGGTCAAAGCGTACGAGTAAACCCAACTCCCAATACTTTGATTATGTGCTCAACACTGATAGGCTCTTAAATTCAACTACTAATTCCGTAAGTGTACGGGCCTACAAGTAATATAGTTGACTCAAGGAGTCCGGATATCGAACCACGGGGAGTTGTGTGTTAACTACTGAAAGTAGGATGTTCTCTCATACATCCAAGCTAGTAAAAGACTGAATTGAGAAATTCCGAGGAAGAAAACAACTATCAAGGGAAAACAAGATTAAAATTATGTTTAAGGAAAAAGTTATTGAATAAAGGTCTCTAGGGTTTTGATGTAAATGGATAATCCCCAAATATTAAGGCGATCTCTCTCTTGTCAAGCCAATTGGACATATGCTCAAGGCGAATCTCACAAAATTAATCATTAGCCTCTCTCGAAAGCTAAGGATCTATCGATTATAACCATGTATATTGTTTCTCGGCTCAACCCCAAGTCCTAGTGATGCATTAATGAAAAAGAAATTCAATTATGTCTCATAATTCTTGTCAATATCTCTATTATCTAGAAAATTATGTTGATTCACCTACGTCTACCTATCACATACTTCTCAAATCTTGTAACTGGTCACAAACATATTGACTTTGGTTTTTTCTTGTATCATTTATGGGATCATAATCTAAACTCCTTAAGGAAAATATTTCATCATTTTGGGTGATCAAATCATGTCCTAAAAAATTTAGAAAATCAAGAAACTCAGGTTTATGCTTGTGTTTTTCTGGGTGTCCAAAGAAGCAGTCCTTAGCTGAGTTTGGTTTTAAACTTATCAACGTGTGTTTTTGGGAGTTTTAAATTTTTGACATTATCTACACTTTAAAATTAATTTTATACACTGGAATTATTCAAATATAATTTAATTTATATTTTTTAAAATCCACTAAAGTGACTGCATTTGCATGGCTGGGCTGTAGAATGTGCCTAACTCCACTCCAATTTCGAAATTAAGTTTTGGGCTAGCAAATCTCGGTTCCAGCCATTGAGCCTTGTTTTTTATGAAACTTGAGGATGTTAATTTGATGAAGGTGACATGCAGAACTTGATTCCAAATTAAAATATAATTTTTAACCTGATGACACATTCTGGTATGACCAAAATGGAAATCAACATGCCTCATTTGTTTTTTAAATGTCCAAAGGTATCAATTGAAATGTTATTTAAAGGGTGAATTAATTATGGAACATGAGATTTTAATTTAATTTGATTAAATTTAAATTTTGAAATTTTGCACTTAAAAGCCAAATGGGTTAAAGAGACTACAAATAAGACAATCTAAATTCAAGAGTTGAATTGAACTTTGGGCTAAAGAATTAGAACGAGGTGGTTTATTTTTTAAAGTTAAAACTTAGGATGCCAACATCTTTTAATTATTGCTTTAGAAATATGCTAAGGGAGTATGAACAAGCATGATGGTTGGTTATGGACTGAGCCCAATGATTATTAAGCATATGCATGTTTTTCTTTTATGGTTACTGTGGCCTACGAGTCCCTACCTCTCATCAATCTCTACGTCTTCTTCACCTCAATACCCTCAAATGTAACTTGAGGCCTTCTTTTATAAATGAAATTATATTGCATAACATTAGGTAAGATTGAAGATGCAAAGGAGAAATGAGTAGGAGGCACCATGAAGAAGAAAAACCTAAATGAAGGAATTGTAATTTTGAATTATTATTTCTTTTTGGGGATGTAATTCTGCTTATTATCCTAGATTTTTTTTTTTTTCTTTTGACCTAGTCAATTCCTTCATGGATCAAGGAATTGGCATTAGAGAAGTCCATAACCATAACATATAGTTAGTGAACTATCTTTTAGTATATTGTTTCATATGATGAAAAGACTACAAATGCATGCTTATTAATAAAACAATGAGACTTAAATAAGAAATCCCTCAGTTAAACAACATTAACTATATGGATCGAGGACCCCACCCCCGCTTCGGTTTGGGACTGGATGGGAAATAATTAAATATTTTAGAACTGTATGGGATAGGGGTGCCCCGTCTCAAACCCGTCCCGTTGCCATCTCTAACTGGGACCTATGAACTTTTATCTCAATCATTTAGATGGTTGTGTTTTCTGTTCTCTTCCAAGACAACTTGTAGAAGTGGAGCAACGTTATTTACTTTTTGGAGAAGGGTAGTGTTGATTCAACTCTATAAATCCAAATCTATTATTTTACCCCGCTCTTGCAACCTACTTCGCATAGATCCATCTTTTTAACGCGCTTTCTCCCGACGAGTACTTCTTTAGCAGAGGGTGCATTTACTCCGCTGACTTTGCTCTCAATTATTTCCCCAAGTCTCGCGGATCAGATCTCACAGTGTTTCTCTTTCAATTGTAGCTATTTATTTCCGCTTCGGGCCTCGATTATCCAAAGATCTATCGTTTGTCGATCTCGTAATTTCTTTTCTGAATTACATTATAGAAGTCATTTGTGAAACTTCTCTCTACCGCATGCGCATTGATAATGGCTTCGCTTCTTCTTCTACTTGTGTGGTATGATGTACTCCTGAAGCCAGAGGAGAAGACACCCGCAATAACTTCACCGCCATTTTGATCACGCCTTTGCGCCGGATTTGCACTTTAAAGGGTGAATTAATTATGGTAACATAAGATTTAATTTAATTTGATTAAATTAAAAATTTGAACTTTTGCACTTAAAAGCCAAATGGGTTAAAGAGAGTACAAAAAAGACAATCTTAATTCAAGAGTTGCATTGAACTTTGGGCTAAAGAATTAGAACGAGGTGGTTTATTTTTTAAAGTTAAAACTTAGGATGTCGACATCTTTTAATTATTGCTTTAGAAATATGCTAAGTGTGTATGAACAAGCATGATGGTTGGTTATGGACTGAGAGCAAGCTGAACTCCACGAAGATCTCTTATCTCGTATCGTCAGGGAACCGACCCATCCCCTATAATCGGTTACCATTTGTGGGATGGCCCAACCCTCGTCAATCTCGTACCGACCGTGCATTCGGTCCCCGATGGACGATATCTCGTCCAGCCCCGAGACTCAATCACTTTGCCTCAAGAGGATGGCGAGTCACCAAACTCCCTTAACGCCCCGAGCCTCGATCATTGTAATGCAAGCCTACACTGCTCCACTGCCTCGAAAGAACCGCCAATTTCCTGAAGCTACACTCAACCGCACTTCGTGACTTCCGATCGAAAGTGCATCAGCCACTACATTTGCCTTTACCAAGATGGTAATGCAAAGTAAAGTCATGTTTCCTAGGTATTCCATCCATCTCTGCTTTGGCCTCATACGCTCGTGTGAAATATACTTCAAACTTTGCGGTCCGAAAAACATCGCAACCGCTTCACCATACAAATAGTGGCTTAAAAATCTTTAAGGCAAAGACAATAGCTACTAACTCCAGATCATATATGCGGTAATTTTGCCTAAGTGGACTTTTTTAGGATGTCTGAACCATAATCTACAATCTTCCCGGCATCGCATCAAGACAACCCGGCCCGTCCCAGAGGCATCACAAGATCGTACCTTGTCCTTGTTCCGGGACTATCAAAATAAGAGCTGAAGTAAGCCTCCTTTTCAACTCTTGGAATGCCTTCTCACACAGGTCATCCCACTCAAACTTGACCCCCTTCCGGGTCAATCTAGTCAATCTAGAAATCCTCAATAAATCTCCTGTAATACCCTGCCAATCCCAAGAAACTGCATATCTCAAAGACTGACTTCGGTCTCTCCCAACTCATAATGAAATTCTTACCTTCAAGGTTTCATCGTCACACCGGGGCCGACACGACGTGTCCCAATATCGACTCTCAAGAAGCCAAAACTCGCTCTTACCGAATCCCGCATACAACCGATGGTCCCCTCGAGCACTGAGAACACCCGCAAATGATCCTCATGTTCCCTTCTAGACCGAGTAGATCAAGATGTCGTCAACAAAGACCACAACAACCGATCTAAATGTATCGAATACCCTATGCATGAGATCCATGAATGCCGATGGCGCATTCGTCAACCCAAAAGGCATCACTGTGAACTTGAAATGCCCATACCACGTCCTAAACGCTGTCTCAGGGATATCGGTCTCCCTAACTCTCAACTGATGATAACCGGTGCAAAGGTCTATCTTGGAGTAGACTACGCCCTTTCGTATGATCAAACAAGTCATCAATCCGTAAGTGATACCGATTCTTGATCGTAACCTATTCAACTGCTTGGTGAATTAATGCATAGTCGAAGGGTCTTGTCTTTCTTCTTCGCAAATAGAACCGGAGTGCTCCAAGGTGAAGTGCTCGGTCTAATAAAACCTTTGTTCAACAATTCTTGCAGTTGGACCTTGAGTTCCCAGAATCTAATCAAGTGCCATCCTAGTGAGGAGTCACGTAAAATGGGCGAATTCGACTGTGTATAACTCAATGATAAAGTCCACATCCCTACATCGAGGTCATCCCAGCTCATCAAAAACATCCTCATACTGCAAACTACTCGGCAGATTTGACCTCGTCTCACCTCATCCTCCAAGGTAAGGCTTGCTAACCAACCCATCAACTGTCAACTCTATCTGGAGTCGTGCACGGTCTGGGGTAAAGCATCATGCTTCTCCCTCTGAAACGTAACACAATAACATCCTGTGTGTAGGCGGTAACCCACCTACGATCACAATCAATGACAACTCTATAGGTCGTCAACCAGCCCTTCCTAAGGATGACCTCAAACTCCGATATGTCCATGACCCTCAGGTCCATAGTGAGTAGAATCTCTAAGATCTCTAACTCACAATCCCGACATATCTGATCAATCCTCACCCTAATCCCTAGGGGAGAAATCATGTATAATGGCTCATCCAGTCTCCCACCCCTAAGCCCAAACTTTTTCTCACATTATGCAACAATAAACATGAATATGATGGATCCAATTTAAACAACACCTTGTGAGAGCGAAAACGCACCTCCGCATATCGACCACCCCGCAGTTTAGTCCGCTGCACTGACAACATATAAACGCCCCCCAGTCCGCGTATCGGGCCCGGGAAGTCTCTGGCCTGGACCTCGACTCCTTACCCCCCCGGGCCTCTCGCCTATTTGTAGCCAAAGGCGCCAGGCAAGACCCCTCGACTAATATTGGTCCCTCCGCCCGTGACCGGGTGAGAAGGAACAAACTATGTTCGCACTGCCCCATCGATGACTCCGGATCGCCGCCCCATAACTCTCGGGATCCCTCGCTTTTGGGCGGACAATCCCGTCTCATGTGCCTAGGCTGATAGCAATAGAAACATGTCATCGGCCTTAGCTGGTCTTATACATAGGGCGCTCGTGGGACAGAAGTCCTCTGTCTCATTCCCAAACTCGAAGAAGGTTGATCCTCCTTCCTCTTCCCATCGACACTCGCATCCCCGAATGCCCCATGCGTCCTCCATCTATCTCTCTATGGCCAGAGCTGTCCCGACCATAGAGTCCATGTCCTGTAGGCGGAGGCCCACAATCTTGCCCCGAATGAACAACTTTGGTCTATTCTCAAATCTCTCTCGACTCAGCCATTTTAGCCACATAGTCATCACCAAACATGCCAATCGAGTAACCGCCACGTACTCCATCATTGTCATCCTTCGTCGCCTCTAGAACTCTTAGGCTTTTTGCATGTCTAGCGCTGGCCGGAAAATACTTGCCTTCATGTTATTTCCTAATGGAACTCGCTCAAGTCATTGCCTCTAAGTCCTTAGAGGTCGTAACCTAGTTCCACCTACACTATGGACTCACCCTCTAGATGGAACACAGCTAGCCTGATTTTAGCCACGTCGGAGGTAATATTCATAGCCTCCAATAACTTTTCTGTAACATCCCGAAATATACCCTAGCAGTTTTCGGACTTGTTTAGGGTATATTATAAGCTAAATGGAAATTTTCGGAAATAAAATTTGAGACCCGGAATTAATTCGAGAGCCAAGGGTAAAGTGGTACTTACCACTTGAGGACTTAAGTGTCATAAGATGAAAAGATGGATGCCAAAATAGAAATTTAATAAGAGATGGGATTAAAGGCAAATATAGAAAAGATGGAATAGAGATAAAAGAGAAATAGAGGGACCAAAATGGAATTATGAAAACTTAAGTCAAAATGAAAGTTTGACTTGGCCAAACATGGCCTTAACTAAAAGATGGATTTAAGACCAATTATCTCATTTGGGAGAGAGGAAACCGTAGAGAGAGAGAGAGGAGAGCAAAAGAAGAAGAAGAGGAAGAAGAGAAGAGGAAGAAGGAGGAACCAAGATCAAAGGTATGGAACTTGGATTTTGGTATGGAACTACATGGGCTTTTAAAGCTTGGAATTGTTTTCCATACAATTGCATGGTTATTAGTTGGTTCCCAAAAACCTAGGGTTTTGTTAGGATTTCTTCCTAACCCTAGAATTTTAAAAGTAAGTTTGGTGAAACCTTGAATAGGACAAGAAGCACATGAAATCTTCTCTTTGAGGATGAATTCATAGTTCAAAGGAAAGCAATTGAGTTAGGGTTTAGAATAAACCCTAACAAATCCTTGCTAGCTTTATGTATGGGTTAAGACCCATATTAGAATGGTTTTTGAAGTAATTCATGAAAGAATTTGGAAACAAGATAGGTATTGAAAGATGAATTGAGTAGAAAGAGGTTATAAGAGCTATTATGGAATGATTTTTGAGGTGTGTAGGAAGTATAGGAGTGATATATGGATGATAAAGCATGAAAAATGGGGAGAAATTAACCACTCGGGGCACTTTTCGAGAGTTCTACCGTAGAACTTGAAGTTCCCATCGGTACAACTTTGATTCTGGTCATTTTTGGCCAAGTTCTAATGGTGAAGTTAAGTTCTGATCGGTAGAACTTTAACTCGTTTTCCCGCCACCAGTTTTAGTATTTTGGCCATAAATTACTCATTTCTTATCCGATTTGGGTGATTCAAGTGGCCAATTAAAATAGACTTCAAGGAGAATTAAAGAGAAGTCATCGCCAAATTCTGATCCTAAGTGGCCCAAAAATACACTCGAAGTGGGAACATGTGCAAACCAAATTCTGGTTTCAGTGTTGAACATAGAGAAGTCTCGCTGTTTCTCGACGAATCCTGAGTTCCTGCTCAAGTGGGTGATTCCAGTTGAAGTCAGAACCCTAGCAATCTTAGCGTTAAATGATTATAGTAAGGACATAGTGTCAAAATATGAGATCAAGACCCTGAAAATGAGAGTAATACAAACTGTTCCTAGAAAATCGGTAAATGACTAGTTGGCATAAAATGCCATAACTTTAGTTTGATGATCCGATTGATTGATTCCAATTCTTAAATAAACTAGATTCATAAAAGAATGAGAATATATGAATGAGGTATGATCTCATAGACATCATACTTCATAAGTATATGAAGTGCTATATGTAATAGCCATGAAACAAGGAAAATATAGAAAATGCAATATGTATAGATGGGTTCATAAAACATGAATATGATATGAGTATAGGATATGTCATAAGAATGATAGGTATAAGTTATAAGATATGATAAGATATGATAGGATATGTCATAAGATATGATAGCCTACAGTACCCGAATGATAGGCACATATGAATATAAGAGTATACAATGTGAACATATGATTGTCATGTGCATAAACAAATAGATGGAACATGATAGAAATATAGAAAGCATGAATAGATAGACATGACAGTAATAAGTAAATGATAGGAATATATGATAAGTCATACCAAAAGAATAAGATGGAACACGCTTAGAACATATGATAGAAAGACATAAATGATAAGAACGATATACAAAAAGATGACAAAGCATAGGAATGAGAACATGTACATAAATGATGGGTGCATATATGAAAATGGGAATTGAGTAAAAGCCTACATGATAGGAATATAAAAGTACAAGAGTAGCTAAACATGATAGAAATACATAAATGATATAAGAAGATATGAATATAGAAAGCTATATATGAATACAAGAGTGCATAGATGCATTCATGAAATATGATAGACAAACTAAATGATAGGAAAAGATATGAATTATATGTATTATATAGGATATATGAGAACCGTAATATGAAACTACTGCATATGAGAACTAATACAGAGTAAAGTGATGATAGTATATATGCATAAGCAATTATGATAACAATAGTTATTCATGCTTATGAGATATGTACAGAAAATGTAATAAAGCTGATTGTCTGCTTAGGACCTAGTAGAGGGATAGATAGGCATGCCTATAGGGAAGATACGCTTGTCAGCAAAGATATTCATAGACAGAGATTGAGGCCCCGTTTGTCGATGATATAGGATCCCGTTAGATCAAAGCGGCCCCGCAAAGTGGTCACCACACAGACAGAGATCACGCCCAGACAAGGATAGTACCTGGGCACCGGAGAAGCATATGGCATAGGTCACCTGGTTCGCACAGCTGACGATACCTTCTGCACACTGCATTGCAGATCACCGGCCAGACAAATGATGCTAACATTCTCTAGTACACATAGTTTCCCGTGATCCGGCTTCTAAGGTATTTGCACATGAAACCTAAAAGGAAATGACATGTATAGAATATATGACATGATATGAAGCATAGCACTCCGCTATGCGATGAAAGCATAGACACATAAGAACAAGAAGTAATGTACAAGATGACAAGACATGAAAAGCATATGAAAAGTACAAGATATAAAAACAAAGAGTATATGAATATCATATGAAAGTATAGTATAACAAGATAAGATGAAAAATACAAGATATGACTATACGAAAAAGTATAATAGGAAAACAGATAGGAAATGCACAAGACATGAATATAGGTATAAGGAAAATAGAACATGAACAAGACATGAATATAAGATATGAAAAGTACAAAGTATAGTAAGCATGAAAAGGATATCAACAAGTAAAGTATAGAAAGAGATAAAAGAGAAAGGAATATGAAAAGTATAGTATATGAAAACATAGGAAAATACAAGAGATGAAAGTATCGATGAGTATACAAAAGTACCGTATATGAAAAGTATAAGAATGTAGATAAAAGTACAAGACAAGATAAAATAGGTTATATGAAAGTATACGATAAGGAATGTGTATATGATACATGCACAAGATACAAGCATGAAAGGAAACATGATAAGTATAGGAATATGTAAAGTATAGAAACAAGAATACAGTAAAAGTGTAGATAAAAGATATGCCAAAGACATAGAATATGTACCGAAAGAGATTGATATGCAATAGGCAAAAGTATATGTGATAGATAAGTAATTAAAGTTATATGAATACGCATATGTATAAGCTTGTGACGGTCGCCATTGGTGGTTGTCCATGCTTATGTTCCCACCTGGCGCAGTTTAGCACCGTGTTCAACTGTGTAGTACGTGGTTGTAAGACAAGGATAGAGGACAGACATTCCATACATCAAGAAAGTGAGTTTAATTTTCGTAGATAGTGCTCACCAAATACGCTTTCCGCAATCTCCTCAAGTTTTGTAATAGAAAATGTATATGTATAGGTAAATGGGACCTATATATGTGTATAGATTGTGACGGACACCAATTCTAGCGGTAGTTCTTTTGTATATGTAAAATGATTTTTGTTATTACAGAAATTATTTGTATACCACAGGTACAGGTACAGCTCTGAGAAAGAACAGGTCAATAAGAGTCCCAGTAAAGAATAGTAAAGTATATAGTATAGTATAGATAGCATCACGCGCCCTGACTTCTGGCTCGATCCGCCAACCTGGACGGCAGGGCGTGACATTTCAATCCGCCCAACCATTGGCCTACCATTATCGGATTCCTCCCCCCGTAACGCCGGCGATGCTTCGTGACTTAAACCTCCTCGGAGGCCACTCAAACCTCCCCCGACTACCAGTCGCAGAACCCCAATAGCCTCAACAAAGTCTCCTACTGGCCAAAAAACAGTGGTGCCCCAACCGCACCCCGCGTGGACGACCTCTACGTCCCTGTCCTCGACTTGCCATCTACACATATCAAATGACAACAACTTTATTCAATTTCATTTCCAGTCTAACTAGTAACGCACATGCCAATTACTAATAGACTTGACATCCATGAACCGACCCGTTCATCACCTGGGCATGGTGCGCAATTACCAACCACTCATTTTTATTTATTTCTAATAAACCCAACACTTTCTCAAGTTCATTTCATTTTCCGAACCCCTAAGGTTATGGTTCCTAACCTTAGCATTCCACTTTTTTTTTCCTATATATATTATGCTATGTATATAATTTTCCGCCTAATAACCACGCAATCACATTTCCCATATACATCATACAGTGTATATGTCTTTCTGCGCAAATTTGTAACACACAATTACGCAATCACAAACATGGAACACATGTCCGAACACAACATGAAACACACCATGCATGCACTGGTCTAAACCTGTCTCATGAACTCCTAGGTATTAGTGTACCTAAACTCCGATACCAAGCTATGATGCTGGTATGAATTTCACCGCAATAGCCATGGCCAAAGCCCATGTCCCTCATGCCCTAGGTACTCGTATATCTATGCTCTGATACCATGCTGTGAAGTTGGTATCAGATTTCAAGCGCCAGGCAACCCTAACCAGGCACTACACTACAACTGCATATCCTAGGCCCATGCCTAGCACACTATAGGTAATTGTATACATTGGCTCTGATACCATGCTGTGACACCCCAAATTCGGGGGTTCAGTCTACAACCTGTCAACCTGTGGAATTCCTTTGGATTTCGGTTTACCCAATACCACATGGTTGTGTCCCATTTATCGAGATCCATATTTCCACAAAAAATTGGGCAAGGAGTCCCTTGCTCTCTCGAAGTTTTACCCAACATACAACCTGTATAACAGTAATCCATAAGAGTTTATTTCAACACTCTTATACTGAACATATATTAAAACTAGTTTGTTTTAATATAGTTTACCTGACACCACCTCAATATGTCCATTTACTGGGACCCATTCATTCATATTTAAATAAAAAAAATGAAAATTAACAGTTAATGACAATCTATAAGAGTTCGATCATGGCCCTCTTACCATAATTACATACTTGACTATTTATACAATAGTCCAAAATAATTTCATTACAACTCTTTTTACATACATCAAGGCCACATGTCGACCTTCTTCATAATCATGGCCTCGTAGGAGCGCCGTCTCCCTATACACCCCCTGTACCTGAAAGGGGGGTCCCACAACGAGATGAGCAATGCCTAGTAGAAAAATTATTCTACAAGGGCTACTCCCCGCCTAAAATGCACATGCAATGGCGTACATAAAATTTCAAACCATATTCCATATAAATAATGCAACCCTATATGGAATGTTCCGTGTCATGCATGAGATGAGACTCCTCATGCCCACAACCCGAGTCCCGACCGACTCCTTCACACCTGCAACGCCAAGTGTGAAAAACCAGTCATTGGTGTTTCACCCAATGACTTAAACCATTGGACTACCCTCAAAATTTTAAGTTATCAAATCCCGTGTGTTTATTTGGACTGCGAATTCCCGGGGTCTCACCGCAGGCTTCGCATATCCTTCTGACACTTTCGCGAACTTTCATCGCTGGATCCATATGTTTGATTGGGTCTTTCACCCTAAGGGGGGATCTGCCTCATCTTGCTTCACCCAAACACACGTGATTTATTATTATTATTATTGTTGTTTTACCCAACCGTGAGTCTCAATTTTGGACGTTGTCCCATTTCTGAGCTCACCACACATTCACCAAGAATGGTGAATAACAGTACCATGCACATACACCCGACTCGATGCGATGTGACTGTGCATATGAAATGCCCGATGCTAATGCATTTTCCTTCGTGTTACATGTATATATGGGTGCTACATTAAACATTAATACACCCATGGATAATTATAATTTTTACATATAATTTACATCCTTGCAATCCACGTTAATACATCAAATAACATATATTAACATGATTTTTTACACACAACAACATGTTATTTAATCTTGTACAACAATAACAAACAAAATGGCCCGAATCTCGGACCTACATAAAACAGGCACCCTTGTCCCTTCACTGGCCACCAAACTATCGATAGCTAGGACACACCACAAACCCGCAAACATCGTCTCGGGATCAAAACCAAACGCTGGTCCCACCCGCAAATCGCCCGAAAAACAATCTCGGGGCTCTTTAGCCTGACTGCCCGACAACAAATCCTGAAAATTCATCTAGGACTGTCCAAAAACAGTCTCGAAATTCAACCCGGACTGTCCGAAAATAGTCCCAAAAATTCCTAAAAATTCTTACACTCGGTTCAAAAAATTGGGGACTGAAATTTACGGCATTTCACGATCTCTAAGCCAATCCTAAGTCATTAAATGACTTTTAGGCAAAAAATAACACAAGTAGGAAAATTCCTACCCGCGAGCCTTGACAAACTCCAAAGATTTGGTATCCACGCGTAGCCCTCGTTGCGTGGATCAACTTTGCCTTCAGCCCTGACGAAAACGTATGATTTGATTTTCATAAATATGAGAAAGAAACGAAAATAAGAAAAATAAAAAAAATAAAATCCCCCTGTGGACGCTCTCTCTCTCTCTCTCTCACCCTTCGGTCTCCTCCCATTTTGTGATTTTATCCTTTATTATTATTATTATTATTATTATTATTATTATTATTATTTTGAATACATGGTTTATATTGTTTTAATTAGATCTGTTTTTATTTCAAAACAATTTATTTCTTTTCATTTCACTTTATTTTAAAGAAATAAATCGATTATATTAACAATTTATTTATATTATTTATATTATTATTTTGAAGAAATGATGTTGTGTTTTCTAAAACAACTTGTAGGAGTGGACCAGCCTTATAGGAGTGGACCAGCCTTATTTACTTTTAGGAGTGGGCAATGTTGATTCGAGACAACTTGTAGGTTGTGTTATCTTCCAAGACAACTTGTAGGAGTGGACCAATCTTATTTACTTTTTGGAGAAGGCAATGTTGATTCGAGCTCTATAAATCCAAATCTATTATTTTATCGTCTTTTGCAGCTCTACTTCGCATAGATCCATCTTTTTTTAACGCGTTTTCCTCCTGACGAGCTAAGAAGCACTGGACACCTGATACACCACGTGATACGACACGGCTGGGAACACGGACGCGACAAATTTCAAAATCGTGATATTTGATACGACAAGACATACTGCGATAATACAATAAAATAAAAATAATTATCCTTATAATGAGTTAACCATTATATTAATAAATTAATAATAAATGAATGAATTTTTATGTCATTATTTACATTTATAAAAGAGAATTTTGAATTTACAAAAGAAAATTATTCTGATTCTTATTCTCTCTAATCAAATTTAATTATTTATCAAATAGTTTATCTTTATAATCAAGCATATATATTGAAAACATTACTAAATTTGTACACTCAATTATCCAAACACCCTCTTTAATATTTGGAACCAATATGACAGCTCCCAATTCACCCATCAACCCACCTCTAGCCACCCCACCCCCCTACCCCCTGCCACCTACCCTGCCAAACACTTTAAAGTGTGATAAAAAAATAAAAAAAAAAAGCCTGCTAAACACTTTAAAGTGTGATAAAAAAAAAAAAAAGAAGCCTTTGATGAGTAAAAAAAAAAGAAAAATAAAATTGATGGCAACAATAAAATAATAAAAAAAACAACATACATGTAGCATAATATAATTGGTATAGATTTTTTAATATTATAGTATAGAATCATTACATTTTGTACGTAGCCTCATGTTGAAAAACCCAGTTTCCTCACCCTACTGAATCTTCTTCCATCCAAAGAGGGAAAAGCTGGAGAGAAATCTCAATCTCTCAATCTCTGATTCTTTATGTCTTCTTCTCTCCCATTCTAAGTTCAGCTCGTTTCTACGGCGTCACATACCAGTATGTTTGATTCCTCTCTTGCATTTATTTTTTGTGTCTACTTTTCCTTTTCCGCCTGTTTGGTTGTTGAGAAAGCACCGTAAAAAAAAAAGAAAATGGAAGTATTTGGAGTCATGATTGTTAGTATTGTGTTGTCGATTTTCTTTCTCCGAAATTTTGTGAGTAATCCTGTAGTTCTGGATGGAGGTTCAATCACTAATCTGAACAACCGAAGTCGCAGGCGAGCCGTGATCCGTCAAGCTGACTTCAGTTTTAGTGTGTCCACGTGTCCTTCGTGGCTCGACATACGGACACTCCGCGAAGTTACCGTATCCGTGTTTCAGAGCTCTTTCCTTTCAATTGTAGCTATTTATTTCCAGCTTTCCGGTTCCCTTTGATTATCCAAAGATCTATCGTTTTGTCGATCTCGGAATTTCTTTCATCCAAAGATCTATCGTTTTGTCGATCTCAGAATTTCTTTCTTTGGAATTACATTAAAGAAGTCAATTGTGAAACTTCATCTCTCTACTGCACGCTGATTAATAATGGCTTCTGCTTCTTCTTCTACTTGTAAATGGCAATATGATGTATTCCTGAGCTTCAGAGGAGAAGACACCCGCAATAACTTCAATTGCCCATCTCTATCACGCCTTGCGCCGGAAAGGAATCAACACTTTTATAGACGATGACAAGCTCAAGAGAGGCCAACTCATATCTCCTGCCCTTGTTGCCGCCATTGAAAGCTCCTTGTTTTCTGTTGTTGTTTTGTCACAAAATTATGCATCTTCTAGATGGTGTTTGGATGAGTTGGTGAAGATAGTAGAGTGCACGAAAAGCAGGAGACAGAGGGTTTACCCGATTTTCTACGATGTGGATCCCTCAGATGTGAGAAAACAGAAGGGTACATTTGGAGCAGCCTTGGCCAAACATGAAGAGAACTTGGAGAACATGGAGAAGGTGGAGAGTTGGAAGGATGCTCTCACTCAAGTTGCCTATTTAGTCGGTTGGGATTCAAGAAATAAGTAATTCAATTTCTAAATCCCTTTTCAGTACTCTTTTTTTTATTTTTTTTATTTTTAACATTGCCAATTTGAATGCCTTTGCACTCTACAACATAGGTACAGGAATATTATTATATATGTTAAACGATTGAATGATCGGGTGCATAAATTCGATCACAACCTTTTTACTACACTTCAATAAGGGCAGATTTAAGTCTGAGTTCATCTTCTTATATTTCCTTTATTTGAGAATATTGGGGAGGATTTCACATGAAGGTACTTTCTTGGTTAATTATTAGAGGAACCAAATCTAAATACCAAGGTACTCACATCTATAAAGAACAGGCTCCACTTGAGAAAGGTCCTTATTGTTCTTGACAATGTAAATGATCCATCAATATTGAAATGTTTGGTTGGAAACTGGGATACCTGATTTGGTTAAGGAAGTAGAATTATTATAACCACAAGGGATAAATGTTTATTAATTTCACATGGAGTATTTAATTATTATTTAGTCCAGGGATTTAATTATATGATGAAGCTTTGGAGTTCCTTATTTCATATTATTCCTTGAAACATCAACTTCTTAAACATGATTTCATGGAGCTTTCTAAAGAAGTAATAATAGGTTATGCATAAGGAGGTCTCCCATTGGCTTTGGAACAATGGGCTACCATTGCTAAATTTCAACATCTCTCCTCTCCTTCCCCATGTCAAATTGTCATGGTGATCACCAATCTCTTTTAGTGACTGATGTTATAAAACTTACTATTCCCTGTTCTTCAATCATCACAGGAATGAAGCTGAGCTTATTGAGGAATTTGCCTCATTTATTTTAAATCAGAAAATTAACATGGCATCGTCAAGTGATGGTGCTGGGGACCTAGTTGGGATGGATTCAGATATGTGAAATGAAACCGTTATTATGTCTTGAGGCGCTGGTGTTCAGATCATAGAATCTGGGGCATGAGGGTATAGGAAAAACCCTGGGTAAGAGCTATTTTTGATCGATTTCATGATCAATTCGAGGGCTGTGCCTTTTTTGAAGATGTTGGAAAACAGTTGGAAAGAGAAGGTGTTGAAGGTATGAAAGAGAAATTGCTTTCCAGAATATTAGGGATTAAAAATCTTAATTCAACAGGATGCATTTCGCAAAGACTGCACTCATGCTTTAAAAGGTCCTTGTTGTCCTGATAATGAAAGATTCCACGATCATAGAAAAGTTAGCCAAAAGCCGTGTGATTGGTTTGGTGGTGGAGTAGAATCATCATAACTACCACGAATAAAGACATACTGGGAGGATTCATGAAGTTGATGCAATGTATGAAGTGAAGAAATTAGACAGTGATGAATCCATGAAACTTTTCAGTCTTTGTGTGTTTAAACAAGACCATCCCATAAAAGATTTTGTGGAGCTTTCTCAAGGCATGGTAGCTTGTACTCACGGGCTTCCCTTAGCTATCAAAATTTTAGGTCGTCTTTTGATTGGTAAGAGCAAATATGAGTGGGAAACCAAACTGAATACCGTACTGATGAGGGATCTTAAGTTGGGTATCCAGGAAGTGCTTCAAATAAGTTACAATGAGCTCAAAGATGATGAGCAACGTTTATTTCTTGACATTGCATGTTTTTTCAAGGGGGAGGACATAGATTATGTCACAAAAACACTTGACAGTCGCACTATCCTGCACTGATGGAGTAAATACTCTCATTAATAAATCCCTCATAACTATTTCTGGAAAAAAGATTCAAATGCATGATCTACTCCAAGAAATGGGTAGAGAAGTTGTCTGCCAAAAGTTCAAAGAGTCGGGCAAGTGGACCAGGTTGTGGAAGGCGGATGACATTTCCCAAGTGTTAAAAAAGAATACGGTAATAACAAAGTACAAACATTTCTTTTTTCATACGTGAATGTATAGATATTTTGATAAGAAAATATTTTTTTCCTTTTTTTCATTCTTTGTCCTCATTGGGACACAAACTTGGTCTCCTCCATATGCCCACATAACCCTTAACCACTTAGTCAGACCTAAATGGTATATCTTCTTATATATAAGTATCATTTAGTGGTAATTCAATTTCAGCATTTGCATGCTTTCTTATCTATCTTTGTAATTGGTTTTTAGGGAAACGAATAGTTTAAAGTATATCCCTGGATTCATCCCATCAATTAAAGGAGCTACTACACTTTACTGCTGCAGCCTTTGAGGGATGAATAAACTTAGATTGCTTAGAGTGTACAATTCTGATGCTATTCCCAGAAAGCTTGAAGTTGTGCACTTTTCACAATACTTTAAGTTTCCTTCTGCTGAATTGAGATACTTATTTTTACATGGATACAATTTGAGTTCATTGCCCAATGATTTCAATGCAGAGAATCTTGCTCGCTTAAGTATGCCTTATAGTGATTGTAAACAACTCTGGAAAGGAAGAAAGGTATCATTATGATTTATTCTTCTTCTTTTTTTAATTTTTTTCTTCCCCCAATGTTCATGATTTTTTAAATCATTTCTTTTTTTCTTTATTTCATGGCAGGATATGGTAAACTTAAAATCCATTGATCTGAGTCACTCGGAGCATTTAACAGTAACACCAAATTTCTCTGGGCTTGTTAACCTAGAGCAATTAGTTCTCCAAGGCTGTACATCTTTGCTTTACGTTGACCCATCCATTGGAGTCTTGCAGAGTCTAAGGCTCTTGAATTTCAGAGACTGTAAAAGGCTTAACAGTCTTCCAGAAAGCACTTGTGATCTGAAATCCCTTGAAACCTTCATTCTTTCTGTTGCTTGAACGTCAAAAAACTTCCTGAGGCTATTGGGAACTTATTAATGCTGAATGAGCTATATTTGGATCAAACCGGTGTACGAAACCTACCCTCCTCTGTCAAATTTTTGAGAAACCTTCAAACATTATCTGTTGCAAGGGGGAAAAGGTCATCTCCTTCCCCGTCCGTTGCTGGTTCCATTTTGCCGAATGAGTCAGGTTTAAGCTCTTTGTTAAAGCTAAACCTAAGTGACCGCTATATATCAGATGGAGCTAGTCTCAGTGGTATTGGCTTCGTTCTTTCACTGGAGATATATTAATTTTAAATGGGAATGACTTTGTTACTCTCCCAGCTGGCTGCATCAGTCAACTTTCTCGGCTGGGTTGAGATGGATTGAGAGTTAAAAATTGCCAGAGACTTCAAGCACTACCGAAACTTCCATCCAGCATAGGAGTATAGGGTGCAATATAATTGCACAGCATTGGAAGCAGTTTCAAACCAATCACTTTACTCATCGCTTATGATTGCCAAATTGAAGGACCATCCTCGGCAGACATCCCAACTTGAGGTGAGATTTCTCTCTAAATTCAACAGTAAGATTGTCAAAGTATAAAATAAAAAAAGGTAAACAAAATAAGGGCATAAATTCTTCCTGACTTGCGTAGAGTGTCCTACTTTGCTCCTGAACTTTTTTCCAGTCCCAAGATACTTTTAACGTTTACTTTCGTTGCTCAGTCATGCCCTTGCTGTTAGAAAAGGACACGGATAGACAAATGCCCGTTAAATACTTCATACGTGTAAGAGTTTCTAACATAATTGTAACTTCTTTTAACGGGATGGACATGAATGGCTATAAAAGTAAACGTTATGGGTATCTTAGGATCCAAAAAAGGTTTAGGGGCAAAGTGGGATATACACATAAAAAAAACTCAGGAACATTTGTACACCTTATCCCAACAAAATAAAAATAAAAAGTTTTGCAGTTGGTCTTTTTTCTCATTTTATTCTTTCTTATTCTCAAAGTTCTATTGTTGTATCTAATACAAGCATACATTTGGTCATTCATTTTTATTATTATTATTATTATTATTAGCTTTAGAAAGTATGTCTCTTTTAGTGGGAAAAAAAATTAAAATTGTTATGCGCCAAACGGAACTTAAATATTAGACATGAGTTTTATCTCTCTAAACATTCTCATGATTTTTATTAATCTCAGCCTGATTGCAAGTGGCAGCCATTTGCTGCATTCACTGTTGTTGTTCCTAGGAGTAAAATACCAGATTGGATCTGTTATAAGAAGTCAGGAAGAGCAATAACAGTAGAGCTACCACCAAATTGGTTTAATACCTGCTTCCTGGCTTTTGCCTCCTGTGTTGTCACTTGTAACTCAGTTCTGCCGTATACGGACAGTATCAATGGGGTTTGTACAAAGTGCACCTTGTTCTATTCCACATCCAGTTGCATTACTTCTTCTTCCTATGATGTATTCCCTCGAAGATGTACAGAAGGAAAGATGGAGTCAGATCATGTGTGGCTGAGTTATGTACGATTTCCCATATCTATCAATTGGCATGAAGTGACTCAAATTAAGTTCTCATTTAAGATGATTATTGAACCAAGAAAGGGAATTAAGGAATGTGGGGTTGGTCTAGTCTACAGTACTGATGAAGATGATCAGAGTTGCAACATCAATCCAGATGGGGAACCCAGTGGAAACGGGTGCTCTGAGCTGGTTGTTGGCGCTGAATCTCATGATTCTGATTCTGAATACTATACTGCCGATGAAGGGGAACCCTGTGTTGGAACTGCCTGCTCTGAGGATCACTTGGAATTAGGTATCCGACCGCAGAAACGCCTGAAATTAATGTAGCATTAACAAGGACATCCCTTGATCAGGAGAAACAAGCCAGGCGATTCCCATAACATCTCTTGGTGGGTTGTGTTTCCCCCTTTTTTTTTTCTTTTGTTTCTTATATGATTTTGAGTAGATGCCATTGTTGAAGAATGATTCAAAAGTGCCCACATCTCCACGTCTCTTAATAGTGTCCTATTATTTAGGAAAGTCTTCATGTTTATTTATTTAATATAATAGGAGAGACCACTTTTGTTTTTAGTTAATGTGGTAAATGGGGAGAGCACAATAAGTTCGTTTTTTATTTTTAATCTTATTTATCTCTTGTAAGACTATTCAAGTTAGTGTTTTATTTTATTTTATTATCTCTTGTGTTTATTTATAGGCATTACTTTAATGTTTGAAAATAATGAGTCTTTTTTGTAGCTGAAGGATTACTTGTCCTCTAACAAGTTTTGGACCAATAGCTAGGGACTCAACAAAAAAGTCCTTGGTTGTCGTGGTTATAAATTGTGTCAACCGATGGCACCTTGATTCCAACCCCTGAAAATTATGATAGTCGATGGTTACAGCAAGGTAACAAGCTAATTGAGCAACATTCCAATGAAGTGGCAGAGGTTTCTTGGAGGAGGAGTCAACGTGGAAGATGTAGTTGAAATTCTATTACAAGCATTTCACTTGAACTCATGCCATTCAGAGGTCGTGTGCTGCACGAAAGGGAAACCTGAAATCCCAATACTTTGATTATGTGCTCAACACCGATAGGCTCTAAATTCAACTATTAATCTCAGAAGTGTACGGCCTACAAGTAATATAGTAGACTCAAGGAGTCCGGATATCGAACCACGGGGAGTTGTGTGTTAACTACTGAAAGTAGGATGTTCTCTCATACATCCAAGCTAGTAAAAGACTGAATTGAGAAATTCCGAGGAAGAAAACAACTATCAAGGGAAAACAAGATTAAAATTATGTTTAAGGAAAAAGTTAATAACAAGGTCTCTTAGGGTTTTGATGTAAATGGATAATCCCCAAATATTAAGGCGATATCTCTCTTGTCAAGCCAATTGGACATATGCTCAAGGCGAATCTCACAAAATTAATCATTAGCCTCTCTCGAAAGCTAAGGATCTATCATTTAGAACCATGTATATTGATTCACGGCTCAACCCCAAGTCCTAGTGATGCATTAATGAAAAAGAAATTCAATTATGTCTCATAATTCTTGTCAATATCTCTATTATCTAGAAAATTATGTTGATTCACCTAGGTCTAACCCATCACGAGCACTTCTCAAATCTTGTAACAGGTCACAAACATATTGACTTGGTTTTTCTTGTGATTTATTTATGGGATCATAATCTAAACTCCTTAAGGAAAATATTTCATCATTTTGGGTGATCAAATCATGTCCTAAAAATTTAGAAAAATCAAGAAACTCAGGTTTGCGTTTTCTGTGTTTTTCTGGGTGTTCAAAGAAGCAGTCCATGAGTTTGGTTTTTTTAAACTTATCAACGTGTGTTTTTTGGGAGTTTTAAATTTTTTGACATTATCTACACTCCTTAAAATTAATTTTATACACTGGAATTATTCAAATATAATTTAATTTATATTTTTTAAAATTCACTAAAGTGACTGCATCTGCATGGCTGGGCTGTAGAATGTGCCTAACCCACCCAATTTCGAAATTAAGTTTTGGGCTAGCAAATCTCGGTTCCAGCCATTGAGCCTTGTTTTTTATGAAACTTGAGGATGTTAATTTGATGAAGGTGACATGCAGAACTTGATTCCAAATTAAAATATAATTTTAACCTCGATGACACATTCGGTATGACCAAATGGAAATCAACATGCCTCATTTGTTTTTTAAATGTCCAAAGGTATCACCTGAAATGTTATTTAAAGGTGAATTAATTATGAACATGAGATTTTAATTTTAATTTGATTAAATTTAAATTTTGAAATTTTGCACTTAAAAGCCAAATGGGTTAAAGAGACTACAAATAAGACAATCTAAATTCAAGAGTTGAATTGAACTTTGGGCTAAAGAATTAGAACGAGGTGGTTTATTTTTTAAAGTTAAAACTTAGGATGCCAACATCTTTTAATTATTGCTTTAGAAATATGCGAGTACGAACACATGATGGTTGGTTATGGACTGAGCCCAATGATTATTAAGCATATGCATGTTTTTCTTTTATGGTGAATAGGGCCTACGAGTCCCTACCTCTCTCTATCAATCTCTATTGTCTTCTCTTCTCACCTCAATACCCCTCAAATGTAACTTGAGGCCTTCTTTTATAAATGAAATTATATTGCATAACATTAGGAAAGATTGAAGATGCAAAGGAGAAATGAGTAGGAGGCACCATGAAGAAGAAAAACCTAAATGAAGGAATTGTAATTTTGAATTATTATTTCTTTTTGGGGATGTAATTCATGCATATCCTAGATTTGACCTAGTCAATTCCTTCATGGATCAAGGAATTGGCATTAGAGAAGTCCATAACCATAACATATAGTTAGTGAACTATCTTTTAGTATATTGTTTCATATGATGAAAAGACTACAAATGCATGCTTATTAATAAAACAATGAGACTTAAATAAGAAATCCCTTAGTTAAACAACATTAACTATATGGGAATGAGGACCCCACCCCGTTTCGGGTTTGGGACGGGGATGGAAATAATTAAATATTTTAGAACGGTATGGGATAGGGTGTCTGTCTCCAACCCGTCCCAAGGCTATCTCTAACTGGGACCTATGAACTTTTATCTCAATCATTTAGATGGTTGTGTTTTCTGTTCTCTTCCAAGACAACTTGTAGAAGTGGAGCAACGTTATTTACTTTTTGGAGAAGGGCAGAGTTAATTCAACTCCATAAATCCAAATCTATTATTTTACCGGTCTTTGCAACTCTACTGCATAGATCCATCTTTTTAACGCGCTTTCCTCCTCGACGAGTACTTCTTTTAGCAGAGGGTGCATTTACTTCCCGTTGACTTTTTTGCTCTCAATTATTTCAAGTCTCGTGATCAGATCTCACAGGTGTTTCCTTTCAATTGTAGCTATTTATTTCCAGTTTTCCAGTTCCCTTTGATTATCCAAAGATCTATCGTCTTGTCGATCTCAGAATTTCTTTCTTTGGAATTACATTATAGAAGTCATTTTAGAAACTTCACCGCATGCGCATCGATAATGGCTTCCGCTTCTTCTACTTGTAAATGGCGCATGATGTATTCCCGAGCTTCAGAGAGAAGACACCCGCAATAACTTCACCGCCCATCTTGATCACGCCTTGCGCCGATTTAATTTCTAAAGGGCAGAATTAATATGGAACATAAGATTTTAATTTAATTTGATTAAATTAAAAATTTGAACTTTTTGCACTTAAAAGCCAAATGGGTTAAAGAGAGTACAAAAAGACAATCTTAATTCAAGAGTTGCACGAACTTCAAGCAAAGAATTAGAACGAGGTGGTTTATTTTTTAAAGTTAAACTTGTCGACATCTTTTAATTATTGCTTTGTAGCTATGCTAAGTGTGTATGAACAAGCATGATGGTCGGGTTATGGACCGGAGAGCGCTGGAACTCCATGAAGATCTCTTATCTCGGGATTGGTCGGGTCGGGGGAAAGACGACCCATCCCCTATACTGAAGGGCTGGTCACTTTCATTTGTGGGGATGGCCCACCTCGGTCACCCGTACTGATCGCACCCGATCCCGAGACGACGATATCTCGCGCCCACCCCGAGACTCAATCACTTTGCTCAAGAGGGGATGGCGAGAGTCAACAAACTCCCTTAACGCCCTCGAGCCCGATCATTGTAATGCAAATTTCCACACCGTTCCACGGTCTCGAGCACCGCACCTCGGAAGCCACACTAAACAAGACTCCCGTGACTTCCGACCGAGTGCTAACGCTCACTACATTTGCCTTACCAAGATGGTAATGCAAAGTAAAGTCATAAGCCTCTAGGTATTCCATCCATCTGTTTTGCCTCATACGCTGTGTGAAAATATACTTCAGACTTTTTGTGGTCTGAAAAACACTGCGAACTGCTCACCATACAAATAGTGGCGAAAAATCTTTAAGGCAAAGACAATAGCTACCAACTCCAGATCATATATAGGGTAATTTTGCTCATGATTCTTTAGATGTCTGGAACCATAATCTACAATCTTCCCAGACTGCATCAAGACACAACCCGTATTCGTCCCAGAGGTATCATCACAAGATACCGTGTACCTTGTCCTTGTTCCCGGAGTATCAGCCGAAGTAAGCCTCCTTTTCAACTCTTGGAATGCCTTCTCACACAGGTCATCCCACTCAAACTTGACCCCCTTCCGGCCAACTAGCTCAATTTAGGTGTTCCTCAATAAATCTCTTTGTTCTCAATCCCAAGAAACTGCATATCTCAAAGACTGACTTCGGTCTCTCCCAACTCATAACAGCCTCTACCTTCTCAAGGTTTACTGTCACACCTGAAGCCGACACGACGTGTCCCAATAATTTCACCTCAGTAAGCCAAAACTCGCTCTTACTGAACTTGGCATACAACTGATGGTCCCCTTTGAAGTACCCGAGAACACCCGCAATGATCCCCTACGCTCCTCCTTAGACTGGGAGTAGATCAAGATGTCGTCAACAAAGACCACAACAAACTGATCTAAATAGGGCTGGAATACCCTATGCATGAGATCCATGAATGCCGATGGCGCATTCGTCAACCCAAAAGGCATCACTGTGAACTTGAAATGCCCATACCACGTCCTAAACGCTGTCTCAGGGATATCGGTCTCCCTAACTCTCAACTGATGATAACCGGTGCGAAGGTCTATCTCTGAGACTCGCGCCTTCGGGATGATCAAACAAGTCATCAACTGTAAGGGATAAATTCTACTTGATCATAACCCTATTCAACTGCCGGTAATTAATGCATAGTCGAAGGGTCTTGTCTTTCTTCTTCGCAAATAGAACCGGAGTGCTCCAAGGTGAAGTGCCTTATTTAATAAACCCGTTTCAAATAAATTATTGCAATGACCTGAGTTCCCCGTAACTTCCACCGGTGCCATCCTATGAGGAGTCACAGAAATGGGCGACGGACCAGGGTATAACTCAATGATAAAGTCCACATCCCTACACGGAGGTAATCCCGGTAGCTCATCAGGAAAAACATCCTCATACTCGTAAACTACTCGAAGTAGATTTAATTCCTGTCTCACCTCATCCTCCAAGGTAAGGCTTGCTAACCAACCCATCAACTGTCAACTCTATCTGGAGTCGTGCACCGGTCCGGTAAAGCATCACCCTTCCTCTCGAAACGTAACACAATGGGTCGATCCTCGTGTGTAGGCGGTAACCCACCTACGATCACAATCAATGACGACTCTATAGGTCGTCAACCAGTCCTTCCTAAGGATGACCTTAAACTCCGATATGTCCATGACCCTCAGGTCCATAGTGAGTAGAATCTCTAAGATCTCTAACTCACAATCCCGACATATCTGATCAATCCTCACCCTAATCCCTAGGGGAGAAATCATGTATAATGGCTCATCCAAGGTCTCCACCTCTAAGCCCAAACTTTTCTCACATTATGCAACAATAAACATGAATATGATGCATCTGAATTTAAACAACACTCTTGTGAGAGCGAAAACGTACCCCGCATATCAGACTAATTTGCAAGCTTAGTCTGCGGTACCACAACATATAAACGCCCCTAGGTCCTTGAAGTATTGGCCTGGAAGTCTTGGCCTTGACCTCGACCCTTACCCTGGCCTCTCTGGCCTATTTGTGTAGCCAAAGGCGCTTCGCAAAGACCCGAGACTAATACTGGGTCCTCCGCCCAGACTGCAGAAGGAACAACCATGTTCGCACTCTGTCCCACCGATGACTGGACTGCCGTCTCCCATAACTTTGGATCCTCGCTTTGTGTGGACAATCCCGTCTATGCCTAGGGTCGAGCAGTACAGAAACATGTCATCGGCCTTAGCTGGTCTTATACATAGGCGCCGTGGGGATGTAAGTCCTCTGGGCTCCCACCCCAAACTCGAAGAAGGTTGATCCTCCTTCCTCTTCCCATCGGCACTCGCATCCCCGAATTCCCCATGCATCCTCCATCTATCTCTATGGCCGAGTCCCGACCATAGAGTCTCATGATAGTCCCGTAAAGTGAGGCCCACAATCTTACCCCTCGAATGAACAACTTGGCTCCATTCTCAAATCTCCACTCTCGCCATTTTAAATAGCATAGTCATCACTCAAAACATGCTAACCGGGAGTAACCGCCACGCACCTCATCATTGTCATCCTTCCTTGCTTCAGCTCTAGGAACTCTTAGGCTTTTGCATGTCTAGCAGTGGCTGGAAAATACTTGCTCATAAAGAGCCCATGGAACTCTGCCCAAGTCATTGCCTCTAAGTCCTTAGAGGTCGTAACCTAGTTCCACCTACACTATGGACTCACCCTCTAGATGGAACACAGCTAGCCTGATTTTAGCCACGTCTGAGGTAATATTCATAGCCTCCAATAACTTTTCTCAGAATATCCCTAAATATACCCTAGCAGCTTTTCTAATTTGTTTGTATATTATAAGCTAAATGGAAATTTTCGGAAATAAAATTTGAGACCCGGAATTAATTCGAGAGCCAAGGGTAAAGTGGTAATTTACCACTTGAGGACTTAAGTGTCATAAGATGAAAAGATGGATGCCAAAATAGAAATTTAATAAGAGATGGGATTAAAGGCAAATATAGAAAAGATGGAATAGAGATAAAAGAGAAATAGAGGGACCAAAATGGAATTATGAAAACTTAAGTCAAAAATGAGTTTTTGACTTGGCCAAACATGGCCTTAACTAAAAAGATGGATTTAAGACCAAATTGGTCTCATTTGGGAGAGGAGGAAACCGTAGAGAGAGAGAGAGGAGAGCAAAAGAAGAAGAAGAAGAGGAAGAGAAAGAGGAAGAAGGAGGAACCAAGATCGTGGTATGGAACTCGATTTTGGTATGGAACTACATGGGCTTTAAAGCTTGGAATTGCTTTCCATAATTGCATGGTTATTATTGGCGTTCTCAAAAACCTAGGGTTTTGTTAGATTTCTTCCTAACCCTAGAATTTTAAAAGTAAGTTTGGTGAAACCTTGAATAGACAAGAAGCAATATGAAATCTTCTTTGAGGATGAATTATAGTTCAAAGGAGCAATTGAGTTAGGGCTAGAATAACCCTAACAAATCCTTGGTTTAGCTTTATGTATGGGTTAAGACCTATTAGAATGGTTTTTGAAGTAATTCATGAAAAAGAATTTGGAAACAAGATAGGTATCAAAGATGAATTGAGTAGAAAAGAGGTTATGTTATTTCTATATGGAATGATTTTGAGGTGTGTAGGAAGTATAGGAGTGATATATGGATGATAAAGCATGAAAAATGGGAGAAATTAACCATTCTGGGCACTTTTCGGAGAGTTCTACCGGTAGAACTTGAAGTTCTACCGGTACAACTTTGATTCTGGTCATTTTTGGCCAAGTTCTACCGGTAGAAGTTAAGTTCTACCGGTAGAACTTGTTCTGGTTTTCCCAGTTTCGACCAGTTTTAGTATTTTGGCCATAAATTACTCATTTCTTATCCGATTTGGGTGATTCAAGTGGCCAATTAAAATAGACTTCAAGGAGAACAAAACTTAAAGAGAAGTCATCGCCAAATTCTGATCCTAAGTGGCCCAAAAATACACTCGAAGTGGGAACATGTGCAAACCAAATTCTGGTTTCAGTGTTGAACATAGAGAAGTCTGGGTTGTTTCGGACGTAACTTGAGTTCCGGTGCTCCGAAGTGGGTGATTCCAGTTGGAATAGAACCCTTAGCACCTTAGCGTTAAATGATTATAAGGACATAGTGTCAAAATATGAGATCAAGACCCCGGAAAAATGAGTAATACAAACTGTTCCTAGAAAAATCGGTAAAATGACTAGTTGGCATAAAAATGCCATAACTTTAGTTTGGATGATCCGATTGGATTGATTCCAATTCTTAAATAAACTAGATTCATAAAAGAATGAGAATATATGAATGAGGTGTGATCTAGACATCAATATACTATAAGTATATGAAGTGCTATATGTAATAGCCATGAAACAAGGAAAATATAGAAAATGCAATATGTATAGATGGGTTCATAAAACATGAATATGATATGAGTATAGGATATGTCATAAGAATGATAGGTATAAGTTATAAGATATGATAAGATATGATAGGATATGTCATAAGATATGATAGCCTACAGTACCCGAATGATAGGCACATATGAATATAAGAGTATACAATGTGAACATATGATCAAGCCATGCATAAACAAATAGATGGAACATGATAGAAATATAGAAAGTATGAATAGATAAAGACATGACAATATGCGAAATGATAGGAATATATGATAATGGCCCAAAAGAATAAGATGGAACACGCTAGAACATATGATAGAAAGACATAAATGATAAGAACGATAGAGATAAGCAAAAGATGACAGCATAGGAATGAGAACATGTACATAAATGATGGGTACATATATGAAAATGTGAATGAGTAAAAGCCTACATGATAGGAATATAGAAAGTACAAGAGTAGCTAAAACATGATAGAAATGTATAAATGATATAAGAAGATATGAATATAGAAAGCTATATATGAATACAAGAGTGCATAGATGCATTCATGAAATATGATAGACAAACTAAATGATAGAAAAAGATATGAATATATGTATTATATAGATATATGAGAACCGTAATATGAAACTACAGATATGAGAACTAATACGTAGTAAAGTGGATGATAGTATATATGCATAAGCAATTATGATAACAATAGTTATTCATGCTTATGAGATATGTACGTAAATGTAATAAAGTCGATTGTCTCGCTTTAGGACCTAGTAGAGGATGGGGATAGCATGCCTATGTGGAAGATACAGCTTGAGCTGCAAAGATATTCATGTGATGTAGATTGAGGCCCCGTTTGGGCGGCGGATATAGATCCCGTTTGGATCAGGTGGCCCCGCAAGGGTCACCACAATAGACAGAGATCACTGCCTCGTACAGTGATAGTACCTTCGGGTACCGATAGCATATGGCATAGGTCACTGTCTCGTACAGTGACGATACCTTCGGGTATTAATTACGTAGATCACGCCTTGTACGTTGATAGTACCTTTCTGGTACACATAGTTTCCCGTGTGATCCGCTTCTAAGGTATTTGGTGCATATGAAACCTAAAAGGAAATGACAGTATAGAATATATGACATGATATGTGAAGCATAAAGACCAAGTATGCGATGAAAGTATGTACAAGCATAAGAACAAAAGGCAATGTACAAGATGACAAGACATGAAAAGCATATGCAGCATGAGATATGAAAACAGAGTATATGAATATCATATGAAAGTATAGTATATAACAAGATAGCATGAAAAATACAAGATATGACTATTATACCGAAAAGTATAATAGGAAAATAAAGATAGGAAATGCACAAAGACATGAATATAGGTATATGAAAATAGAACATGAACAGTACATGAATATAGTATATAGAAAGTACAAAGTATAGTACATGAAAAGGATATCAACAAGTAAAGTATAGAAAGTAGATAAAAGAGAAAGGAATATGAAAAGTATAGTATATGGAAAACATAGGAAAATACAGTAGATGAAAAGTATCAGATGAAAGTATACAAAAGTACCGTATATGAAAAGTATAAGAATGTAGATAAAAGTACAAGACAGTATAAAATAGGTTATATGAAAGTATACGAGATAAGAATGTATATGATACATGCACAGTATACAAGCATGAAAGGAAATGAACATGATAAGTATAGGAATATGTAAAGTATAGAAACAAGAATACAGTAAAAGTGTAGATAAAAGATATGCCAAAGACATAGAATATAAAAATCGAAGAGATTGATATGCAATAGGCAAAAGTATATGTGATAGATAAGTAATTAAATATATGAATACGCATATGTATAAGCTTGTATCGCCATTGGTGGTCATTCATTATGTTCCCACTAAGTCGCAGTTTAGCACGGGTGTTCAACAAGGTAGGTACAGGCGTAAGACAAGGATAGAGGACAGACATTCCACACGCAGCAGTCGATCGTAGATAGGTGCTCACCGGGCCACGCTCCGCACCTCAAGTTTGTAATAGAAAATGTATATGTATAGGTAAATGGGACTCTATATATGTGTATAGATTGTGATGGACACCACTCCGGTGGTAGTTCTTTTGTATATGTAAAATGATTTTTGTTATTACAGAAATTATTTGTATACCACAGGTACAGGTACAGCTCTGAGAAAGAACAGGTCAATAAGAGTCCCAGTAAAGAATAGTAAAGTATATAGTATAGTATAGATAGCGCGCCGCGCCGACTTCGGCTCGGATCCGCCTAACTGGATCGGCGATAATTTTCAATCCGCCCAACCATTGGCCGCACCATTCCGATTCCTCCCCCGCAGGAACGTCGAAGGATGTTGTGACTTAAACCTCTGGAGGTTACTCAAACCTCCCTGACTACCAGCTGCAACCCCAATAGCCTCAACAAAGTTCTGCTGGTCAAAAACAGGTGGTGCCTAACCTGCACCTCGTGGACGACCTCTACGTCCCTGTCCTCGACTTGCCATCTACACATATCAAATGACAACAACTTTATTCAATTTCATTTCCAGTCTAACTAGTAACGCACATGCCAATTACTAATAGACTTGACATCCATGAACCGACCCGTTCATCACCTAAGTGGTGCTAATTACCAACCACTCATTTTTATTTATTTCAATAAAATTCAACACTTTCTGGTTCATTTCATTTTCCGAACCCCTAAGGTTATGGTTCCTAACCTTAGCATTCCACTTTTTTTTTTCCTATATATATTATGCTATGTATATAATTTTCCGCCTAATAACCACGCAATCACATTTCCCATATACATCATACAGTGTATATGTCTTTCTGCGCAAATTTGTAACACACAATTACGCAATCACAAACATGGAACACATGTCCGAACACAACATGAAACACACCATGCATGCACTGGTCTAAACCTGTCTCATGAACTCCTAGGTATTAGTGTACCTAAACTCCGATACCAAGCTATGATGCTGGTATGAATTTAAATAGCCATGGCCAAAGCCCATGTCCCTCATGCCCTAGGTACTCGTATATCTATGCTCTGATACCATGCTGTGAAGTTGGTATCAGATTTCAAGCGCCAGGCAACCCTAACCAGGCACTACACTACAATTGCATATCCTAGGCCCATGCCTAGCACACTATAGGTAATTGTATACATTGGCTCTGATACCATGCTGTGACACCCCAAATTCGGGGGTTCAGTCTACAACCTGTCAACCTGTGGAATTCCTTTGGATTTCGGTTTACCCAATACCACGGCTTGTCCCATTTATCGAGATCCATATTTCCCACAAAAAATCAAGTGTGTCTCCTTTGTTCTAGAAGCTTTACCCAACATACAACCCAGACAAGAATCCATAAGAGCTTATTTCAACACTCTTATATCGAACATATATTAAAACTAGTTTGTTTTAATATAGTTTTACCCGACACCACCTCAATATGTCCACACGATCGGGACCCATTCATTCATATTTAAATAAAAAAAATGAAAATTAACAGTTAATGACAATCTATAAGAGTTCGATCATGGCCCTCTTACCATAATTACATACTTGACTATTTATACAATAGTCCAAAATAATTTCATTACAACTCTTTTTACATACATCAAGGCCACATGTCGACCTTCTTCATAATCATGGCCTCGCAGAGCGCCGGCCTCCCTATACACCCCCCCGCACTAAAGGGGGTCCCACAACGGGATGAGCAATGCCTAGTAGAAAAATTATTCTACAAGGGCTACTCCCCGCCTAAAATGCACATGCAATGGCGTACATAAAACATCAAACCATATTCCATATAAATAATGCAACCCTATATGGAATGTCTGGTCATGCATGAGATGAGACTCCTCATGCCCACAACCCGAAGTCCCGATCGACTCTTCACACCTCGCAACGCCAGTGAAAAAACCTATCAGGTTTCACCCAATGACTTAAACCATTGGACTACCCTCAAAATTTTAAGTTATCAAATCCCGCAGGTTTATTTGGACCTGCGACCTCTCGGTCCCCACCGCAGCTTCGCGATATCCTTTCTCCGACACCCTCGCAATCTTCATCGCCCCGGATCCATATGTCTGATTGGGTCTTTCACCCTAGGGGGGATCTGCCCCATCTTGCTTCACCCAAACACACGTGATTTATTATTACACATATTGTTGTTTTACTCCAACCGTGAGTTCACTCGACGTTGTCCCATTTCTCGAAGTCACTCACACATCTACCAAGAATGGTGAATAATGCTATTTCATGCACATACACCGACTGATGCGATGTGGATCAGGTATATGAAATGCCCGATGCTAATGCATTTTCCTTCGTGTTACATGTATATATGGGTGCTACATTAAACATTAATACACCCATGGATAATTATAATTTTTACATATAATTTACATCCTTGCAATCCACGTTAATACATCAAATAACATATATTAACATGATTTTTTACACACAACAACATGTTATTTAATCTTGTACAACAATAACAAACAAAATGGCCCGAATCTCGGACCTACATAAAACAGGGCACCTCTTGGTCCCTTCACAATTCGTCACCAAATTATTGGGATAGCTAGACACACCACAAAACCCGCAAACATCAGTCTCGGGATCAAAACCAAACGCGAACTCACTAAAAATCGCTCGAAACAACCTGAATTTTACTGACTGCTCGACAATGTCCCGAAATTCATCTAGGACTGCCCAAAAACAATTTCGAATTCAACTGACCGGGTCCGAAAATAGTCCCAAAATTCCTAAAAATTCTTACACTCGGTTCAAAAAATTGGGGACTGAAATTTACGGCATTTCACGATCTCTAAGCCAATCCTAAGTCATTAAATGACTTTTAGGCAAAAAATAACACAAGTAGGAAAATTCCTTACCTCGTGGAGCTTGACGAAACTCAAAGATTTTGGTATCCACGCGTAGCCCTCGTTGCGTGGATCAACTTTGCCTCACTCCCACTTAAAACGTATGATTGATTTCTCTTCATAAATATGAGAAAGAAACGAAAATAAGAAAAATAAAAAAAATAAAATCCCCCTGTGGACGCTCTCTCTCTCTCTCTCTCACCCTTCGGTCTCCTCCCATTTTGTGATTTTATCCTTTATTATTATTATTATTATTATTATTATTATTATTATTATTATTATTTTGAATACATGGTTTATATTGTTTTAATTAGATCTGTTTTTATTTCAAAACAATTTATTTCTTTTCATTTCACTTTATTTTAAAGAAATAAATCGATTATATTAACAATTTATTTATATTATTTATATTATTATTTTGAAGAAATGATGTTGTGTTTTCTGAAAATAACTTGTAGGATGACCAAATCTTATAGGATGACCGCACTTTATTTTACTTTAGGAGTGGGCAATGTTGATTCGAGACAACTTGTAGGTTGTGTTATCTTCCAAGACAACTTGTAGGAGTGGACCAATCTTATTTACTTTTTGGAGAAGGCAATGTTGATTCGAGCTCTATAAATCCAAATCTATTATTTTATCGCCTTTGCAAATTCTATCAAGATAGATCCATCTTTTTTAATCGCTGCTTTCCTCCCAATAGCTAAGAAGCACGATTACCCGATACAAATACTGGATACGACACGGCGGAACACGGGGACGCGACAAATTTCAAAAAATCAGGATATGGATACGACAAGGACATGGCATAATACAATAAAATAAAAATAATTATCCTTATAATGAGTTAACCATTATATTAATAAATTAATAATAAATGAATGAATTTTTATGTCATTATTTACATTTATAAAAGAGAATTTTGAATTTACAAAAGAAAATTATTCTGATTCTTATTCTCTCTAATCAAATTTAATTATTTATCAAATAGTTTATCTTTATAATCAAGCATATATATTGAAAACATTACTAAATTTGTACACTCAATTATCCAAACACCCTCTTTAATATTTGGAACCAATATGACAGCTCCCAATTCACCCATCAACCCACTCCTAGCCACCCCACCCCTTAGTGATTTTATCTTTTTTTTATTATTATTATTATTATTATTATCTCAATATACTTACTTATACTGTTTAACTGGACTGCTTTCTATCTCGAAATAATTTGCTTTCATTTCACTTTATTTTAAATGAACTTATACTTCTGCTCATTTCCTAACTTCCGAGATTTCGTAAAAATCTATTCCCGGGGGTTTCACCACTACTTATAACCCGTAAAATCGTAAAATATTTCGCTTTATCTCGTAATTCGACGAAACTTTTCTCTGAAATACTGATTTTCATGCAGTATCGAATTTAATCTACAAGAAATTGCTTCTCATTATCCGAGATCAAAAATTTTTTTTAGGCTTTTCTAAATCATTTTAATAATTTATTATTATTATTATCATTTTACTATTTTTAAAATTTTCTAATTTTTCGGCGTTTGACAGCATCTTTATTTTTTCTTTCAAATTATCACCTAAACTACTTTATCCCTTTGACCAAAATTATTCCACTTTGACTGGTACCTATGAACTTTTATCTCAATCATTTAGATGGTTGTGTTTTCTGTTCTCTTCCAAGACAACTTGTAGAAGTGGACCAGCCTTATTTACTTTTTGGAGAAGGGCAGTGTTGATTCAACTCTGTAAATCCAAATCTATCATTTTACCGTCTTTTGCAACTCTACTTCGCATTTTCTTCACGTTGACTTTTTTGCTCTCAATTATTTCAAGTCTCGTGATGAGATCTCACAGGTGTTTCCTTTCAATTGTAGCTATTTATTTTCAGTTTTCCAGTTCCTTTGATTATCCAAAGATCTATCGTTTTGTCGATCTCAGAATTTCTTTCATCCAAAGATCTATCGTTTTGTCGATCTCAGAATTTCTTTCTTTGGAATTACATTAAAGAAGTCAATTGTGAAACTTCATCTCTCTACTGCACGCTGATTGATAATGGCTTCTGCTTCTTCTACTTGTAAATGGCAATATGGATGCATCTGAGCTTCCAGAGGAGAAGACACCCGCAATAATCTCACCGCCCACCCATCACGCCTTGCGCCGAAAAGGAATCAACACTTTATAGACGATGACAAGCTCGAGAGGTCAACTCATATCTCCTGCCCTTGTTGCTGCCATTAAGCCTGTTTTCTGTTGTTGTTTTGTCACAAAATTATGCATCTTCTATATGGTGTTTGGATGAGTTGGTGAAGATAGTAGAGTGCACGAAAAGCAGGAGACAGAGGGTTCACCCGATTTTCTACAACGTGGATCCCTCAGATGTGAGAAAACAGAAGGGTACATTTGGAGCAGCCTTGGCCAAACATGAAGAGAACTTGGAGAACATGGAGAAGGTGCAGAGTTGGAAGGATGCTCTCACTCAAGTTGCCAATTTAGCTGGTTGGGATTCAAGAAATAAGTAATTCAATTTCTAAACCCTTTCACTACTTTTTTATTTTATTTTTAACATTGCCACTTGAATGCCTTGCTAATTCTACAACATAGTAGGTACAGGAATATTATTATATATGTGGAACGATTGAATGATCGTGCATAAATTGATCACAAACCTTTACTACACTTCAATAAGGGCAGATTTAAGTCTGAGTTCATCTTCTTATATTTCCTTTATTTGAGAATATTGGGGAGGATTTCACATGAAGGTACTCACATCTATAAAGAACAGGCGCCACTTGAGAAAGGTCCTTATTGTTCTTGACAATGTAAATGATCCAATAATATTGAAATGTTTGGTTGGAAACCGGGATAATTGATTTGGTTAAGGAAGTAGAATTATTATGACCACAAGGGATAAATGCTTATTAATTTCTACATGGAGTATTTAATTATTATTTAGACCAGGGATTTAATTATAGGATGAAGCTTTGGAGTTCCTTATTTCATATTATTCCTTAAAACATGAATTTCTTAAACATGATTTCATGGAGCTTTCTAAAGAAGTAATAATAGGTTATGCATAAGGTGGTCTCCCATTGGCTTTGGAACAATGGGCTACCATTGCTAAATTTCAACATCTCTCCTCTCCTTCTTCCCATGTCAAATTGTCATGGTGATCACCAATCTCTTTTAGTGACTGATGTTATAAAACTTCTACTATTCCCTGCTCCCCTTCAATCATCGTATGGGATGAAGTTGAGCTTGCTGGAGGAATTTGGCCTCATTTATTTTAAATCAGAAAATTAACATGGCATCGTCATGATGGTGCTGGGGGGACCTAGCTGGGATGGATTCTTGTATATGTAAATGAAACCGTTATTATGTCTTGAGGCAGCTGGTGTCTTCGCATAATAGGAATTCAGTGAGTGGTATAGGAGTTCAACTTTTGCAGAGCTATTTTTGATCGATTTCAGATCAATTCGAGGGCTGTGCTCTTTTTGAAGATGTTGGAAAACAGTTGAAAGAGAAGGTGTTGATGTATAAAAGAGAAATTGCTTTCCCAGAATATAGGGATTAAAAAATCTTAATTCAACAGGATGCATTTCCCAGTAAAGACTGCACTATGCTTTAAAAAGGTCCTTTTCTTGTCCTGGATAATGTGAAAGATCATGATCATAGAAAAGTTAGCCAAAAGCCGTGATTGGTTTGGTGGTGGGAGTAGAATCATCATAACTACCACGAATAAAGACATACTGAGGATTCATGAAGTTGATGAAATGTATGAAGTGAAGAAATTAGACAGTGATGAATCCATGAAACTTTTCAGTCTTTGTGTGTTTAAACAAGACCATCCCATAAAAGATTTTGTGAGCTTCAAGGCATGGTAGCTTGTACTCACGGGCTTCCTCCCTTTAGCTATTATCAAAATTTTAGGTCGTATTTTGATTGGTAAGAGCAACATGAGTGGAAACCAAACTGAATACCGTACTGATGAGGGATCTAAGTTAAAAGTATCCGGTGAAGCCTAAATAAGTTACAATGAGCTCCAAAGATGATGAGCAACGTTTATTTCTGGACATTGCATGCCTTTTTCAAGGGATGGACAGATCATGTCACAAAACACTTGATAACCCAATATCCTGTAATGACAGCCTGGAGTAAATACTCTCATTAATAAATCCTCATGTAACTATTTCTGGAAAAGATTCAAATGCATGATCTACTCCTAAAGAAATGGGTGAGAAGCATTCGCCAAAAGTCTTAAAGAGTCAGGCAAGTGGACCAGGTTGTGGAAGGCGGATAACATTTCCTGGCAAGCAAAAAGCAATGACGGTAATAACAAAGTACAAACATTTTCTTTTCATACGAAATGTGTATGGATATTTTGATAAGAAAATATTTTTTTCCTTATTTTCATTCTTTGTCCTCATTGGGACACAAACTTGGTCTCCTCCATATGCCCAGATAACCCTAATAATAGTCAGACCTGTAAATGGTATATCTCTCTTTTATATATATCATTTAAATTCTTGGTATATCTCTCTTTATATCATTTAAAATTCAATTTCAGCATTTTGCATGCTTTCTTATCTATCCTGTAATTGGTTTTTAGGAACGAAGAAGCTGCAAAAGATATCCTGGATTCATCCCAATTAAAGGAGCACATCACAGGCTTACCGCTGCAGCCTTGAGGGGATGAATAAACTTAGATTGCTTAGAGTGTGCAATTCTGATGTTACATTCTTAAAGCTTGAGTTGTTTCCAAACGGGAGAAATCCCAAACGTGCACTTTCCCAAGACTCAGTTTCCTTCTGCTGAATTGAGATACTTGAGTATTTACATGGATACAATTTGAGATCATTGCCCAATGATTTACAATGCAGAGAATCTTGCACGCTTAAGTATGCTCTTATAGTCATTGTAAAATAACTCTGGCAAAGGAAGAAAGGTATCATTGCGACTTATTCTTCTTCCTTTTTAATTTTTTTCTTCCCCCAATGTTCATGATTTTTTAAATCATTTCTTTTTTTCTTTATTTCATGGCAGGATATGGCAAACTTAAAACTATTGATCTGTTTCACGTGGAGCATTTAACAGAAACACCAAATTTCTATGGGCATTTGTTAATCAGATACTTTCCAGTTCTCCAAGGCTGTACATCTTTGCAAAGTTCAACTTGCATCCATTGATTCTTGCACAGTCTAAAGTTTCTTGAGCTCTCAAAGACTGTAAATACAATAAGCCCTGCAGCGCACTGACACTGAAACTTTGAAACCATCATTCTTCTTGGGTTGCTTGAACTTCGAAAAAATTTTCTGGGTTGGGAAATTATCAATGCTGAAGGAGCTTAATTTGGATCAAACCAGTGTACGAAACCTACCCTCCTCTTTTCAAATCTTGTAAGCCTTGAGATTATCTTTATGTGGAAAAGGTCATCTTCCTTTTCCTAGTCCCATGTTTTGTCTCCATTTTGCTGAATGAGCTGTGGTTTAAGCTCTTTGTTAAAGCTTAAACCTAAGTGACCGCTATATATCAGATGGAGCTAGGCTCAGTAGTGTTGGCTTCTGTCTCACTGAGATATTAATTTAATGGGAATGACTTTGTGCTACTCTCCCAGCTGGCTGCATCAGTCAACTTTCTCATTGAGATGGATTGAGTTAAAATCTGCCAGAGACTTCAAGCATCACTGAGCTTCCATCCAGCAAAGTATAGAGTATATAGGTGCAATATAATTGCACATCTTAAACAGTTTCAAACTAATCACTTTACTCATCGCTTATGATTAAGCAAATTGAAGGACCATCCTCGGCAGATATCCCAACTTGAGGTGAGATTTCCTCAAATTCAACAGTAAGATTGTCAAAAGTATAAAATAAAAAAAATGAGAATTTTGTGCCAGATGTCTTAATTTCGCCTCGAACTTTTTCCTAAATCCCAAATATATTCTTAATCTTACTTCGCTGCCACCATGCCCTGCCATGGGTATGACAACTGTGATAGACAAACGCCCATTAAATACTTATATTGTCGAGTTTCTAATACAATTCAGAACCTTCTTTTAACTGTTGATTTAGGCTGGTTACCAAAATGGGTCCATGACCCATGATTTATGACCCAACTTGTTTTTTTTTGAATATGGCGGCAAGCAATAAAGAATCAAAATGGATAAAATAATAAATGAATGATACAAAATTTCATCTTCTAAGAGAGTAACATCGCACTGAACTTCTACCAAAGAAAAGGAACCTAGACGTTAAATGAAAGCGTAGATTCATTTATGTATTTGGTCACTTATTTATCCAATGGCAGCAAAGTGAGACTTCATATTCACAGAATTTTTTATCCTGTGATTATCCAATATTATCCCTTATAATTTAATTCATCATCGATGTATACGTCTGTTCAGATTAATAACATATATTCTAATCAAGAAATCAGTCATAATAAGGGATTCAACAGGAACAGAACGGTTTAAAATTCAAATATGCAAAATAGATGGATTTTAAATACTAGAGTATAAAAAACACTTGATGATAATCTGGAAAGCTCCATCAACAGACATTGTTAATCAAGATATTTACCGCTACTATTTGATATTTTCTAGCCAGAAAGTGACCTTTTTTTGTTTATGGGTTTGTTTTTTTCTTGTGTACTTGACTTGGGTTCCAAGCAGCCTACAAAGTTATGCAAAATAACCATGGAAAAACAATAATTATTTCCATCATTTTCTTTCAAGCCAAACCGATTACACAGAACTTAACTCACATGAAAAATAAATTGTATACTGGGCCAAAGAAAAGATATGCAAATATAAAACCTAAAAGCAGTTTTAAGTTTAAACTGAAAGGCTAGATTTTAAAATATAATATATGAGAGATATATATATATATATAGATATATATATAAGAGGAGGATGAGATGATATATATATATATATATATATATATAGATATTTTTCAATGAAACATCAAATTAAATATGAATAGCTTGAGTTTGACTTAGTACATTAAGAAGATTATAGAAGGGTTTTGATTCCAATTTCCACGTATGTTTTGAACGATACGGCAACAAATAAATAATTAAACATTCTCACCTTGGTGGTCTCATGCACTTCTCCAGACAAATCCCGCTCTTCTCATGGAGTGCTCAACTCTCCTCCATGTGCGCTGGGCAGTTTGGGTTCCTGTCTAGGGACCTGAGAGAGTCCAGGCAAACTTTTTCCTTGCATTTTTCAATATGAATTAGCATGGTTTAATAAAATAGTTAGATAAAATAATATACTAATAATTGTTTAAATTAGAAAATTATATGATTTTACAATTGAAGAAGGGACATTACTGTGTGCATTCCTTCTTTGTGCAATTATTATTTTGGGAGTAATTACACTAAGTTTTTTTTTTCTCAGATATACAAAAATAATTGCTAGACTCATTCGCAGACACCTCAGAATACGCTGACTTACGCGGCAAAGATTTAACACAGCTGGATCAAGAGCTCAAAAATCTTAAACTGAACTGCAAATTTCTTTACAAGATTTCAGACATCTTCATGAATTATATAATCAAGCCTCGCGAAAAAAGCTCAGTTAATCGATTCGCGAGAATTATTAAAGCATTTAGTTCGAATTTTACGAATCACATTTATAAATGCTTTATCAAATATATTTACCTTCAAAAGTATCAGACTTTTAATAGATAAGAAACTAGCTTAACAACGCATAACTCATTGGTCACAAGTTTGTACTGGGTTCATTTGAAAAGTCTAAATGTGAAAAGGTGGAACTTAGGATTCGGAAATTACTATCTTAAAAATTCCTCATAACTCACCCAGAAAGAATAAGCCCAAGATTAAGTTTCCTAGAGAGCTAAAATAATATATTCATTAGCTCACTTTCGCAAAGCCAGATTTGTAAATATTATAGCTATTGATTATTATATTAATTTTGTAGTTGTTTGATATTATATATATAATATAAATATTCATTTTATTTAAAGAATTTTGTTGGTTTTCAATGTTTATGATTTATGGCTTAATTATATTACTTGTACTGAAATGTGTATGTTTTGATAATTGTCTTAGAGAGCCTTGCCTAATTAATTGGCTTAGTGATAGTCTCAGCATTAGATCAGAGAATGATTTGCTCTGATAGGTGACTTCTTCGATTCTTAAACCCGGCGATGCAGCTGGTTTCCTAATGCAACAATTAGAGATCAAAGAGAGATATGCAAATGTGATGAAACATTAACACACTCAAGTGTCTTACCATAGAACTGTTTCAGAATGACAATGTCTCTCAGATCCAAAAACATTATCACAGCTTAACAAATAGAGTGTTAAACGGTATAATTATGAGATTTGGGAGCACAATATCTTCAATGATGCATAAGGTTTGAAGAGCAAGAAGCCTCGAGGTAATTCAATACTGTACTGATTATTCTGATACAGCAAACACACCCCAACATAAAGGGAACTGGAGGTCATGAAGCCCCTAGTTTAAAGTTCTCTGGCCCTGATAAACGCTGTTCTCGTGCCAGATGGAATGATATCGCAGAATCTCGTGGCTATGACTGCACGACACGGGTCCGCTTGAGAAAGAATTGGTGCCTAAAAGGCATCAAGAACCAAACCTGATCAACAATGATCAACTTAAGAACCACAAAAGAAACCAGATCATCTGTTCATGCGAATTTTGTATGGAGATCAAACATGACTGCGGTTAAAGGACAACGGCCATGCGTCGACCGCCGAGCAACAAGTCCGTCAGACCGCCCCGCCCTCAAATGAGCATATTAAGACGTGTTGGAGCTGCCAAAACACTTCAAAGCGACATCCGCCGCCCGCCCACGCTTTCTTAGTATTATTTTAAGACTTTTGAAACATGATTTTTGTGTTTTCAACATCCCATTAGTATGAGTTTATGAGCAGAAAGTGTGTGCAACTACAAGTGAAGCGAAGGTTCATAATAATTTTGGAGCGCATATTAATACGCATAAGGATGGCTGAACGTCAGCGACATCCGCCGATCGACGCCTCACAACGCCAGACGCCAACGCCACACTATTGGTCAACCAATAATAAAAGCCATTGAATGCAATCGCCGCACAACGCCGCGACGCCGCGCGACTCGGGTTTTCATCGCTAAAGCGCAACAAGCGTGACCGAGGTATCGTGAATCTGCGATGACCAGCATTACGTTAAAACGGAGTGCGAAGCGCGCCGCCACATCAATCTCAAAAGAGCCCGCGATTCGTACTTCGGTTTGATACGAGAACCGAAGGTTTGAGATATCACATGACGGCATTTTTCTTGATCTTCATGACGTTCAACGATACCGCGGTCCTGCTTGAACTGGTCACTGAATGGACAGCTTGGCCACTGAGGTTGATCTCATCATTCTTATGATTCATTATCATCCACTTACATCTGTAATCAATTACATGGGTGAATGTCGGCCAAACATTTAGCATGATCATACTGGAGATCCAGACCGAAGAGATGAGCATTGCCTAGTGATATGAGTGGAGTGAATTTCGTCATCATTCTAAGAATGTAGATATCTCCATCCTTATGTGCAATTAAGGTTAGAACATTTAAGCATTTCTAGTACCGAGTCGGGCAGATTACACTGAACTTACTGAATAGATAGGAGAATACACTCGAGAGAGTGGTATCTCAGAAGATCACCTGCCATTAATAAATCATAAGTAGACCGAATAATATCATCTTTAAAGAAATTATCCATCAAAGTATAGGTGGTGACATAACCCTAGTTTCCATTACATATAGTAAATTCATCTCGTAAAGACAAATATCATTTTAATTTAAGATATTAGTACTTTGCAATACGACATCCGTATATGATTAAAAGTAATCCCTAGAGAGTCGCCATAACTTACCCTCACGGTTATCCATACCCATTGGTACATCAGATATTTCAGTAACGCTGCACTTCGCGCATTACAGCAGACATTTTAATATAACAATGCCAGCCTCGTTGCTTTTACACACCGCTGATAGGTTTGCAGATATAGAGAATAAAAGAAATTTAGATATTACCGAATTCTCTTTATTTTTTTTTTTTTTTTTTTACAAGCGCTGGTAATTTGGCCTGCTGTCGTGATTGCAAATTAGGATTTTGACTGATACATGCGCCACTTGATCAAGTCACACAATGATTCATTTGACCTGAGCCGAAAGAACCCACACAGAATATTCTATGAACGCAGAACCAATGTTCCGTAAATCGAAAGCGCAAAACATGATGAAATTAAATTAAGATATGATCTTAAAGATTGAGCAAAACGAGCCGCCGAGATGCCAAATGGGAATAACTTTAAGAAACTCAAGCGACCAAATATTATCTCGTTCCATCTAATCACGTTACGTAGGGAGGAGTTTATTTCTATCGCCACCGTTATGTTCGACAATATCGTAATCAACATCTCGTAACAACTGGTGCCAAAGCCTGTCACTTTACGTGATGCTTAACATCTGTCTACCCGTCGCCTAATGGAGAATCCAAACATGGATTTGAACTAGTCCCTCAGTCCCATGACAATGTACCAAGGCCAATGGAGTTACTCAATAGTTGAACTGTGGCGAGAGATCCGCTTCCACTCTCACTAGGTGATATCGCTACGGGTTAACAAGTCAACACCAGATTCCACATCTGAAATCCATTTAGCAAATTCCCAATCACCCTTCCCACTCTAAAACGCCAAACACACCTGTGCGTGGTGATCAATACTTTCGATAACCAGAGGGAGAACCCCAAGCAGGCATGGGACGTGATTCTCAGCGAACCACCGAGAAAGTGCCCACACCACGATCATCCAGATGGATGCAGTCCATTTTTACATGGTCCGAGGAATTTTTAAAATTTATAATGGATTGATGTCACCGAGATAAATTGAATAATAACCATGACTCGTCATTAAACGGAAGAGCACGCATCAAACACAAACTAGCGTTCTAGAGGAAGACTACAATCACGGAAAAGCCATGGTAAAATGATAGAAACGATGTCCTCAATAATCGGAAGCTGAATCAGGAAAGAAAACAACTTTACGCAACAACTGCACATTTAGCACCACAAATGCCACACGTGATCGCAACCCACGGAGTCAGTGCAATTCCCGCGGAGATAAACACACAATAGAGAATGGCGCCAGCCAGAAACCAAACAAGAGAGCAGCCTAAAGATGCGTCGGTGTCCCAACTTGGTATCAACCCGCGTTATGGCGATGCGACGTAAAACAATTATCGACCAAAATCAAGGCCAAGCGGTGGCGAATAATCAACCAATGAGTTGAAATTAACTGGCGGTGGCTGAATATGGAAACAACGGTATTAATATGGTAATTCAACTGAGTTGAGAAACCACTTCCCGAGAAAAGGTGATAGAATGAAGCCCCTGTCAATAATGACCTCACACTGCTTCATGAATAGAGACTCAAGAGAATGAAAGAATGTTGAATTGACCAACAATCAAGTCAAGACAAATATAAACCTCAGAGGCATGGTACAATAAATGTATTAATTCACTATTAAAGGCAAACTGTGGCCCTTAATAAAGGTAATCTCATGAAACCCAAGAGATGGAATGAACACGTTAAAGCAAGGCTCAGCCAGAAGGGTATGAAACTTGGAAACACAACAACTCAACAGAGGAGGTGGAGCTTTGAGATAGTCATCCAAAACAACAAAATGATCATGTTAAGAATGAATGCACTCCTCGCATAAAAACAATACAGAAACACCACCATGGTATGACACCACCAATTCCATCCACAATCACGCATAAATGATAAGTAGTTCATCAATCACGAAGTGGTTTGCAGTGTTACACATCAATATCCGACGGTCGAAGTGCCTGGTTACGCCCCGCCGGCGGAATTTAGCAGATGATTCATCCCGCGGGAAGGATCACGATTTAAATTAATGACCGGAACTCGAGAATGGTAGTGCCACACTTAAAATAAAGCCAAAGACCGTGTGCCATCATTCCACGCACCACGAAGCCGCCATCCGGCAGAGTTTTTCATCGCGCCACGCCAACTCGGAGTTCCATCCAGTTTTTAAACCGTGGAACAGTGAAACCCCAATCACGCAAACGCCAACCCTCGTGCCTCCTCGCCACCGTGATCTTTAAAGCCCGTGAGGAAGAAGATGTCTAGAAAAGCGACGTTACTTTCCAAACAGATTTTTGTTGTCTGAGATATGGAAGAATATTAAAGAAATAATTCAAGGAATTTTTGGCAGACCGTTTTTTGCAACCGGAAGGCACGATTTCGATGTCTGCAGGAATCCAAAATCGAGAGCGCAAAGACAGTTGGCGTCCAATGTCAATGAGACATCCACAGAGGATAATTAAGCCAATGGGTGGGATAGATAAAGAGAGTGGTTTGAGCCAGCGGATCCACCTGATCCTTGGGGATCTGCCTGCAATAATGATCCGTATAGCGCGGTCAAGAGGCGCAGGAACATGTAAAAACGGATGAATCTTTCTAATCTAACATATATGACTCTCCTAACTTCAAAGAAGAGCCAGTGTCCATGGCCACCCATTAGCCCAACCACCAAGACTTTTTGAATGAAAAACCACTCTTGAACCATTGAAGATGCACTCGGGACAAAGATCCACCACAAGACCATCCCTTCACATCTCGAACAACAGAGAGAGAAGCTGAACAGGACCCAGAACCACAAAAAATGCCTCAGCTCTGAATGAATGGTGACTGTTCCTCCATGTGCAGCACCCATTTTTGCTAGAGCGGAAACCTCAGCAGCCAGGAGAGTCAACCAACCATAAAAGAGGAATCCTAAATGCATGGAATACTGACACTCGAGGCCCATCCCATTTGATGAGAAGCAAACCAGTCTGGCAGTAACAAGGGTGTTTAACAACTCCACAAGAAACTGAGAATATCAGACAACAAAGCCTGAATATACTGGGGTGGGAGGATTTGTATTGATCATTCGAGTCCCAATGCAAAGCCAGCCCAAAGACTATCCTGACTGCCGCTTGGGACTGAGCAGCCGGATCAGCTGAGCAACAGCGAAACATAATGCTGGAAGGAGCACTCGCCAATCAAATCACACAGTCTCCTGAAGACTGTGAGAAGATCACAGCCTTACAGTGGTCCCAAGGCAAGATCTCAAGATTCTGGGGCTGATCTGCCTACCAAAAGTACGCAAAAAAAAAAAAAAAAAAAAAAAAAAGCACTTTCTGTCCATGCGATTGCCAGCCTTCCCAAGAAGATGTTACCTGTAAACACAAACCCAAACCTCTCCGCTGGATGATCTTGGTGTAATGGGTACAACCACTGATTGGTCCCACCTGAGTGTTCAGACTCAAGATATGTTACGAGTAAGACCAACCCAGCACCCCAACGTGGAGGCGCCAGCCCAGTGGCACAAGAGGTACTGCACTCCTGCTGTCTGACTTCTCAAAGTTAGAGAGAATGAGATGTGGATTGAGCAAGACTTGAAGAAATCGAAAATACTCCACCATCAAGAGCGAATTTAAAGTTTAGTTTACTGGATTCTAGCAGCGTCTGTCAAAGACTCATCAAAACCACTATCAACCCTCTGGTCCAGAACTATTTGAGTTTTATCTTAAGCTGCGTGACTTTTCATAAGGAAAGATAAGTTGGTATCGCTCCATCGCTGTATCCCAATTGTCCTCATTCAACTTAAAAGACGCAATACTTCGCGAATAAAGGTAATAAAGTAACTGGTAGAAACCTTCGTGGTCCATTGAAAGCACCTCAATGATGCCCGCCGGTTCATGCCACCACAGAAAGAATCCCTAGCTATTATTCGCATTTCGACAATCACTTATTTGATTAACAAGTGTCGCCGTTTTTCTTATGAATTTATTTATTCATAATAAAGTTTACTGATGACTAAAGATGCCAAACCCCTGATTATCCAGGTTCTAGCTACTTCGGACTTGAGTCGCTGGAGTCAGTAGTGTTAAAAAGCGCAACGTAGTAGTCCCAGTAAAGTGACTACTTTCAATATCAGTAAATAGCGATATCTGCGTGTTTGAGCTGACTTCCATGAGAAACCTCTGAAGCCACAGTTATTACACAAGAGGTGCTCCAAGCTACGCTCGCAGATTAGTGAACTGATTATGGCCCGTAGTCTTAAATTTAACTGAATAAATATAAAACCAGCTTTTCACATCCCGAAACAATACACTACTGGGAGAGCCAATTTCAATACATATTCTCACCAAAAGAATCGTGAATCCAGGATGTGCTCAAAGATGAAATGAACAAGATCACCAAACACCGTTCCTCAACAGCGATAGATACTTGGTAATGGAGTCAAAGAGCAAGGTTTATTCAAAGATGCGCACTATTTCAGATTCACATGTGATGTAATGTCAACGAATTCGGGGGTATTTCTAGAAAGGACTTTAACTACCCATGCACCCCATTCTGGAAGTAGAACTGTTTGACCTATGGGGGATAGATTTCATGGGACCATTTCATCTATAAATAACCTCACGACATCTTGGCCGGGCAAGACTATGTTTCAAAGTGGGTTGAAGCAATTCCGACCCGCACCAATGATGCCAAGGTTGTGACTCAATTTCTTCGCAGCCACATATTCTCACGATTTGGAACCCCTCGTGCACTGATCACAGATAATGGTACTCATTTCTGCAATAAGGTGGTTGACAAGGTTTTGCAAAAGTATGGGGTACGCGATCGTACATCTCGCGATCACCCACATCAAATGGGCAAGCGCAGGTATCTAATCGAGAAATTAAGTCCATTCCTGAGAAGACAAGCACGCCCAGAAGGATTGGTCTAAAAGATCAGCATGCACTCCGGGCATACCCCACGCATTTAAACACCCTTGGGTATGTCAATCCCTTTAGAATTGTTTATGGCAAAGCATGCCATCCTTCCAAAGGAATTAGAGCATCGAGACTATCGGGCAACTCAATAGCTGAACATGGACAAGAATCGCCAATGAGAAGCGATCGCCATGTACCGTTGAACTAGACTAATTCAGAACGGCTTGGTGAAAATGCCCGCATTTACAAGGAAAAGACAAAAGCCTGGCACGATAAACACATTACCAGAAAGGAATTCGAGGCTGACAACAAGTTCTTGTTTAACTCCCGCTTAAAAAACTCTTTCGCAGAAAAATCAAGTCTAGATGGTCCAGCCTTCACAAAGTGACCAAGGTCTTTCACATGGTGGGGCAGAGATTACATATCCCGAGAAAGGAACATTCACAGCTACCACCCAACGACAGCTTCTCGTATTTCGGGGCGAGTTCCGCGTATACAGACATTCCTTCACCGCACTGCATCGAAGTTCAAGAAGCGAATTCTAATTAGACTGCCCTGTTACATTGAGATTCAGGCCAGCCGAAGCTACGTACATTAAACATAGCGCTCTAGGAGGCAACCTAAGTTTCTTTTTCATGCAATTTTCTTCTATGTCTTAATTTTTAGTTATCTCGCTTTTAAGTTATGATGGTTTGTCAGGTCAGTCCGTAATCGAATCATTTTCTCGGGTCAGGTATTTCAGACACGCGACGAAAAGTACTGGAGAGGATCGACTCATCCAGAGAGTCCCATTTACACGAGGGGAGTTTTCTCTGATCCTAGACCATGGCTCCTTAATTTGCATTTTTTTTAGCCTTCTCGTGAATCTCGCGACAAGCCGTTTCAACGCCGCGACGCCGCACATCGCGGACGTCAATTTTACCTCCGAACGCCGCGACGCGGAGCTTCCAAAGTCGCGACGTGAGATTCCAACGTCGCGACGTCGATTTTGAACGCCTCTGGAACGTCGCGACGTCGATTTTGAACGCCTCTGGAACGTCGCGACGTTGATATCCAACGTCGCGACGTTGATTTTGAATGCCTCTGGAACGTCGCGACGTTGATATGTAACGTCGCGACGTTGATTTTTAACATTCTCTGGAACGTCGCGACGTTGGATCGAACGTCGCGACGTTGGAACACTGTCCTCTCTGGAACGTCGCGACGTTGCCCCGAACGTCGCGACGTTGCTCTGTTTTAAGGCCAAACACATCCCATTTTGATGTTCTTACCCTGTATCATCCCCGCCTGAACCCTAGCTTCCCTGCACAACCTTCCACACCGACCCTTGCCGGAATCCCCTACCACACCGGTCGGAGGCCAGTGTTTTGCCCTCCGACACCCTCTCTGCACACCACCGTCACCATCACACACCCAGTCCACTGTCCGGGTCTCGCATTCGCACTACACTCCACTTAGGTGTTCTTGCATTGGTCTGTTCATCCACCTTAGGTCTAGGGGTCCCCATTTCCTCTTGCCTCATTACTTAGGGTCAAATTTGGGTTTAGTTCAAAGTTAGCTCACATTTAGGGTCACTGCACTTTGCATTGGTCTTCGTTTCCTAGTGCACTCTATGTGTTTGTCATATTGTCTAGGAGTGCATTACCTCCTAGGGAGTCTAAGTCCTTTCATCCAATGTCCTGAAAGAGAGTGTCGTTTACAAAGAGTGGGTCACTAGTTGACGAGTCGAATTTCAATTATGATGTCACACCTGCCATTAATGAGGGGGCCGCCGATCGGTTCGGCACCATTTGCAAGAACCGATCGTTTATCAAGGAAAAGGGTTTTCATCACCCCGACGACTTCTTCCGCAAAACTATTGCGGCTAAGGGATGGCGAGCACTTTGCCAACCACCTCATCCAGCTGCATGAGTGTGGCGAGAATTTGCGAATTTTACGCCAATCTGCCTCCCACACAAGTAAGCAGCGTTCGAGTGGAGCGCTGTCGACTCGGGCATGAGTCGATCAATAGCTATTATAACTGATCATGTCCCATCGTAGCCGCTTTGATCTCGCTTTATGAGCGCCTGACCACCCCGAGGTCATTCGAAGCCTTTGACCAATGGGCGTGGCGGAGGGAAACTTACCAGCTTGAGTGCCGTGCCGCCCACTTTGGGCGCTGGGGAACATTCTACTTACATCCCTGGCAGAACCGGCATCACTTCATCACGTCGCGTCTCATTCCAACGACGAACGTGTGTGAAGTGACAGCCAAGTGTGCCCTGCTCAACTATGCCATTATTCAGGATATTCCTTTTGATGTTGGGCAGGTTATAGAGGACGCCATCCTCCATAACCGGGACGCTAAGATATGCACTCTGGGGCACCTTCTCATTTATAGCTTATGCAAATGAGCCGGAAAAATTCCCGATGACAATGAGGCGTGGTTACACCCCATCAAGGCCATTTCAGTTAAGAGAGACAAACCGGGTGTACCACGACCTAAGGGGGTCTATGATTCCCGCCATGAGCCCTCGGACGAGGACGAGCTTCACGACTATCAGGCCCGTTTTGGACTCTTGGGCGATCCCTTGTGGAGACATCGCGCCCCGTCTCACCCGCTCCACCACCACCACGCCAGCCCCTCGCTGGAGGCCGCCTCCTTCCAAATCCCTCCACACCCGAACACCCGAGGACTCTGCCTCCCCTTACCGAGCGCCATGCACCCGGACGAGACCCGTGAGCACCAAGTCCTCCTCACACAGATGGAGGGGCGCTTCGCTAATATGCGCACAAAGGTTGGTCAACCAGCCACTATTCTTTCAAGAGCAGCCAGCTGCTCCAGCCCCAACCGGGCTCACCTCCTAAATTCCCCACCCACTCACCGCTCCACCATCGCACTCGACCGTCGATCACAGGGAGTTATCTTCACCCTTTCCCCCTCAGAGTTTTCTTTCAAAGTGGAGGACACCTGGATATTTTTGTTTTGGGTGCAAGGGATCCTCGGTTTTGTGGTAGATTAGTTTTATGTTTATGCAAGGTCGTGAGTTTATTTTTTTATTTATACATGTTAGTTTACATTTCTACAGAAGTTTCATTTACGATCGTCAGCCTTAGGATAGTGGAGCTTTGTGTTAGTCATGTTTGTGTTTTTTAGGTAGGTCATATACATGTGTAGTGGTGTACTCGTGTTTAGGAGTTGCGTATGTTAGTGCCATGCTTTAGAGTAGGGATCAATTTTTTAGTCGAATCCACTTTTGTCAATGAAGAAAGGTTTCATTGGTTGTTTGAATGTTCGGGAATTAGGTTGAATAGGAGGGGGAGGCAAAGTGAATCACCTTCGGTGATTCAAGAAACCATTTCTCAAGGAGCCTATCACACTCACACACAGATGATCTTTAGGGTATGCTTAGGTACCGAGCCTGACCACTAAGATTCAACAAACTCGAGTTTTTAAACACTAAAGAGATGGGACACTGTAAATAAAAGAGGATTGCCTTCGAGCCCCAAATAAAAAAAAAAAAAAAAAAAAAAAAAATATATATATATATATATATATATATATATAGAGAGAGTAGAGAGAGAGAGAGAGAGAGAGAGAGAGAGAGACAGAGATAGAATAAGGGATATATTAGATGGTGACGCTCGAGGAATCAATGCCCTAAGTGGCCCTAACCAACTGATGGGGAGTCACCAACTAATCCCTGCTACATGGACACTTAACATAAACTTATGGGCACTAGTTTTATTCTATGTAGTGAGTAGATATATTAGATTTTGCAAACGGTGTGTTCCGATCCTTTTGTAGTTGGATTTTCCCAATTAGGCGAGTTGAACTCAAGTTTGGGGGGGCGTCGGAACATAAGTGTACACTAGAGGTCATTTATTTATATGCACATAGGGTCATTGGGAAAGGCCATTGAATATATCAGAGGCTGAGGCACTTGGCGACTTCACCGAGTTCAACCTAGTTCTTTCGAAATTCGAACACCTTTGCGAATCCTGTGAACTTCAAATAGAACGGCAGAGGTGCGAGTCGGTCTAATTTGATCATCTATCTATCACATGGGCATTATCATCGTGTTAGATTATAGTACATGAGTGTGTGTTAGGTTTGTAGGTCGTTTGCTTCGGGGACAAGCAAGAAGCTACGTTTGGGGGTATGATGAGTGCTTAAAACACTCAGGTTATACCTACGTCTGTCTTACGTTTTTAGTATTATTTTACATTTAAATACGTATTTTTATAGCTCAATATCTGATTAGTATAGTTGGTGAGTGTGCTGGTGCAACTGGTGCGAAAAGGACAGCTGTGGGAAGCAATTTTGGAGCAGAAGGAAGCAATGCATAAGGATGGCTGGAACGTCGCGACGTCCCAACGTCGCGACGTCCCCACGTCGTGACGTCTCAACGTCGCGACGTTGGGTCAACCAATACAAAAGTCAACAAGCGGCAACGAAAGCGACTTCTCAACGTCACGACGCCGGGCGGACTCGCCTTCTCATCATTGCGCAAATAAGGGTGCGTAATCGAGGTATCGGGAATCGTGACGAATCAGTGGCACTAAATCAGAAAGCAGGCGACATCGATCTTGTTAAGAGCCCTCGTGGATTATTTTTCTTTTTGCCTTTGGATATTAGAACCGATGTTTTATATATCACATATTGGTATTTTCTTATTCATGATGTTCTAGATCTATACTCTAGGGTCTTGTTGAACCCCGTCACGCTTGAATGGATTAAAGTTTCTATTAATTTATATTATTCATTGATTTATGATTCATTATCATCCGCTTTACATCCTGTGGATCAATTATACAGGATGTTCGGGCCAACATTAGCATGATCATACTCAGAGATCCGAGATTCGAGAGATGAGGATACCTAGGGATATGAGTAGAGACCTTTGGTTGATTCGTAAATGAGATATTCCCGATCCCGAAGGTGGCAATTAAGGTTAGAACATTTAAGCATTTCGGAGTACCGAGTTGGGGTAGAGATACACTCAACTCTACTAGCGAGATAGGCTAATACACCTCGAGAGAGGGTATCTCGTAAGCAAGATCACCTTGCCATTAATAAATCATAAGTAGACTGAATAATATCATCTTTAAGAAATAAATCCATCAAAGTGGCAGCAGGGAGACATAACCCTAGTTTCCATTACATAGTAATTCATTCAGATCAGTTTGTTTATTTTACTTTCAAACATTAGTACCCTTTTACACAATATGTACATCCAGATAATATTTGAAAAGTAAATCTCTGTAGTCACCACACCTATCCCCGTGGATCGATATCCGTACCATTGGGCTAATCGTATACTAGCGACGCTGCACTCGCACACATAGGCGTACATTTTACACACCACGCTCGTATCGGTCAAGACATTTGACCCACAATGAAAATATCCGAACACCGGATGATGGAAGGCGCCATCTCGAGCTAGGAAGAAGAAAGAATTGAATCTTCCAAACTAATACAAACATGTATATGGCTGAATCTAGCTCAAGAAAGCTTATGGCGAAAGCGCAGTGAGTCAAGGTGTGGGTTCCGGCGACAAAACAAGAAGAAAGCCTATTTCTCAAAGAAGAAACATGGTAATGACCAACACGGAAAGGAAAACGTTTCTACGAAGAAAAACATGGCCAAGATCAAGTGCTTCAATTGTAATACCAAAGGGCATTTTGCACGAGATTTCCCTGAACCTAAGAAGGTATTCTGGGCTATACTAAAGAAGTGAACTTTGCGTAGCTAGTTCTCGCTTTTTCTAACAACAAGATATCCTTTGTGGATTGTGCACTGTGGGCAACGGACCATGTAGCGAAGGATAGAGAGACCTTCATGGAATTTCCTCGCGAATACCACATGGAGAAAAAATGGATCTATGCCTAAAACAATAAGAGTTGCGCCTGCTGAATAGGCACATGCAGTTAGTCTGCGAATAACTTTACTATTGCATGATGTCTTCGTCAGCAGATTTGCCGAAATTTAATTTCAAGACCGGGTTTTGTTAAAACTAGGTTTTAATATGTATCTTGCTAAGAACAATATTGAATTGTCTTTAGGAACTACTTCATTATGGATCCGTTATGTATTGAACGGTTTTATTGTCATGGATACCGATTATTATGAGGTAATTGAAAGTTATTCTATGATAACGTCTTCACATAATTATGAGATTGATGTGAATTTATGGCATGCTCGGCTTGGCCATATTGGTCAAAATCGAATAGATAGGCTAGTTAAACAAGGGCTACTGCCTAATTATGACAAAATAGATCTGTTTACTCGCGGAGCACCGCCTCGGCCGTAAAAAGTACCAAAAAACCATTTGCAAAGGAACCGTGAGCGCACTTCCTTTGCAATTGGTCCATTCCGACATATGTGGTCCAATGAATGTGAGAGCAAGGCATGGGGCTTATTATTTCATCACATTTACAGATGATTATACTCGCTTCGGTATTGTCTATTTGATAAATCATAAATCAGAGGCAATAAGTTGCTTCCAAAGCTATATGAGATTAGTTGAGAATCAATTAGATAGAAAAATAAAAGCATTAAGAACCGATCGAGGTCGTGAATATTTGTCTGATCAATTTAGACAACTATGTGATGAAAAAGGAATTCAACATTAGTTGACTATTTCAAGGACTCCACAACAAAATGGTGTTGCGGAAAGAAGAAATAGAACGCTCCTTGAAATGGTTAGGTCTATGATGGCACAGGCAAATTTGTCAATCACTTTGGGATGACCATTAACCGCTACATTTATCCTTAACCGGTGCCTAGCAAGTCGCCTCCCACTACTCCATACAGTTATGGACAAAAGAAAACTCCGACCTAAGTGTTTTAAGACCTTAGGATGTGTGCATTATGTTCTTAATACCTCACACCCACATGGTAAACTAGGGTGCCCTGGAAAGAAATGTACTGCAAGATAATACTTAACATTCGGAAGGGTATGTGTTTATAGGTGAACACAATATGGGAGTCTCACAGAATTTGAATCACGAGATGTCACATTCTTAGAGAATGATTTTCCTCAACAAGGTGATATCAATAAAGACTTGTCTTTCTATGAGACCATGGATTTTGGTGATCAAGACTCACTTCATTCGAGTGGGAGCATTTTAGGAAATATGTTTCTAACTCCAAGTGCGAATGATAATGATCTTGATCAAAAAAGAAGTAATCCAAATAGGAGTACTCAAACACTTAATGATCCTGGTCCAAGTGGGAGCAATTTGAGGATATTAGAGGAACTGCTCTTCCGTAACCTAAATTCGCGACGTAGTGGTAGACAAGGCATTCCCGTCGTTGTTTCGACATCGAGGGTGGTGAAGCCAGAAATATTGGCTACACAAGATAAAGATGAGCCAAGGAATGTCACAGAGGCTCTCTCGGGCCCTGATAAGGAAAACTGGACAAAAGCAATGGAGGAAGAAATGGAGTCTATGAGATCAAATCAAGTTTGGGAACTTGTTGATCTTCCGAAAGGACGCAAGGCCATCGATTAAATGGGTTCTCAAAATAAAGCCGTGAAGGCTTGATGGGTACAATTGATAAATATAAGGCTAGACTAGTAGCGAAGGGCTGGCTACCACAACAGAAGGAATAGATTATGAGGAAACTTTTTCTCCTGTTGTGAGATTCACCTCAATTCGTTTGATACTAGCTATCGTAGCAAGTATGGATCTTGAATTACATCAAATGGATGTAAGGACAACATTTCTAAATGGTGATTTAGAAGAGGAAATCTACATGCAGCAGCCTGTAGGTTTTGTTAACGAAGGCCAAGAAAATAAAGTTTGTAGACTTTGAAGTCCATATATGGCCTAAAGCAATCTTCAAGACAATGGTATATTCGTTTCCATAATACGATCATATTAAATGGTTTTATTATGATTGACGAAGATCATTGTGTATATATAAAAGGATCCATGGACAAGTTTATAATTATGTCATTATATGTTGATGATATACTTACAGCTGGTAATAGCAAGGAGTATGTAAATGAAATTAAAGGATGGTTATCATCCAATTTCGAGATGAAAGATATGGGTATCGCTATATTCTTGAGCAGATCTCCGTGAGATCGTTCAAAGAAATTATTGTCTCTGTCACAAGAGTCGTACATCAATAAGATCCTTGAATGATTCCAAATGCAGCATTCCAAACCCATCGATACTCAGGTGAAGGTCTTAGCCGAAGAATGTGCCCTAAAACTCCACAAGAAGAAGAGTATATGAGGAAAGTTCCCTATACAAGTGTGGTTGGAAGTCTAATGTATGCCATGATGTGTACAAGACCTGATATTTGTTTTGATCAAGTGGCATGATAAGCCGATATCAGTCCAACCTGTGACCAAGATATTTGAAAGCGCTTAAAAGGATACTATACCAAAGAACCATACTTATTCATTGTGTTACCGAAGGAAATGATATGCAATTAAAAATACACCGATGTCGATCGGGGGAGGAGACTTAGATGAGATAAAAAGTCTACCGGGGTACATTTTTCTTACCCAACAATGGCGCTATATCATGGAGTAGTAAGAAGCAATCCCGCATAGCCTTGTCCACAATGGAAGTTTCGACCTAGCTTTTTCCTCGTCGGCAGCATGTTAGCATTGTGGCTCAAAAGTTTTTTTGATCACTTGGGTGTAAATGCTAAAAGTGTCGATTCAGTCTTAGTGAACTGTGATAGTCAAGCAAAGAATAGCATACACAAAAGGGACCCTAAGTATCATAGCAAACCAAACACATAGTTATAAAGTATAACTTTGTAAAAGACATGGTTGCACACAAGAAGGTGAACATAGAAGCATATTACGCGTGAAATGGTTGCAGACCCCTGACAAACCGATTCTCAAGATATATTTATAAAGCATGTGAAATCTCAAGGATTGCGTAGAATATGATATACTTATTGTAATGTTTCCCAACAATGTTCATGTTGTATTAATGTTCAAATAATAAATATGTTTGTTACAAGCCTACACATATGTGTGAGTGTTTATTTTTGTAATACACTCTCGATTTATTGAAAAGTATGTCGGACAGATAAAGAGATTAGCCCTCTCACACTGGTAATCGCCTCTCATTAATTTTTAGTAGTTAATGAGAGATGAGACAATGTTAAGCTTATTATCTAAGTGATAACTCAGAGCCAAGCTTAAAATATGAATGTCGCCTGTTAACAAACAAAGCATGAGATCTTATTAAAGATTGTAAGTGAATTAATAAAAAAATCACTTTATCTGTCTATGTTGCCAGATTTGAGTTCTAATGAACATGAAAGAAGTAGACAAGAGAACTCAAGTTAGACATTAAGAATGTCTGAACCATTATCTGTACGGTATTAATACATTACATAAAGACATACACTCCATGGGAAAGGAGAAAATACCGTAACACGTGTTTCATACCATGTGTGCAAATAATGACCAATATAGGTACTCAAAGCTCAGATCTCAGCTTTGATGTGTGAGACCTTAAGAGCAGCCTTTATCGCACCCTATGAATCTATTCTAATTCTTAAGACTTAATTTAATACTTCATATTTTAGAATGTTACCAAAGGACTACATGAGATTCAATTTTAACTGGGCACTAACGAAAAAAATCAAATTAAATTAAAGTTAAGAGATTTGAGAAAAGAGGAAGATCATTAAACGTATCACATTTTGTTTGTATTCACCTGTATACCAATTATAGAGTGTCTATAATTGTGAATACAATATATGATATATAAGATTGAGATCGTTTGAGATTTGAATGTGATAAAATGATCTAGAGTACTGCATACTTAAGTCTACTCATGATCTTTTGTCTGTCGAAGCTATATATTCCTAATGCATGTATAGCAAAGAGCTCAAAGTATGCTGGTCACACGATCTATTTTTCTTGTATGAATTGGTAGAGAGTATAAGAGATGATGTTCTCTTATAAGATATTGAGAGAGAGCATGGATCCCATTTCGTGCGAGTGGGAGATGTTGGATTTTAGGGTTGGGTCGCCCAAAATGGGTCCATGACCCATGATCCATGACCCAACTTGTTTTTTTGAATATAAGTGGCAGTTAAATGGAAGTTAACTAGCAGTTAATAAAAAATAAATAAATAAATATACAAAATCTCTCTCATCTTCTATAAGAGAAAATACTGCACTCTCTAATCTCTACCAAAGAAAAAGAACTTTAGATTGTGGAAATGAGTGGCATTCATTTATGTAATGGTCACTATTTGATCCAGTGAAGCAAACAAGATCTCCATATTCCGCTGTAATTCTTTCTCTGGTATGTATCCATTATCTTTATAATTTAATTCATCAAACGGGATGGACATGAATGGCTACAAAAGTAAACGTAATGGGTATCTTAGGATCCAAAAAAAGTTTAGGAGCAAAGTGGGATATACACATAAAAAAAACTCAAGAACATTTGTACACCTTATCCCAACAAAATAAAAATAAAAAGTTTTGTAGTTAGTCTTTTTTCTCATTTTATTCTTTCTTATTCTCAAAGTTCTATTGTTGTATCAAATACAAGCATACATTTGGTCATTCATTTTTTATTTTTTATTATTAGCTTAAGAAAGTATGTCTCTTTTAGTGGGAAAAAAAAATTAAAATTGTTATGCGCCAAACTGAACTTAAATATTAGACATGAGTTTTATCTCTCTAAACATTCTCATGATTTTTATTAATCTCACTGACAGGCGGCACCCATTTGTCGCATTCACGTTGTTGTTCCTGGAGTAAAATACCGATTGGATCTCGTTATAAGAAGTCAGGAAGAGCAATACCAAGAGCTACCACCAAATTGGTTTAATACCCGCTTCCCGGCTTAGCCTCCGTGGTCATTTCTGACATCAGATCTGGTTTCTCGATACCGACAAGATCAATGGGGTTTGTACAAAGTGCACCTTGTTCTATTCCACATCCACTTGCATTACTCTTCTTCCTATGATGTATTCCTCGAAGATGTACGTAAGGAAAGATGGAGTCGATCATGTGTGGTCGAAGAAGTGTACGAGAGCCCCATATCTTAATAATCGGCATGAAAGCTGACTCACATTCAGCCTCATTTGAGATGATTATTGAACCAAGAAAGGGAATTAAGGAATGTGGGGTTGGTCTAGTCTACGCATCGATGAAGATGATCGAGTTGCAACATCAATCCGTATATGATCCAATTGACTCAATCTTCTCCTTTCTAATAAGTCAACTCGGCCCTCGAGGAAATCCATGACGGGAACCCAGCTGGTGCCGGGATGCCCGAGTCGTCACCGGGCGCCTCGAATCACATGATTCGACTCGGCCACTATACTCGCCGATGAAGGAACCCCCGTGTTGGAACCGCTTGCTCGAGGATCACTGGAATTAGATATGCGACCGCTAAACGCCCGAAATTAATGTAGGCATTAACAAGGATATCCCCTTGATCAGAGAAACAAGCCGTGCGATTCCCATAACATCTCTGGGTGGGTCAGGTTTCCCTTTTTTTTTTTCTTTCTTTCTTTTGTTTCTTATATGATTTTGAGTAGATGCCTTTGTTGAATATTCAAAAGTGCCCACATCTCCACGTCTCTTAATAGTGTCCTATTATTTAGGAAAGTCTTCATGTTTATTTATTTAATTGTTAGTAGGAGAGACCACTTTTTGTTTTTAGTTAATGTAGTAAATGGGGAGAGTTAGTGGGTCAAGTTCGTTTTTTATTTTTAATCTTATTTATCTCTTGTAAGACTATTCAAGTTAGTGTTTTTTATTTTTTATTTTATTATTCTTGTAAGCCTATTTATGTGCATTTTAATGTTTGAAAAAATAATGAGTCTTTGGTAGTCGAATGATTACTCGTCCTTCAACAAGTTTTGACCAATAGCTAGGACTCAACAAAAAAAGTCTTTGGTTGTCGTGTCATAAATTGTGTCAACCGGCGTGGCACCTTGATTCCAACCCTCGAAAATTATGGATAGTCGATGGTTACAACAAGGTAAATAATCTAATTGAGCAATATCTAGTGAAGTGCTGCGTAGGCTTCTTGAGGAGGAGTCAACGTGGGAAGATGTAGTTGTTCTACATAAGCATTTCCCTCACTTGAACCTTGCGGGCAAGGTTCATGTTCGAGAGGAGGGTGATGATAAGCACGCTATTCAGAGGTTAAAGCGTATGAGTAAACCCAACTCCCAATACTTTGATTATGTGCTCAATACTGATAGGCTCTTAAATTCAACTACTAATTCCGCTAATGTACGGGCCTACAAGTAATATAGTAGACTCAAGGAGTCCGGATATCGAACCACAGGGAGTTGGGTGTTAACTACTGGAAGTAGGATGTTCTTCCTCACATATCCAAGTTAGTAAAAGACTCGGGAATTGAGAAATCTCGAGGAAGAAAACAAACTATCAAGGGAAAACAAGATTAAAATTATGTTTAAGGAAAAAGTTATCGAACAAAGGTATTCAGTGGTTTTGATGTAAATGGATAATCCCCAAAGGTTAAGGCATCTCTCGCGTTCTTCAACTGGAGATATGCTCATGATCTCACAATTAACATTAGCCTCTCTCAAAGCTAAGGATCTATCGACAGGAACCATGTATATTGCTTCTACCAACCCAAGTCCTAGTGATGTATTGAATGAAAAGAGATCTCTCCACCATGTCCATACCTTGTCATCTCTATTATCTAAGAGAAATTATGTCGATTCACCTAGGTCTAACCCATCACGAGCACTTCTCAAATCTTGTAACAGTCACAAAACAGATGACTATTTCTTTGGTGATTTCATTTTATGATCATAACCTAAACTCCTTAAGGAAAATATTTCATCATTTCGGGTGATCAAATCATGTCCTAAAATTTAGAAAAATCAAGAAACTCAAGTTTGCGCTTTGTGCTTTTCGGGTGTTCAAAGAAGCAAATTAATGAGTTTGGTTTTTTTAAACTTATCAACGCGTGTTTTTTGGGAGTTTTAAATTTTTTGACATTATCTACACTCCTTAAAATTAAATTTATACACTGGAATTATTAAAATATAATTTAATTTATATTTTTTAAAATTCACTAAAGTGACTCAGATCCGCATGGTCGGTCAGACATATGTGCCTAACCCACCCGATTTCGAAATTAAGTTTTGGGCTAGCAAATCTCGATTCTAGCCATTGAGCCTTGGTTTTTATGAAACTTCAGGATGTTAATTTGATGAAGGTGGCATGCAAAACTTGATTCCAAATTAAAATATTAACCTGATGACACATTCTTGTATGACCAAAATGGAAATCAACATGCCTCAATTTTTTTTTTTTTTTTAAATGTTCAAAGGAATCAATTGACATGTAATTTAAAGGGTGAATTAATTATGAAACATAAGATTTTAATTTAATTTGATTAAATTTAAAATTTGAAATTTTGCACTTAAAAGCCAAATGGGTTAAAGAGACTACAATATGACAATCTTAATTCAAGAGTTGACAATTGGAATTTTGGGTGCCAAAGAATTAGAACGAGGTGGTTTATTTTTTTAAAGTTAAACTTAGGATGTCGACATATCTTTAATTATTGCTTGTAAATATGCTATGTGTGCAGAAATGCTACTATATCGGGTTATGGACTGAGATAAATGGAACTCCACGAAGATCTCTCTTTATCTCGCATTGGTCACTGGGGAACCATCACCCGTCCCTATAATCGAAGGCTACCATTCAGATGGCCCAACCCTCGCACCCGTGACCGATCGTACCCGGCCCCCGATGGATCGATATCTCTCAAGGCCCAAATTTCGGACTCAATCACTTTGCTCAGTAGGGATGGCGTAGTCACCAAACTCCCTAACGCTCCCTGAGCCTGATCATTGTAATGCAGTCTACACTGTCCCACGGTCTCGAGCAACTGCCACTCTCGGGAAGCTACACTAACCGCACTCCCTCGCGGACTTCCGACCAGTATCGCCTCACTACATTTGCCTTACCAAGATGGTAATGCAAAGTAAAGTCATAAGCCTCTAGGTATTCCATCCATCTGTTTTGCCTCATACGCCGTGTGAAAATATACTTCAAACTTTTTGTGGTCTGAAAAACACTGCGAACTGCTCACCATACAAATAGTGGCGCCAAATCTTTAAGGCAAAGACAATAGCTACCAACTCCAGATCATATATAGGGTAATTGTGCTCATGATTCTTTAGATGTCTGGAACCATAATCTATAATCTTCCCAGACTGCATCAAGACACAACCCGGTCCGTCCTTAGAGGCATCACAAGATAAATCGTGTACCTGTCCTTGTTCCCGACTATCGTATCAGAGCCGGCAAGCCTCCTTTTCAACTCTTGGAATGCCTTCTCACACGTGTCATCCCACTCAAACTCGAATTTCCCTTCCGGTCAATCTAGCTCTCATAGGTGTCGGTAGTCGGGAGAAATCCTCAATAAATCTCCCAGACACCGCCAATCCCAAGAAACCCAGATATCTCAAAGACCGACTTCGCTCCCAACTCATACCCTCTACCTTCCTGGTCTACTGGCCACCCGGCCGACACGACGTGTCCCAATACTCTTCACCTCGCAAGCCAAAACTCGCCTTTACCGAATCCCGCATACAACTGATGGTCCCTCGAGTGCCCGGAGAAACACCCCGCAAATGATCCCCATGCTCTTCCTTAGACCGGGAGTAGATCAAGATGTCGCCAACAAAGACCACAACAAAACCGATCTAAATAGGGTCGAATACCTGCGGCGCATGAGATCCATGAATGCCGATGGCGCATTCGTTGACCCAAAAGGCATCACTGTGAACTTGAAATGCCCATACCACGTCCTCAACGCTGTCTTAGGGATATCAGTCTCCCTAACTCTCAACTGATGATAACCGGTAAAAGGTTCATTCGAGTAGATTCCTGGGCGCCTTCGTGATGATCAAACAAGTCATCAATCCTCTGTAGCGGATGTACCGATTCTCGATCGTAACCCATTCAACTGTCGGTAATTAATGCATATCGAAGGGTCTTGTCTTTCTTCTTCGCAAATAGAACCGGAGTGCTCCAAGGTGAAGTGCTCGGTATAATAAAAACCTTTGTTCAACAATTCAAGTAGCTTGGACTCGAGTTCCCGCAGAACTCCACCGGCAAGGCATCCTATGAGGAGTCATAGAAATGGGCGACGGACCAGGGTGTAACTAATTGATAAAGTCCACATCCCTACACGGAGGTAATCCCGGTAGCTCATCCAGAAAAACATCCTCATACTCGTAAACTACTCGAAGTAGATTTAATTCCTGTCTCACCTCGTCCTCCAAGGTAAGGCTTGCTAACCAACCCATCAACTGTCCACTCCACTGAGACCGGCACCGGTGGGTACCGCGCTCCCCCGAAACCATCATAATATCATCATCTGTAGGCGGTAACCCACCTACGATCACAATCAATGACGACTCTATAGGTCGTCAACCAGTCCTTCCTAAGGATGACCTCAAACTCCGATATGTCCATGACCCTCAGGTCCACAGTGAGTAGAATCTCTAAGATCTCTAACTCACAATCCCAACATATCTGATCAATCCTCGCCCTAGTCCCTAGGGGAGAAATCACGTATAATGGCTCATCCAAGGTCTCCACCTCTAAGCCAAAACTTTTCTCACATTATGCAACAATAATCATGAATATGATGCATCCGAATTTAAACAACACTCTTGTGAGAGCGAAACGTGCACCCTCGCATATCGACCACCTGCAAGCCCGCCCTAAGGCATTCACAACATATAAACGCCCTAGGTCCTTAAGTGCCAGCCCGAAGTTCGCCTTGACCTCGAATTCCTTACCCCGGCCCTCTCGCCTATCTATGTAGCCAAAGGCGCCAGGCAAAGACCCCCGAGACTAATAATATTGGTCCCTCCGCCCGCATCGCGAAGGAACAAACTATGTTCGCACCTGTCCCACTGATGACTGGGACTGCGCTGTCCCATAACTCGGGATCCCCGCCAGGACAATCCCGCTTTCATGTGCCTAGCCGAGAAGAATGAAACATGTCATCGCCCTACTGGTCCTAAGGTTTAGGCGCTGTGGGACGTGTAAGTCCTCCGTCTTCTTTCCAACCTCAAGAAGGTTGATTCTCCTTCCTCTTCCCACCGACACTCGCATCCCGAATTCCCCATGCGTCCTCCATCTCTCTATGGCCAGAGCTGTCCCGACCATAGAGTCCATGTCCTATAGGCGGAGGCCCACAATCTTGCCCCGAATGAACAACTTCGGTCCATTCTCAAATCTCCTGACCTTGGCCATTTTTGTAGCCACATAGTCATCACCAAAACATGCCAACTGAGTAAATCTGGCCACGTACTCCATCATTGTCATCGTTCCTTGCTTCAGCTCTATGAACTCTTAGGCTTTTGCATGTCTAGTAGTGGCTGGAAAATACTTGCTCATAAAGAGCCCATGGAACTCGCCTGTCATTGCCTCCTAAGTCCTGTGAGGTCCTAACCTAGTTCCACCCACACTATGGACTCACCCTAGCCGGAACACGCCTGTACTGAGCTTAATTCTACATCTCGAGGTGTAATATCTATAGCCTCCCAATAACTTTCAACTGCCGAACCATCAAGTCCGCCATCGGATTCCTCCCGTGAACGTCGAAGGATGTCGTGGACTTAAACCTCCGAGGTTACTCGAACCTCCCGACTACCAGTCGCGACTAGCCTACGCAATAGCAAAGAGCCGCAACCCCAACAAATCTCAAGCAAAGTTCTCACGTCAAAAATCAGTGGTGCCTAACCTCGCACCTCGTGGATCTAATTCTGACAACCTCGTCCTTGACTTGCCATCTACACATATCAAATGACAACAACTTTATTCAATTTCATTTCCAGTCTAACTAGTAACGCACATGCCAATTACTAATAGACTTGACATCCATGAACCGACCCGTTCATCACCTAAGTGGTGCTAATTACCAACCACTCATTTTTATTTATTTCAATAAAATTCAACACTTTCTGGTTCATTTGCGTGCACTTTTCCCAAGACTTTAAGTTTCCTTCTGCTGAATTGAGATACTTATATTTACATGGATACAATTTGAGATCATTGCCCAATGATTTCAATGCAGAGAATCTTGCTCGCTTAAGTATGCCTTATAGTCATTGTAAACAACTCTGGAAAGGAAGAAAGGTATCATTATGATTTATTCTTCTTCTTTTTAATTTTTTCTTTCCCCCCAATGTTCAAGTGATTTTAAATCATTTCTTTTCTTTTATTTCATGGCAGATATGGTAAACTTAAAAATCCATCGATCCGAGTCACTCTGAGCATTTAATGTAAACACCAAATTTCTATGGGCTTGTTAACCTAGGAGCAATTAGTTTTCCAAGGTTGTACATCTTTGCAAGTACGTTTCACCTTATCCATTGGACTCTTGCAGTCTAAGGCTCTGATTCGAGACCTGTAAAGGCTTAATAGCCTTCCGTAAAGCACTCAGGATCCGAAATCCCTTGAAACCTTCATTCTTTCTGATTGCTTGAACATTATCTCTGCTGTGGGAAAAGGCCACCTCCTTCCCCGTCCGTTGGGTCGGGTTCCATTTTGGTCGAATGAGCCGCTTAATCTCTTTGTCAAATCTAAACCTAAGTGAACGCTATACACAACCGAGTCGGGCTCGCAATATCGTTTCGCTCTTCCACCTGAGACATTAATTTTAAATGGGAATGACTTTGTTACTTCCCACCGGGTCGTATCACCAACTTTCTCTACCGATGGATCGAGTTAAAAATTGCCGCAGACTTCTGGGCACTACCAGCTTCCATCCAAAGATGAGTATATATAGGGTGCACATAATCGCAGACAAAGATCAGCGCTTCAAACCAATCACTTTACTCATCGCTATGATTGCCAAATTGAAGGACCATCCTGCATATCCCAACTCTTGAGGTGAGATTTCTCTCTAAATTCAACAAGAAGATTGTCAAAGTATAAAATAAAAAAGGTAAACAAAATAAGGGCATAAATTCTCCCACTATAGATAATCTACTTTGCTCCTAACTTTTTCCAAATTCCCAAGATACTTTTAACGTTTACTTTCGCTCAACATGCCTTGTCATAGAAAAGGACACGGATAGACAAATGCCCGTTAAATACTTCATACGTGTCAGAGTTTTTAACATAATTGTAACTTCTTTTAATGGGATGGACATAAATGGCTATAAAAGTATACGTTATGGGTATCTTAGGATCCAAAAAAGGTTTAGGGGCAAAGTGGGATATGCACATAAAAAAAACTCAGGAACATTTGTACACCTTATCCCAACAAAATAAAAATAAAAAGTTTTGCAGTTGGTCTTTTTTCTCATTTTATTCTTTCTTATTCTCAAAGTTCTATTGTTGTTTCAAATACAAGCATACATTTGGTCATTCATTTTTATTAATTATTATTATTATTATTGGCTTTAGAAAGTATGTCTCTTTAGTGGAAAAAATTAAACAGCATGCACTCAAACTGAACTTAAATATTAGACATGAGTTTTATCTCTTAAAACATTCTCATAATTTTCATTAATTCCCAGCCTGATTGCAAGTGGCAGCCATTGAGTATAATACCAGATTGGATCTGTTATAAGAAGTCAGGAAGAGCACACAGTAGAGCTACCACCAAATTCGTTTAATACCTGCTTCCGGCTTTTGGCCTCCGTGTTGTCACTTGTAACTCAGCGTTCTGCTGCATCCGGACAGTATCAATGGGGTTTGTACAAAGTGCACCTTTGTCTCTCATTCCACATCCAGTTGCAGTACTCTTCCTATGATGTATTCCCCTAAAGATGTACGTATGAAGGATGGTGTCAGATCATGTGGCTGAGTTATGTACGATTTCCCATTTCTATCAATTGGCATAAAGTGACTCACATTCAGTTCTCATTTGAGATGATTATTGAACCAAGACGGGGAATTAAGGAATGTGGGTTATCTAGTCTACAGTACTGATGAAGATGACTGGGGATTTGCAACATCAATCCAGATATGATCCAATATGACTCCATCTTCCTTCTAATAAGTCAACTGTCCTTGAGGAAATCACATAAACCCAGAGGAACCGGATGCTCTGAGCTGGTTGTTGGCTCTGAATTAGATGATTGTGATTCTGAATACTATACTGCTGATGAAGGGGAACCCTGTGTTGGAACTGCCTGCTCTGAGGATCACTTGGAATTAGATATGCGACCGCAGAAACGCTTGAAATTAATGTAGGCATTAACAAGGACATCCCTTGATCAGGAGAAACAAGCCAGGCGATTCCCATAACATCTCTTGGTGGGTTGTGTTTCCTTTTTTGTTTTCTTTTGTTTCTTATATGATTTTGAGTAGATGCCTTTGTTGAAGAATGATTCAAAAGTGCCCACATCTCCATGTCTCTTAATAGTGTCCTATTATTTAGGAAAGTCTTCATGTTTATTTATTTAGTTAATTGTTATTAGGAGAGACCACGTTTTATTTGAGAGTTTTTAGCTAATGTGGTAAATGGGAAGAGTTAGTGGTGAATGGGAGAGTTAGTAGGTCATTTATTTATAATCTTATTTATCTCTTGTAAGCCTATTCAAGTTAGTTTTTTATTTTTATCTACAAAATTATGTTGATTCACCTAAGTCTAACCTATCACGCACTTCTCAAACCTTGTAACAGGTCACAAACATATTGACTTGGTTTTTCTTGTGATTTATTTATGGAATCATAATTTAAACTCCTTAAGGAAGATATTTCATCATTTTGGGTGATAAGATCATGTCCAAAAAAATTTAGAAAAATCAAGAAACTCAGGTCTGCGTTTTCTGTGTTTTCTAGGTGTTCAAAGAAGCAGTCCACGAGTTTGGTTTTTTTAAACTTATCAACGCGTGTTTTTTGGGAGTTTTAAATTTTTTGGCATTATCCACACTCCTTAAAATTAATTTTATAAACTGGAATTATTCAAATATAATATAATTTATATTTTTTAAAATTCAGTAAAGTGACTGCATCTGCATGGCTGGGCTGTAGTATGTGCATAACCCACCTGATTTCGAAATTAAGTTTTGGGCTAGAAAATCTCGGTTCTAGCCATTGAGCCTTGGTTTTTATGAAACTTGAGGATGTTAATTTGATGAAGGTTGCATGCAGAACTTGATTCCAAATTAAAATATAATTTTTAACCTGATGACATTCTGGTATGAATTCAAAATAAACCCAACATGCCTCAAATTTTTTTTAAATGTTCAAAGGAATCAATTGACATGTTATTTAAAGGGTGAATTAATTATGGAACATAAGATTTTAATTTAATTTTATGAAATTAAAAATTTGAAATTTTGCACTTAAAAGTCAAATGGGTTAAAGAGACTACAAATAAGACAATCTTAAGTCAAGAGTTGAATTGAACTTTGGGCCAAATAATTAGAACGAGGTGGTTTATTTTTTAAAGTTAAAACTTAGGATGCCGACATCTTTTAATTATTGCTTTAGAAACATGCTAAGGGTGTATGAACAAGCATGATGGTTGGTTATGGACTGAGCCCAATGATGATTAAGCATATGCATGTTTTTCTTTTATGGTAAATAGGGCCTATGAGTCCCTACCTCTCTCTATCAATCCCTATTGTCTTCTTCACCTTAACTCTCAAATGTAAACTGAGGCCTTTATAAATGCAATTATATTGCATAAGATTAGGTTAGATTGAAGATGCAAAGGAGAAAGGAGTAGGAGGCACCATGAAGAAGAAAAACCTAGTCAAACCATGGTTAGGTTAGATTGTAATTTTGAATTATTATTTCTTTTTGGGGATGTAATTCATGCATATCCTAGGTTTGACCTAGTCAATTCCTTCATGGCTTGAGGAAATGACATTAGAGAAGTCCATAACCATAACAGATGGTTAGTGAACTATCTTTTAGTATATAGTATTATATGATGAAAAGACTATAAATGCATGCTTATTAATAAATCGATGAGACTTAAATATGAAATCCCTCGGTTAAACAACATTAAACCTTAAGTCCTCCATTAATATGACTAGAATTAGAGTTCTTTTAGAGTTGTGGTTGTTGGGTAAACCCAAGCTCTCTTTACATGAATATGTTCAAACCATGGAAACATGTTTTCCAGATTAATAGGTCGGGTTTAACTAAACTCATTGGTTTGTCAGTAAAAACCCAAGGTCGATGGCTCGAGACAAGCCAGAGAGGTATATAAGAGATGTACACATGTCAAAGAGTTGATAACCTGATGATGGTGCATACATCAATCATTTGATAGCACTGGATTCGATAATTGCAAGTAGATGCAATTGGTACATATGATACCTACCTTTTGACTTGAGGTGATTTGTTAGGTAAACCCGCTGGGTCAAGGTGAGATCGGATATCGACCTACCAGAGAACTTCCATATGTTCTTTCAGGTTCATAGTGAGGGTTATGAATCCGCAATAAAATAGTAAGAGCCATAATACGTTTATTAAAGATGTAATAATCTGTATTCTAAGTACAATCTAATAATATCTCTTTTTACTTCTAGGTTGTTAGAACCAACATCATGTCTTCAAACGTGAACCTACGATCCATTCTGGATAACAACAAATTGACAAGCCTAAACTTCTTGGATTGGTTTAGAAACCTAAAAATTGTTCTTAGGGTTGAAAAAATAGCATATGTCCTCAATAAGCCACTTCCCAAATCCCCACTTGCTGATGCATCTGATAGTGATCAGAATGAGTATCAGAAGCATATAGCTGATAATGAGATAGTGAGTTGTATCATGCTTGCATCTATGACCACTGAGCTTTAGATGCAACACGAAACTATGGAATCATTTGACATAGTCATCCATCTTAGGGAGCTATTTGACAAGCATGCAACATCTGAAAGGTTCGAGATCTCAAAGCTACTCGTTAGCACCAAGAAGAAAATGGGGACATCTCCAGTGCAGCATGCATTGAACATGAATACTTATATTGAGAGATTGGGTTAGTTGGGTTTTGTAATGGACCATGAATTAAGTATAGACTTGATTCTATCCAGCCTAACTGGTAACTTTGCACAGTTTGTGGTTAATTATCAAATGAATAGCAAAGAAACCACCATTCTAGAGCTAATCAATCTACTCAAGGCAGTTAAGCCCATCTTGAAAAATGAGCTGGCTAAAACTGTGATGCTTGTGGACTCTTCTGTTTCTAAGAAAGATTCTAAGAACAAGAAGAAAAAGAAAAGCCCATGGAATCAAAGGAAGGTATAACCAAGAAGAAGGTTAGGGAGGCAGCACCAAAAGGCACTTGCTTCCACTACCATAAGGATGGCCATTATAAGAGAAACTGCAAAGCCTATTTGGGGTCCTTGAAGAAAAAGGCATCGGATGCCCCATCTACTTCACTATCCATGACAACAAACGATCAAAACAAGATAGTGTGAAACCCTCATATTTGTGGCATTGTCGCATTAGCTAAATAAATGAGAGACGCATGGCTAAGCTACACAAGTGTGGAAACTTAGGGTCATTTGATTATAAATCATATGACACGTGCGAATCTTGTTTATTAAGCAGGATGACTAAGTTATCCTTTAAAGGAAAGGGTGAGTGGGTGATATGTGTGAATTGTGTTAGCATTTTTAGTATAATTTTCATGTGTTTTATGCAACTAAATGCTAGATTCACACCATTATCTCTTAGGAAAACTCTAATCCCCCATTTGCTTATGTTTTGGCAGTTTGTAAGGAAACTAAGCAAAGTGATGGAAGAATGTTTTTAAATGAAGTTGCTAATTGTCGAGAAGCAAATTTTTGTTCACAGTACATGCTGAAGAGAAAAGAGATGATTTACAAGTCCAACCTCAAGTTCACTGACGCGTAAGATATCGTCAATGAATAAAGGTTTGCCACAAAGAAGTCTACTATTCGGGTCATAATGAAGAGATTGTTGGTGAACAGCTGTTTCAGCCTATCAGATGGACATGATATTTTGACTATTTATGAGAATTTGTTATTACAGGATGATTTGCATGTTTATTATATATAATGTCTTGAATAATATTATTAATTAACTAAATGTCCCTAATCGGTTATTGTTATGGGAATAACAATGAATTAAGATTAGTATAAAGTTTGGATTGATATTCATGGGATGAATATGTATGAGATACAAACTGTATTTATATCTATTTGTTGAGAATAAGTATTGGATGCACCTGCCTGGGATTACACATGGATCAAAGTCATAAGTTAATCTCTAATAGTTGTGTCATTAAACTTTGACCTCGAGATCGCTATATAGTTCTCAACATAAGGAATATCAGGTTTTGATATAATCAAACGTTGTCTTTAATGGATGACTATAAGCAGTTATAATGGAACATAATAAGAATTATGTAAAGGGAGATATGAACGATTAAGATGGAATTCATTCCTCTGCTATAAGAGAGATATCTCCGGACCGAAGAGCCGCATGGTCGTGCTCAAATGAATTGACGGAGACTGTAATGTCATTTGTTTAGTCAATCTAATTTGCTCTTTGGTAATCAAAGATGTAACGTATATAAGGTCAATTTTGTCCATGCCTTATATTCTATCAAGATATCATGAGACAAAAGGATTATGTCATTAGCTATATTAAGGGTTGTCTCTATCGCTTAACTTTCATTTAATCCTCATGTAGCCATAATGTCTCGCTGTGAGGCCACTTATGACTTGTAGATCAAAATGTGATTTGTGCCTACCCGCCATCAAAAAAGAATGAACCTAGGGCTCATTAATAAGGAACTAATAATAAATTCTGCTATGGTTTTTCACTCTTCGTAGTAAATAACAAATAACAATTAGTTGTTATTTAAATTCGAATTTAATTTTGAGAAAGTTTGAATTCGTGATTTAAATTATAACAAATAATTAATTTGTTATATTTTCTTATTGGATAAGGAAATAATCTGTAAAGAGTTTTTATTTATTTATTTATTTTATGTGAATTTAAATTGTTATTATTTAAAAGAGTTTTAAATATATAATAACATAAATTCGTTTCCTTATCTGATAAGGATTTGAATTAAATTTATTATTTAAAAGAGTTTTTTTAATATAATAATATAAAATTTGTTTTTGATTTAAACCCTAGACTTATATAGATATATATATGGAGACATATATATTTTGCAGTAGCTGCCTTTTTACTCCTAAGAATAACCAAAAACAGAGAGAAAGAAAAGAAAAACCCTAATTTCGTTTTGAGAAGATGAACCTGAACTAGCATTCAACAATATCGTTCATTATTTGTTCGTGTGTGGATACCGTAGAGGCTTGCCGCTGTAGTGCCGCAAAGACTTTCAAAAATCCGAATAAACCAAGACGCACTTTGAAGGCTTGATTTAATCGACTACAAAAGGTAAGTTTCGTTTACCCTTCCTTTAGTTTTTATGAAATGCATGTGATCCTTGGTGGGTTAAGGGATAAAAAATTTTAAATTCCGCTGCATTTATGCTCCAATCAGATTGGATATTATGCCCATGACCCCAACAGAGATGAGTAAGCAAAAGATGACACATGTGTTCGCCACGACGAAGAAGCCTTTGTCGCAGTGAAGGACGGTGGGCTGGAGCAGCAAATTTAGATTTTTGAGCCCATCATTGGCCCATTTTATAAAACATATAAATAGATGTTCTTTAGACATTTTGAGAGTTCGAACTTTGAGAGATAGAGGCTCTCTCCTAGGGTTTTTCCTCTCCTTGAAGCTTGTTCCATTTTCTAGGATTAAATTTCTTTAGATTTCTATTAGTTTTAGGTTTGTTTTATGAATTCTTTGGTTTATAATTAATGGCTGCTAGGGAAGTGACCTGTGGAGGCGGATTTCACTGAGCTCAGGGATTGAAGTCATTTTCAGTTTAAACCTTGTTTTGTATTTCTTTCTTTTCTCCTTCTTCAATTTATGCAGTTTTATATTTGTTAACAACATGAACGTGTAGGTTTTTATGCTTGAAATTAGGCTAGGCATTCTATAGGGTTGGTTATCATATTTGATGTTAGATTAGTCTAATCTTTAGTTTGGTTGGATGGTTTATGCTTGATTTGTTGTATTTGTTGTTAATACTTGGAATCTTAGGGTTTTGGTTAATTGATACACACTGAGAATCGAGTCTTCTATCCTTTTACTAGGGTATCCTTGGTGATGCTTGGATTAAGCTCTAAAATCTGGTTCCAAATCTCTTAAGGTGTGAGTCAATTAATCAGGATTTGAATTAACCTAGTCAAAGAAGCTAGTGGAATTGTAAAGGTCCGCGCCAAGCGACTCACTCAGGAGGGACACAAATGTATTAAGTGAGGATTGAAAGAACGAATCGTGACTAATTCGAAGCTTAGTCCTGCAGCTCTATTGCAAGGACGAATCGTGACCAATAGAGTTTCCCGAGGAAATGTCAGAGAGTGGACACCTGACAACAGAATGGATGACCAGAATAGGTGGTTAGTGTGAGAAAATACAAGAGGGAACACGGAAATGGGATCCTTTTATAGTATTCTCGGACCAACTCAAGTTATAATTCACTCAACCCGGGCCTTATCTAGATGAACCCTTAGAAATCAATGAAGATAACCAACCCTAGTTCCTCAAGTCGTTTTTCCTGTTTTTAGTCAATCACTCTAGTTTTCACAAAGCATTATGTTTTTGTTTAGTTTAGTTTTTATTATTTTTATATTTTCATCACCAAATCATTGAGTCGCTCAAATAGTGAATGACTTTAGTAGCCGAGTTACTTAATCCTCACTAAAACCACACCTTCCTCGTGGGATCGATACTTGGTTTTGAAAGAAAGCCACTCTATTACTTATGCAACACTTGCACTTGCGGTAAGCAACAAGTTTTTGACACCGTTTCCGGGGAAGGTACAGTTTGGTGTTTGGATTGATATTTTGGCAAAAGAGGAGTTTGCTAATTTGAGCAAAAAAAAAAAAAAAAAATATTCTTTTTCTCTTTTCTTATTTTTATTTGTTTCTTATTTGTATTTTGTGTACTTCGTTTTTTTCTTTTATTTTGTATTTTTCTAGAAGTTGTTGGGCATAATATCTAATGAAGAGATAAATGAGCTCTTCTACAACCTCTAGAAATAATTTGCTTCTCTAGTAGCCCAAAGAGAACCAACATGGGAAAAATCCTCTCAAGGCAAGCAGAAGCCTCTACGAACCCACAAGCTTATAATTTTGAACCCACAAGCACAAGCCCAAAGGATAGCTTCGCTGCTACGAACCCGTGGTTGCTATTATCCTTAGCTTGAGCTTTGCCATGGAGAGGCACTCCTTCGTAGTGGAACCCTTGCCACGGTGAGCAACCATCAAGATCAACAACTTCTCTTCACTTGATTTCTTCCATCACTTTACTTGATTTTCCTTCTAATCCTGCAAAACATAAGAAAATGGGGGATTAGAGCTTTCTTATAAGATATTGGTGCCAATCTAGCGTTTATGTTGCATAAAACACATGAAAATCGTACTATAAATGTTAACAAGATTCACACCTATCAAATTTGCATGCAAACTCTTGTGTGTGTGTGTGTGTGTGTGTGTGTGTGTGGAGCTCCATAGGCTTGCTTTTCATATCACTCTCCACTAATGTAGACCACCCATAACACTAGGATCAAAAGGGTTTCATTAAGCTTGTAATGTAAGGTTAGGGTTAAAGATATGAATAAGATTATATTTTGGCACAAATTTACCCAAAGACATACATTTGTTTTTCACTTTTGTCCATCTCCTTAGACTTATTGAACCTTTAATTTTGCTAACATCACGTCACCCCCAAACTTATTTGATTTCCTCTTTCTTCTTAATTTGCTCACCAAACTCCACAAAACAACTAATAAGGTGTATGAGTAGTGCAATGTTTGGTTTCCTTAAGTTTTCAGCTTTGGGTTAGTAGCTCTCAAACCAATTGGCCTTAGGGTACTAGGTGTAAAACACCCCTAAGAACTTACTTACTCAAGGTAGGAAAGCTACAAAACCAAACTTACTTAACCTTTTATTCTTCATTTTTGTTTTCTTTTGTTTCTTTTTCTCTTTTCTCTTTTGTTTTCTTGTTTTCTTGTTTTTTTTTTTCATCAACCTCAATCAATCACCCAATTCATCATAGCTTCCAATATTATACATCAACAAGCACATTTGTCATGGGTAAATAAGGTTTTTAGTTGAGGGAAACCTAAACTAAGGGTAAGGAGTATACTTGGTTCACAAAGAAAAAGGCTACTTTAGGCTCAAAGAGGGTAACTATGGATGTGTTCATGTCCGGGTTGGCTAGAAAGGCACAATCAGTCCAAGGATGGCCTAAATAATCTCCTAAATGTTATGGTGTCTAGGATTTCGCCTCAAGCAACATTCAAACAAGTGCTATAGTTTTTAGAGATCATGAAATGTATATTTACATAACTCTTCTCTCAGTCAAGCAAAATTAGTTAACCGGGTATAACTTGTGCTTTAAGGTATCAAGAGTCGAAAGCTAAACACAACCAACCAAATGATCAAACATGTATTTTGTAAAAACACCTTTCATTTTCCCTTGCTCCAGGAGGCTGGATTAGTTTTCATCATTGGCCTTCAATACATACCCAAAATAACTCACTCAAAACATTTCCACTCTTAATTTTGAAAATTTGAACCATTTATTTAAACTAAAAACGACCTAAAAACTTAATGACAAATAAAAGAAACTAAAATACATAAGCAACTAAAGAAAAACAACTAAAAATAGGATAATTGGAGCTTAAAAAAAATTTAAACAAATGGACACCTCCCAAACTTAAAACATACATTGTCCTCAATGTATGGAATATTAAGAGTAGGATAAAAGGACTCCCCTAGATAATCAAGTGTCATCATTGGGCTAGGGTTGAGGTTGGTCTTGATGAAACTCCCTTAATATGAATCAGCTTCAATGCCCTAAAAAACACAAACAAAACCAAATAAATACTAAAAACAAGGTCAACATGCAAATCATACTAAAATAACTAAAAACAAACTAAAGTAGTAAATGGATAGAAATCCTTATTTTGCTTGAGTTGCCTCTCGAGAAGTTGCTCCATTTTTAGAGTCCAGCTAGACTCCTTAGAGAAGTCCTAGAGCTTTGAGTTGGCCTATCATCCATCATGGCCAATACTCCCTCAACATCCTCATCGTGCACAAGGATGAACTCCTCTACCTCCATAATATGTAATATAAGCTCAAATACCAACTCTTTAGTGGAGAGTGAGTTGGCCCCAATTTCAAATTCTTCAAGAATGTCCTCTTAAAGGAACATATGTGCATGCCCTTCAACAAGCGGAAGTAGACTCTCTATCCTCATCCACATCCTCTTTTCTTCATCCGTAAGTGGTGTGTTTTGATGGAGATCGAACTTTACTTTTTCCTCACCAACAAGGAAGGTCATTTTCCCATGTTTAGCATCAATCCACACTTAACTTATGGCAACAAAGGGTCTTCCTATATATGGGACTTTACCGGTCCTCTTCCATGGCCCAAGTCACAAAATCAATGGGGAAATTGAGTTTTTAACCCCAACCAAAACATTTCTAACTATTATTCCCGAATTTTTCTCTTCAACTTGCATTTCCTCCAATAGTGGCTCTTCCTCAATAACAAGCTCATTGTCCTTCTTCTCAACCAATGTCAGGCCCGAAAGTTCCTCTTCAAAGCTCAAATTCACAATTTCAAAATCCCATATGTCATCATCCTCATCTTCTATGTCGCTCGGGAGTGACCTTGAAGATTGCTCCTTTATGGTAAGGACCAGCTACCCCATCTGATTTTCCAGATTTTTCACAAATGTAGTCATATTGTCTTTGAAATTTGCCAAATCGGATTCAAGACTTGATTTTCGATGGTTTTGAGCTCTATTCTTCTTATTAGCTTCTTCCAATAGAGCAATAACAGTTTCCTCAAAAGTTGATGAATTCTCTTGCTCTTGATAGTCGAGTTTGGAAGCCTCTGCTCCTTGAATTTGAAAAAAGGTGAGCCATGCTGATGTTGTCGACCAATTATATCGAGATGAGGCAAGCTCGAGCTCGATGACAGAGAATAATTCATTTTCCACTCAGATTGCATATTTATTCTCAACACCTACAAAGAAAAAAAATAAATACAAAATAAAAAAATAAAGTAAACTAACTACAAATAATAAACAAAAGAAAATAAGAAACAAAACACAATGCATAAAGTAGCAAGACTTTCTTTCATCAAAATATTGATCAATCAATCTATAGCTAGTTCCCCGACAACAAGGCCAAAAACTTGTTACGTGTCTAAGTGTGTGCACAATTATCCGCAAGTATACATGCCAATAAGTAATATACTAGACTCTAAGAGTCCGAATATTGATCCCATGGGGAATAGACTGTAATGCTTGATTAACCAAGTACCTTGACTAATCATTTGCTCTACAATCTAAGCTTCAAATTAAGATCATTAGGATGAAAAACAAACAAAAACTAAATGAGAGTTGGATTTTTAGGGGAAAAGGGTAAATCAAGGTCTAAACACCACGTTGAACCAAAATTGATGTGAGTCTAGGGTCGATTGTCGGTCTCTAATGCATTAGTTTTCTTTTTAAGCCCAAATTTATGCCTTATCAGTTCATATCTTCGTCGAAGGGATTAAAATATGTAACCTCTACTCCCACATGTCAGTCACACTTTCTCACACCCGTCACTTAGTCTCCAGCATTAGTACATGTAAGCAATAAGAGTGATAATAAGGCAAATTTCCCTCCTAGGCGTTTTATCGATCACTTGGCGAAGTCCATATGATATGAATCATAGACTAAGACAAGAACCAATCACTTGGCACAGTCCATATGATACGAGTCCTAGACTATGATGAGAACAAATCACTTGGCACAGTCCATATGGTCTCTTCCCAATGTGTCTTGTAGGCCAAGCTAATCTATTTTAGTTTCCACTCTCAATACATTAGCCACAAACATCTAAAACACTCCATTCAAATTGATTTAGACAATAATAAATACCTAAGCACTTGATGATATGTAAATATGAAAAATAAATCATATAAAACATGGAAACTAACACATTAATCCCAACTATCTCCCATAGATGGAGTTTTTAGGTATCCATAGCAAATACAAACCAAAACATAAGAATATTCAACAAATCCATGGTTCAAGGGAGAGATAATAAGCAAGCAAAATGATAGTTGAGAGCAAAATTGTAGCACCGGTCCGACCCAATCGGCGGGTTCGAATCGGATCCGGGATGCTCTGATACCACTATATCACTTTATCAAAATCATTTATCAAAAACACGCGGAAGCGTTATATTTCAGTTGGCATAAAAGCCCTTTCAAATATGCGGAAGCGTTTTTAAAGGGGAAGGCCCATTAACATTACATTTATACAAAAATACAATTACTATAAAGGCATATCAAGCCTTTTCAAAATGATTTACAAATTAGATGTTCAAAGTTCAAATTTTTTTTACAAAATATCAATGTTAAAAAAAATGGAGTGAATGCATATGTCAGAGCATACTCCGCAAATCTTTCTCTATGACTCGACGCTCCTCGATCTTTCTTTTCATTCCTATTCAATCAAGACTACAAGATGATATCACTACACGCTTAAGCATTTTCATGCTTTAGTGGTTCTATACAATTTCATTCTTATAGTTTCGCTTTAAGTCAACCATACAATTTTTACTACAAAACTTTCAAATTCGATGATCAATGTCAATACAATACATATACTTATTTCATATACAATCATTTATGGTTCATTGATAATTCCAAATATACACTTTCATATGCAATAAATCATTTATAACCAAATCAGCATTTCACAATGCTCTTTTCATTTCAATTTGCAATCATGCTTTTAAATTCCAATATGTCAACAATCTCAAAGTCAATCTCGCCATGCTCCTTAACGACTTTAACCTATGTTTTCTGTGATGTGGCCGTGATATCAATTCACAGACTGGTCTCCTGGGCAGGCCCAGATAAAACATTTGTTTTATAACACAATCTCTGGCCCCCCGGGCTACTGGACCGGTTATTAAAATCAATTCGTGAACACTACCAATACCGTCTCCGCGAGTTATTGATCTGGAGTGACACATTAATACATTTGTTTGCAGTACTGCTAATTTTCCCCTTATTGGTATACCAATCTATCCTTAATGGGAATTAAACTAACATTCTATTATACGCCCAAATCCTTTATGGAAAAATACAGCATAATATGTACATTTGTATAAACAACATTTTCAATACTCATGAAATTTTTCATATGCAAACATTTCAAAATCAACTGGCCAAATCAATTAAAACAAATCAATATGCTTTTCTTATACATTTAGAACAAACATTTCAAATCTTGAAATGAGAATAGGAGAAGATAGAACAAACTAATCTATCTCTTTTTTTTTGCCTTGCCTTCAATCTCGGTCCTAGGTTAGGTGATCCTCACTGGCCCCTAGCAAATCACACACATCACATTTAGTAAACTAACACTATTCACACTTAACGAATATCGCCGAGGCGACGAGGTATAATGCGTTTTCAACTTAGTTTCATTCTTATTTGAACCCCTATTAGTCATTTATTAGGGTTCCTATACTATCGGTGTACAAATATTAGGGTTCCACCATGGATTCCTACCCAAACCACTCCAATAATGGGTTAGAATCAATAAAAAAAACCCTTTACCCAAGTTAGGGCTTTTTTCCCCAAATCAAAAATCACAAAGAGGAAAGTTATGGTTTTGTTTTCTTACCTTAGCCTCTTCAAACCTTCACTTCTAAGTTGTTTGATCACAAAGGAGCAAGAAAATGGGAAGAACCCAACCAAAACTTGATCTTCTTCAAGCCCTAGCTCTTCTCCCCTTTTCTCCTCTCTTTCTCTCCCAAAAATGGGATTTGCTCAAAATGAGCTTCCTAGAACAAAATTTGGTCTTTAAACCCCATTTAAGTGTAAGGCCATGTTTGGCCTTCCACACTTAGTCTCATTTTCATTTCCCGGGGCATTTAAGTCTCCTATCACTCCCATTTAACATACCACTTAACATTTAAATCACCTTAGCATTTAAGCTCATTTTCATTTGACCCTTAGGTCCTTATTTCACAAATTCCAAATTTGCCCTTTTTCACTTGGGTTAATTTCCAGGTTAGATCATTTAATCACTTAGGATATATCATTCAATCATCTCATTTTCGATCATATAACATTTAACATTTTCATTTAATCATTTATCAATTCTCGAAAAATCCCCATTTGGCTCGATTGATACCCTAAACATATAATAAAATTATAAAATTCTAGGTATTTTTGGAGCTACACAAAATGCTTCCACCCTCCAAAAGCTTGGATTTGATCTTCAAGCTTGTTCTTCAGTGTTTGAGACTTGTCCAAGGCCCAAACCCCAAAATTCCTCCTCCTTAGGTTTGGGAAACATTTTTCCTTTTATACTCAACCATCTAGGCTCATCTGGGGTCATAGGCTCCATTTCAAAGCCCCGACACATGCTAAGCGTGTGGGATGGGCGCCGTGCATGCCAGGCAAGAGCGCCATGCTCGATGGCTAGTTCATGCTCGCCTCTAGACCACCCTCGGCCTGCGAAGGCTACTACGTTGTCTTGTGTGAATTGTCGCCACTAACCTTCTAATTCGTAGAATCTGCCGTAATCCTTTATTCGACCCTCCATATTTGATAATTTTGGACTGTACAAAAAGGTAAGAAAGAGTAGAATTCATATATAGCAGTTTCTGGTCCACAATAGATCATATTATAGGTGCACAATTCAGGAGAACTACGACTTGATGCACTTGATGACTTGAAAATCTTCCAATTCTTGCTTCCCAGAGCTATAACTCCTTCATCCATGCTTCAAATTGAGTGATTTTTTATCCCATACGTAGCTAAGGATGTCTAGATTCCATCCATAGCAATCTTGCATCCATGGGAATGTTAGAGAAGTTCTCTAAAGGCCATCACCTTTAACACTTATTGTACATCTTGTATTCATTTATAATAAACAAATCTTCATTTCTTTGATGTTTATTTAATATATGAATTGATAGTGAGCTTAAATCAAATTAATGAAGTCCTTGATACATTAAATAGCATAAAGGAAATCATGATTGTGATCATGATAATGAAATTTCTATTATGTGTAATTATGCAAGATTCAAACGGTATCATATAGATAAAAAAAGAGCGGACATTGTCAGATCCGCATGCACTAGCACATATTGTACTTCTTGATTTGATCAAGCAAATGATCTCATAAACTATGATCATCGTGATGATTAGAGTAGACATGTGGATGCTTGCTAAGAGTAGCTAAGTTCATCGGAGACCTACTATAAGACAATCATATGGATTATCTATTCAAACATCAATGATAGTCTCACCATAGCAATGGTGTAAGTATCCTTAGACTTGAGGTGCTAAATGATATCTTGGACACTGATTCTATACTTTGACTTCGATCCTTGTTGCCTCAAGAGAGGTTGCTAGTAGGGTGATGATTGGCTATAGCTTGAGGTATTCGAAGGTAATTGAGTAGCCAATAAACGATTCACCACTCCTGATAGAAGAAGAGTATACTCTAGGCCATCTTGTAGAGATCATTACTTGGAATCTCTAGCCAAAGTAAATATGTCTTGAAGAAGAGTCTTTAGTGGCATGCTTTGTGAGTAATGGATCTTGGACACAAGATAAATACACTTGGGCTAGTTCATCTAGTGGAGCAGATGCATAGTCCATGCTTTGAACCAAGTCGAGTATAAGAGAGGGGAAAGGGCTAGCACACAATATATTGCATATGAAAGGTTTCCAGCCAAAACCCTCAACTCTTTGGTCAATCGGGGTCATGATGTGTTGCTAGATACCGCCATGATTCTGCTCAAATTAAAGGTTTGATTCAAGTTTCCAACATAAACTAAAAACCTAATGGGTCGATTAATTTGTGGTAATTGGCCCTCGATTAGATCCAAGTTGAAGGAAATGGTTTTGGATTGGATTCAAATGGAAAAAAAGAGCTTTATAATTGAAGAATCTCGAGATTATATTAATTCCGAGGCCATTGAGTCCATGAGTCATTGGGCTCATATGTGGGCTAGAAGCCCATAAGGAGCAAGTCCTAATGGGCTTTTACTCACATGGTCGGTCAACCCCTTTGATGAAGGGGTATATGGTCTTTTTGAATCATTAAAGGGCTAATATAAATAGGTTATATATGTGCCCTAAGTGTGCTGCCACCACACACATTAGAACACTCCGACAGAGAAGAGAGAAAACGTTTCTCTTTGGTGATCTCTCTCTCAAACGTCCTCTTCTATGAATCAACGCTTTGGCTAGTACCAAGCTTTGATTCAAGCCATCCCTTGGAGGTCTTCTTCAGCCTTCTTCATGTGGATCACCATTGGAGGTGTTGCACTTGGAGCACTTGTGGTTTTCTACACATCTTCTCCAGAGGAAGCATCACCTACTACAAAGGAGGTCGGAAACTACAAAAGTAATGGTTTCTAAACACCCAACGGAATGGATTTTTTTATTTGCAAAACCAAGCACCTGGCTGATTGACCAAAGCTTATTTTTTTCCATTGTTTAATTTTGATATACTATTGGATCAAGACCCAACAGTGGTATTAGAGCCTTCTTGGCTTCATCAAAATCAAAATTTGAAAGATAATGTGTTGATTTCGGAATCTAGGTTTTAAAGGTTCAAAAATCAGTTTTTAAATATGTAGAAATCGTTTTTGATTATTTTTGTTCATCCAATCTGATCATCTAATGATGGTTGATGATTATTACGAAAGAAGAATTGGTTTGGATGCAGTCTAAATGAAAAAGAATCGATTTTTAAGTTGGATACTCTAATCTAGGGTTTGAAACCCTGTAATGCTTGTCAGTTTTTGAATCGACAATCAGTTCTCCGTGTGATTTGATCACAAGGTTCTATTTTTGGGTGGATTAAAATGTATTTTACTTATCTGGAGTTGCTAGACAAGATCCAAGAACGGATCATAAATGATAAATCGTTTTTACACATGGCAGATTATTGAAATTTCACATACATGCCTCATAAGGCGATTTTTGTCTGGGTGATGGGATCTATTTAACACAAGAATGAATCCATGATCAATTAACAAACCAACAGACCCAAGAGATGAAATCACGGATTGATATATACTACATTCATATTACAAGAAAAACCCTAGATTGGTTGAATTAGAAACATCACTAAGAACCGATATGAAATAAGAAGAATTTTAAAGAATAACAAAGAGGAAGAAGAAATTAAAGAGACTTGCCTTCAATTCTTTCCGCCACCACAAAATCTCCCACTCTCACCAAACACCGAAAATCTCACAAACTAGGCTAAATCTATCTAAAACTAAACAAAACCAAAGATGGATCAAAATTTGGCAGAGAGGAGTGAACTCCTGAAGCTCCTGCAGCCAAATTTGAACCCTAGAAATGTCTACAAAACATGTATTTATAAGCATTGTAAAATTGTCTAATGATAGGCTCAAAAATTGAGGTTTGCTACTCCAGCTCATAGTTCTTCGTTGCAACGAAGGCTTCTTCGCCGTAGTGAAGACACGTGTCTTCATTTGATGCTTCTATCCTTTACTGTGGAGTAGGATAGCTTTGTTGTGGCGAACCTATTCGCTAAGGTGAAGGATAGATTCACTGTGGCAAACCCAAACCTTCATCTTGTCTCATTTTTCTTCGCTACGTACATCTTCTCCGCCAAGGTGAAACTCCTTGCTACGTATGAAGGATAGCTTCACGCTGGCTAAACTCGTGAGTTAGTCCCGTTTTCATAATTTTCTAAGCTACATACCGAAGGTCTTCTCTCGGCTGCGCGAAGCTCTTCATAATGGCAACCCTTTCTCCTTCTCGTAAAGCGAGAACCCGTGGTCGTAGACCAAAGAATTCCTTTATTTTCTGCTTCTTCCATCTCTTTACTTTATTTTCTTTCAATTCCCGCAAAACATTAGCAAATGAGGGATTAGAGATTTCCTAGGAGATAATGGTTTGAATCTAGCATTGAAATTACATAAGCCATATAAAAATCATACTGAAAATGCTACAGGATTCACACCTATCAAATACCATAAACATAATGGTTATAGAATTTCCACAAAATGAAAAGAGGGTTAGCAGGTAATAAGTAAAGATGGTGACGTGCATGAATGAACCGAAAGTTGGAAAATGGAAGACTAAGGATCGGGCCAATCTCATGGCCTTGACTAATGGGTACACGAAAATAGAGTGGTTAATTAAACTAATGAAGAGGTTGCAAGCCATTCTCGCATGAAGGGAGTCTGAGTAGAGTGGAGTTCTAGAGTTTTTTAGCGCTGAATAAAGTTTGTTTAAGAGTTATTAATGTTTAATTTCTAGTCAACCTTTACTTTTTGAATTTGTTGTTTTTTTGAAATGATGTTTGTAGAATAAATTTTTCACAGTGATTTAGTTGTTGATTACCTTACCAAAGACTAGTTTAAGTCCTAGGCAATGGCTCCACAAACTTGTGCTCAAACCAGAGTTGATACTTTTTTCTTTCACTAATCAATAAATCCCAACCATCTCTTCTACCGCAAAGTGGTCAAAAGTCAACGAAAGAATAAAGTGGATTTTAAAGTCCGGATATCGTACCCACAAGGATCATGAGAGAAATTCATAGATCAAGTACTCCAACTACTCAAGATCATCACTATTTGAATTTTAGTTTTAAAGATTAGAAACTAAATAACAAGAATAACATAACAGTATTTTTGTATTCTTTTCTTCAATTGAAAGAAAGTTCAAATCTAAGACAATTAGAGATTCCTCTGAGAATGCGTATAACACTATAAATGGGATAGTTAATGTGAATGTTAGCTTACAGCTTGTTAAAAACAAAACAATTATGGTTTGAATCCTAGATTTGTCCAAGGGTATGGTAGTAGTCTTGAAAAACCTTCAACCACTATACATTTCACAATTTAGTCCACCATGAGCCTAAATCAGGAGAACATGTGTATAAATAGCTACTTGTAGGATAAAATTCCCTCAAAGACTTGGATGCATTTCCTAAACCAGTACTACTCAACCAATTCTTAAGACTGGAGTTAACATACCCCCATAGATAGGATATACAAGCTATCTCCAATATAATTGGTACCTCAATCTGCAATTTCAATTAGAATAATATCTTCCAAGACAAGAACAAAATTATTCCAACCAAATTGAGATGAAACCTTCAAATATTAAACTGATAATCCACCAAATTATCCTTATGCCTCGGGAACACACTTATGTTGTCACTTAGAAGGGAACCTTGAACTCAAAGGTTAGAACAAAGTCTGTGGTTTATCAAAGTAATGATTTGAGTGCATAGTCTGGCATCAATTAACATACCCTTCGATACCGGCCTTCAATCTCAAACCCTTCTACCGGGCTACTAGAAGGTATCCTAGAAAACAGATCTTAGAACAACTCTTATGGGTATACTAAACTGATACTTAAAACAACTCACTTATAAAATAATACCAATTAGATAAATTTAGTTCTACAAACTTAACTATCATATCACCAATCCCTTCCCAGAGGGAGCTTAGCCTTCCATCACTAGATTACACATAACAACAACTAGTTGTTTAAACAAATTCATTGAAAGTGTAATCAAGAAAAAGAAGAAAAAGAATTCAAATAATGTATTCAACTTCTCTTCAAATGTAGACGGTAATGGAGCTTGATATTCAATTATCAAAGCTCAATATCTCTCGCCATCTACTACTGGCAATTTAAAATGAAAATTAAAGAAAATAAAAAGAAAGAAAGAAGAAATCTTAAAATAAAAATGAAAAATATGTACAAAAAGCCTTCACATTCTTTCTTCCCTCTTCAGATCTTTTGGTATGGTCTTTTCGCTACTCCATCTCTTTCTATTTATAGTCCAATTGTTGTCGGGCCGGGAATTCTTGGCGAAATTAGAATTTCAATGCAAGCCCACTAGATAGGTTGTTGCGATTAATTGTTAAATGTCGCTACATTTATTACAACCTTTATCTTCTAACTTATTTAAGTTGTCACACTGATTCTTCGCTTGATGTTCCCTTGATAAATGTCGGACAAAATTTTAAATTGTTAAGTACAACTTTTTGTGGTCTTTCGTGTGTTCTTTCAATTATGTCGACATATTTCTACCGCTTGCCTTTTTGTTTTGTCGCTACAATTGTTGAGATGTCGTAACAATTGTTCTTCCTACCTTGGTCTCTTTAGCTGTTTTTCTTGATCTTTTTGCTTCTTTTGATCTTGATTCCTGCAAAACAATAATTTTGATAAAGATTCCATAATTTTGCATTAAAATAAGCATTAAGTTCTCAATTATGCATGCAAAAATGAACTTAAAACTAGATGAGTTTTAGACTCATCAATGTTCACGGGAGTCTAGGAAGTTTGCTGCTTTTTGAATTGATGATCACGTCAATTTAAGAAAGTGGTTGATGCTTGTATTTAAAAAGCTATCATTGATAAATAATGTTGGAGTTGCATCTTTATTTTTTCTTTCAAATTATCACCTAAACTACTTTATCCCTTTGACCAAAATTATTCCACTTTGACTGGGACTTATGAACTTTTATCTCAATAATTTAGATATCAGGTTTTCTGCCTTCTTTCAAGCAAGGGAATAAAATTTTATTTCGGCCGAATATTTGCTATCTAAGGAGATCGATAAGATATCTCCACCGAAATTTCGTTTTTCCGATTTTTCCCGATATTTCCCCGAAATTTTCCTTTTGTTCTTTGGCTCCAAAAATCTCAAAAATACGCTGGCGCTTTCGAACCGGTCCAAAATGCCTTGCCAGCACCTCCTCCAACCACTAAGCCATTGATTGCACTTATTATATATAGTGCAAACTTTTTTTATATTATCTTATTATTTATTTGTTTATAATCCCTACCACCATATGATTATAATATTTTATTTTATTTTTATTTTACATTATAACTTAAAATATTTAAATCAAATATTAATTTGAAAAGGAAAGAAGTAAAATAATATCATTTAAAAAATTTAAAATTATAATATATAATATTTTTTTAATCTCCTCATTATCTACATAATATTTATAATAATAACAAAAACAAATAAATAATATCTCTCTTTAACATAATAATATCTTAATATATTAAAATATAACATATTTAATTTAATAATTACCAATCCATTTGGATTTAACTCACCAATTAAGATATGAATCATTTCTCATCTATAATTAAATATGAAAATTTTAATCGAACCAATATTTCTTGTAAAAGAATACATCGATATTTTACCGATATTCCGATATTTATGATATTCGTGAAATCCAATTACCGATATATCCGTTATCGATATTTCACATCCTTACTGCAGCATAATTCTTGTGTAGTTCTTTTGACCAAATTCTTTATTTCATTTTTTTTATGGTAGTGCTTGATTCAACTCTATAAATCCAAATTCCATCATTTTACCTGCCTTACTTTATAGCCTTATTTAACGCGTTTTCCTCCTGATGAGTACTTCTTTTAGCAGAGGGTGCATTTTCTTCACACTGACTTTTTTGCCCTCAATTATTTCAAGGCTCGTCATCAGATCTCATAGGTGTTTTCAATGGTAGCTATTTATTTCCAGTTTTCCAGTTTTCCAGTTCCCTTTGATAATCCAAAGATCTATCGTTTCCTCGATCTCAGAATTTCTTTCTTTGGAATTACGTTATAGAAGTCAATTGCGAAACTTCATCTCTCTGCATGCTGATTGATAATGGCTTCTGCTTCTTCTTCTACTTGTAAATGGCAATATGATGTATTCCTGAGCTTCAGAGGAGAAGACACCCGCAATAACTTCACCGCCCATCTCGATCACGCCTTGCGCCGGAAAGGAATCAACACTTTTATAGACGATGACAAGCTCGAGAGAGGCCAACTCATATCTCCTGCCCTTGTTGCCGCCATTGAAAGCTCCTTGTTTTCTGTTGTTGTTTTGTCACAAAATTATGCATCTTCTATATGGTGTTTGGATGAGTTGGTGAAGATAGTAGAGTGCACGAAAAGCAGGAGACAGAGGGTTCACCCGATTTTCTACAACGTGATCCTCAGGATGAGAAAACAGTAGGGGCTGGCACATTTGGAGCAGCCTTGGCCAAACATGAAGAGAACTTGAGAACATGGAGAAGGTGCAGAGTTGGAAGGATGCTCTCACTCAAGTTGCCAATTTAGCTGGTTGGGATTCAAGAAATAAGTAATTCAATTTCTAAATCCCTTTTCACTACTCTTTTTTTTTTTTTTTTTTTAACATTGCCAATTTGAATGCTCTTGCTAATTCTTACAACATAGTAGGTACAGGAATATTATTATATATGTTAAACGATTGAATGATCGGGTGCATAAATTGACACAACCTTTACTACACTTCAATAAGGGCAGATTTAAGTCTGAGTTCATCTTCTTATATTTCCTTTATTTGAGAATATTGGGGAGGATTTCACCTGAAGGTACTTTCTTGGTTAATTATTAGAGGAACCAAATCTAAATACCAAGGTACTCACATCTATAAAGAACAGGCGCTACTTGAGAAAGGTCCTTATTGTTCTTGACAATGTAAATGATCCAATAATATTGAAATGTTTGGTTGGAAACTGGGATAATTGATTTGGTTAAGGAAGTAGAATTATTATAACCACAAGGGATAAATGTTTATTAATTTCATATGGAGTATTTAATTATTATTTAGTCCAGTTGATTTAATTATATGATGAAGCTTTGGAGTTCCTTATTTCATACATTTCTTTAAACATCAACTTTAAAGATGATTAGTACTCCCATGGAGCTTTCTAAAGAAGTAATAATAGGTTATGCATAAGGTGGTCTCCATTAGCTTTGGAACAATGGGCTACCATTGCTAAATTTCAACATCTCTCCTCTCCTTCCCCATGTCAAATTGTCATGGTGATCACCGATCTCTTTTAGTGACTGATGTTATAAAACTTACTATTCCCTGTTCTTCAATCATTGCAGGAATGAAGCTGAGCTTATTGAGGAATTTGCCTCATTTATTTTAAATCAGAAAATTAACATGGCATCGTCAAGTGATGGTGCTGGGGACCTAGTTGGGATGGATTCTCGTATATGTGAAATGAAACCGTTATTATGTCTTGAGGCAGCTGGTGTTCGCATCATAGGAATCTGGGGCATGAGTGGCATAGGAAAAAAAACCCTTGCAAGTGCTATTTTTGATCGATTTCATGATCAATTCGAGGGCTGTGCCTTTTTTGAAGATGTTGGAAAACAGTTGGAAAGAGAAGGTGTTGAAGGTATGAAAGAGAAATTGCTTTCCAGAATATTAGGGATTAAAAATCTTAATTCAACAGGATGCATTTCAGTAAAGACTGCACTATGCTTTAAAAAGGTCCTTGTTGTCCTGGATAATGTGAAAGATTCCATGATCATAGAAAAGTTAGCCAAAAGCCCTAATTGGTTTGGTGGTGGGAGTAGAATCATCATAACTACCACGAATAAAGACATACTGAGGATTCATGAAGTTGATGAAATGTATGAAGTGAAGAAATTAGACAGTGATGAATCCATGAAACTTTTCAGTCTTTGTGTGTTTAAACAAGATTCATCCCATAAAGATTTTGTGGAGCTTTCTTCTCAAGGCATGGTAGCTTTGTACCACGGGCTTCCCTTAGCTATCAAAAATTTTAGGTCGCTTTTTTATTGGTAAGTATAAATATGAGTGAGAAACCAAACTGAATACCGTACTGATGAGGATCTTAAGTTGGGCATCCAGGAAGTGCTTCAAATAAGTTAATGAGCTCAAAGATGATGAGCAACGTTTATTTCTGACATTTGCATGTTTTTTTCAAGGGAATGGACATGATCATGTCACAAAAACACTTGACAGTCCCACTATCCTGGCAATTGACGGAGTAAATACTCATTAATAAATCCCTCATAACTATTTCTGGAAAAAAGATTCAAATGCATGATCTACTCCAAGAAATGGGTGGAGAAGTTGTCCGCCAAAAGTTCAAAGAGTCAGGCAAGCGGACCAGGTTGTGGAAGGCGGATGACATTTCCCAAGTGTTAAAAAAGAATACGGTAATAACAAAGTACAAACATTTCTTTTTTCATACGTGAATGTATAGATATTTTGATAAGAAAATATTTTTTTCCTTTTTTTCATTCTTTGTCCTCATTGGGACACAAACTTGGTCTCCATACGCCCACATAACCCCTTAACCTACTTAGTCAGACCTAAATGGTATATCTCTCTTTATATATATCATTTAAAAATTCAATTTCAGCATTTTGCATGCTTTCTTATCTATCTTTGTAATTGGTTTTTAGGGAAACGAAGAAGTTGAAAGTATATCCCTGGATTCATCCCAATTAAAGGAGACACTACACTTTACCGCTGCAGCCTTTGAGGGGATGAATAAACTTAGATTGCTTAGAGTGTACAATTCTGATGTTATTCCCAGAAAGCTTGGAGTTGTTTCCAAACGGGAGAAATCTAACGTGCACTTTTCCCAAGACTTTAAGTTTCCTTCTGCTGAATTGAGATACTTATATTTACATGGATACAATTTGAGATCATTGCCCAATGATTTCAATGCAGAGAATCTTGCTCGCTTAAGTATGCCTTATAGTCATTGTAAACAACTCTGGAAAGGAAGAAAGGTATCATTATGATTTATTCTTCTTCTTTTTTTAATTTTTTTCTTCCCCCCAATGTTCATGATTTTTAAATCATTTCTTTTCTTTATTTCATGGCAGGATATGGTAAACTTAAAATCCATTGATCTGAGTCACTCGGAGCATTTAACAGAAACACCAAATTTCTATGGGCTTGTTAACCTAGAGCAATTAGTTTTCCAAGGCTGTAAAAGGCTTAACAGTCTTCCAGCAAGCACTTATGATCTGAAATCCCTTGAAACCTTCATTCTTTCTGATTGCTTGAACATCAAAAAACTTCCTGAGGCTATTGGGAACTTATTAATGCTGAATGAGCTATATTTGGATGAAACCGGTGTACGAAACCTACCCTCCTCTGTCAAATTTTTAAGAAACCTTCAAACATTATCTGTTGCAAGGGGGAAAAGGTCATCTCCTTCCCCGTCCGTTGCTGTTTCCATTGAGTCAGGTTTAATCTCTTTCCCAAGGCTAAACCTAAGAGACCGCTCTATATCAGCTGGATCTAGGCTCAGTAGTATTGGCTTCTGTTCTTCACTGGAGACATTAATTTTAAATGGGAATGACTTTGTTACTCTCCCAGCTGGCTGCATCAGTCAACTTTCTCGGATGAGATGGATTGAGTTAAAAAATTGCCAGAGACTTCAAGCACTACCGGAGCTTCCATCCAGCATAGAGTATATAGGTGCACATAACTGCACATCTTTGGAAGCAGTTTCAAACCAATCACTTTATTCATCGCTTATGATTGCCAAATTGAAGGACCATCCTCGGCAGACATCCCAACTTGAGGTGAGATTTCTCTCTAAATTCAACAGTAAGATTGTCAAAGTATAAAATAAAAAAAATAAAAAAAAGTAAACAAAATAAGGGCATAAATTCTCCCGAATTTTGACTGTATGTCCTACTTTGCCCCTGAATTTTTTCCAGTCCCAAGATACTCTTAACGTTTACTTTTGTTGCTCAGTCATGCCCTTGTTGATAAAAAAGGACATGGATAGACAAATGCCCGTTAAATACTTCATACGTGTCAGAGTTTTTAACATAATTGTAACTTCTTTTAACGGGATGGACATGAATGGCTACAAAAGTAAACGTTATGGGTATCTTAGGATCCAAAAAAAGTTTAGGGGCAAATTGGGACATAATAATACAAAAACTCAAGAACATTTGTACACCTTATCCCAACAAAATAAAAATAAAAGTTTTACAGTTGGGTCTTTTCTCAGTTTAATTTCTTTCTATTCTCAAAATTCTATTGTTGTATCAAATACAAGCATACACTGGGTCATTCATTTTTATTTTTATTATTAGCTTTAGAAAGTATGTCTCTTTAGTGGGAAAATTAAAATTGTTATGCACCAAACTGAACTTAAATATTAGACATGAGTTTTATCTCTCTAAATATTCTCATGATTTTCATTAATCTCAGCCTGATTGCAAGTGGCAGCCATTTGCTGCATTCACTGTTGTTGTTCCTGGGAGTATAATACCAGATTGGTTTAATACCTGCTTCCTGGCTTTTGCCTCCTGTGTTGTCACTCGTAACTCAGTTCTGCCGTATCCGGACAGTATCAATGGGGTTTGTACAAAGTGCACCTTGTTCTATTCCACATCCAGTTGCAGTACTTCTTCTTCCTATGATGTATTATTCCCTGGAATATGTACAGAAGGAAAGATGGTGTCAGATCATGTGTGGCTGAGTTATGTACGATTTCCCATATCTATCGATTGGCATGAAGTGACTCACATTCAGTTCTCATTTGAGATGATTATTGAACCAAGACGGGGAATTAAGGAATGTGGGGGTTGGTCTTAGCTTTTCATATTTCTCACTGGATGAAGATGATCGGAGTTGCAACATCAATCCAGATATGATCCAATATGACTCCATCTTCTCCTTTTCTAATAAGTCAACTGTCCTCGAGGAAATCCATGATGGGGAACCCAGTGGAAGCGGATGCTCTGAGCTGGTTGTTGGCTCTGAATTAGATGATTCTGATTCTGAATACTATACTGCTGATGAAGGGGAACCCTGTGTTGGAACTGCCTGCTCTGAGGATCACTTGGAATTAGATATAATCGCTAGAAAAGCTTGAAATTAATGTAGGCATTAACAAGGACATCCCTTGATCAGGAGAAACAAGCCAGGCGATTCCCATAACATCTCTTGGTGGGTTGTGTTTCCCCTTTTTTTTTTTTCTTTTGTTTCTTATATGATTTTGAGTAGATGCCTTTGTTGAAGAATGATTCAAAAGTGCCCACATCTCCACGTCTCTTAATAGTGTCCTATTACTTAGGAAAGTCTTCATGTTTATTTATTTAATTGAGCACAGGAGAGACCACTTTTTGTTTTTAGTTAATGTGGTAAATGGGGAGAGTTAATGGGTCAAGTTCGTTTTTTATTTTTAATCTTATTTATCTCTTGTAAGACTATTCAAGTTAGTTTTTTATTTTTATTTTATTATCTCTTGTAAGCCTATTTATAGGCATTTTTAATGTTTGAAAATAATGAGAGTCTTTGGTAGCTGAAATGATTACTTGGTCCTTCAACAAGTTTTTGGACCAATAGTCAGGGACTCAACAAAAAAGTCTTTGGTTGCTGTGTCATAAATTGTGTCAACCGATGGCACCTTGATTCCAACCCTTGAAAAAATTATGGATAGTCGATGGTTACAACAAGGTAACAATCTAATTTAGCAATATCTAGTGAAGTGGCAGGCTTCTTGAGGAGGAGTCAACGTGGGAAGATGTAGTTGTTCTACATAAGCATTTCTCTCACTTGAACCTTGAGGGCAAGGTTCATGTTCGAGAGGAGGGTGATGATAAGCACGCTATTAAGAGGTTAAAGCGTTCGAGTAAACCCAACTCCCAATACTTTGATTATGTGCTCAATACTGATAGGCTCTTAAATTCAACTACTAATTCCGCAAGTGTACGAGCCTACAAGTAATATAGTAAACTCAAGGAGTCCGGATATCGAACCACAGGGAGTTGGGTGTTAACTACTGAAAGTAGGATGTTCTCTCATATATCCAAGCTAGTAAAAGACTGAATTGAGAAATTCCGAGGAAGAAAACAACTATCAAGGGAAAACAAGATTAAAATTATGTTTAAGGAAAAAGTTATCGAATAAAGGTCTCTAGGGTTTTGATGTAAACCCGATAATCTCAAATATTAAGGCGATCTCTTCAGCCAAGCCAATTGGACATATGTCAAGGCGGTAATCTCACAAATTAATCATTAGCCTCTCTCGAAAGCCATGATCATCGATTATAACCATGTATATTGTTTCTACCAACCCCAAGTCCGTGATGTTAATGAAAAGAAATTCAATTATGTTCCATAATTTTGTCAATATCTCTATTATCTAGAAAATTATGTTGATTCACCTACGTCTAACCCATCACGTACTTCTCAAATCTTGTAACAGGTAACAAACATATTGACTTGGTTTTTCTTGTGATTTATTTATGGGATCATAATCTAAACTCCTTAAGGAAAATATTTCATCATTTTGGGTGATCAAATCATGTCCTAAAATTTAGAAAATCAAACTTAGGTTTGCGTTTTCTCGTGTTTTCTAGGTTTTCAAAGAAGCAAATTCAATGAGTTTGTTTTTTTAAACTTATCAACGCGTGTTTTTTGGGAGTTTTAAATTTTTTGACATTATCTACACTCCTTAAAATTAATTTTATACACTGGAATTATTCAAATATAATTTAATTTATATTTTTAAAAATCACCAAAGGACTCCGCATTTGCATGGTCATTCGTATTATGTGCCTAACCCACCTCGATTAAATTAAGTTTTCATATTGTAAGTAAAATCTTGATTCTAGCCATTGAGCCTTGGTTTTTATGAAACTTGAGGATGTTAATTTGATGAAGGTGGTAAAATCCTGATTCCAAATTAAATATAATTTAAATTTGACACACATTCTTGTATGACCAAAATGGAAATCAACATGCCTCAATTTTTTTTTTTTTAAATGTTCAAATGAATCAATTGACATGTTATTTAAAGGGTGAATTAATTATAGAACATAAGATTTTAATTTAATTTGATTAAATTTAAAATTTGAAATTTTGCACTTAAAAGCCAAATGGGTTAAAGAGACTACAAATAAGACAATCTTAATTCAAGAGTTGAATTGAACTTTGGGCTAAAGAATTAGAACGAGGTGGTTTATTTTTTAAAGTTAAAACTTAGGATGACGACATCTTTTAATTATTTCTTTAGAAATATGCTAAGTGTGTATGAACAAGCATGATGGTTGGTTATGGACTGAGCCCAATGATTATTAAGCATATGCATGTTTTTCTTTATGGTAAAATAGGCCTACGAGTCCTCACTTCTATCAATCTCTATTGTCTTCTCTTCACCTCAATCCCCTCAAATGTAACTCGAGGTCTTTATAAACAATTATATTGTAGAAGATAGGCTGCAACGAGCCAAGCTACTCGCCTACCGAAAAAGCTCGCTTGGGGTTCAAACAGAGCTAAACGAGCCGAGCTTGAGCCTTAATTTCAGCTGACTAAATCTGGCTCCTGGGCCAGCCGCTCAAAGCTCGCTTGTGGCCACCGACCCGTCTGTCGCTGAACAAGGCTCGCCATTGTCTGGGCCATTCAGATCTCGGTCTTCAACGGCATGACCCCACTTAGGCACGCCGAGTGAAATGCCCAGTCATGTCCTCGGAGACAATGTAATGGATCCTCGCTCTGTGATCCAAATGACATGGATGACAAATGCGTGAATCCTCACGGTCGCTATGAGGCGCCGACGACGGCACGGCTGAGCTCAAAGCGGAATCCACGTCGGCTGGGGACTGCGACCTAGATCTCAGATCTACTATGTGTAGCTTTAAATGGTACCCACGAGAATAAGGTGCTCTACGATGCGATAACCTGTTGTGGATAGCGTGGAAGAAGGTGCCTGCAAAGGACGCCGGGAAGACATGGATGTCGGGTATGACCTAATCGGGTACGATCGGGTCGATCCCGTGTACAAGAATCCCATTTACAAATATGAGGGTATTAGGGCTCCCGTGGAAACTATAGAGGTCGTGGCCATGAGCTTAGACAAGGTTTGTCGACCTCGAAGAGCACGAGGCAAACGTATGGATCCACCGATACCACCGACCAAATTTCGATGAACAAGGATCCAATCTCAAATCTCGGTATCAGTCTTTCGATACCGGGTATAAGACTTCAACCCACAGATTCAGTTGCATGGGCAAAGGCATCAAGGCGACGTGGCGGCTCATGTGAAACGCGACGGGCGATTCCGGATCATCGTAAATTGCACGGCAGTAACGGAGGCCACCGTCTGGTATGAAAATTTGGGCCGACGGGCTCGACATGGTGGGCGCATTCTAGACTCACCGCAGTTGGTGAAATTAATCACAGCCTTGGTAGTCGAGGGTGGTGGCCAACTTGACCATGTGCAAGCAAAGATATTGCCAATGCTTCGTTGTTACTAATGAGTTTGTTCGCGCATCTTGTCGATATATTATTTCTTTATTTAGATAATTGATTAAACCAATCATGTTTTATTCAATGATTTTAGGTATCTTATTTCTTCACTCGCAATTTCTACTTGTTAATTTATTTCATAATTTTTCGCTGTAGCCAAGCTAGCAAAGTGAATTCGCTGTGAATCCCGTAAAGGAAACAAATGTTGAAGGAGGTGTCTTTAACAGCTTTAGCATCAATTGCTAAATCAACTAAGATAAAACAAATCCCATAGAAAATTATTTCCTTAATTGATGTATTTGTTATCATATTGATTACAAAAAGTTAAAAAGTATATGGACTGAGCTTGAGAATTGATTACAATATAAACTTGTATAGGCTCAGGATTAGCCTAAGCCTCGAGGGGTTAAGCCCAAATGCTCATATGGAAACGAGCCCAATGAGCCTGGCTTCGCTTTTTTTTTTTAAATCAAGCCAAGTCAGCCCGATTTAAGCTCGTTCAAAGCTCGTCTCGGCTCGAGCTCCTCATAAATTAACAGTTTAGCTCGAATGTTCAGCTTCTACGCCTGCTAATGCACTCCCAGCGTAAGATTAGGTTAGATTAAAGATGCAAAGGAGAAAGGAGTAGGGGGCACCATGAAGAAGAAAAACTTAAATGAAGGAATTGTAATTTTGAATTATTATTTCTTTTTGGGGATGTAATTCAAGCATAGATTCAGGTTTTAATCTAATTAATTCATTCTAAGGCTCGAGGAATTGACATTAGAGAAGTCCATAACCATAACATGTAGTTAGTGAACTATCTTTTAGTATATTGTTTCATATGATGAAAAGACTACAAATGCATGCTTATTAATAAAACGATGAGACTTAACTAAGAAATCCCTTGGTTAAACAACATTAAACCTTAAGTCTTCCATTCATATGACTAGAACTAGAGTTTTTTTAGAGTTGTGGTTGTTGGGTAAATCCAAGCTCTCTTTACATGAATATGTTCAAACCATGGAAACATGTTTTCCGGATTAATGGGTAGGGTTTAACTAAACTCATTGGTTTGTTAGGTAAACCCAAGGTTAATGGGCTTGGAGACAGGTTTAGTAGTGTATATAAGAGATGTACACAAGCCAAAGAGTTGATAACTTGATGATGATACATACATCAATTAGTTGATAGCACTAGATTCGATAATTGAAAGTAGATGCAATTGGTACATATGATGCCTTTTAACTTGAGGTGATTTGTTGGGTAAACCCAAGGTCATTAAGGTGAGATTGGATATCGACCCGCTAGGAGAACTTCCATATAGGTTCTCTCGGGTTCATAGTGAGGGTTATGAATCCGCAATAAAATAGTAAGAGCCATAATATGTTTATTAAAGATGTAATAATATGTATTTTAAGTACAATCTAAAAATATCTCTTTTTACTTCTTGGTTGTTAGAACCAACATCATGTCTTCAAATGTGAACCTCATCATCCATTCCGATAAACAAATTACAGCTCAAATTTCTTGATTGGTTTTAGAAACTCAAAATCTGTTCTTCCTAGGGTTGGAAAACAGCATATTTCCTCAATAAGCCACTTCCCAAATCCCCACCTGTTGATGCATTTGATAGTGATCAGAATGAGTATTAGAAGCATATGTTGATAAGCTTAGATAAATGAAGTCAGATCAAGGCTTGCATCTCATGACTCACCCAGTTTCAGATGCAACACAAAACTATGGAATGATATGACATAGTCATCTATCTTAGGGAACTATTTGACAAGCATGCGAAAGATTCAGGCACTCTAGATCTCAAGCTACTTTAGCACCAAGAAGCAAGTGGGGACATCTCCAGTGCAACATGCATTGAACATGAATACTTATATTAAGAGATTGGGTCAGTTGGGTTTTGTAATGGACCATGAATTAAGTATAGACTTGATTCTATCAAGCATAACTGATAACTTTGTGTAGTTTGTGGTTAATTATGAAATGAATAGCAAAGAAACCTCCATTCTAGAGCTAATCAATCTGCTCAAGGCAGTTAAGCCCATCTTGGAAAATGAGCTGGCTAAAACTGTGATGCTTGTGGACTCTTCTATTTCTAAGAAAGATTCTAAGAACAAGAAGAAAAAGAAAAGCCCATGGAATTTAAGGGAGGTGTAACCAAGAAGAAGGTCAAGGGGGCAACACCAAAAGGCACTTGCTTCCACTACCATAAGGATGGCCATTATAAGAGAAACTGCAAAGCCTATTGGGGGTCCTTGAAGAAAAAGGCATCGGATGCCCCATCTACTTCATTGTCCATGACAACAATCGATCAAAACAAGATAGTGTGAAACCCTCATATTTGTGGCATTGTCGCATTGGCTAAATAAATGAGAGACGCATGACTAAGCTACACAAGAGTGGAAACTTAGAGTCATTTGATTATGAATCATATGACGCATGCGAATCTTGTTTATTAAGGAAGATGACTAAGTTATCCTTTAAAGGAAAGGATGAACGTGCAAGTGGGTGATAGGTGTGAATCGTGTTAGCATTTTTAGTATAATTTTCATGTGTTTTATGCAACTAAATGCTAGATTCACACCATTATCTCTTAGGAAAACTCTAATTCCCCATTTTCTTATGTTTTGCAGGTTTAGAAGGAAAATCAAGTAAAGTGATGGAAGAAGTCAAGTTTAAATGAAGTTGTTAATTTGCTAATAGCAGCCTTGTGTTCGTCGTAGTGAAGAGAAAGATGATTTACAAGTCCAGCCTCGAGTTCACCAGGGCAAAGATATCGTTCGCTGCAGCGAAGAGGTTTGCCACGGCGAAGCTACTGTTCGTCGTGACGAAGAGTTGTGCAAGAAGGAGATGACACGTGTGTTCGCCACGACAAAGAAGCCTTTGTTGCGGTGAAGGGCGGTGGGCTAGATGTTGAACTGGATCAGAGTATGTACACAAGTGTATAACACAATTACCAAAAGATTATTATCTAATCTCAGGCAACGGCGCCATAAAACTTGTTAACTGGATCAGAGTATGTACACAAGTGTATAACACAATTACCAAAAGATTATTATCTAATCTCGGTAATAGTATCATAAAAACTTATTGGTAGGACCGTATGATGTACACCAAATTTATGACATTATCACCTAGGACTATTATCTAATCCTCAGTAATAAACCATTAAATTTTGAGTGTGAGTTTCTTACAAGTATCACTTGATTAAAGATATTTTTGTAAGAGTAAACCATTTTTCGTGTGGTTTGATCTAGTATCACTAACAGTGCATGAGTTGACACGTAATAAAATGGATTTAAGTCGGATATCGATCCGCAGGGATCTCAAGAATTTTCAATCAACTACCCCAACTACTTAAGCTCCATACTATTTGGACGATAATACGATAATGAGATTTTGCTTTGAAAGCTTGAAATGAATGATGTAAAGAAAAATGAATAAACAATAAATGAATTGAATATTGAAATATCAAAATAACAAATTTAGATTTAACAGTTATCTCTAAAGAAAACATTGAATAATCAGCTATTGTGAAGAATCAATTCCTACGATGCATCACTTTGCATCTTTGGTTTTTACGAGACCTACGAGATCTTTAAATCTAATCAAGGATTAATATAGTGTGGCCCGGATCTCTCCATACCACCACAGTTCATCATCATATAAGCTGTTTCTCTCGAACACGAGGGTGAAATAACTACTTTTTAAAACTAGTTGCCTTGTTACGGGTATTTTCTTTCTCAATACTTCATACCCTTGCATGGGCTTTGCATACTGAGCTCCTTCAAGTTAGTCATTCTTGAGAGTTTGCACTATCTTGGTTCCTCACCCTCAAAATTAAGATAGCTTACTCTTTTCCTTGATTAGATCCTTGCTAACACGGGGATCGAATTCACTATTGAATTGAGGTGAACTCTCTACCTACCAAATTTATAACTCCTCAACTCATTCTCGGTTATAGCGAGAAGGGATGTATTGATTTAAATATGCGAGCGCATTAGATCGAGTAATATCAGGTTCAAATACCTTCTCGAAATTGTTTCTTACTCTCAAGAATGCCTTCTCTGTGTCACCCAGAGGGCCTCCTGGAAATTAGAGCTAAAACAACCTCTTTATGGGTACAAGAGACTGAAATTGGGATCAATTCCAAACCAGCAAGTCGATTTAACATCTGAAGTTCAGCTATTATGAATGAAATACTGCAGGAAAGATTATTTCTGACAATAACGGCAATTCAATAGAAGCTGGGTTTCTAAATTACTGATTATACCATACAATGGCTTCTTGATCAGAAACCCACTTTATCATCGGGCTTGGGTGTTCGAAATCCCAAAATTTGTATGGAATTCAAACAACCAGACAGTAATTTTAAATAAACATCGCATTATTTCAATCCTTCTGGTAACGTTGAAATCCAAATTAGAGCGAAATACAAACTAATCTAATCTAAAATAAAATGGAAAGAAAAACGAAAACAAAAGAAGAAGCAAAAGAAAGAAAATAAAAATCTGAGAGCTAACAACGGATCTCTCTTTCAGATGCAAAGGCACGCACTACGTTGGTAGCGACCGTATTTATAGGGTTAGTTGGGCCTAATTAAGTTCTGCAGTCTTTGTGGATTTCAGTGGGCGGCCCATGTTACTGCTCAGGTCGCGACCTCAAATCCCTTGTCGCGACATCAAGTTGAGAACTGCAATCTTCAATTGAGTAGGTCCCTGATGTCGACGTCGATCCTTGTGACATCGGCTCATGTCTTTAACTGACTTTATTTGCGGTTCCCGATGTCGACATCGATCTCTTGTCGCGACATCAACTTTAGGTTCTGCAACCTTCAACTGAGCAAGTCTCATGTCTTCGCAGTCCTTCAACTGATGATTTATGATGTCACGACATCAATCCCTTGTCGCGACATCACTTTATGGCTCTGCAGCTTTGAATTCGTTCCCCAGTGTGGCGACATCGATCTCTTGTCGACATCGACGAGTCTCTGCGGCGAACTTAGGTCTTCTTATGTCGCGACATCGATCTCTTGTCAGCGACATCGCTTTAGTCTCTGGGGCTTCATCACAGTGTTCACGATGTAGCGACCTCAATCCCTTGGCGTGACGGCTAATGTTTGAAGCTTTCCAGCGATGGTTTCTGATGTCGCGACATCAATCTCTTATCGCCACATCGGCTTTGGGCCCATAGCGTGATGGTATCTTCTTGTGTCGCGACGCCGATCTCTTCTTGGCGATGACCTCGGCTTAAGTCTGCGGCCTTCAAGCGAGCAAGTCTCATATCGCGACCTCGATCTCTTGTCGCGACGTCGGATTATGGCCTTGCGACTTGCTTAGTTTGCTTGCGGTGTCAGCGTGTCGGTCCTACATCCGCGACTACAACTTAAATCACATCAGTTTCATCTTTTCAAACCTGTCATAGTGTCAAGGTTCTTCTCTTGTCACGACCTCCATCCCTTGTCGCGACATCATTTCTTAAGTCTCTGGTTAGTCTTCGGTTACTGCATTGTAATGCACAGCCGCGACACGTCAAGTTTCCTTCAAAATTTTTCTGATATCGCGACACATAGCTGGACATGCAAGCCCAAAGCGCAACGTGGTTACCCGGCTTCTTTCATTTACGCCTTGCCATTTTACGTATTTTTACTCCACCGATTCTTCGCATTTTCTCTTCCTTTTCTTACTCTTTCCACGCTCCACTGCTAATAACAAATTGGTGAGTTTCTATTCATAGTCACTGTGGTATTCCTTTTCGGATGAAAATCAAACAGAAAAATGGATTAAAAATAGATGACTTTTAAGCTCATCACTAGAGTAGCAAACTTAGATTTTTAAGCCCATCATTGGCCCATTTTCTAAAGCATATAAATAGATGTTCTTTAGACATTTTGAGGGTTCGAACTTTGAAAGAGCGAGGCTCTCTCTTAGGGTTTTTCCTCCCCTTGAAGCTTGTTCCATTTTCTAGGATTAGATTTCTTTTAGTTTTAGGTTTGTTTTATGAATTCTTTGGTTTATAATTAACCATTGCTAGGAAGTATGACCTTGTGGAGTATTGATTTCAGCTTGGAGCTTGGGATTGAAATCATTTGCAGGTTAAACCTTGTTTTGTATTTCTATCTCTTCTTCTTCTTCAATTTCTACACTTTTATGTTTGCCGACAACATGAATGTGTAGGTTTTGATTCTTGAAATGTTAGGCTAGGTATTCTATAGGGTTGGTTATCAGATTTGATGTTAGATTAGTCTAATCTTTAGTTTGGTTGGATGCTTTATGCTTGATTTGTAGTATTTGTTGTTAATACTTGGAATATTAGGGTTTTGGTTAATTGATAGGCGTTGAGAATCAGATCTTCTATCCTTTTACTAGGGTATCCTTGGTGACGCTTGGATTAAGCTCTAAAATATGGTTCCAATTCTCTTAAGGTATGAGTCAATTAATCAGGATTCGAATTAACCTAGTCAAAAAGGCTTAAGGAATTAGAAAGGTCTGGTACTAAGCGAATTTCTCTAGGAGGGGACACCAAATGTATTAAGTAAGGATTGAAAAAACGTAACTGTGACCAATCAGAGCTTAGTCTGGGTAGCTTTATTGCAAGGACGTAACTGTGACCAATAGAGTTCCCGAGGAAAAATGTCGTAGAAAAGTATTGCCCTAACGACCTAGAATGACGTAATTGTGAATAGATGGTTAGTGTGAGAAAATACAAGAGGGAACATGGAAGTGGGATCCTTTTACAATATCCTCGGACCAACTCAAGTTATAATTCACTCAACCCAGGCCTTATCTAGATGAACCCTTAGACACCAATAAAGATAACCAACCCTAGCTCCTCAAGTCGTTTTTCCCGTTTTTAATAAATTATTCTAGTTTTCACAAAGCATTATGTTTTTGTTTAGTTTAGTTTTTATTATTTTTATATTTTCATTACCAAATCATTGAGTCGCTCAAATAGTGAACGACTTTAGTAGCTGAGTTACTTAATCCTCACTAAAACCACACCTTCCTCGTGGGATTGATACTTGGTTTTGAAAGAAAGCCACTCTATTACTTATGCGACACGTGCACTTGTGGTAAGTAACAAGTTTTTGGCTCCATTTTTTGGGAAGGTACGGTTTGGTGTTTGGATTGATATTTTTGGCAAAAGAGGAGTTTGCTAATTTGAGCAAAAAAAAATAAATTTATTTTTCTCTTTTCTTATTTTTATTTGTTTCTTATTTGTATTTTGTATACTTCGTTTTTTTTTTCTTTTGTTTTGTATTTTTCTAGAAGGTGTTAAGCATAATGTCTAATGAAGAGATAAATGAGCTCTTCTACAACCTCTAGAAAGAATTTTCTTCTTGAGTAGCCCAAAGACAACCCACATGGGAAAATATCCTCTCAAGGCAAGCACAAGCGTCTACGAGTCCACAAGCTTATAATTTTGAAGGGGCGAATTATTTCAACAACAATGTAGGTTACTTCTCTAAGCCCCACAACATGATGCCAAGCTACTATCAATAGGGTTGGGGGACATATAACAATTTCTCCTATGGAAATCCAATGATTCAAAGTCAAGAAAGTTCAAGTTCCTATTATCAAGAACAATTCCGACAACCATATGGTGAGGAGCTATTCCTTACCTTGAAGGAAGAAATTAATAAGGATAAAGATGCTCTACAAATGCGGTTACCAATCATGGAAACGAAGATGGATGCCAACATGGTAGCAAACATTGAAACCAATTGCACAAATCTTAGTAGAGAAATGAGTGCTATCATGGATAGATTGACAATACAAGGGGAGGAATTAGAAAAAGTTCTAAAGAAACAATCTTCAAGACAACTCCCAAGCAACCAAAGAATGATGACATACGAGAGAGTGAAGACGTAACTTTAAGCCTTGAAGATGAACTTTCGAGCCCGACATTGGATGAGGACAAAAACACATTGGAATATGAAAAAATGTCCTTGATTCTTGAGGGAGAATTGCATGACCCAATATTGGTTGAGAATAATGAGCTTGCTATTGAGGAAGAGCCATCATTGCAAGAGAACCAAGTTGAAAAGGAACATCTCGAGCTAATAGTTGAAAATGTCTTAGTTGGGGTTGAAGACTTCTATTTCCTCGTAGATTCTTTGACTTTTGGCATGGAAGAGGACCAGCAAGTCCCATCTATAGAAAGACCTTCCAATGCCACAAGTCAAGTGAGTATTGATGTAGAACATGGGGAAATGAACCTCCTTTTTGGTGAGGAGAAAATGAAGTTTGAGCTTTATCATAGCATACTACCACTAATGGATGAGGAAAGGAGGGTGTGCATAAAGATAGAGAGCTCATTTTCGCCAATTAAGGAGAATGCACCTATGTTCCTTCAAGAGGAAACTCTTGCAGAATTTGGATTTGAGGCCAACTCTTTCCCCATCAAAGAGTTGACATTTGAGCTTACAACACACAATATAGAGGTAGAGAAGCTCATCCTCACGAGTGATGAGGATGAAGAGGGAGTATTAGCCACGATGGATGAAGGGCTAAAGCGAAGATCTCGGACTTCTCCAATGAGTCTAGTTGGACTCTAAAAATGGAGCAACTTCTTGGGAGATAACCCAAGAAGAAAAGCAAAATAAGGATTTTTATCCATTTATTATTTTAGTTTGTTTTTTGTAAGTGTTGCTGTTTGATTTTGTTTTTAGTGTTTATTTGGTTTTTGTTAGTGTTTTTCAAGACATTGAAGTTGAATCTTATTGAGGGAGTTTCATCAAGACCCACCTCAACCTAATCCCAATGATAAGAATTGATAATCTAGGGGAGTCCTCTGTTCTTAACTTTCATATCTCATACATTGAGGACAATGCTTGTTTTAAGTTTGGGGTATTGGGGGATTTCCCTGTGTTTTTAAAGCTTCCGGTTTCAATTATCCTATTTTAGTGTTTTTTTTAGTTGCTTTTATATTTTCAATTTTTAGGTTAATTTTTTTTTTTCATGTTTAGGCTGTTTTTGTTTTTGGTCCAGCTTGTTTTGGGATTAATTATGATGTCTATGATGATTAAATGATCATACCTTCTTTCACATGAAGAAAATGAGAGATATTTGAATGTAAAACATAATGGTTTGACCACATAGTTGTAGACCTAACCACTTGTTCTTAGCACTTTGAGCACAAGTCATTTACCTTTTGGTCAATTTTGGTTGGTTTAGAGAAGAATTAGGTGAATATCATTCTAATTGATCTCTTAAGACTCTAGAACTTGTTCATTTATCGCTCAAGATGAAATCCTAGGCAACACGACAATTAGGAAATGATATAGGACATCCTTGAATCGGTTGAGCCTTTCTAGCCAACCCTTATATGTAGAGTTAGCAATATGGGTTGAGCTTGATGGGCCAACCTGTTAGTGATGTGCCCTAGGGCAATAGTGTAATTGTTATTACTTTCATATTTCAATAATAAAGAGGCATTTTCATTATCATCTTATATTTCTAATTTGGTGATTTACTCCATGAATAGTTGATTCCACTTATGGTCATCAAGTGTATGACTTGATAGTAGAACCCTGGACTTCAAATGGAATACTATTTTAAATTGTTCCTGGTCGTTCATTATTGGTGGAGCAATAGTGAATTAAGACTAGTATGGAGTGTGACTGATGATCATGTTCTACTGATCATGGAAATATGATATTAAGCCAGCTCATAAGTACATGTTAATGAACATTGTATTGGATCGACCCACCATGAGAATACTACATGGATTATAAGTCATAAGTACTTCTCATCATAATAATGTCTTCTTTTTGTCATTTGACCTAACACCACCATAGGTCCTTACATGAGGAGCTTTATGTTTTGACACAGTTCAACATCATCTGTAATAGGGTGGTAATACAAACTGTAGTTGGACATAAAATAAATCATGTAGAGGGACGTGAGTGGATGAAAGGGATTTGTCCCTCTTTTTAGAAAGATATTCATGGGCCCCTCGACATGTGAGATTGGAAATTGCATGGCCATGCTCAAGTGAATTAATGTCATTTGTATTATTAGTTTACATAGAGGTCGAGAAAATTGCATACTTGAACTTTACAAGGGAGACTTAGTCCATGCCTTGTGTTCAATTAGGATATTGTGAGACAAAGGGACTACGACATTTATTATGGATTAGGTTATGTTGGACTATTGACATCCACATAATTTGGGTAGTCATAATGCCTTGCTAGAGGCCGCTTATGATTCGTGGGCTCGAAATGGGTTTTTGAGTCCCTTAGGCTTAAAATTGGTATTTAAACCCAAGGGATCCCTATGCGGATTCATTCATTCATTTTCACGCTTAGAGAGGTGGCTAGGGTTTTCGTGAGACTGAACCTGGTGCTAGCACACTCGTTTCTCTCTCAGTTTCCAAGAAGGCTCATTAATGTGGATAGTTGTAGAGGGTGGAGCGATCCCGCTGCACCTTTCAGTTCAACAAGGAGGGTTTGACGCACATACTAGGCTACGAAACAAGGATCTTCTAGCGTGAATAAGGATTCTTCCATCCCTGAATCATCTGATCGGATCACATGGATCCCTGGTTGTTAGAAAAAGGCGAAATCTTTAAATTTTTCTGCTGTGTATGTATGCTTAATCGCCATTAGAAACCTAACAGTGGTATCAAAGCCACTTGTGACCCCGATCAGTATGGTTTCTTTATTTTCTATGCATATGATGTGTATGAATTCGTCTAATCTATTAAAAGATTGTACCTTTATGCATTTATGATGCATATAAATAGGTATAGTTCATTAAAAATTGTATCTTTAAATGCATAGATGATGCATATGATTTGTGTAGCTCATTAAAGATCGTGTCTTTATGCATGGTTGATGCATACAGACATATATGGTTATGTAAAATGTGGTATAAATTCCATAATCATGAAGGGTAATGGTACTAGGAGAAATGATGTTAATTTGATTGACAGGATCTTGGGTTTTATATGGTTTCAGATGATGCATCCGATGTAATATGACTAACTTAATATGTGATTATTGGTAGTCGGCCATGGTTATGTAATATGTTCCATACAGATTGAACAGATTAGTATTAACGAATGAAAAGCAATTTATTTTTTTATTTATTTTTTTTTACAGTTGCCCTTAAAAACAAAACTAAATTTATCAGTCAACCCTTATTTTTTTTTTCGAGGGCTTTACCCCCTTGACCACCGTAAGGAGCACTGCCCCTTGCCCCTGCCAAGGGTGTTGCCCCTTAGACCCTGCAAGGGGCGCTACCCCTTGACCCCGTCAAGGGCGCTGGCCTTGGACCTTGAGGAGGTTTCACCGCACAAGCCCTATTTAATATTATTAATAATAATGGTTTTAGGGTTTATCAATTAAATATTTAGGATATTTAATTATTTGTGTATTATGATACACATACCCTAATTGCATGATTGTATTATTATTAATAATGAATTTACGGTTTAATGAACTACACATAAATTATTGAGATATTATAATTATTGTATGTTTTATGAAAAATATGTATGGTGCATAGCATGGCCCTTAAACCAATGTGAATGTGGATGTTTTAATTTAAATATTTATTTGTTTGTTTATTTTAGGATATGTAATTTAAATATGGCATGTATGTTGTTTTTAATTTTTAAGCATTTTTGGGATATGTAATTTAAATACGACATGCGTGTCGTTTTTATTTCTTGTAATTTATTTATAAGTTGTATAGTATAAATACAGGTTGTAAAGAATAATAGCTTTTCAATGATGGAGATCACTCAAAATCAAAAAAGGCGGCAGAGGATGCATTCTTCTCAAACTCTGATTCGATGGTGGAGGCCATTCAGCACATTTCAGGCAAATCCATGGAGTTGGAGTTTTTACCTAGGATTGACCTTTGATCTTCATATTGGCCTATGAAGATCAATCTAGTTTTGGGCCATGCTATGCCACGTTTAATTTATGTCATTATTATCGCATGTGATGATATGAATGGTATGGGATGGATGAATTATAGTTCAAATGGTAGGATTAAAATATAAATTAAATCCTCTCTACAAATTAAGTCATAAATGCCTACTGTAATTTCACACTTGTCAAGACTGACGACTATATATGGGTCATGCCAAAGCAAGGTATGTAATCCATTTTAGTAAGGCATGGATAATGGTGATATCCACATGTATGAGTTTGCGGACTTAACAAGGTTATCAAACCGCTGGGACCTAGGCATTAATGGGATTTTTACTATGACATGTGATTGTCAAGTCCTAAGGGAACTAAGAATTGCATTAGATACAATTGGTAATTGTTACCTACCTAAATAACCGCACTTTGGGTGATGTCGGCTGTCATTTGTGAGCTGGTTAAATATGGGTCTTCAGTCAATTAAACCTCAAATATTGAGATTATCCAATTAAAACAAGAAGGTTAACTATTTGGTAATATTTCGTGGGAGTATTTTATGCCTTGCATATTTAATAATTGAAATTCTAAAATACTTTGCATATGACTTGTAGATAATGGCAACAAACAACACACCAACTTTTTCATTGCGATCAGTCCTTGAGAAGGACAAACTCAATGGGACCAATTTCCTTTATTGGCAAAGAAACTTGAGAATCGTCCTCATGCAAGAAAGGAACTTGTATGTCCTAGATGAACCTAACCTTGAAGAACCTGCAGCAAATGCTCCTAGGGCTCAAAGGGATACTTATATTAAGCATCAAAATGATTCAGTCGATGTTAAATGCCTCATGCTTGCCACCATCCAATCTGAGCTTCAGAAGCAGATGGTTGATATGGAGGCATTTACCATGTTAGCCCATCTCAAGGAAATATTCCAAGAGCAGGCCCACATTGAGAGGTTTGCTACCATAAAGGCATTACTCTCCTGCAAAATGGTTTCAGGCAGCTCAGTTAGACCTCATGTCTTAAAAATGAAGGGCTACCCAGATCATCTTGAGAAGCTTGGTCTACCAATTAGCCAAGAATTGGCTACTGATATCATTCTCCAAACTCTACCTAATGCTTATGATGGTTTTGTTATGAACTAAAATATGCATAACTGATGAGTCTTAAACTCATCTATTTTTAATCCATTTTTCTAGCATGTTTTTAACAGTTTTAGATCTATTTTTATGCCAAATTATGGAACATTCACCAACTTTATGTTTTGTAGGTGTTAATTGAAAAATGAGATAATTCCAGCATAAAAGAAGCAAAAAAAAAAAAATAAATGGAAATTGCAGCAGTCTTTGTCGCGACAGAGTTTTTGTCTGTCACGACGGAACTTCAAGCAGACCAAAAGAACTATGTTGCATCCAGCAACTATATGTCGCAACAAAGTCCAAGCTAAAATTTAGCATAAATAGAATCTCTATTGCAACAAAGAGTTCTATGTCGCAACATTTCTAAAGAAAAATGAAAAGAAGACTGTCGTGACACCCCTTAACTCTGTCGAGACAATGATCAAGGCAAATGGCAAAGGAACTTTGTCATGACAATCCTTCCTCTGTCGCAACATAAAAGGCTGAAGATTAACAGATGAACTCTATTGCGACAAAAGACAGCTCTGTCATAACAGAAAATGGCAAGAATACAACACAAGTCAACTGAGACAGCTTTTGTTGCACACAAAGCTTTCAAAGATGGAGCCAGCTCAAGGAAGAATTTCTGTCGCAACAAAGAAAATCCTATCACGACATTACATTCAGAATTCACAACAAAGAGCAACAAAATCTCTGTCGCGACATATATTATTTCTATCGCGACAAACAAAACATAAGGGAAGTGAATTCTCTGTCATGACAAGAAATTAAAGAGAAACACAAGAGGAATGGCGACAAAGAAATTCATGCTGCGACATAGTAAAGAATTGAAGGCAGAATCTTTGTCGCGACAAAGAAGTTTTTTGTCGCGACAATAAAAGCTAGAGAGTGATAGAATTTTGTCGCGACATAAATTGAAAGAGAATTGAGATGAGCCAAGTCAAGTCTGTCGCAACAAACAACTCAGCTAGCAAAAAGGACCAGAAAAGAAATCCTGTCGCGACAAAATAAAATCTGTCGCGACAGAAATTGTGAAGAAACTAAAGAAATCCTATCGCAACATAGAAAACTCTGTCGCGACCAAGGACGAAAATATTGCGATATATCGTCGATATATTGTGTGTCAAGCCTTCCTGAAACGATTTTTGCAAATGAAAGTCGTTTGAAGGAAAAATTGGGAAAAATCGCCCAATATATGTGATATATCGCCGATATATTGACAACTGAACGATATATTCGACATTTCCATGTGAAAAAATCGACTAAAAATGCAGCATGTGAAAAAATTCAAAAAAAAAACTGGCCGACATTGTCAATATATCGCCCAAGAAATGCCCGATCCGAAGGGCCGAGATTTTGGACACGTGGGAGGCTAAGATTTTTTCTCAAAAATTCAAAATCTCCAATGGCTAGTAGCTGATCTGACGGCCATAATTCAATCCGTGTTGATCCAACGACCAGATTTCAATCCCTTTGATTCCAATGGCTATATTTTTCATCTGACGGTGGATTTTGAATATTTGACTTGATCTAATGGCCATAATTGATTTATAACGGCTAAATCAAGATCAATCGGTCAAATTTGATCCAAAATCAAATATGACAAATTAATTCATTTTTAAAGGTTTTTGACTAAACTACTAGTTTAGTTTGACTAAAAAAAAAAATCTATAAAGAATAACATCACAGTTTCTATATCAACCTATACATTCTCTCAAACAATTCTGATTTGTGCAAAGTCTTGGAGAATAATATTTTGTCAATTTTTCGTCTCTGCCTTTCATTCAATACATAATTTCTCAAGAATTTAAGGTATGTTTCATGTTAATTAATTTTCTTTATATTTGTGCAATTTAGTAATTAATTTAAGTTTATATTTAGATTAAGATTGTTTATATTTAGATTAAGATTTTATTTTAGTTTATATTTAGATTAAGGTTTAATTTAAGTCTATATTTAGATGAAGATTATGAAAATTAAATATGAATATATATTATGTATATTTTATGTTAATTAATGTAAAAACACATTTTTCTTTAGCATATGATAATTAATGCAAAATTATATTTATATTGAACTTATGATTATGAAATATAAAAATTTATTAATTATTATATGAAATATGAACATATATTATGTATATTTAGATATTTAATGTAACTTTAGACTTATATTACGATTATGAATATGAAATATAATAAATTGTTAATTAATTTAAAAACACATTTTCTTTAAATTATGATAATTAATGCAACTTTATATTTAGATTGAGATTATGAATATGAAATATAAAAATTTGTTAATTATTAATTAACAAATTTGTGAAATATACATTTTCTTTAAATTATGATAATTCACGCAACTTTATGTATTTACTGAGATTATGAATAGTGAAATATAAAAATTTGTTAATTATTAATTAAATAAATGTTAAATATAAAAATTTGTGAAACATATACTTTCTTTAAATTATGATATAATTAATGCAACTTTATATTTAGATTGAGATTATGAATTAAGGAAATATAAAATTTGTTATCATTACTCAACAAATCATAGAATATAAAAATTTGTGAAATATAGATTTTCTTGAATTATGTGGGAATTAATGCAACTTTATATTTAGATTGAGATTATGAATATGAAATATAAAAATTTGTTAATTATTAATTAACAAATTTGTGAAATATAAAAGTTTGTGAAATATACATTTTCTTTAAATTATGATAATTAAGGCAACTTTATATTTAGATTGAAATTATGAATATGAAATATAAAAATTTGTTAATTATTGTATGAAATATGAACATATATTATGTATATTTAGATATTTAATGTAACTTTAGACTTAGATTACAATTATGAATATTATAATAAATTGTTAATTAATGTAATATGAATTGATGAAACCTTATATTTAGATTGAGATTATGAATATGAATTAATTACAATTATTGAAGTTTATAAAGATTGATAAATGAAGAGAAGCACATCGGGAGGTCGTGATCCCGTTTGAAATATTGTACTTATTGAAGGGAATAGAAATGACACTCATATGTACTCTTATGGTCATTAAAAGTGGGGGAATTACTCAGTTTAAATTTCACTTATCACATACAGATCCCCACTCAAATAGAAAGAAGTGTCCTAATGTGCCTCCCGAAGTTAAAAAAGAAATTAAACAACTTTTGGTTGAAATGAATAAAGCCAAAGCAAAGAAAGATGCAAATATTGAAGAAATTCGAGCTAAATGGGAGGCACAATGGGTGGTAGCCATAGACATCTCTACGATTAATGACAGCATTGATGATGGATGAGAAAATGTGGAGGAGGAAGATGGATGGATGTCTGAGGCGGTATCCTACTCACATGAACCCTGATGAGCGAGCTGACTATCGAGCAGCGTGTCATGCATCCAAAGCTAGTGAATGAAATCGATAATAAGAAGAAGGGTTTATGAGAGGCAAAAGAAAAATTGGTAAATCTTTTAACTTGAATTCATTATTATAGTATAAACGAATTTACAAACATTTCTAATATATATAATTACAGTAGGTGAGCCTTCACAATCACATCCAACTGATCTAGTAAGGCGCGTGCAAAGATCTCAAAGTGTGAGAGAATCGAATCCATCACCACCTCTTGCTCCATCATTATACAAATCTTCGACAACAAGACAAAAGAATATTAAAAATCTTTTTTAGTATGGAGGAAGAATCAAAGAAACGATGTCAGATGACCAGAAATTTTTCATATATGAGAGCGCATACCACAAAGCAAACTCTCACCACTTCAAAACATGATTGTCGGGTGCACAACAAGCTGGTATGTGAAAAATCCGCTTTCAATTTCTAATAACATATTATCTACATTATAGTTACAAATCATATAATTATTTACTTTAACTTGTAGGCATGGGAATAGAGGCACCCTCTCCATATGAAATCAAAAACAAATATTTAGATATGGAGTATAAAGACATGGAAGATTATGTGAATCTCCAAAGGGAGAAATTGAAGAACTATGGGTGCACAATTATGTGTGATGGATGGACCAGTTCCATGAAATTAAGCATCATTAATTTCATGGTATATTGTAAAGGAATCACAATTTTTCTTAAGTCTGTTGATGCATCGGATAATATTAAAGACAACAAATACATTTATGGTTTGTTGAAGGACGTGATAAAGGAAGTTGGCGGAGCAAATGTTGTAACACCCTAAAAATACCCTAACAGTTTGTGAACATGTTTAGGGTATAAAATAAAGTAAATGAAATTTTTCCAGAATTTAAATCATAAGAACGAAAAAAATATACAACCTTAAATTTTATAGGAAGCAAATAAATTTAGTAAAATGTCAAATGGGGACCCAAGTGTCCTAAATGAGAGGTAGTGTTAAAAAATATTAAATTTAAATGAAATGGAAAGAAACAAATTGAATGAAGTGTTAAAGTGAGAAAAATGAGAAATGAGGATTTGTGTGTAGCCAAACAAGGCATTATGAGACATGGGAGATTTAAGACCACATTTTTGTCTTTGAGAGACAAAACTCTTATTTGGGCATTTTGTGTGGGAGAGCTAGGGCATCATCTGGTTGAGTGTTGAGTGAGAACAAATGGTGATTTCTTCATGGGAACAAGAGATTTGGTGATCAAGAACAAGAAAGAACCTTGGTATTGAAGAATCCAAATATTTGAGGTAAGAGACAAACCCTTTTACTCCTTTCTTTTTTCTTGTGTTTGGGCTTGGGAGAAAACCCTAGCTTTGTGTAAAAGTACCTGGATGATTTTAGTTCAGTTTGGAGGTTGTTTGTATTGGTTGGTTGGGATTGGTTTGGAGGAGTGTTTGTAAAAAGGGAAAAATGTTGGGTTTTCAAATGAAATGCTGTCAAAATTTTGTCAAAACCCCTGTTCTTGTTTTGGCTATAGATTAAGTTATAATCATCCAAATGAAGTAATTCCAATTGTTGAATAACCATAATAGATAGGGATACAAATGTATAGAAGGGACCAAGAGAAAATTGTAGCTCTAAGGCTCCCGAATATGGGCTTAAATGTGAGTTCTAGCCTACTAGTATGCTCGCTTTGGGTGTTGTTATGGTGTTTTGGCCATAAGTTGCGTTTCACTCATCCAAATTGAGTGATTAAAAATTCTGAGTAAAATAGACTTCTAGGGGAATAATATACTTGAAGGAAGTGTATGCAAATTGTTACCCCAAAGTGCCTAGAAATCTGTTAAAGTGGAGCTATGTGCAAGAACAGTCTGATATTCTTCCTTGAAAATTGGAGTAGTATGGATGTAAAATGCAATAAATTGAGTTTTGGTGATCCCAATTGGATGATTCTTATTGGAGAAGAAACCTTATGACCATAGATTCAAATGAGTAGAAGGGACCATAACCAATTTATGGAGTTAAGACCTCTGAAATTGAGAAAAACAGTAGGTAACCGAGTTAGCTGGGCATACCGACCAGTTTGACATTAAAATGTCGTAACTTGTGTTTGGGTGATCCAAATGAGATGATTCCAATTCCTACTAAAAATAGACTCATAGAGCTATAATTTTCTTGAAGGAATCATGAGCAAAATATAGATTAAGTGTCCTCGAAAAATTTTTCAAGTGAAGGAGTATTGGGTAGACATCAACCCTAACCAAAAACTCCTAGAATAATCACTAATTACGTGATCGCTATCAGATTCTCAATAGGGATTACGAGGAGGCAAACCTGCATTGAAGTAGAGATTCCAAAGATTGGAATCAAAGTGACGATTTTTGGTTTGTTCTCAAACCCTCTCTCTATTTCTAAAATATTTGAATAATTACGAAATGATTTGAATTTTGGGTGTGATTGACAAGAGTCATGGTATCGACTTCGTTATTGAACGATTTTGTTTTAAAGTGGATTCGAGACAATTTCAGAAACAAATTTGCATAAGAAAATTTCGTAATGAATGGGAAAATGTTCTTACTGGTATACAAATGTATATATATACTATTGTAAATTGTATTGAATGATTTTAATGTCTTTAAAAGAATGTTAACCGTTAGAATCGAAGTTAAGGATAAATTAGTATACTCAATAAGAGTCGAACAAACGTATCTATCGCTGACATACCTATCCGTGAACCCACAGACAAAGATCGAGTGTACACCAACCGAGTACATATTTGTGTTTACACCTACCGCAAATTCCGCGGGACTCGTGCATCGGGATTCGCTATCCTGCAATTCAAAGCATAGGTTAAATTGATAAGGGCTAAAATGCAAAATGATAATGGAGACAAAGTATGATTTATGATTTAATGATTTGTTGTGACACTCGAAACCCGGGGTCCCATTGACTACCGTCAACTCAAGGGACACTGGGTGGTGTCTCATATCATGAGACCCATACATGAATAAAATGGCCTGGTTTAGGGTCCATCATCATACTCGGCCCATACTGCTGCAAGACCATACATTTCTATAGATCTTGTGAGTTATTACATCACTCCTAATACAGCATATATTAAAATAGTCGCTCTAATATATACACAAACAAGAATCAAGCAAGCCACAAATCCGACCCGCTCATAATCCCTACCTAAGGAGCGCTGCTTGTCTGCACTGCCTTAATTAAAGGGGGTCCCACGACGGTGAGCCACAGAGAGATAAATCCTATAAGGGCTATTTCTACTCAGGTGCACACATGCAAATGATTCATTTTTGCGCTCAAACCAAATAACTAATCCGTGCATACATGTTATCCTATCATGGAAAAATCTATATGCATGTATGAGACGACATCGCACATAGCCCAAGTACGTCAACTTCCACCCACCACCTAATGCAAATGCTAATGGAAATCGCACGAGTCAATTCCGACTCCTCTCACAACTCGTAGTCTATGTGGATATATTTATTTAATCGTCTACGTCTTTTTGGGCAACGTAACTTTTCGGGTCTCACCGCTGGTCTTTACACTTCTCCGACATTTTTCGGCTTTCACCTGGATACGTTCAACTGTGTTCTCGTGTTTTTCACCCGAGGGGGTATCTATCCCCTACTTGCTACGCCCACATTTCGACATTTCTTCTCATTTCTTCGCTTTTAACATTGGCGTGGAAATTCACACTCTGACTTCTGTCCTTATTCCTCAAGCCTTACCACTTATTCAAATTCACCTCAAATGCAAAGGCCAAATCAAGCATTTCCATGTACACACCATGTAATGTGGTGTTACCAGACACCAATGCAATGCACTCAGGCATCAGACTCAAACCCATGACACAAAATAAAACCCTACATGGACATTCTACACCGCACACTATGTGTTGCTATGAACACTCATGTTCACGTACTAATAACATTTTTATGATATTTAAATTATTACATGCAGCCATGTTACTATTCCACATATTCAACCATCACATAAGCATGCACTAACTAGATTATTCCATAAAATCTCGCATGGCATTCATTCAAGTAATAACAGCCAACTTTGATTTTTAGTCTTAAACCCGTAAAACAAAAGACATACACAACATGCAATAACCATATTAGTTCCGTAAAATTTTGCATCTGGGCAATAACAAGCCAACTTTGATTTTTTTGTCTTAAAACCCGTAGAAAACAGCACATACAATAACATGCACAACCATATTAGTTCCAGAAAATTCTACATGTTAATATTCACAATTTCGCATGTTATCCATCGCCATCACCCATGAAAATTCGCATGTTAACATTCACAATTCACTATCTACAATTCCGCATGTTATTCATCGTACCATCAGCCTCCAGGAAAAATTCTGCATATTAATATTCACAATTCGCATGTTATCCATCACCATCGGGCCCATGAAAATTCGTGATGTTAACGCTCACAATTTAAATTAATATTCACACTCCCGCATGTTATTCATCAACATCATTCCAGGAAAAATTCCCGTATGTTAATATTCATAATTTCGCAGATGTTTTTCATGCATACAACAATATACCAAACTCGAGCTTTCTTCGGGCCTAAAAACCTAGAACATTCTGCATGTTAGTCATGCATACAAGGATACACCAAACTGAGTTTTCTTTGATCTAAAAACCCAAAACATTCTGCATGTTAGTCATGCATGAAAGCCCATAAAATTCTGCATGTTTTTCATTCATACAATACTACACCAAATTGGGTTTTCAGTCCTAAAAACCAGAAAAAAAACAAAGATGTACTAACATCACAATTCCGCCAAACCCGTAAAATTCAGTACAACATCACAAATTCAGTCTTCAAACCTAGAAAATTCAGCAAGTACAACATCACAAATTCATTTAAACCTTAAAATTCAGCATGGACAACATCACAAATTCAGCATGTTATTCATTCAAACAATCACAAAGCAACTTCAACTAAATGCCATTTCCATGGCCCCCAAACAAGGAAATAACCAAAGAGGAAAGATCTCACCTTCTTGAAGTGTAGATCAGTTCTGATCCACCTAAATTCGAAAACAAATGAAGGAAAGCCTCCTCCCTTTCTCCTTTCTTTCTTTCTTTCTTGTTTTCTTTCTTCCTTCCTTTCTTTTTTTTTTTCTTTCTTTCTCCCTTTTCTTCTTCTCCTCTTGTCTACGAATTGTTTGCCATCTCTCCTAAATCACTTTGCTGGTTTCCTGACCAGGGAGTACTCCTAACATCCATTTGTTTGACACTTGTTAAATCAAGACCAAGTGTTCTCCATACCACAACTTCAACCACTTTCATGCTCATGGATGAGGGTGGCTTGATATTCGCCCCACCCAACTCATGGAACTTAAGGGGCATGTGGATGAGCTTAAAAGTCATCTCTTTAGTCCATTTTTCGTTTGATTTTTAGTTAAAATTATTTAATATACAGAATTATGAAGAAACTCACCAATTTGTCATTAGCGTGAAGGAAGCAAGAAAGATGGAAAATGCAAAAGAATAAGTGGAATAAAAGTGCAAGAATTGACGAGCGTAATGACAAAATCAAGTGAGTCACTGGCGCGCATTTTAGATCACAGCCCGCCTGGCCGTGACCTCAGGAAGATTGAAGAGAAATTGAGGCATGTCGGACAGGAACACAAAGATAGGCAGCGGAAGAAGGGAGTGTAAATTAGCAATGATGTCGCATGCAATCGAGGTCGCGACATCATCACTAACCATCGCGAATCCTACAAGCAGTTAAGGTGATGTCGCGATAAGAAGACTGATGTCGCTGACATCAAGAACCACCAAGTTGTTACAAAAAGCAGAGACTTAATGTCAAGTCGTGACATCAAGAGTGAGATCAACCAAAGGCTTAAACTATGAGGTTGAAGCTTCACGACATCGGGACACCCGCTCAAGGAAACAAAGCATCAGAGCCGATGTCGCAACAAGAAAAACCGAGGGTCGGCTATCACGACAAATCCAAAGGAAAGGGGCGCAGGAGACTCGGAGCCCATGTCGCGATAAATATCCTCGGCTGTCGCTGAACCATCAGAAATAATCACGAAGACCAGAAGGAACTAGAATGGATGTCACGATAGCGCTACGATGTCGAAGATCACCACGATCATCCGAGACAGTGCGGGTCACCGATGTCGCGGACATCAAGAAACAGACCGCGGGAGACTTGCGGGTCAATGGCATCAAAAGTCGCCAAGTGAAGACTGCAAAGCCGTATAGCTGATGTCGCGACATAAGGTCAAGTCGCGACATAAAGACCCGCCGCTTGGAAGGAGGAAGTTTCACAGCGAGGTCGCGACAAAGTGATCAGTCGACATCGAATCATCGCGGAAACCCGTGGCGCGGGAATGGGGCGGATGTCGATTAAGACGGTGATGTCGCGACATCAAGAATGACTAAATAGCGCTATATAGTACTAATCAAGTCGCGACGTGACCAAGTCGCTACCTCAATGATGTCACGACAAGGAAACCAAGTCACACTGAAGTAAAGAATCAAATCGCTACTCAAGTCCAAGAAGCTATATCGGGGATTAGCCCAATTGAGGAACCCTATAAATACACAGCTATCCAGCTCATTCAAGTAGCTTGGCGGCCACAGACGAGAGGTCTGGATTGCTGAAAGCTCATTTTTCTTTCTTTTCTTTTAATTTTTTTATTTTATTTTGTTGTTTCCATCGTTTTAGAGCAGATTATGTTTTCGTATTTTCATTTTCGTTGTATTTTCTGAATCCGGATGTTATCGTTTTAGTCAAGATGAATGCGTATTTCTATTTCTTTTCAAATTACTACCCGAATGTTTGAAGTTTAGACAAATTGAATTGATTGTTTCAGCTTTCAACTTGCGCTTTTTCTTATGACGAGGAATGTCAGATCAGGTAATTTAGTAATTGAGGAATCCAAATTCTTCCATTAATTCGAACGTTATCGTCGAATTTATCTTCCTCAGAGTCGCTCTAGCAGCTTTGTTAATTTTGGCCATTTAATTTACTTTATTTGGTTTTATTGATTGGATCCGAATACCGCCTTTATAAATTGCTAAGAATTGCGCATTACTCGATTTCAAGGAAGTCCTCAAGGCGGACACGTGGAAGACAATCCCGGGGTAACGTCTAGTTCTTCAAGGTATACTAACTCCGCTATTAGGGATCCTCATATGGTAAGTTCACTGATAAATCCTCTTCTCACTTGTGTCAAGAATGTGAGTTGAATGAGTTATCCACTTAAACAAGAAGAGTTCACCAATTCGGATAGTGAGTCCAATCCCGTGTTAGCTGAGATCTAATCAAGGAAAGGTTGATCTATCCTAATTTCTGAGAGGAGCAATCGAAGTCAGATATCCGCTCGACCAACAACTCTGATATGTTTGACAAATTCATAAAATGTATGGGAAGTATCGGTGAAGAAAAATAATTCCTGTGACAAGGAAGTCCTTTTAAATGCATATTCAATTCCCGTATTCGAGAGAATCGTCATAAATTAGATAATGAAACGTGGAGTGTGGAGAGATCCACCGCACTACAATTGCCTCGATGATTCATAAACTTGAGCATCAAGAAATCTTAATGATTAACTACGTGAATTCTGATAGTTCACTTATAACCTGCTTTTTTTATTGATGTCTTTGGAGGATAACTTATTCTAAGATTCATTCTTTTATTAGGAAATTCATTATTCTTTATTCTTTATCTCCAGCTTTGTTGGTTATTTCCCTGCTATTTTTGTTCTTCAATTTTCCAAAGATTCACCGCCGGACTCCACTATCATTTTATCGTCCAAATAGTATGGAGCTGAGAATGTGGGTAGTTGATTTAAAATTCCCAGATCTCTGTGGGATCGATATCCGACTTAAATCCATTTTTTACTACTTGTTGACCTCGTGCACTCGCAGACAGCAAATCAAAACAAAGCTTAAAATGACTTATTTTAAGAGATTCGTCTAAGATATTATAATTTCCACAAGTTTATGGCAAGGTTGCTGAGGATTAATTAATAGTCCTTTGGTGATAGTGTCATAAATTTGTACATGTGTTTTGATTTTGTCAACAAGTTTTATGGCGCCGTTGCCGGGGATCGAAAGAATCTAACAAATCAATATTTAGATGAAAGAAGGAAATACTAATTTGGACATTTAAAGAAAAAGAACAAAAATAGTTTTTCAAGCAGTGGTTCATTTTGGCCACTGATCTTTAACAAACCAAATTGAAAATATTTGATGATTTGACTAATCCTATTAATGGAAGTGTTTTGCTTCGTAAAAATCCTCATTTACAGGAAACAACACTGATCCGACCCCACCGATTACGTAATAAGACGCTCGAAGCTTCGAGAAAGACCAAGAAGACGTAAAATACAACCATGGAAGAAGAAAGGCGTGGATCAGGTTGAAATACACAGAGGAGCTAGGCCTACCAACGACATACAATGGAGGATTTCGAGACCAATTATACAGAAGAATACTAGCGATCGCATGTACTCTCGCAATGATGCTAATAATTTCAATTGAAGCAAAGATCGACATAACAATGATCCAAAGAAGATCGCCATCGGGTCATCCCACCGAAGATCCAAACGAGCACCCGGGAAGATTCCTCGATGCTAATACCGTGAGCCGAATCGCTGGTACCTGTAGCTGTCATAAACTCCGCACCAATTCCTATTCTCCAGGAGATACAGCAACTACATGGTATGAATCATTACCATATGGTTCTCATGATACTGGGAAGAGTTAGTTGAGGCCTACTTAGGTAGATTCTTTCCAAAATTTTTAACCAATTAAAGAAGGAGAGAAATCATTGTGAGCCAAATAGGGGAAGATGAAAGCCCGATTTAGCTTGGGAAAGATTCAAACGTTGGTTTAGAAGATAGTCCAATGCATGGATCGATCTAAAGACTCAAATGGACATTGTATATCATGCCATGAATATATTAAAAAGGGATCATCATGCTTCATGTCAGGTTATCCAAAAGAAAAGTGTCAAGAGGCAAGGAGTCGATCAAGACCGCCAATGTAAGATGAAAACCCTTCGAGCCAAAGAGGAAACAACAGAGCAGTGGAACTATGAGCCGAAAGCAAGATGACAAAATGGCGGAGGCCAAGTCGATGCCATTATGGACAAAAGTTAGACAAGCAAGAAAGAAAGACACACACCCGTCATGAAATAGGAGCAATTGAAAGGAGTTGATGACGGAAGTACGAGAGGGTAACTCAAGAATTCTACGAGGTCAAGTAGGTTAATTATATGGGTGAGCCAAGAGCTTATCATTTTAAACCCAATCCTAACCTTCCAGCACATTATCACCCAGCACTCAGGAACCATGAGAATTTCTCATATGGTGGAGGGGCTTTCAAGGCCAAAGGCAGGGACAGAATCCTCATCAAGGGTATCCGCAGCCACCAAGGTTCCAGCAGCAACAGCAGACAGGAAATGAGCACAGGAATGAATACCATGGCCAGAGGAGGGCCCCAACTTTCGAGGAACAGATGCTGCAGTTTATGGGGGACAATAAAAAGCTGTTGAACCACCAAGGGTTGTGTAAATTTGGGAGAATTGCATGCACCGCTACCACTCAAATTTTAACACTACCAATGCATCCCTCAAGAACCCGGGAGACACAAGTAGGTACTGGCCCCTAACCCCGCAAAGCCGTAAGAAGATGCCTTCCTAAGTGATACAAGGAAGAACTTAAAGACTCGTATGGTCGTAAGTGCCTAGGAGTGGGAAGGAGTTAGAAGAGAGGGAAAGGAAAAGATGACAACAAAGAAGCAGTAATGCCGCATAAAGAGACAATGGAGAATGATGTTAAGGAGTAGAAAGTGAAGAACATCCAAGGATCAAAGCTCAGAGTCCATTTCCACAAAGACTCCGCAGAATCAAAGATGGAGGAGCGCTTTGCAAGGTTCTTGAGAACTTTCCGTAAGCTAGAGATCAAGATGCCTTTTATCGATGGTGACTCGGGATGCCACTTTATGCAAAATTTCGAAGGACATAATCGAGCAAGAAAAGAAAATAAGAGAAGAAGGAATATGAATTCACCGCTACTGGCAAAGGCAAAGAATCAGAGAACTACCAAGAAAAGATGAAGGACCTGTGAAGTTTTACAATTCCAGTTGTTGGAGACTGAATTCCAGAAAGCTTCTGCGGACTCAGAGCTAGTATCAACTGATGCCTCTCTGCCGCTTCAAAATTAAGTTCGGGGGAGCTTTACTCCCAATAACCTGGTTACTCTACAAATGGCGATGATCAATGGTGAAACCAGAGCAAATAGAAGGTGTTAGTCACTGTGGGGAAGTTTGTATTTCCAAAGAGACTTCATCATTCTGGACATGGAAGAAGATTCACAAGTACCCCTACTATTAGAAGACCATCTGAGGCACCGAGTCAGCTCATCGATACATGCGTAAAGGAGTTCTTATCTTCGAGGGTCGAGAAGAAGCTTCGCACATTTAACTTGATCAAAAGTATGACAACATAGATAGGGACAAGGAAGGTTATAATGTAGTCAGATGTTGTCTCTACTTCCCAACTCTAATGTTATAAATGATCAGAACACCCAGCTTTATCAATGAAAAAGAGATGAATTCCCAAGATAATTAAGACGTCTATTCGAATTTCCATACAACGCTTTCATTCTATAGAACCGTGCTGAACTTGAAGCACAATTAAAGATAATGGGGAAAATAGTGAAAAGAGGAAAATCTACCTGTAGACCAAAGATGTATATTAGTTTTCAAAGAGCTCACAGTCATTTAAAGTACGTCACTTTGTAATTACCAAGAAAAAGACCCCAAGATCATTTCAAACGCACTGATGCCGAGGAACAAAGATTGCCGGAAATATTAAGGAAGCATAAGGAATCTTTAGCTCGGTCCATCAAGAATCAAGGGTATCAAACAACACTTGCATGCATAAGATTCCCCGTCAAGAGACTTCAAACCATCTCGTGTAACACAGAGAAGATCGAATCCAAAGGATGAAGGAAGTAGTCAGAAAAGAGGTACTCAAATTGTTGAATGCTGGCTTTATCTACGCTATTTCCGCATACCCTGGGTGAGCCTAAATTCCATGGTTCCTAAGAAAGCGAGGGGTTTACCGTGACTAAATGAAAAAATGAATTGATTCCAACAAGAACAGCGGATGTGATGGAGGGTATGTATTGATTACAGAAGTTGGATATACGAACTTAAAAGATCATTTTCCTTGCCTTTCATTGATCGTATGTCGGATAGGTTAAAGGTGGACAACCCACTTTGTTTTCTGGATGGGTACTGTGGTACAATCAGATTGCTATTGCACCAAAGGATCAAGAGAAGACCATATCTACATGCCCTTACTTCGCATTCTTGGCCGTAAGAATGCCATTTGGGTTATGTAATGCTCCGTACCATTCCGCAGGTGCATGATGTCTATTTTTCAGATTCGTTGAAGAAGTGATGGAGATTTTCATGGATGATTTTATCGTATGGATCCAGCCTTTGATCAATGTCTAAACAACTGAAACAAGACTTCAAAGATGCTAAGACAAATAGCACCGACCAAAATGCTATTTTATGGTACGTAAGGTATCGTTTCGGGCACACTACCGACTAGAAGCTGACCACCCAGTATCCATTATCAAGACTCGTACCACCACCACAAGAAAAGGAGCAAGAAGTTTTGGGCATGCCTTGACTTTGGCGTAAGATTCAACGCGATTCTTTCAAAATAGTTAGACCACTATGCAGACATCGAAAAGGATACAAGGTTCAATTTCGATGATTCCCGCAAGGATGCTTTCGATGAAATCAAGATCGATTAGCACAGTACCTATAATGGCTGCACCGTAATGGAATCGTGGATTAAACAATGTGTGATGCCGTGATTTCGCGATAGAGCCGTGGTTGGGGCAAAGAAAGGAGAAATATCTGTGGTCATATACTATGCTAGTAAGACCTTCAATGAAGCACAAGAAACTACTCAACAACTGGGGTATGAGATGCGAATATAGTATTTGCCAGAAAATTAGTAATACATTTTGGGATCCCATGGTAATTCACAGATCACGCAGCAATCAAATACTGGCGTTTCCAAAAAGGAAGCCAAGCCAAGATTGATAAGATGGGTGCTGCTGTTGCAAGAGTTTGATTTGGAAATAAAGGATAAAAAGGGATGTGACAATGTGATAGCCGACCACCTGTCCAGAGTAGAAAGAAACAGTGATGAAGTTGTTATAATGTGCGCTAACGAGAACTTCCCGATGAGCAATTGTTTACTGCTCTTCCAACTTCCATGGTATGTCAGAGCATGTGAATTATCCGCTTCAGAGCACGCCTTCATAATCATTACCAACAAGAGGGAATCAGAATCGATAGCGTATATTATATTGGGATGACCCACTCTTATTCAAGAGAGGTGCCGACATGATAATAAGAAGATGTGTACCGTAAGACGAACAAGGCAATACTTTAAATGAATGCCACGTATCAATCGTAGATGGGACACTTTTCGTGAGAAAGAACAAATACAAGATACTCCACCTGTGTTTGGCCCACTATTTTCAAGGATTGTGCGTATCGGGTGAAATTGTGTGATCATGCCAAAGAATCGGAAATATCTACTGCCAGGAATGAAATGCCCCTAAAAGGTATTATGGTAATACAATGATGTCAGAATAGATTTTGAGGACTTTTCCCACCATCCTTTGGAAACATTTATATATCTTTAGTAAGAGATTATGTCTCCAAATGGGTGGAAGCAGCTGTCTCTATGAATGATGCTAACACAATAGAGTTTCTTGCAAAGGAATATTTTGAGCGGTGTTCAAACCCCTGCAACTATTGTTAGTGGATGGGGGAACCCATTTTGCGAACAAAATATTTGCGAAACCATATGCATATGGATCAAGCATATAATGAGTTTAGCTTATCATCCTCGCACTAATGGACAAGGAAATTTCCAAATGTGGAGATCAAAAGAATACTTGAAAAAGACTCCGTGAGCTCAAGCAGAAGGATTGGTTCTTCCAAACTTGATGATGCACTTTAAACACAGATCGCATACAAACCCTCATTGGAATGTCCTCTATACAGAGTTATTGTTTTGTAAACCATGTCATCTACCTCTTGAATGAATACAAGGTAGAATGGGCCATCAAGAAGTTAAACTCGATTTTAAGGTCGCAAAGGAAGAAAGACTCATCTAACCGGTTCACCAAAGAACTGAGAAATGAAGCTATGACAATGCTCTCGAATATACAAAGATAAGACAAAGAAATGGCATGATCGTAGAATCTTGAGAAAAGAGTTCGTAAACAGAATGTGTTCGTTGTTTAACTCGCATCAAAACTATTCCTGTGGAAACAAAATCCAATTGAGCTGCCATACACGTAGTAGCAAGTACTACATTTGGCAGAATAATCAAGATCGCACTGTGAAGAATTCAAGGTCAATGGACAAAGGTTAAAGCATTATCTCAACAGGGAGGAGGAAGTTGAAGAACTCCAACTGGTTCTTAAGGAAAAAGAAGAAGTACCACAACAGCAAGTCCAGCTAATGACTCCAAAACTGAGCAGCTAATGGGAGGCAACCCAGGAGGATTTCAATGCTGATTTTAAATTTTGAATTATTTCTTTCTTTTAGTTGCTGATGAATTAAGTCGAATTTGTTTTCTGTGAAGAATAGATTTCTTAAATTTTTATTAGAATTTGATTGTTTTAATCCAGAATCTTTCTGTATTATTGGCAAAGGATCTTCTGCAAGGGTTCAAGACATGAATAGCAGTGCAATTATTGGAACGATTCCAGTAAATTGCAGAGGAGTTGCAACATGAGAAAAAGGGGAGTAACCTTCTCTTTAACCAAATCCGCATGTATGATCGAACTAACTGCTAAATCGTCGCTCAAATGTACTGATAATGTCAAGTGTGTTAGAAATAACAACAAATTCAAAGTTTTGAAATCATTGAATTAGCGTTTTGGTCACAATGTATGGGTCATGTCGCGACATTAGCTAATGTCCATACATAACATTGATGTCGTAATCAGCTTGAAAGAAATGGGGCCACAGGTAAGAAGGGAAAGGAGATTCATAGTCGCGACATCACCTGCGGATGTCACGATGCTGAATTAGTTTTAAATTCTGAGAAGGAATTGCGCCCACACTAATACCCCGAAATCTCGCATACGTCGCGACATCCTCGGTTATGTCGCGACATAAACTGACATGCTGCCACATACTCATTCCAAAAAGCCCTAAATTTATGATCTCAAATTAAAGGAGGCGACCGGGTCGCGACACGTCATAAAATGAAGCATTAATCAGCCCACAAACATTGATTTAATTGGTAAACCCTGAAACTATCTCATCTCACTCCAACTCCACATAACCATTCGCCTTCATCTTCCCTCCTCCTCCGACCAACCTCCGAACCCTAGCGTCCCAACTCGTAGTTTTCTTTGCCTAATGGCTGAAATTCCCACACTGGTCCCTAACCTAGATGAGATAATGAGGGAACACGAACAATCAGAAGAAGAAGAAACTCATCAAGGAGAACAGTTAGATGAGAGTCGTCGGGAAGAACAAGCAGGAGAGACACCATCGGAAACGCCCGAAGTTCCGGGGACTTCTCAAGAAAGGGCAGAAAAAGGAAGGAATTCAAGGAGGAAGAAGAAAAGGAAGTTTGGGGGGAGTATAGATGTATATTCTTGAAGAACTCAAAAGGAAATGAGAAGAAAAAGGCAAAAAAGGTAGTACAAACAGAAAAGAAGGCTTCTAGTGGATAAGTTTTATCTTGCGCCTAACTCTCGAATTAAGTTCCGAGGGGTGTTTCAACACTCTAGTACCCACGCATCCGTATGGGAGTTTACCAACCCAAAGTTCGCTATAAAAGGAAAGCCTAAAAGTTAAAACATAGCATTATCCCCGAATGGTAAACTAAGAGAATTCCCAAATGAACTTACAAGTGCGGTAAACAGGGGCATACGTCAATTGAAGAAATCAGCATGTCCCAAACATGAAGTTCGGGGGAGTTTATTAGGAGAAGCAAGAAGAAAAGGGTAGAAAAGAAGAAATGATCGTGGTATTCTTAACTCAAAATTCCTTTCATCCTACCATTGCCTGCTTCCAACATTACAAGCCCAAAAGACCCGATTGATTCAAGGTCGAAATCACCTACATTAGTGGAGATCAATATGAAAACAAGCTATGGAATTTGGAAGATTGGAAACAATCAAAATTAGAAAGACTTTAGGAGTTAAATGACTCAAGATGAAAATGAGAAGGAAACAATTCATTATTCAACCGGATCTAATGGGTATATTGCTTGTAAAACAATTTCAACACGCTTTTTCTTCAGAGCAGCGTAAAAGTCGAGACCAACCTCGAATTGACTAGAAGTTAATGTATAGAAAATTTTGCATTACCTGAATGCAACTAATGATGCCACTCACAGAATAATAAATGTAATGTCTCACGGCAACAATTTTCTTTCCTTTCGCTGAGGACAAGCAAAACTTTGCCTGGGGGGAGCGATGAGTCAAAAAGTCATCTCTTTAGTCCATTTTTCCGCTTTGATTTTAGTTAAAATTTAATATTTAATATACAGACTATGAAGAAACTCACCAATTTGTCATTAGCGTGAAGGAAGCAAGAAAGATGGAAATGTTAATAAGTGGAATAAAAGTGCGCAGAAATCGACAGAGCGTAAAATGACAAAAATCAAGGAGCTACCGATGCATTTTAGATCTACATGTACCAGCCCAAGGTCGACCTCGTGAAGATTGAAGAGAAATTGAGGCATGTCGTGACGTGGAACACAAAAAGATAGGCAGCCAAGAAGGAGCGTAAATTACAAAGGAATGGCGTCGACAGAATCGAGGTCGCGACATCATCACTAACCATTGCAACCTACAAAGCAGCAGGCGTGATGTCGCGGTTGAAGAAGACTACGTCGCGACATCAAGAAACACCGTTGTTACGTAAGAGACTTAATACGTCAAGTCGTGACATCAAGAGGAGATCAACTAAAGGTTTAAACGGTGGCTGGAAGTCACGACATCGTGGGACACCCGCTCAAGGAACAAAGATTGTGAGCCGATGTCGCGATTAAGAAAACCGGGAGGTCGCGACATCATGACAAATCCGCTGAAAGGGTGCAGGAAATGGAGCCCATGTCGCGATAAATATCCTGATGTCACATCGTGAACCATTGAAGATCAGTATGAACTAGAATGGATGTCACGACAAGGCCATGATGTCGCGACATCACCACGATCATCCAGATGGTGCAAGGGGTCGGTACTGAGCGTCGACATCAAGAACGTAATCGTGAGACTTGCGCCGCACGCAAAAGCCGCGGCGAAGACTGCAAGCCGCCCAGGTCATACAGCGTCGGCGTCTTGGCATATGACCGCCTCACTGGGCTGAGAAGTTTCATAAAGTGAGGTCGCGACAAAGGATCGGGTCGCCACCAGAATCATCGCTGGAAACCCAGAAGGGAATGAAGTGATGTCGCGATAAGATGGCATGTCGCTACATCAAGAATGACTAAATAAAGGCTATGATAGTACACCAAGTCGCGACGGATCGTCGCCAATTTCAATGATGTCACTGGCAAGGAAACCGGGGGGTCGCGACTTGAAGCAAAAGAACTCGGGCTCCGGCTACTTTGAAAGTCCACAACAGTTACATCGGGATTAGGGCCCAATTGAGGAACCCCATAAATACACAAATATCCGTAAATTTCATCCAAGTAGTCGCGCCACGCATCGAGGTCCGGATTGTCGTAAAGCCCATTTTTCTTTCTTTCTTTTTAATTTTTTATTTTATTTTGTTGTTTCCATCGCTTTAGAGCAAGATTATAAGCCAGATTTTCATTTTCGTTGTATTTTCCTCGAACTGATGTTATCATGAAATAAGATGAATGCATTTCTATTTTTTCAATGATACCTGAATGTTTGAAGTTCGTACAAATTTCGAATTGATTGTTTCCGCCTAACTTGCGCTTTTCTATGATCGAGGAATGTCAGATCGTACTTAGTAATTGAGGAATCCACTTCCATTAATTGAACGCTATCGCCGAATTTATCTTTCCCGTAGTCGCTCTAGCGCTTGTTAATTTCAGCCACGAATTTACTTCAGATTTTGGTTTTATTGATTTTGGATTCAATACCGCTCTTATACCCGTTAAGAACGCGGGCCATTACCCCCGATTTCAAGGGAAGTCTCCGCGTGACACAGGAAGACAATCTCGGGGTAACGCCTAGTTCTTTGAAGGTATACTAACTCCGGCTATTGTGATCCTTTGCGCAGAAGTTCACTGATAAATCCTCTTCTCACTTGGAAGTCAAGAATGAGTCAATGAGCGGTCCACTAAACAAGCAAAGAGTTCACCTCAATTCGATAGTGAGTCCAACCCGTGTTACCGAGATCCAATCAAGCGAAATACTGATTCTATCCTAATTTCGAGGAGGAGCAATCCGAAGTCAGATATCCTGTTTGACCAATAACCGGAGTTAAGGCTTACAAATTCATAAAATGGGGTATGAAGTATTGTAAAGAAAATACCCGTATTAAGGAAGTCCTTTTAAATTAGTGTTATCTAATTCCCTTGTATTCGAGAGAATCAGTCATAAATTAGATAATGAAATGAAAGGTGGAGATTCAAACGCACTACAATTGCCTCGACATTTTAAAACTTGAGTTAATCAAGAAATTTAATGATTTAACTACAGGAATTGATAGTTCACTATAAATCGCTTTTTTATTGATGTGTCTGAGGATAACTATTCAAGATTCATTTTTATTAGAAATTCATTAATTTTTTATTCTTTATCTCCCGCTTGTTGGTTATTTCCGTTATTTCCTTTGTTCTTCAATTTTCAAAGATTCGGTCTGACTCACTATCATTTTATCGCCCAAATAGTGCGGAGCTTGAGTAGTCGTGGTAGTTGATTTAAAAATTCTCAGATCTCGTGGATCGACATCCGGACTTAAATCCATTTTACTACTTTGTCGAATTGCACTTCAAGTAGAATAGCAAATCAAAACAGTTGAAAATGACTTATTTTAAGAGATTTCGCTCTACATATTATAATTTCCACGTTTATGGCAAGGTTGTCGAGGATTAATTAATAGTCCTTTTCGTGATGTTGTCATAAATTTGTACATGTGTTTTGATTTCACAACAAAGTTTTATGGCGTCGCTGTTTCAGGATCGAAAGAATCTAACAAATCAATATTTAGATGAAAGAAGGAAATACCAATTTGGACATTTAAAGAAAAAGAACAAAAATAGTTTTTCAAGCAGTGGTTCATTTTGGCCACTGATCTTTAACAAACCAAATTGAAAATGTTTGATGATTTGACAATCCTATTATCGGAAGTGTGTTTTGCTGTAAAACTTTCGATGCATAGAAACAATCGATCCGATTCCAAATGGCTACGTAAATGTAAAGGACGCCGTAAGCTTGAGAAAGACCAAGAAGACAGAAAATACAACCATGGAAGAAGAAAGGCAGGATCAGGTTGAAATACATACGAGGCTAAGGCCTCCAAATTACCGACATACAACGGAGGATTTCTCGAGACCAATTATACAGAAGAATACTCACGATCGACACTCGCAGCCGATGCTAATAATTTCGAATTGAAGCCAAGATCGACATAATGATCCAAAGAAAGATCGGGCCATCATCATCCCACCGAAGATCCAAACGAAAGCACTGAAGATTCCCGTGATTTGGCTAATAATCGTTGTCGACCCAGGTGAGACCCGTAAGTCATAAACCGCACTAATTCCCATTCTCCTTGAGAGATAAGAAGAATTACATGGTATGAATCATTACCATATGGTTCGTTGATACTTGGGAAGAGTTAGTTGAGGCCTACTTATAGATTCTTTCCCCGTACCTCAACCACGTAAAGAAGGAGAGAAATCATCATGGTTTCAACAGGGGAAGATGAAAGTTCAGATGAGTTTCGGGAAAGATTCAAACGGGTTGCCGAGAAGATGTCCAACGCATGGGATCGGGACGAAGACTCAATGGATGGCTGTATATCATGCCATGAATGATATATCAAAAGGATCATCATGCTTGGCGCCGTGGAGCATTCAAAAGAGTGCGCCAAGAGGCAAGGGAGCCGGAATAAGATCCGCCAATGTAACATGAAAACTCCCTTCGAGCCAAGTAGAAACAAATGTGAGGAAAGGGAATCATGGAGCTGAGCAAGATGACAGCCATGGAGGCCAAGCCGGATGCCATGCAATAAAGTTGTGGACAAGCAAGAAAGAAAGACACACACTGCTCATGAAATAGGAGCAATTGAAAGGGAGTTGATGACGGGAAGTGCTGAGAGGGTAACTGAAGAATTCTATGAGGCTGCAGGGGTTAATTATATGGGTGAGCCAAGAGCTTATCATTTTAAACCCAATCCTAACCTGAAGACATTATCACCCAAAGACTCGTGTGAACCATGAGAATTTCTCATGGCAGGGGTCAAGGCCAAAGGCAAGGGATGTAATCCTCATCAAGGGTATCCAGCCACCAAGGTCCAAATGAAGAACAAGCAGAGCAGAATGATACAGATCGAATACTATGGCCGCAGGAGGGCCCCAACTTTCGAGGAACGTATGCCGCAGCTTATGGGGGACAAGAAAGTCAGTTGAATCACCATGAAATTAGACTTCGAGAATGGGCTGAACTTACCAATTCTCAAATTTTTCACTACCAATGCATCCTCAAGAACCCGAGACACAAGCAGGCAAATTCGCCCTAACTCGCAGCCGTAAGAGACGCTTCCCAAGTGATACAAGGAAGAACCCAAAGATCAGATATGGTCAGGCAAATTAGGAGCGAAGGAGTTAGAAGAGAGGAAAGGAAAAGATGACAAAGAACAAAGAAGTAGCAATGCCATAAGGGGAAGAGACAATGGAGAATGATAAAGAAGGAGTAGAAAGGAAGAACATCCAAGGATCAAAGCCTGTAGTCCCATTTCCACAAAGACTGCAGAAATCAAAGATGGAGGAGCAGTTTGCAAGGTTCTTGAGAACTTTCCGTAGCTTTCAGAGATCGCATGCCTTTTATCGAAGTGGTGACTCGCATGCCACTTTATGCAAAATTTCGAAGGACATATCGAGCAAGAAAAGAAAATAGTAGAAGAAGGAATGTTGAATCTCATCACACTTAAGTAAAGGCAAAGAATCGTGAAAGAACTACCAAGAAGATGAATGACCCGTGAAGTTTCACAATTCCTTGTATTGTCGAGACTGAATTCCAGGAAGCCGTGACTCGTGAGCTAAAACAATCCGATGCTCTCTCTCGTTCAAAAATTAAGCCTGGGGGAGCTTATCTCACAACTGCTACTCTACAAATGGCGCATGCATCAATGGTGAAACCGTAAGGGGTCATAGAAGATGTGTTAGCCAGATCGTGGGGAAGTTTATTTCAGAGACTTCATCATTCGACATGGAAGAAGATTCACAAGTACCTTACTATTATAAGACCATTCCTAGCTAATGGAGCGCTCCCGATTGACATGCGCAAAGGAGTTCTTATTCGAGGGTCGAGAAGAAGTCGCTACATTTAACTTGATCAAAAGTATGACAAATATAGATAGGGACAATAAGGTTAGCAATGTAGCTGAGTGTTGTCCCATTTCCAACTCTAATGTTATAAATGATTGTAACACCTGGGGCTTTTATCAATGAAAAGAGATGAATTCCAGATACCGAAGATGTCTATTCGACCCATACAACGTTTCATTCTATGTAAACCGGGGCATTAACTCAAGACAAATGTAAGAGAATGTAAAATAGGAAAAAGAGGAAAATCAGCCAATTCGCACAGGCGGCTGGGTTTTGGAAAGAGTCACAGTCATTTAAAGTATGCCTACTTAGAATTACCAAGAAAAAGACCAAAGGATCATTTCAAATGCACTCGCTGATGCCAGAAATTAAAGATTGCTGGAAATATTACAGCTTATTAAGGAATCTTTAGTCAGTCCATCAAGAACTCAAGGGAATACCCAACAAACAGATGCATAAGATTCGTCAAGAGACTTCAAAACCATCCGTAACACCGAGAAGACTGAATCCAGCGGATGAAGGAAGTAGCTCGAAAAGAGGTACTCAAATCAAGGAATGGCTTTATCTACGCTTATTTTCGTATAGTCCTCGGTGAGCTCAAATTCCATGTGGTTCCTAAGAAAGGAGGGTTTATCGTGGATCGAAATGAAAAATGAATTGATCCCAACAAGAACAAAGGGATGTGATTTGGAGGGTATGTATTGATTACAGAGCTGATCACAAAGAAACTTAAAAAAGATCATTTTCCTTTGCTCATTGATCGATGTCGGATGTGTTAGCAGACACCTCACTTTTGTTTTCCTGGATGGGCACTGTGGTACAATCGTATTGCTATCGCACTTATGCATCAAGAGAATATTCATATTCACATGCCCTTACTTCCGCACCTTGCCTCGTGAAGAATGCCATTTGGGTTATGTAATGCCCGTGCCTACATTCCGCAGGTGCATGATGTCTATTTTCTTCAGATTCGTCAAGAAGTGATGGAGATTTTCATGGATGATTTTACTGCAGCGGATCCAGCTTGATCAATGTCTAAACAATCCGAAACAAGACTTCAAGCCAAGACAAACAGCCTAGCACCGAATTGGGAAAAATGCCATTTTATGGTAATGAAGGTATTGTTCTTGCATAAAATTCACTGGACTAGAAGTCGACCACCAAAGTATCCATTATCAAGCACTCGCACTTTCACCTATCACAAGAAAAGGAGTAAGAAGTTTTTGGGGCATACCGGATTTTACGTAAGATTCATCAAAGACTTTTCAAAAAATAGCCGACTCACTATGACATCGGAAAAGGATACAAGGTTCACTCTCATGGATTCCCCGCGAAGGATGTTCGATGAAATCAAATAAGATCGTATTAGTACGCACCTATAATGGCTTGCACTGTAATGGAATCGTGGATTTGAAATAATGTGTGATGCGTGATTTTGCGATGGGAGTCAGGTTGGGGCAAAGAAAGGAGAAAATATTCGTGGTCATATACTATGCTAGTAAGACCTTTCAACGGCTAATAAGAGAATCCACTAACAACCGAAAAGTGAGATGCAGTCGTATTTGTTTGCGGAAAATTTAGGCAATACATTTTTGGGATCCCATGGTAATTCACACTGTATCATGCAAAGAATCAAATACTTGATGTCGAAAAAGGAAGCCAAGCCAAGATTGGAGTAAGACGGGTGTCGGCTGGGTAAGAGTTTGATTGGAAATAAAGGATAAAAAGTGGATGTGACAATGTGGATAGCCGACCACCATTCGTAGAAAGAAATAGTGATGAAGAAGACAATGTGCAAAGCACGTAGAACTTCCCAGATGAGCACCGTTTAAGGTTTCCTTCCAACTTCCATGGTATGCCGACATTGTGAATTATCCGCTTCGAGTAATGCTCTTCATAACTCACAATGTAAGAGGAACTCGTGAACGGAGTAGCGTGATATTATATTTGGGATGACCTAATTTTATTCGCCAAGAGAGGCGCCGACATGATAATAAGAAGATGTGTACTTAAGGATGAACAAGGCAACATTTTAAATGAATGCTATGCATCACCGTATGGGGGACACTTTTCGTGAGGTTAACAAATTTTCAGCAAGATATTCCAATCAGGTTTTTTTTGGCCCACTATTTTCAAGGATTGTGCGTAATGGGTGAAATTTGTGTGATCGATGCCAAAGAATTCAAAATATCGGCAAAGAGGAATGAAAATGCCCCTAAAATACTATGGTAATACAAATTTTGATGTTTGGGAATAGATTTTAAGGACCCTTCCCACCATCCTTTGAAACATTTATATACTGTTAGCGAGATTGCGTTCCAAATGGGTGGAAGCGCTTCTTGTCCGAGGAATGATGCTAACACAGCCAGAGTTTCTTGCAAAGGGAATATTTTGCTGTGTTCGGGAACCCCTGCACCATTGTTATGATTTGGAACCCCATTTTCATAACAAAGATTTGCGAAACTCACGAGCGTATACGATCAAGCATATAATGAGTTTAGCTTATCATCCTCGTACCAATGGACAAGCGTAAATTTCCAACAGTGAGATCAAAAGAATACTTGAAAAGACCGTGAGCCTGCTGTGAAGGATTGGTTCCAAACTCGACATTTAATGCTCACAGGATCGCATACAAAACCCCATTGAATGTCCCCACGTAGTTGTTTTTGGTAAACCATGTCATCTACCTTGAATTGAATATGGCGCAATGTGGGCCATCAAGAAGTTAAACTCGATTTTAAGGTCGCAAAGGAAGAAAGACTGCCCAACCGGGGAATCGACCGGAAGAACTTAGAAATGAAGCTAAGCACAATGCTCGAATATACAAAGACAAGACAAAGAGTTGGCATGATCAGAGAATCTTGAGAAAAAGAGTTCAACAGGGAACAGTTCGTGTTTAACTTAGACTGAAACTATTCCAGTGGAAATTAAAATCCAATTGAGCTGGTACATACACAAGAGGGTGAAGAAGTACTACATTTGAGCAAAGAACACTCGAAGACTCACATCGGTGAAGAATTCAAGGTCAATGGACAAAGGTTAAAGATTATCTCAATGTGGAGAGGTGAAGTTGAAGAAACCCCAATCAGTTCTCAAGGAAAAGTATGCGCCACAATAGCAAAGTCCAGCTAATGACTCAAAACTCGAGCAAATAACGGAGGCAACCCAGAGGATTTCAATGTCTACTTTAAATTTTAATTGGCTTTTTCTTTAGTTGTCGATGAATTAAGTTTAATTTGTTTTCTAGAAGAATAGATTTAAATTTTATTAGAATTTGATTGTGTTTTAACTAGAATCTTTCCAGATATGAAAGGATTCCTTCCTCGTAAGGGTTCAAGACATGAATGTTAGCAATTATAGGAACGATTCCAAAGAATCGCAGAGGAGTCAGAACATGAGAAAAAAGGGAGTAACCTTCTCTCTTTAACCAAACTCTATGTATGATCAACTAATTGTTAAATCGCTGTCTAAATGCACCGATAAATGTCTAAGTGTGTTAGAAACAACAACAAAAATTCAAAGTTTTTTGAATCATTGAATTAAAGGTTTCGTCACAACAGTAAGGGTCATGTCGCGACATTAGCTAATGTCCGCTACATAACATCATGTCGCACGCTTGAAAGAACAGCTAGTGGGTAGTATGAAAGTGGAGATTCATGTCACGATATCGCGGATGTCACGATGGTGAATTAGGTTTTAAATTTGAGAAGGAATTGCGCCACATCCAATACCTCGAAAACTGCACATGTCGCACATCCCGTTATGCTCTGCCATAAAATCCTGACATTACGCGCCGCCATTACCATTCCAAAAAGCCCTAAATTTTATGATCTCAAATTAAAGGAGGCGGAATTGAAGTCGCGACATCGCCATAAATGAAGCATTAATCAGCCCACAAACATTGATTTAATTGCAATCAAGTGAACCATTCATTCACTCCCAACCCACATAACGATTCCGCCTTCATCTCCTCCGAATCTCAACCTCCCAAAACCCTAAGCCCCAACCTTCTAGGTGCTTTTCTTTGCTTCCAACATGAAATTCTACACCGGGTCCCTGAATCCAGATGAGATAATGAGGGAACACGAACAATCGAAGAAGAAGAAACTCATCAAGTGAGAATGGGGCTAGATGAGAGTCGTCGGGAAGAACAAGCAGGAGAGACACCATCGGAAACGCCCGAAGTTCCGGGGACTTCTCAAGAAAGGGCAGAAAAAGGAAGGAATTCAAGGAGGAAGAAGAAAAGGAAGTTTGGGGGGAGTATAGATGTATATTCTTGAAGAACCTAAAAGAAATGATAAAGAAAAAGGCAAAAAAGGTAAAATAAAATGTAAGAAGGTCTAGACAGTTTCATTCAGGCCTAACTCTCGAACAATTAAGTTCGAGGGGTGTTTCAAACACCTAGTACCCTAATGCTATCCGGTATGGAGCTACTAACCCAAAGTTCGCTGGCAAAAGCGGAAAGCCTAAAAGCAAACATAGCACTATCCCCGAATGAAAGAAACTAAGAGAATTCCCAATGAACTTACAAGTGTGAAATGTGGGGCATACAATTTCCAATCAAGAAATCAAGAGATGTCCCAAAACATGAAGTTCGGGGAGTTTATTAGAGAAGCTATAAGAAGAAAAGGGTGTAGAAAAGAAGAGAAAATGATCGTATTCTTAACCCAAAATTCTCTTTCATCCTACCATCGCTTTCAAGCCTAACATTACAAGCCCAAAAGACTGATTGATCTTGAAGGCCAAATCACCTACATTAGTGGAGATCAATATGAAAACAAGCTTATGAATTTGGAAGATTGGAAGAATCAAATTTTGTGGAAAGACTTTAGGAGTTAAATGACTTATGAAAATGAGAAGGGAAACAATTCATTATTCAATCCCATCCAATGGGTATATTATTTTGTAAACAATTTCAACATTTCACTTTTTTCTTTGTATAGTTAAAAGTCTGAGATCAACCTGAATTGACTAGAAGTTAAATGTATAGAAAAATTTTGCATACCTTGAATTGCAATTAAATTGATGCCACTCATAGAATAAAACAAAACAGAAAATGTCCTTTGTTCGAGGACAAACAATTTTTTCTTTTTTTTCCTTTCATTGAGGACAAGCAAAACTTGGGTTTCTAGCCACTTAGCCTTAAAAGCTCATCTCTTTTAGTCCATTTTTCTGCTTGATTTTTAGTTAAAATTTAATATTTAATATACAGAATTATAAAGAAACTCACCAATTTGTTTGCCAGCAGGAAGGAGCAAGAAAGATGGAAAATGCAGCAACAGTGGAATAAAAAGTGCAGTAAATTGACAGAGCGGAAATGACAAAAACTGGCGAGTCACTGGCGCATTTTAGATCTACATACCCAGTTCTGAAGTCGCGGACCGTGAAGATCAAGAGAAACTGAGGCATGTCGTGACAGTGGAAACATGTGATAGGCAATGCAAGAAGGAGCGTAATAGTGGAATGATGTCGCGACGTAAAATCGAGGTCGCGATATCATCACTTAACCATTGCAACCTGGGCAAAGAGTGGGCGGTGATGTCGCGACAAGAAGATCGATGTCGCGAGCATCAAGAACCACCGCTGTTACAAAGTAGACTTAGCGCCGAAGTCGTGACATCGGGCGCAGATCAACCAGCGTTTAAACTAGTGAGGCTGAAGTCACGGCATCGTGACACCGCTCGCTGAAACAAGACAGAGCTGATGTCGCGACAAGAAAACCGAGGTCGCTGGCATCATGACAAACTGCTGAAAGGGTGCGTGATCGAGCCCATGTCGCGATTAAATATCCCGACATGTCGCAAGATCGTGAACAACCATTGAAGACTGCAAGGAACTAGAATGGATGTCACGACAAGGCCATGATGTCGCCGACATCACCACGCATCATCCGGTGACGCAGGTCAGCTTCGACGTCGTGACATCAAGAACAGACCGGAGACTTGGCGGCTCACTTACATCAAAGTCACAAGTGGAAGATCAGTTGGGAAGGGGCCGACGCCGCGGCTATTAAGGTCTAAGTCGCCGACATGTGACCCGCCTACCAATGAGAAGTCATAAAAGTGAGGTCAGCGATAAAGGATTGAAGCCTACATCGAACTCTGCTCAAGGAAACCCGTAGTGGAATGAAGTGATGTCGCGACAAGATGTGATGTCGCGACATCAAGAATGACTAAATAAAGGCTATATAGTGTACACTGAAGTCGCGACGTGGGATCGAAGTCGCGACCTCAATGATGTCACGACAAGGAAACCTGTCGCTGATTTGAAGAAGAACTTGGGCCTCGCTACTCAAGTCCACAAGAGTTACATTGGGATTAGGGGCCCAATTGAGGAACCTCAAATACACAATTTATCCAAACATTCAAGTAGCTACGCCACGCATTTAGAGGCGGTCCTGGATTGCCGAAAGCTCATTTTTTCTTTCTTTCTTTTTAATTTTTATTTTATTTTGTTGTCGATCGCTTGTGAGCAGATTATGTTTTCGTGATTTTCATTTTCGCTGTATTTTCCGAACTGGATGTTATCGCTTTTTTAGTCAAGATGAATGCGCATTTCTATTTCTTTTCAAATTACTACCTCGAATGTTTCAGTTCGCATAAATTTCTCGAATTCGATTGTTTCAAGCCAACTTGCGCTTTTTCTTATGATCGAGGAATGTCAGACGTAATTTAGTAATCGAGGAATCCAAATTTTTCCATTAATTGAATCATATCGCCGAATTTATCTTTCCCCAGAATGCTCTAGCTTTGTTAATTTCGCCATTTAATTTACTTCAGATTTTGGTTTTATTGATTTTTGATCTGAATACCGCTTCTTATACCTGCTATTAGCACCGCGTCATTACCCCGATTTCAAGGAAGTCCTCGCGTGATAGTGGAAGACAACTCGGGTAACGCCTAGTTCTTCAAGGTATACTAACCGCTATTAGGGATCCTTTCGCGCTTGTAAGTTCACTTGATAAATCCTCTTCTCACTTGAAGTCAAGAATGAGTTGGAATGAGTTATCCAATTTAAACAAGCTAAAAGAGTTCACTCCCAATCTCGATAGAGTCCAACCCGTGTTAGCCGAAGATCTAATCAAGGAAAGGTTGATCTATCCTAATTTCGGTGAGGATAACTGAAGTCAGATATCCTCGTCACCAAACTTGGGAGTTAAGGTTTCTGATCCGTAAAATGGGTATGAAGTATTGTAAAGAAAATACCGGTCAAAAGTCCTTTTAAATGCGATTAATAATTCCTGTATTGAGAATCGGGTCATAAATTAGATAATGAAATGTAGATGTGGAGAGATCATTCTTATTTACAATTACCTTGAATGAATTTTAAAACTTGAGTTAATCGAAATTCTATCAGATTTAACTGAGAGATTGATAGTTCACTATAAGCTGTTTTTATTGATGTGTCTTTGAGGATAACTATTCGGTATTCATTTCTTTATTAGAAATTCATTATTCTTTTTATTCTTTATCTCCGGTTGTTGGTTATTTCCGTTATTTCCTTTGTTCTTTCAATTTTCCGACATCGAATCTTTGGACTCCACTATCATTTTATCGTCCAAATAGTATGGAGCAGTAGTCAGGGTAGTTGATTTAAAATTCTTGAGATCTACGTAGGTCGATGCGGACTTAAATCCATTACTACTTGTTGACTGTGCGCGCGGAATGGCAAATCAAAACAAAGCTTTGAAAATGACTTATTTTAAGAGATTTACATTACGTATTATAATTTCCTGAGTTTATGGCAAGGTTCTTTGAGGATTAATTAATAGTCCTTTAGTGATAGTGTCATAGAGATTTGTACATGTGTTACGATTTTGTCAACGACATGACACTTGGCCTCATGTGCCAAGTGTCTCCATTCTAAGTGCCACATGGCACCCCCATGGTTGGCGAATTCGGAGTCTTGAAATCGTGTAAGCCAAGCCAGTCTCGAGAAATTTGACGCAGTTCGTTTGGTTCAACTAGAATTCGCGAGATGATTCTAACGGTGTGATTCGTTTCGTCATCCGAGGTCTAGAGAAAGATCTAGGGTTTTGTACGTGCTTTGTTCGGGTAGAATTAGGTCAAATAATTTCAGGGAAAAAGAAAAAAATCGTTTTCGGGTTTCACATTTGTTGCACATGAAAATGCATAGTTTTAGATGACCAATGAATTTTAATTGATTAAATGGAAATATATCTTTAAGTATGTATTGTACTGCATTGGTGTTAAGAAAGAATCTGAACATTGTCTTATGAAATTGCATGATTTGATTTAAACTGAAATAAAGAGAGAATCGTTTAGAACCACTAAGCATGAAAATACTTAGCATGTTGTTTTTATCAATGCGTGGGTACCAAGTAGAAAGTAGCAAGATTGAAGATCACCGGGCGCGAAGTCACCGTTAAACAACGCGGAGTATAAGTAAATGCTATGTCCCATGCATATCATTCCATTCATGATCTTTTGTAACTATTTTGCATTGAATTCAATGATGTAAAAGTCTTCATGAGAAGAATATATTTTTGACTCATTTTGTTTTGGATATTTATAGAATGTGTTTTAAAGAGATGTGAACTCTAAGAATATCATTTTGTAAATGTATTTGAAAAGGCATGGAATGCCAATTTTTATAAATGTGTTATTCAAGAGCAGGTTATAGATACTATTTGAATTAAGGAATGTATATATATTCTTTTATGTCAAAGAATGTGATTAGGTCTTGATATCATATACCCATAAATAATTATGTTTTAAATGAATATTAATTATTCATATTAGAAATGAGTATATGAAATGTGTTTAAATGAACAGGTCTTTAAAAGGTAAAAGAGAGCGCTACAAATGTTGTGCAAATTGTTACAGACAATGGATCAGCATTTGTGAAGGCTGGGAAATTGTTAATGAAGAAGTATAATTTATATTAGACTCCATGTGCAGCACATTGCATCGACCTTATGTTTGAAGATATTGGTAAACGAGAAAGTGTTTCTGACTTGATTACCGACGCAAGAAAGATCACCAACTTCATCTACAATCATGGTTGGTTGCTTGCAACAATGAGAAAGGTTTATGGTGGAGATATTGTGCGTCCAGGAGCAACAATATTTGTGAAAAATTACATCGCCCTAGCTAGCCTTCTAAAAAAGAGGGATGATTTGAAGAAGATATTTATTAGTGATGAATAGGCTTCTCACAAGCTTAGTCGGACGATCGTTGGATTCGAGGTTGAAGGATTCATGTTTAATCATCCACATTGGGAGAAGGTCTCTAACCTAGTGTCAATCTATGAGGCACTATATACAGTTCTTCAGATTGTTGATTCCGAAATCGTCCCAACAATGCCATTTGTGTATGAGTTGATTCGAGTGATGAAGCAAAATTTACATGCACTCAAAGCTAAAGAATGCGTCAAAAAAATCGCCATAAATGGTTGGGATAAAACCACCAAACATCTCTTCATGCAGCGAGTAACTATTCAATATCATAATCCCTTTTAATATATTATTTTCCTTTTATCACATACTAATTCTAAATCACTTTTGTAGCATATTATCTTAATCAAGATTTCAATATAGGCCAAGGAGTTAGTAGTGACCTGAGCTACTCGAGCCGTTCATGAAGTATTTGGAAAATTATCTCCTACTACTGTAGGTCTTGGTAATATTGGAAATGAGGTACATCAATAGGCTATATTTCTAATTAATTGATTCAATTTATTTGGTTACACTTACACATATATTGATTTTCCAAGTTCATTGTGAATTCACAACTTATAATGTTTCAAGATGCCAAAAGGGGATTCAGTGATCGAGCAGCAATAGTATCAAGAGATTTAATGGTTCCTGATGAGTGTTGTTTCTCATTAAAAGTTTAAATGTAAAGTCCATTACCATGTTATTATTAGATTTTGAATGTTAGTAATTTTTATTGTAGCTGAATGGTGGTTTATGTATGGAAACCATGCTCCAACATTGAGGAATTTGGCCCTTAAGGCTCTTTCCCAAATTGCATCATCTTCAGCATGTGAGAGAAATTGGAGCACATTTGCTTTGATCCATACAAAACAAAGAAATCGCTATTACCCTCGCTCAACAATTAGTTTTGTTACTACAACATGAAACTAAAGATCACGAATATGCAAGCGAGAGATTGATAAAGTTCTTTGAAAAAGATTATCTTGATTTACTCGACATTTCGGTCGAGTTTGGTGAAGAAAGAGAGTAATCAATTATTCAATGGGTTAGACCTCTCATTTAGATGATGAAAATGGAAATCTTGATCCATGAATTGCTGCACTTGTTCGAGAAGCAGGTGTTGATGTTGAGCGGGTTTTATCTGAAGAAGTTCATAGTGAAAGTTTCAGTGAAGACACTAGAGACTCATTTCAGCCCGTTATCACTTCTCGGCCCTTTTTTGATTCAAGTGTTGAACATAGTAGTAGACCTAGTTTTGCTGGTACTTTTACTATAGGCTATGATGGCTCAAGAGGAGAGAGGACCAATGATGATAGTGATACTGGAAATGATGGTTGGGATAATGTGTATCGACAACAAAGTGAATATCCATTGAGTCCATTCACTGGTGAAGATGATTTCACACATGCTACACAAGATGAAGACCACGGGTCTAGGAGAGCTGGTGCAGGTATTAGAGCCATTGAAAAGCCATATAAAGGTCGAAAAAGAAGGATGATACAACATAATGAGGATTCGTTTTTGGCTAGTTTTGAGTCCATGAGCATTGGCACTCAATACAGTGATTCATCCAATGATGTCAAAGTTTTTCCTCCTTACACAATGAGTTGTGGTCAGCCTTCTTCACATCATTCAGGTACCATTGGTGAATATGGAATGATTAACTATCCTCATGATCCATAGATGCCATTCCAAAATCCATATCAAATGCAACAAGGATTTCAAACAAGCATGTGGGTGAACCTAGAATTTCCTATCCATGGAGAGATTGTGGGTACAAGTCAAGACATTTATGCATGGCATGTTCAATCTTATAATCAATATTATCGGAACACTATGTCTTGGTATGAGTATTGTCTTCATCAAGATGAGATCCCTTCGTCAAATGTTGCAATGGAGCCACATCGATCTTCATTTTGGTTTTGATGTAATATCAATGTTGCAATGTAATATCAATGTGTATATTTCATTATTAATGTCATTTTTACACTTTTACAAAGTATTTCCATGAATTTCAAAGTATTTTTGTTAATTTATGATATATCGATATTCATGTAAAAATATCCACAGATATATCTCCGATATATCTGATATATCCGTAAAATCCAAGTACCGATATATCTGTCGAAATCGATATTTTTAACCTTGGTTGCAACAGAGTAGACAAGCTGAAAAGAAAAATGCTTGTCGCAATAGTTTCCAAAGGCAGGAGTGTAAAAAGAACTAGTTGCAACAAATTTGGTGTCGCGACACAAGACATTCCTGTTGCTACAAGAATAAGACGGTTGCATCAAAATTCTATCGCGACATTATCGAAGTGCGCCATGACGAGGAATCGAATAAAAGCCTAGAGAATGAGTTCTATGACGGCGCATGCTCTGACGAGGCGATGACAAGGCGAAAACTACGTTCGTGAGAACTTTCTATGTCGCGATGAGAGCGTGAATTTGGGCGAATTTTAGAGATCCACATTGTGATTATTGAAGTGCGACTGACATTGGAAGGATCTATAAATGGGCGCATCCACACAGGGCGTGTCTTGACTTCCGAAAAATCCAGGACTTTTGGGTAGTTGAAGACTCTTGTATATTTTTAGTTTTTTTTTTCTTTTTCTTTTATTTTCCATTTTAGTAGATTTAGTTTCAGTGTAGTTTTTAGTTAGTTTTCTTTTAAATTTTTGGATTTGGGTAATGGTAAAATGCGAAACTGACTGGAATTTATTGATAAAATCATCTTTCTCATTACTGTCTGATTTAAATGAAGGATGGAAAGTTTCTGGAGTTCATTTATTTCAGTGCGTTTACAATTTCAGTGAATTTTCCTGATCAGTTAGTCACTGATATGAGTGAACTAGTTTTGAAAAGTTGAGCTCTCTTTGGGAATGGGTCAATGATGATAGTCATTTTTCTGTACAAGGTGGAAGAACGCCTTAATTAGAATTCTTAAATTTATTTGATTGGTATTATTTTTTAATTTAATTGTTCCTAGTACTAGTCTGAGTGTACCTGAGCAAAGATCTTGTATCTTGCTACGATTTCGGGAAGCCGCTGCGTGACTTAGAGATGGAGAATCCTGAGATTATTGTGGGTATGGTAGACTAATACTATGGAACTAATGAACTTTGATGGGTTACTCCGATAGATCATCAACTTACTCATGGTTTGAGGATAGTTGAATGAAGTATCAGTTTAATCACTCGGAGGTCTCTCATCTTTTTGATGAATTGATTCTGATCCCGTGTTAGCAAATATCTAATCAAGGAGATGGAAATTTTCATTAGAAATGAAGGATGAAGTGTCAATCAAATTGGAGAAGGTTTGCAATATCCTGTCTATGGGGGCAAGAATTCTTTAGTCCTAAAATTTAGGTGTGAAGTACGGAAAAGGAAAAATACCTAGATCTTATAAGGAAAGTATATCTTACAAGTAATTGATTAGACACATGAATCAGAAATTAGCATGAACCTCTAATCAGTGAAAAGTATAGTTAAGGGCGAAATCCAAACTATACTACCATAGATCTTTGACAAACTCAGTTTTCTAACTTATGGTTGAGTTATGAATCGATATGGTGCAGAAATTGATTAATACTCATTGATCTAGTTCCAGTTTTGTCTCACTTAGTGAACTCTCAAACCCATTTTTATTAAAATTTATTTTCATGTGCATTAAAGAAATCAATCTAGGATTAAATTTTTTAGTCCTCTGATCATCCTAACAATGCAGTTCAAATAGTAATGATCTTGAGTAGTTGGGGTAGTTAGTCTTTTGATTTATCATCATTCCTCGTGGGAACGATATCCGGAGTTAAAACATCCACTTTTATTGCTTGTACGACCTAAGCACTTGCAGTGATCAAGACAAAACTCAAATTTTAATGAATCCATTTTACAAAAAGAACAAATCCATCTTTTCATATATATATAATTTAGTCCAACAGTTTTGGCATAGTTCTTGGGACCAAATAATATTCACTGATAGCAGTGTCATAAATTTGTATATATACAGATTTGGTCGAACAAGTTTTTGGCTTCATTGCTAAGGAATCAAATGATGAATTTAAAGATCAATATTCTAACCGAGAAGAGAGTTACTAATTTGAACATTTTTTGTTATTACTAAAGTTAGAAAATCCACCAATGATTTTAATGTGGTAATTTGAAGAAGCTACTTAAATTTTTCTATGAGCTTAAATGGAGATAATTGTCTCCCACATATTTCATTTGATCTTAGTGTGTTTCTATTTTAGGAAGATTTTAAATGCATAGAAAACCAGAAGAAGATCTGCTACCTTTAGATACTGAAATTGAGAGAACACTGAAGAATCTGAGGAAAGTTACAAGTGCTGAATCTACAAGGATGGCAAATCAAAGAGAAAGACTACAACCTATTCTAGAAGAAGAAGAGAGACCTTAGAGGAATTGCATTATGGAGGACACTGAGGCCTATTATTCCAAGAAGGTACTCTATTTGTGAGACAAGCATATAAGAGTAGCAATTTTGAACTAAAACGAAGCCTTGATTACTATGATGGCCAGCTAGTTCTTTTGGTCATTCTTGAAGATCCCGATGAAGCATGGAGATTCATAAGGATGGCCAACACAGTCAAGTTAAATGAGGTGAAACCAAAAGAAGTCAAGCTGCAGCTCTTCCCCTTTTCACTGAGAGATGTGGTAGCAACTTGGTTGGAGTCATTACTAATTGGATCAGTGAACAATTGGGAAGAGTTGGTGGAGGCCTATATGAGCAGATTTTTTCCTCCATCTCTAACTTCTAAAAGAATAGAGAAATAATATTCTTCAAGCAGGGGGAGGATGAAAGTCTCTACAATGCATGGGAGAGATACAAGAGACTATTCAAAAGACTATGCATGGAATAGATCTAACCACTCAGATGGACATTTTCTACCATTCCATGTATTGTGCCTCAAAGGGTATAATTGATGCAGCATGCTGTGGGGCTTTCAAAGAAAAGTGCGAGAGCGAAACTGATTGAAGACCTTGCGGGAAATGCAGCTCTGGCTCCATCGCGAAGCCTCGGGAGGCCGACGGCGAGGCGAAGTGGTTTAATTGAGCTTAATCATATGACTGGCATAGAAGCAAAGTTGGATGCAGTGATGAACAAACTTGGAAACAATGAAAGAACACAACACTAGAAGTTGGAGCAGTAGATGGAGGAAAGAAAAGAAATAGTGCTAAGGAGGGACCAAACCATGAGAGTTCTTACCAGGTTGAGAAGGCACAGTACCTAAATGCCAATAGGAGCTACCCTCAACCTGCCCACTCACTATACACCAGTACTCAAGAACCATGAGAATTTTTCATATGGTGGAGGAGCACATCAAGGTCAAAGACCTGGACAAAATATGCCATGCCTCACAAGGGTTCCAAAAATAACAGCAACATCAACAAGCAGAACAGAAAGTAGATAATCAGGGGCAGAGGAGATCTAATTCCTTTCATAGGGGAAAACAAAAGGCTACAAAACATACATGAACAGAAGTTTGCTGAGCTAGCAGCATTCCAGGCAAACACAACTGTGTTTTAGGCCAACACCAATGCCTCTTTGAAGAATTTGGAGACTCAGGTAGGGTAGCTGGCTCTAACTATGCAGAATCAGTCTAAGGACTCATTTCCAAATGATACAAGGAAGAATCCAAAGGAATGTATGGCAGTAACTCTAAGAAGTGGCAGAGAACTGGAAGAGAAAATAGTTGAAAAGAATGACACTAAGGAAGAGAAATATGCAGAAATTGGAGAAGAATTTAAGCGGCCTTATTTCAAAACTAGAGGGAAGAAAGCCTTAAAGATACAACGAACCTTGAGTGGAAAAAGAAAATCTAGGGAAAAAGAAAGGTTAAAGCTTACAACCCTCGAGTTCCATTCCTGAAATCTACGGAAGGCAAAGCTAGAAGAGCAATTCTCTAGATTCTTAAACATTTTTAAGAAGATAGAGATCAACATTCCTTTCTCAGAAGCATTGACTCAAATGCCTCATTATGTAAAATTTATGGAGATATTGAGCAGAAAAAGAAAGATTGCTAAAGAAGGAATAGTGAACCTGATAGCAGCTATATAGTGCGGAGTGATTCGAGGAGTGCTACCGGAGAAAATGCGGGATCCGGGCAACCGCTTATACCCTACAAAATTGGGCATGCGATATGGGAAAAGCAGCATGTGATTACGAAGCCCGAGTATCAACTTGATGCCTTTGTGCATTTGCTAAAAGACTAAGTTTGGGCGAACTTACTCCCACAACCATGACCTTCTGAATAGCGAGACCAGGCATTGGCCCGTCAGGGCATTTTAGAAAATGTGTTGATCAAAGTGTGAAAATTCATTTTCCCAATGGACTTTGTAGTCATTGATATAGAGGAAGACAAACAAGTCCCATAGCTATTAGGAAGACCTTTATTAGCAATAAGAGCAGCTTTGATCATTGTGAAGAAAGGAGATCTCAGGGTTGGAGATGAAGCAGTGCACTTCAATCTCAATCATAGTTTGAAACAGCCTGAACTAAGTCATGTTGATTATGAGATTGTAGAAACAAAAATTCCCATTAGTTATGAACTTATTAATGATTGTAATTTTCAAAGTTCAATGAATGAGAATGAGATGAATTTCTAGTATCTTGAGCATCTTGAAGTTGAACTTCTGGACTCCAATGTTAAATTGAAAAAGCGATACTCGATGTTAAGAGAAAATAATACGAGAAAAATCACTTGATTATAAAGGAAGTTCTTTGAAGTAAACAAAGAAGTTCGAAGGGTTCCAGATTCTAAAAAAGTACTGAACATTTGAAGTATGCTTTCTTGCAACCAGAAAAAGGAAAACCAGTCATCATTTAAATTTGGATTGGCGAAGTTGAAGAACAAAAAGCTGCTTGGATGATACCGAAAATATAAAGAATGATAGAGCTTTGGTCATAGAAGATCTGAAAGGAATCAATCCTTCTATTTGTATGCACATGATCCTGTTGGAGGAGAATGCTAAAACCTATATAGAACATCAAAGAAGGATGAATCTAGGAATGAAAGAAGTAATCAGAAAAGAAGTTCTGAAATGGCTAAATGCAGGCTTCATATATGCAATCTCAAACAGCCCTTGGGTGAGCCTAGTTCATGTGGTTCCAAAGAAGGGAGGATTCATTGTGATTAGAAATGAGAAGAATGAATTGATTCCTATAAGAACTGTGACAGGATGGAGAGTGTGTATAGACTACAGAAAACTAAACAGTGCTACTAGAAAGGACCATTATCCTCTACCTTTATTGACGGAAATGTTGGACGGAGTTAGAGGGCACTCCCATTCTTTGTTTTCTTGATGGATGTTACGGTTATAACCAGTTGCAATAGCCCTAGAGGATCAGGAGAAAACTACATTTACATGTCCTTATGACACCTTTGCTTTTAGAGGGATGCCTTTTGGATCATGTAATACTCCTGCCATCTTTCAAAGATTTATGATGTCTATGTTTTCTGATTTGGTGGAAGATGCTATGGATGACTTCTCAGTATATGGATCCAGTTTTGAGAATTGTTTGGAAAATTTAGAAATAGTACTTCAGAGGTGTCAAGACAAAAATCTAACCTTAAATTGGGGAAAATGTCATTTTATGGTAACATAAGGTATTGTCTTGAAACACAAGATCTCTGCGGCTGGATTAGAAGTAGACCAAGAAAAAGTTGCTATTATAAAAACTCTCATGCCACCTACAACGGTCAAGGGGATAAGAAGTTTCCTTGGACATGCTGGTTTTTACAGAAGATTCATCAAGGACTTCTCAAAAGTCTCTATACCATTATGTAAACTATTGGAAAAAGATGCAAATTTTGATTTTGATGAATCATGCAGATCTGCATTTGATGAAATCAAATCCATATTAGTGAAAGCTCCCATCATGTTGACACCTGACTGGAACAATGATTATGAAATTATGTGTGATGCCAGTGATTATGCAATGGGAGCTGTATTAGGACAAAGAACTGAAAATATATTCAAGGCCATATACTATGCCAACAAAACCTTCAATAGGGTACAAGAGAACTACTCTACCATAGAGAAAGAGATGCTGGCAATGGTGTTTACTTGTGAAAAACTCAGGCCTTATATATTGGGGTCCCATGTTATAATACACACTGGTCATGCTGCAATTAAATATCTAATGGCAAAGAAGGAGGCCAAACCAAGACCGGTCATATGGGTACTACTGCTATAAGAGTTTGATCTGGAGATCAAAGATAAGAAGGGTAGAGACAATGTGATAGCAGATCACTTGTCTAGATTGGAAAATACTGCTGAAAAAGAAAAGGAACTAAACTAGTAGAAAATTTTCCAGATGAGTAGTTGTTTTTATTGTCAGTTCAAACACCTGGTATCTTGTGTGTCAATTACTTAAGCACAATGGAGTTGTGCCACTGGTCGGCTACCGAGTAGAGAATAAAATTGAGAACTGGTTGCAGATTTTATATTTAGGATAACCCACTACTTTATAGAAGAGCAGATATGATCATAAGGAGAAGTGTTCCAGAAACAAAACAAGGTGGTATTATGGAGAAATGTCATGTATCACCATATGGAGGACACTTTACAGGAAACAAAACAGCCTAGAAAATTCTCCAATTATGTTTTTATTGGCCTACACTATTCAAAGATTGTTTTGAGTGGGTAAAACATTCTGATAATTGTCAAAGAATGGGCAACATAAGTAGAAGAAAGAAATGCCCCTGTAAGGAATTCTAGTGGTGCGGATTTTTTATGTTTGGGGAATAGACTTCATGGGACCTTTCCCATCATCATTTGGTAATATATACATTCTCCTAGTTGTGGATTATGTATCCAAATGGGTGGAAGCATCAGCTTGTCCCAAAAATGATGCCATCACAGTGGTTGGGTTTATACAAAGAAATATTTAGAGTAGATTTGGAGCACTCAGAACAATCATCAGTGATGAGGGAAGCCATTTTGCAAATAAAATTGTTGCAAAACTTATGAGCATATATGGAATCAGACATGTGATGGGTTTGTGATGAGTGCCTAAAACACTCATATTATACCCGCATCAGTCTTCCATTTTCCTGCTTATTTTAGAGTAATTTTATAGTTTTTGTGACTAGAATACTGATTTGATGTACATTTGTGGATAAAGACATTAGGCGAAGCGTGGCGGAGGAAAGCAGTTTTTGGAGCAAATGGAACAAGAGGCGATGAAGTATACGTCACGTCGCGGCGTCTCCACGTCGCTGACGTCTCCGTCGTTTAAAGTCACGAAGTTAGGAAAGGGGTATCGGGGCGTGCGAGCAGAGGCGGAATTCGGAGGCGAGTGGCCACGGACTTCGAGGAAGTGCCGAGTTGGTTGCCTTTCATTGTTTGGATATTTTTCGGATAGGAGAATGATGTTTTAAATTCTAAACATTTTCTTCTTTTCATTCATGATGTTCTAGATTTATTTCTAGGGTTATATTGAACCTTGTCATATGTTCATGGATTAAAGTTTGCAACTTTATATTATTCAGTTATTTCTCAATATTTTGTAACTATTCTATGCCTATGATTTAATCGTATGTTGATGTCTGGCCAACATTGGCATAATTACACTGGAGATCCAAGATTCGAGAGATGAGGGTGTTCAGGGATCTGGGTAGAGTAGACTTGATTGATTCGGTGAAATAGAGATATTAGAACCTGAAGTGTGATTAAGGGTTAGAGACGATATGCATTTCGAATCTTGGTCGGGATAGAGATATACTGGAGTTCTATTCGCGAGATAGGCGGATATACTCGAGAGAGGATACCTCGTAGAAAGATCACCTCGCCATTGACATATTGGAAATATCTTGAATAATAACATATTTAGAAGATTAATCCATTGAGCGTGACAAGGGAGATATAACCTAGGCTTAAAACAATACTTTAATTGAATCAATAGTTTAGGTAATCTTTACATATTTGGTCTCTTCTAGGTCGTCTTTCGAGATATTGTCTAAAAAGCGAACCTTTGTAGTCCAGTACATGCATCTCTGTGGATCGATATACGTACCCACCCAGTACACTATACTACTTGGGGCGACGGGTGCACTTGCGCACATAGGCGTATATTTTATACACCGCGTTTTCCGCCTGTCAAGTTTTTGGCGCCTTTGCCGGGGACAGGATTGAATTGATATAGAGAATTAAGCAAATAGATATTACTCTAAAATTTTCTTTACTTTTGTTTATGTTTACAAGTCTTTATTAATTTGGTTTTGTTGGCTCGTGTGTTATTGCGGTACTTAGGTTTCGGTAGTACATGCAACATCGAGATAAAAATAACCAACACTGTTTGATCGAGCGAGAAAGACTTACGCACCGGTGCGCGGAGCGAGAGAGCGGAACAATTAGAAATCGATAGTCATGGAAATACTTGAAGAACAAAATCTTGGCATTGAGTAGTGAACCCGCGAGAGAGGCGAAATAGAATCATGGAAGGAATCAAGCACCGGTATTTATACAGCAGGATGAATGCCTTTCATGCTATTAGATGAGTTAAGTATTACCACCGTATTGTTGGCAAATATGAGGCGGCCACCTATTCAAGCAACAATTTCGAATTGTCGATCCGATCTGGATGCTTCGCAATATCTTATTCCATGGACTACCCGCTGAGAACCGAACATGCATTTGACTAACTTCCTCGAAGTTTGCGATACTATCAAATACAACGGAGTTACTGAAGAAGCTCTCAGGTTACGGTTGTTCCCACTTTCACTTGGAGATGAGACTGGCTCTTGGCTAACCCGATCCCAACCACGAGATTCCATTACTGCATGGAATGAGTTTGATCATAAAATTTACGACTAAGTTATTTCCCGCCTCAAAAGTGCACAACTTGTAAGAGATCAATCTGTTGGACAAGCTAGAGGAGAACCTAGCATAAGCATGGGATAGATTTCACAAATTCTTTGGAGTGCCCACACCACCCGGCCGACCGGATGGATGCAAGTCCACACATACATATTGGTCTGAAATCTGGCCCAGAACGATGATTGATGCTTGTTTGAAGACTTGCTTGATGAAGAAAACCACAGACCAAGCTTATGAAATCTTAGAAGATGATGCTACCAACATTAATCAATGGCCTAGAGAGAAAACTACACCAGTAAAAGCGGTGGGTGGCACAGATAATGAGGTCTCAATGATTTGGTTGTCATGGCAGCACGGTGATGAAAACGATTCAACGGGCGGCTGAGTAGCAGCGAGCAGCCATACGGACCAACCCATGGGAGTTATGTGGATTGCAGCGGAGACGGCTATTAACACGGGAATGTCGGTCAGGAAATCAAGGCGTAGAGCAAGCCCGGTATGTGTCGAGTTCGGTCGGAATCAATCTCAGCAGGGTAGAGTATGGAAAGCAACTATCGAAATCAAATCAAAGCCAGAGGAATTGTAATAACTTGGAAACAGTCAAGAACAATCAAGGGTATGGATGGAGGAATAATGAGAGCAATATCTTAAATCAAGCAGAGATAGTAGACCACCTCACGAGAAAAAAGATGGACTTAGAACAAGCCCTTGCCTGAAATCTTGACCTCCAGCTCTGCCTTCATGAATGAGACCCAGGCGGAATATCTGGCTACTTGAGCAGCAATTGAACAATCAAGCGGCACAGTTGAGAAATTTGGAGGTTCAAATGGGGCAAATAGCCCCGATCTGGTGGCGAAGGCAACGGGATCATTGCGAACAATTCGAGGTAAACCAGAGGGAGAAGGAAAAGTACTTGCAAGGCCATCACTTTCTGGGAGTGGAAAGAGTTGGAAATCTCGGGCCGCGGCTAGTGGTAAGAAAATTGAAAATTAAGGAGAAAGACCCAAAGTATCGACCGACGGATGAAAAATGAGCAACCTCGAGATGTAAGGCAGCGAGGATAATAAAGCGAGGAAGAAGCAGAAACGGACAAAAACGGATGAACTGTCCTTACACGATCCACCCTCAGAGATTGAAGAGAGGTAAGTTAGAGAAGCAGTTCATAAAGTTTCTTGATATCTTCAAGAAACTACATATTAACATACCCTTTTTGGAAGCATTAGAGAATATGCCAAGTTATGTGAAATTCATGAAAAAGATCTTGGCAAGTAAGAAGAAATTGGAAGAGTATGGGACCATCGCGCCCAGCGAGGAGTCGATTGCCGTCACTGTGAAAAGCTTCCTTCAAACTTCAAGATCGAATTGTAAATCTTTTTCTATACCGTTTTCTATAGGGAATCGGGTATCATGGAAAAGCCATGTGTGACTTGGGAGCCAGCATCAACTTGATGCCACTTTCGATGTTTAAAAGGCTAAAGTTGGGAGAAGCCAAAAATCGACCTGCAATCGATGCACAACTTGCGAATAGGTCATACCAACACCCTCGAGGTATAGTCGAAAATGTGCTAGTAAAAGTTGGTAAGTTAGTCCTTCCAGCAGACTTTGTCATTCTGGACATGGAGGAAGACGATTCGGTCCCCATCATACTTGGTAGACCTTTCCTAGCCACGGGGAAAAGCTCGAATCAATGTGCGAAGGTGAACTCAAACTAAGAGTCAAGGAGGCAGAGATCACTTTCCATGTCTTCCAACCCACGAAGCACCGGATGGCGATCAAATGAAGATATCGCAACTTCATTACGAGAGAGTTTGCGAGAGCGATCTGCGAAAAACTTCGAGGATAAGCACATGGCGCGCGAAAGACACGAGAAGAGACGGCGTGAAAAGAAGAATATTTCATCCACCTTGAACATGGGGTGTGAGCATTATAGGGGGATGCATAAGCATTTCCCAGTTCCTTCTAATCATGTCGCAAAGTGAGATTCAGGGTCGTCGAGCTAACGACATTAAACATAGCGCTTCTTGGGAGGCAACCCAAGTGTTTCTTAACCTTTTCCTTTTTCTTAGTTCCAATTTCTATTGTTTATTTTCAACAATATAGGGTTTCTAGCTTTCTCCGTAATCTGTGTTTCTACTTGTTTGTTTAATTTCAGAACCCGCGAATGCAGCTGGTGGGAAGATTCGTGCAAGAGGTGCTTTACAAGTCCATAAAGTCACAATTACGAGTGGAGAGGGTGTTCCTGATCAAGAGATCATCACTGTGCCCAAAATTATCACTGATTCATAAATCCTCTGTCACGTCGACGTGGGTTACTCACGTCGTGACGTCAAATTTACCTATCTGCGTCGCGTCGCGGCGGTGAAGTTTCAACGTCGCGGCGTCATTTTCTATGCTCTTTGTCGCGTCGTGACGGCGTGGGTTTCAACGTCATGACGTCGAGCTGTGCTCTCGTCGCGTCGCGGCGTGGGTTTCGCGTCGCGGCGTCGACACATGTCTACGTCGCATTCTCGGCGTTGCCTCCAGCGTCATAGCGTGCGCTAGTGAAGCTCTGCGTCGCGTCGGCGGCGTGACCCGCGCGTCGCAGCGTGGCCACATTTTAAGCCCAGAACAGTCCATTTCTAGCTTCACCCCTCACCTGACGACTCCCTTGAAACCACACTAGCCTCATCGCACTTGCTCTCAGGACTCTTGGAGCCTTTTCCCACAACGGTCGGAGGACCTACCTTTGTTCTCGACCACTATTGTGCCCTCGTGTCACCCACCTTACCCTAGTTGAGTCATTGTGGCATTCCCACTACATTGTGCTCGGTTCTAGCTTCTGGGACATTTTCTAGAGTATCTTTGTACTCACAGTTGGTTTAGGGGTCTATTAGGTGCTCGTTTAGGGTTCTATTAGGTGCTCGTTTAGGGTTCTATTAGGTGCTCGTTTAGGGGTCTATTAGGTCTAGTGTAGGGTAAATTGGTTTAGGAGTTTGAGTCTTGAGTCATAGTTAGTTTTCCTTCAGCACACTAGGTGTTTGTTTTTTTGTCTGAGTCAGAGGGGCCCACTTTGGTACCACCACCACGTGTCTCCTAGTACAATATGTCGGAGGCGAGTGCACGCCCAGCGGGTCGGCCTAGCGAGGACTTGAGCTCCCGTACGATGTCACACGGTTTGTGAATTTGAGTGCCGTTGATCGGTTTGGCATCATTTACAAAAACCGATCCTTCATCAAGGAGAAGGGGTTTCACCACCCCGATGACTTCTTCTTCAAGACAATTGCGGCTAAGGGATGGCGTGCCTTGTGCCAATCACCTCATCTTGCAGCGATGAGTGTGGTGCGCGAGTTCTACGCCAATCTCGCATCCCATGTCTTGAAGAAGTCGAGGAGTCTTGGGCGTGTTAATTAGGCTTAAGTGCGGTCGATCAATAGGTGTGTCTGATGCAGAACATGTCCTTCGGATGGATTCGATCGGCTCCGCGAGCACCCTGACTACCCTGAGATTATACGCGTATTGATCAATGGTCAGGGGGAGTGGAGAATCAAAAGTGCGGGTCATGCGGTAAATTTCAAGGCCAAGCATTTGGCCTTCATTCCCAAGGTGCGGCACCGCCCCCATCCTTGTCGCTGTCTAAATTCCGACGACGAAACGTGTGTGAAGTGGCCTGTGTGCCGTCTTCAACTATGCCATCTTCACGAGGGTATACCTTTCGATGTTTGGGCGAGTTATATCGAGGATGCCATCCTCCATAGCAGGGATGTAAAGATGAACACGGACACCTTCACGATCTTTGGCTTGTGCAAACAAGCGAGAATTTTACAGACGACAACGACACTTGGCTACCAATCAAAGCCATATCTGTGCGGGACACACACGGTGTCCCTTAACTTTGAGGGACCTACGGTCGGGTTATGAGCCCTCGGACGGGAGCCGAGCTTTATGAGTATCGGGCTCGTTATGGATCACGAGATCCCGGGAGACGTTGGCGATCCTCGTCCGACCACCTCCCCGCCCCGCAGCGGCCGGGCGGCTCCCTCGAGTCCTTCCCCCAGGCCGGGGACCGGTGCTCTCACCGGCTGGCGCTTTGGCGCGTTAAGGATGGGACCGAGAACCTGCGCGTCCTCGTCTCCACACACCACGAGTTTGGGAGGCCCTCCATGCGGATATGCGTACGGTCGCGGCCCAGCAGGCCACCATTTGCAGCAGTCCTTCTGAGCCCAGATGTCGCCCAACTCCTTGCTTTTCATCCAGCCTCCACCACCGCGCACTTGATGATCACCGGGGGAGTTATACGCCTCCTATTTATTTCTTGCAGGTGAGGACCTTTGGCTATTTTATTTTGGGGGGGTGTGGTGATCGTGCTTTATTTTGTTTAGTTATGTTTTGTTTTTAGTGTTTTTATATTGCTTTTATTTTGTTCAGAGTAGTTGTGTTTCTATTTAGTTCTTGTGTAGTCCAGCTTATCTGAGTCATGTGTAGTTCGTTTGCGTTTGTGTTAGGTCAACCTTATATGTAATAATTGCGTGTTTGTGTGCCATGTTAAAAATTGAGGATCACTTTTGGACTGAATTCACGATTAACATGAATGTTCAAATCCATACAATGTTTTGATGCTCAGTAATTAGGTTGAATAGATGGAAAGGGTTAGTGAACGATCACGAGTGAGTCGAGACCTTGCAGTTCTCGGGGAACCACATCACACTCACACTGTGACCTTGAGCATGCATAGGCGCTAGGGACTAACTAATGTGATTCGACTAACCTTGAAACTCGAACCATTTAAGTGATGGGACACCCAGTAAAGAGGATTGCCATCGAGCCCCGAGCAAAGAAAAAATAGAAAAAAAGACGAATGACAAAATAGGTATCTGCGTAAGATGGCGAGATCATCGATGAATCCAGGGCACGATGCGAAGGGAGCTGTCAAAGCCTAATACTTACTGAGCCAAGCTGGCTGGGAGTCGTGTGACTCCTTGCCCGCTACATGGGACGGAAGATGGATCATTCCGCAACTAGGGCCCCGATTTTTGGTTGAGTGTTAGAGTGTGAAGTTTGAAGGAATTTAATGCACAGTGCCCTGCTTATTTGGTGAGAGTCACCAATGGATCCAGCTACGGAACACTTTCGGCTAAAACTTCTTGGCACTAGGTTTTCTTCCATTTATTTTAGGTACGTTGGAAGTTTCTGGGCATTAGGTCATGAATAAAATGGTTGCGTTCCTATCTTTTTCTAGTTAGTTTCTTCCAAATAGGTGTTTACTGGCATTTACTGGAGGTCATTCATTATAAGCACATAGGGGTTTTGGGAAAGGCTATTGAATATCATGGGAATTGATGTACTAGTCACTTCCACCTATCTCAATCGAATTTACCGAGAGTCAAATATCTGTATGCATTTTGTGAACCCAAGAGCAACACGAGTGGGAGTGTGAGTCGATCCGATTTGATCCACATTTTCAGCATGTGCAACCTTTGTCTTAGTGTTAGTTGCATTAGGTTGTGTGTGTGTGTGTGTCACATTCAGTCAGTTCTTGCTTGAGGACAAAGCAAGAAACTAAGTTTAAGTGTGATAGTGCCTAAAACACTCATATTATACTGCCCCTTGATCTTCCATTTCTGTTTATTTTAGAGAGTAATTTTATAGTTTTTGTGACTAGAATGCGGTTGATGTGCATTTGGCCGAATGTAGGAGCATTGGGGGGCGAAAGAGCGGCGACGGGAAGCGATTTTGGAGCAAATGGGAACAAGAGCGATGAGTATGCGTCGCGTCGCGGCGTCTCCGCGTCGTGGCGTCTCCGTGTGGCGACCGTATGACGTACGCAATCAGCGACGTCATTTCGAGATACGCACCTATCGTGCATTTAAAGTCTGAAGGATTGAAAGGGGGTATGTCGGGAAGCGTCTGAGCGAGAGGCCTGAGAATTCAGGCTGAGTGACGATAGACTTAGGAAGTGCCGGGATTGGCGCACTCATTGTTTAGATGATATTTTGGATAGGAGAATGATGTTTTTAATTCTAAACATTTTCTTAACTCGTCATGATGTTCTAGATTTATTTCTAGGGTTATATTGAACCTTGTCATATGTTCATGGATTAAAGTTTGCAAGTTTATATTATTCAGTTATTTCTCAATATTTTGTAACTATTCTATGCCTATGATTTAATCGTATGTTGATGTCTGGCCAACATTGGTATAATTACACTGGAGATCCGAGATTCGAGAGATGAGGGTGTTCAGGGATCTGGGTAGAGTAGACTTCAGTTGATTCGGTAAATAGAGATATTCCGAACTGAAGGTGGCGATTGGGAGTTAGGACATTAATGCATTTCGAATCTTGAGTCGGGATAGAGATATACTTGATTCTATTGCGAGATAGGCGAGGATATCTCGAGAGAGGATACCTGCGTAGAAAAGATCACCTCGCCCGTTGACATGGTAGATATCTTGAGATAATAACATATTCAGAAGATTAATCCATTGAGCGTGACAAGAGAGATATAACCCTAGGCTTCAAACCCGATACTTTAATTGAAACAATAGTTTAGGTAATCTTTACATATTTGAATTCTCTTCTAAAGTCATCTTTCAGATATTGTCTAAAAGCGAGAATAGCTGCCAGTGATACACTGTCCGCAATGGATCGATATCACGTACCCGCAGTACACTATACTACTTGGGGCGACACGTGCACTTGCGCACATAGGCGTATATTTTATACATCGCGTTTTCCGCCTGTCAAGTTTTGTGATGAGTGCCTAAAACACTCATATTATACTCGCGTCAGTCTTCCATTTTCCTGTTTATTTTAGAGTAATTTTATAGTTTTTGTGACTAGAATCACGATTTGATATGCATTTGTGAATGTAGGAGCATTGGGGCGAAAGAAACGGCGACGGAAGAAAGCGGGCCACAGGAGCAAATGGGAACAAGGCGATGAAGTATCTATCACGTCGCGACGTCTCCACGTCGCGACGTCTCCACGTCGCGACGTCTCCACGTCGCGACGTCTCCACGTCGCGACGTCTCCACGTCGTGACCACGTCGTGGCGCGTGCGATCAGCGGCGTCGGCTCGAGATCTGCACCACATCATTTAAAGTCTGAAGGATTCGAGAAAGGGGTATCGGGAGCGTGCGAGCGAAGGCCAAGAGATTCGAGCGGTGACCACGAGACTTCGAGGAAGTGCCCGGGATTTGGCCTTTCATTGTTTGGATATTTTCGGATAGGAGAATGATGTTTTTAATTCTAAACATTTTCTTCTTTTCATTCATGATGTTCTAGATTTATTTCTAGGGTTATATTTGAACCTTTTCATATGTTCATGGATTAAAGTTTGCAACTTTATATTATTCGATTATTTCTCAATATTTTGTAACTATTCTATGCCTATGATTTAATCGTATGTTGATGTCGCCCAACATTGGCATAATTACACTTCGGAAGTCAAGATTCGAGAGATGAGGGTGTTCGGGGATGTCTGAGTAGAGTAGACTTCAATTGATTCGGTAAATAGAGATATTCCGAACCTGAAGGTGGCAATTGGGGTTAGGACATTAATGCATTTCGGAATACTGAGTCGGGATAGAGATATACCCGATTCTATTCGCGAGATAGGCGGATATACCTCGAGAGAGGATACCTCGTAGAAAAGATCACCTCGCCATTGACATATTGGAAATATACTGAATAATAACATATTTAGAAGATTAATCCATTGAGCGTGACAGGGAGATATAACCCTAGGCTTCAAACAATACTTTAATTGAATCAATAGTTTAGGTAATCTTTACATATTTGAATTCTCTAGAGTCATCTTTCGAGATATTGTCTAAAAGCGAGCCTTTGTAGTCGATATTTGTCCACAATGGATCGATATACGTACCACGAGTACACTATACTACTTGGGAGCGACAAGCGTGCGCTGCGCACATAAGGCGTATATTTTATACACCGCGTTTTCGCCTGTCGGTTGGCTTATACCCTCGGTCCAGATAGGCGAGTAGAAATTTCAACGTGGAAATAAGAATTCTAGAGAAAACCCAGTAAATATAAGCATAAGATTGGTCTATACAGTTAGATGATGCATTGTGGAGAAGCATAGAGCTGCTTACAAAACTCCCCAGTGGAATGTCCCCATACGAATTGTATTTGAAAAACCTTGTCATCTCCTTTAGGCGGAATACAAAGCTATGTGGGCCATCAAGAAATTGAATTGTGACTTTCAAGCTGCCAAGGAAAAGTGATTACTCTAAATGAATGAACTGGAAGAATTGAGAATGATGCTCGTGACAATGCCATAATCTACAAAGAAAAGACCAAGAAGTGGCATGATCAAAAGATTCTAAGGAGGAAATTCAAGGTAGGAGAACAAGTCCTCTTATACAACTCCAGGCTCAAGCTATTTCCAGGGAAATTGAAGTCAAGATGGAGTGGTTCTTACACAGTGGTAACAAGTACACCCTTTGGAGCAATAACACTGAAGGCTGAATCTGGAAGTGAATTTAAAGTAAATGATCAGAAACTGAAGCATTATCTTGGAGGAAACATAAATGAAGTTTAGACCCATATTTTGAAAAGGGAAAAGAGTTTTGCAGAAATGAAGACATTCTGCAGCAAGTGTCTGGCTAAGGACATTAAACTGAGCAGCTTCTTAGGAGGCAACCAAAGCAAAATTTTAATTTTGATAGTTTGATTAATGAATTTAACTTTTATAAGTTTGAATTTTTAGTTTCAATTTGTTAGAAGTTTTATTTTGTAGATTGATAGTTTGATGATTTTTCAGGGACAGGAAAGCTGAATTGGAAATGGAAGTTATTAGAAAGCACACTTTCTCAAACTAAAATATGCATGAAAATTGCTACAAGGGGGAGTACTATTTTTTACCTCACTTTGTCCTTAATAATAATGCATAGTTGAAGTTTGAGGGAATGTAAAAAACAAAAAAATTTGAGCAAAAAAAAAAATTTTATTAGACAACTTTCTTGTGCAAATTGATTGGATGCATTGTTGAATGAATATCTTGATGAATGATATTGAGTGAAGAATGAGATTTATTGTTCATGCTTGAATTGAGATTGTTTGATGAAATATGTGTTCTCACAAGCATGAACTAAGTGGACAGACTTTATTGCATAATGTCATTTGAGTTGAATGGTGGAAAAAGAAAATGTGCAAAAATTTTGAGGTAGAACAAAACTCTATCACGACAGAAAAAGTTATGTCGTGACACTGTTTGAACTTTGTTGCAATAGTGGTTCTTTTTGTCGCGACAAAGAAAAATATAAAACCTCATCCTAAGTGAGCGAGAATCGTAATACGCGACATGTTTTCTTTCTATCGCGACAACAGCATAGATGAACCTCGAAAAAACATGTCACGACATGATTTCACTATGTCGCGACATAAATCAATTGGAGCATAGACAAATTTATGTCACAACCATTTTTTTTGCTCAGTCGCGACAAAGTATTGCCCTAATCCAAAATTAAGTGAAAATTTTATGTCTCAACATCATTTCTCTATGTCGCAACACCAGATTAAAAATGGAAAAACTTTAGGTCAAAAATTGGTCGCGACAATTAATAAAAGCAAAAAAAATCTCTGGCCTATAAATAGAAATTTTTTTAAAACTTAAAGGCCATCTGCCTCATAACATTCAAACCATTCAATCTCCCTCACCAAATCTCTCTCACTCTTTCAAAACCCTAGATCCCTAAACCGCTCTCTCACAATGTCTGAGCCCACAAACCTGATTCCAAACCTCAACGAAATCATGGAAGAATATGCTGAGTTGGAGAATGACACAGTTCAAGCCACTCAGGCAGTAGCACAGAAAGGTGAAGAAAGGGCTAAGGTAAACGAAGAGCTTGAGCAAACAGTGGAAGAATCTAGAAAGAGGAAAAGAGGAAATGAAGAAGCAGAGAGCAGAGAACAAAAAGCTAGTGACTGGGTCTCAGATTTGGCCTATGTCGCTTGGAATGATAAACTTCAGTACAAAGACTTCATTGGGGAAAGAGATTTCAACAAGTGGATTTCTCCATTCACAGAGATTATCGAAGGCAAGGGATGGCAACTCTTCTGTGAGCGCAAATCCCTAGGATTTGTAGATGTAGTAAAAGAGTTCTATGCTAACATGGTGGGAATGAAGGATAAAGCCATGTACGTTAGAGGAAAATGGATATCTTGTAACAGAAAACATATTGACCAGACTTACAATCTTCAGGAGAAAAAGAATGGGTCAAAATTCAAAAGACTAGTAGAAGCACTTGACTTCTAGAAGATTGTAGACCTACTGACTAATGGCAAGGGAAAGTGGAACACCACCAGGAAAAACACACATGAGTCCATCGCCAGAGGAGCACTAACTGAACCAGCAAAGGTGTGGTTTTATTTTTTATGTTCAGTCATTCTGCCTTCCAAGAACCTATGCATAATCAATAAGAAAGAGGCGGTATTGTTATATGCCATCCTTAAGGGGTATAAATTCAGTGTGGGCAAGATAATAGAAAACTCAATTCTTAGTTATTACAGAGGAAGATACAAGGGGTTCATTCCACACCAGCACTGATCTCGAGGCTCTGTATCTTGGGTGGTGTCCAAGGAGACTAGAAAGGAGAAGAAAACTGCCCCAAGACATCGCCCTTAACACTAACAAGAATCACCAAGGGGCATAAAAATAGAGGCAAGGGAAGACAGGTGGAAGCTATAAGAGAAGAAGAAGAACCAGCAGAAATATAGCATCCACAGCCTAAAAGTGAAGCTTTAGAGCTCCAACATAGGCAGAGAAGTATGAGCCCAGTACTGACCTTCTCCCCTGAGGTGAGACAAGTCTACCAAGAGCATGTTGAAAGCTCAGAGCCTCTAGGTAACAATACTGCAGTCCTATAAATGCTTAAAGCCATGAGGCAAGAAATGGAAGAAAGGGACAACCAGCTAAAACTCCAACTACAACTCAGGGATGAGTATATGGATGCTAAGTTGAAAATGAGGGACCAGAATTTAGAAGAAGCCCTAAAGAAAAGAGATGAGGAGTGGAAAATTAGATGGGAACTAAGAGAACAAGAGCTGAGTGAAGAACTTAGAGCAAGAGAAGATGCTCATATAAGCTCAGGAGAGATAGTGAGCTACTCAAGATCATGGAAGAAAGTAAGGAACTTGCTGCATAAGGCAGATGCTTTTGGGTATCTGTACAAGAACATCAGAAGGAAATAAGAACTCTGATAGAAAAAAGGGATAAGGAAATCGAGGGCACCCTAAACTATAGGCAAAAATGCTGGACTGAAAGCTTGGACATGATCAAAAAAAATTTGTCGAAAATGCATCCCGCCCAGGAGAATTCAAGGAACCCTGAATTTTATTGGGCAAAGACAAAATGAAATGATCAAGCAATTAGCCCTAACCATGGAGTGGTCTGTACTAAACAGAAGTGGAGAAAGCAGTAAGTTAAGGCAGCCACAAGTCCAGATCCCCCGAAGCTCAAGACATTCCACAACCGGGTACAAATTAGATCCAGCTTAACCTTACCTTCCTCCCATAGGCATGAAAGAAAGAAAATAGCTCACCCCGCTTCTCTCCATCTCTTTTCTTCTCAGACTCCAATATCCAATCCTTGACATATTGAATGAAACAGAAAATTCTTGCAAGCTCATGTTCACTTTTATTTTTTTATTTTTTTCATTTGCTTGTTTTGTTTAAATTCTCTTCCTTTATGTTTAATAATTTGAAATTGTCGACTGCGGGTAAATAGCTTAGTCAATAAATGAGAAACCAAATTTCCTCGGTAGGAATTGCTAAATAAGTCGTGGAATTGTTTGGTGGAGCTAATTGTTGGATGGAATTGAGTCGTTGCTGTTACTCGAACCGAATTGTTGACCCACTGACATTCTAACTGGCAGTCAACACAACAACACATCCACAAAACCAAATAAACATTTGATAGGGATGCATAGGTAGGGATGAGATGAATTGAAAGGGAAAAGTTGTAAAGATATTGATAAATGAGTTGAACTTCAAGAATAAGGGAAGGTTTTATAATGGATGGAAATCGTATAAAGACCCATAATTCCTCGTTTTTGTAAATAGTTAGTTATAAAAATCTCCGATAAGCTTCGCGCATGGTCAACAAGAACTCAAACAAATTTGTGCCAAGATCGAACATCTTCTAAGATCATCACGCATCTCTCAATGCCCTCGAACTTGATTATTACTGCTACAAATCCCAGGCAATACCACCAACAGGAAAAATGATTCCATTTATCCTTTGGAAGTTTTGCCTTCAAAGCCTGGGTTCCTATGATATGCATAAGCATGTACACTAGTTCCTTATTTGAGCCTATAGCCAATCTCATCATCAACCAACAAATGAGAAGCCAATTTCCTTCCTTAAAAACATAATCCTACAGTAAAGAACCCTCATTTTCCCAGATTACAAGACAAAATACATAAATGACAGAAAATGACAAGTTTGGGGGAATGTTATTTTAAGAAAATGAGAAAAGGGGGTGAAAAAGACAAACCTACTGAGATGAAGAGATATGAGAATATTAAGAAAAGAAGTCGGTAAAGAAAAAACATCAAGGAGGAATGAGTTTGGTCTTGTAGCCTTCCCTCCCTTGAACAATTGTTCTTAGGGGGTGTTCAACACCTAGTACCCTAATGTCAATTGGTATGGGAGTTACTGACCCAAAGTTCGTTAAGGGAGGTAGAAAGCTTAAAAAGACAAAACATTGCACCATTCCAAAAACCTTGATAACAGATGAAAAGTGAAAAAAAAAAAGAGAAAAAAAAAAGGCTTCTAAGATAAGGAAGAGAAGTCATACTCTGATTAAAGTAAATGAAAGGAGAAATACAAAGTAGAGAGTATGCAGAAAGGTTCACAAAACCTGATGGGGAAGGTTAGCAACTTAAAATCAAGAGAAATCAAGGATGCATGATGAAGGCAAGAGTGTAAGTTGTCAGTGAAATCTGGGTCAGATTGAGCCTAAAGTGTCCAATTGTCTACCCAATTGCCCAAGCCCACATTACAAGCCTAAAAAACCTATTTGATCTTGAAGGTGGTGTTATGCCTACATTAGTGGAGATTAATATGATAAACAAGCATATGGGGCTTTTAAAATAAAAGAGAAGTATGCTAATTGAGTATTATCCCAGAAGATTAACTTAACTTCGCCATGAAAAGAGGGAAGACCTCAAAGACACACTCACAAATCAAGGTTTAATGATTTAATTGTTTACACCATATGAATTATTTGTTGGTTCAGTGAACTTAATTGAAAATCTTTTTGATTCTAGATTGGAAACATGTTTAGAAATAATTTTACAACTGACTTATGTTTCCTACCCAATTGAGCTTTAAACAAAAAAAATGCCCTTAAAAATAAAAGCTAAATTGTTTGAGGACAAACAAAATTTTATTTTCTTTGCTTGGGGACAAGCAAAACTTTAAGTTTGGGGGAATCTAATGAGTCTTAAACTCATCTATTTTTAATCCATTTTTCTGGCATGTTTTTATCAGTTTCAGATCTATTTTTATGCCAAATTATGGAATATTCACCAACTTTGTGTTTTACAGGTGTTAATTGAAAAAAGAGATAATTCCAATAGAAAAGAAGCAAAAAAAAAAAAAGGAAATTGCAGCAGTCTCTGTCGCGACAAAATTTCAAGCAAATCAAAAGAACTATGTCGCAGCCAGTAGTTATATGTCGCAACAAAGTCTAGGCTAAACTTCAGGCATAAATAGAATCTTTGTTGCAACAAAGAGTTCTACTTCGCGACATTGCTAAAGAAGAATGAAAAGAAGACTGTCACGACACCCTTAACTCTGTCTAACTCTGTCGCGACAATAATCAAGGAAAATGGAAAAGGAACTTTGTCGCGACAATCCTTCCTTTGTCGCAACATAAAAGGCTGAAGATTAACATATGAACTCTGTCGCGACAAAAGACAGCTCTATCGTGACATAAAATGGAAAGAATACAACACAAGTCAGCTGAGACAAGTGTTTTTATATTGCGACAAAGTTTTAAGCATGGAGCCAGCTCAAGGAAGAATTTTTGTAGCAACAAAGAAAATCCTATTGCGACATTACATTCATAATTCACAACAAAGAGCAGAAAAATCTCTGTTGCGACAAAGATTATTTCTATCGTGACAAACAAAACATAAGGGAAGTAAATTCTTTGTCATGACAAGAAATTAAAGAGCAACATAAGAGGAATGGCGACAAAGAAATTCATGTTGCTACATAGTAAAGAATTGAAGGCAGAATCTTTTTCACGACAATAAAAGCTAGAGAGTGATAGAATTTTGTCGCGACAGAAATTGGAAGAGAATTGAGATGAGCCAAGTCAAGTATGTCGTAACAAAGATCTCTATGTCGCAACAAACAGCTCAACTAGCAACAAGGACCATAAAAGAAAACTTATCACGATAAAAGAAAATTATGTCGCGATAGAAATTGTGAAGAAACCAAAGAAATCATATCGCAACATAGAAAACTATGTCACGACAGAGTAGACAAGCCAAAGAAAATGCTTGTCGCACGCTTCGTAGTCGAGTGTAAAAAGAATCGGTTGCAAATAAATTCGTGTCGCGGACATAAGACATTCCTGTTGCGACAAGAACAAGACGGTTGCATCAAAATTCTATCGCAACATTATCAAAGTCTGTCATGACAAAATCAAAGAAAAAGCCTAGAGAACGGGTTGCGAAAGAAAACTGCATGCTACGACAGAGGCCAGCGACAAAGCCTGAAAACTCTGTCGCGATAGAGCGACCAATTTGGGCTAGAATTTTGGGGATCCACAACGCAATTATTGAAGTGCGGCCCAACATTGGAAAGTCTATAAATAGACGATGAAGATAACTGTGCACAACTTCCGAAAAACTGTGATCCCTTGAGTAGTCAAGACTCTCAGATATTTTTAGTTTTTTTTTTCTTTTTCTTTTATTTTCCATTTTAGTAGATTTAGTTTCAGTGTAGTTTTTAGTTAGTTTTCTTTTAAATTTTTGGATTTGGGTAATGAACTGAAGTGTAGTTTCGAGCTGGAATTTATTGATAAAATCATCTTTCTCATTACTGTCTGATTTAAATGGAGGATAGAAAGTTTCTGGAGTTCATTTATTTCAGTGTGTTTACAATTTCAATGAATTTTCTTGATCAGTTAGTCACTGATATGAGTGAACTAGTTTTGAAAAGTTGAGCTCTCTTTGGAAATGGGTCAATGATGATAGTCATTTTTCTGAATAAGGTGTGAAAAAAGCTTTAATTAGAATTTTAAATTTATTTTACTGTATTATTTTTAATTTAATTGCTCTCGCACTAGTACCGTGTACCCAAGGTCTCCTCAGATCTTGCTCCTCGATTTCTGTGAGTCCTTCAGGTGACTCGGTAGATGGAGAATCCTGAGAGTATAGAGCAGTTCTTTGTGGGTATGGTAGACTAATACTATGGAACTAATGAACTTTGATGGGTTACTCCTATAGAACACCAACTTACTGTCTGAGGATAGTTGAATGAAGTATCAGTTTAATCACTCGGAGGTCTCTCATCTTTCTGATGAATTGATTATGATCCCGTGTTAGCAAATATCTAATCAAGGAGATGGAAATTTGCATTAGAAATGAAGGATGAGGTGTTAATCAAATTGGAGAAGGCTTGCAATATCCTGTCTATGGGGGCAAGAATTCTTCAATCCTAAAATTTGGGTGTGAAGTACGGAAAAGGAAAATACCCAGATCTTATAAGGAAAGTATATCTTACAAGTAATTGATTAGACACATGAATCGGAAATGAACATGAACCTCTAATCAGTGAAAAGTATGGTTAAGGGAGAAATCCAAACTATACTATCATGCATCTTTGACAAACTCAGTTTTCCAACTTATGGCTGAGTTATGAATCGATATGGTGCAGAAATTGATTATTACTCATTGATCTAGTTCCAGTTTTGTCTCACTCAGTGAACTCTCAAACCCATTTTTATTAAAATTTATTTTCATGTATATTAAAGATATCAATCTAGGATTAAATTTTTTAGTCCTCTCATCATCCTAACAATGGAGTTCAAATAGTAATGATCTTGAGTAGTTAGGGTAGTTAGTCTTTTGATTTATCATCATTCCTTGTGGGAACGATATTTGGACTTAAAACATCCATTTCTATTGCTTGTACGACCTGTGCACTTGTAGTGATTAAGATCAAACTCAAATTTTAATGAATCCATTTTACAAAAAGAACAAACTATCTTCATATATATATATATATATATATATATATATATATATATATATATATATATATATATATATATATATATATAATCTCTAATAACAAGTTTTGGTGTCAAGTACGGAATAGATAATATTCCTTGGTAATAGTGTCATAAATTTGTATATATACAAATTTGGTCGAACAATAACATGGAGAAAACGATTTTTGAGTTGCACGAGATGGTTAAGACCGTTGAACAAAACATTAAGACTACTAGTGATGTTCTGATGGTTCAAAAGGGTAAGGGTAAGGACACGAAGAGGAAATGGGTAACAAAGGGCAAGGCCAAGGATAACAAGAAGCCTAAGCCCAATCCTGATACTAAGGGGAAAAGGCCTAAAACTAAGTAGCCTAAGGCTAAGGAACCAAAGGAAGAGCAATGCTTTTTCTACAATGAGATAGGTCATTAGGAAAGGAATTGCAAGCTCTACTTGGAATATCTGAAGAAGAAGAAGGGTAGTGAGACTACATCTTTAGGTATTTATGTAATAGAAGTCAATTTATCTACTTCTGTTTCATGGGTATTGGATACCGGTTGTGGATCTCACATTTGTGTAAATGTGCAGAGTCTCAAAAATAGTAGATCATTGGCTAAAGGCGAGGTGGACCTACGAGTAGGCAATGGAGCAAGAGATGTTGCTTTAGCTGTAGGAACTTTGTATTTATCGTTGCCTTCGGGACTAGTTTTGGAATTAGATAATTGTTATTATGTTCCTGCTATGAGTGGGAAGATTATTTCCATTTCTTGTTTAGAAATGGTTGGATTCTCTTTTATTATTAAGAATAATACTATTCCATTTATTACTTAAGATATCTTTGGCTGTTGGGATGCTCGCTTATCAAATGATCTTTATATCTTAAACCATGACAATCCAATGCAAAGTCCATCTATAACATTAATACCAAAAGGTTTAGATCTAATGATTTAAACACAACCTATCTTTGGCATTGTCATTTAGGCCATATAAACGAGAAACGTATTTCCAAGCTCCATCAAGATGGACTTTTACATTCATTCGATTTTCAATCCTATGAAGTATGTGAATCTTGTTTGCTAGGAAAAATGACCAAATCACCCTTTACAGGTCATAGTGGAAGGGTTGATGACTTATTAGGCCTTATACACAGCGATGTATGTGGGCCGATAGGTTCTACAGCCAAAGGAGGCTACCAATTCTTCATTACCTTTACAGATGATTATAGTAGATATGGTTATCTCTATCTGATGAAACATAAGGATGAGTATTTTGAAAATTTCAAAACATTCAAGAATGAGGTATAAAACCAACTTGGTAAAAGTATTAAAGCTCTTTGAACAGATCGAGATGGTAAATACCTAAGCCAAGAATTTGATGACTATCTTAAAGATTGTGGAATAGTTTCACAATTGACTCCACTACGAACACCCCAATGGAATGGTGTTTCAGAACAGAGAAATATAACCTTATTAGATATGGTTCGATCAATAATGAGTCAATCAAATCTTCTAATATCCTTTTGGGGGTATGCCTTAGAAACTGCTTCATTTCTACTTACTTGCCCATTCCATGCGAGTCGGTTGAAGACACCATATGAGATATGGTACAGGAAGCTTCCTAGTTTGTCTTTTCATAAATTTGTGAGCATGGCTTTATCGGATCTGCACGAAAATTAGCACCTAAATCAGATAAATGCCTTTTTTTGGGGTATCCTAAAGAAACAAAAGGATACCACTTCTACAATAGTTCAGATAACAAAGTGTTTGTTGCTTGAAATGATATATTTATTGAAAGAGAGCACATATCCAAAGGAACTAGTGGGAGCAAAATTGAGCTTGAAGAAATTGGAACACCACAAAGAAGCATTGAACTGGTTATGGAAACTCAACAGGTTTCACAAGATGTTGTTGAACCTACACAAGTAACATAAGACCTATGAAGGTCTAGTAAGATACATCAGAATCCCGAGAGATATGGATTTCTTATAATTGAAAATCATGATGTCATTCTCATGGATCATGATGAGCCTGCATTCTACCAAGAGGCCATATCTAGTCCAGCCTCTAATAGATGGCTAGAAGCAATGAAATATAAGATGCAATCCATGTATGATAATCAAGTTTGGACCTTGATTGATCCACTTAATGGTCTAAAGACTATAGGGTGTAAGTGGGTCTTTAAAAAGAAGATTGACATGGATGGCAATGTGCATACCTTTAAGGCACGATTGGTTGTAAAAGGTTTCAAGCAAATACATGGTGTTGACTATGATGAAACTTTTTCACTAGTGGCTATGCTTAAGTCTATTAGAATCCTATTATCCATAATTGTGTACTACAATTACGAAATATGGAAAATGGATGTCAAAATAGCATTTCTTAACGAAAAATTGCTCGAGGATGTGTACATGACACAACCAGAGGGTTTTGTAAATCTTGACAATGTTGGAAAGGTATGCAAGCTTCAGAGATCCATTTATGGATTGAAGCAAGCATTCAAGCCGAATCTTTCTTTGATGCATAAATTAAAGTATTTGGTTTTATCAAAAATGAAGATGAACCTTGTGTTTACAAGAAGGTTAGTGGGAGCGTGATAGATTTTCTATTGCTTTTCGTTGATGACATCCTACTCATTGGAAATGACATCCCAGCTTTGTAGAATGTCAAGTCTTGGCTAGGCAGTTGTTTCTCAATGAAAGACTTAGGTGAGGCTGCCTATATTCTAGGAATTAAGATCTATAGAGACGGATTTAAAAGAATGATTAGCCTAAGTCAGAGTACATATATAGACAAAGTATTGAATAGGTTCAGTATGCAAAACTCTAAGAGGGATTTTTGCCTATGTGTCATGGCATTAGTTTAAGCAAGACTCAATGTCCAACGATGCAAGATGAGAGAGGCCACATGAGTAAGATTCCATATGCTTCTGCTATTGGATCTATAATGTATGCTATGTTTTGTAATCGACTGGTTGTGTCATATGCCTTAAGTATGACTAGCAGATACCAGTTAGATCCTGGTGAAAGTCACTGAACAGCAATTAAGAATATCCCCTTAAGTACTTTAGAAGATCTAAGGATACATTCTTACTTTATGGAGGATAGGAAGATGAGCTAGTTGTAAATGGTTACATTGATGCTAGCTTCCAGTCTGACAAAGATGATTTCAAATCGCAGTCAGGTTTTGTGTTTTGTTTGAATGAAGGTGCTATTGATTACTACCGAAATAGTGTTGTTTCATACCCTTAACACTCCATGTTTTAAGCACTTTTTGCGTAGTAATCAGCTTAATTGACCCAGTTGACATGTTAAGGACCTAGCAAGGCTACTAATAAAATTTTGTGGCAAGTTTTGTTGTTTTCAAAGGCTATATATATTGAAGATAGGGATTCAGCTCAAGCATGAAGAACCCAGTTGCAGTTCAAAGCTCAAGAGCATAGAAGAGGGCAAAAACATAAGCAAAGAAAGATGTAGTAGCAAACCTTGCCAAATTCGCAAGGGTTGTGAATCGTAGGGTTGCGAATTTTCGCAGCCATTGCGAAAATATCTGCCACATTTGACTTTTTGAGTTCTTTTTTATTTCTTCCCAATTTCTCCTCGTATAATAGTGTTTGATTTTTATATTTTGGTTATTTGTATTGACTCCGGTGGTATGTAAGGCCCTTAGAAGACTTTGTAATTAATTATTCAATTATTGAAGTTGGTTTTTTTTTTGGAAGCTTAGAGCAGAAGCTCCCGTTTCTTTCAGTATCTTTCATTTTCTTTCTCTTTTTATCACTAGCCAAACACCCTCTGAGGATGATTTCTTAGAGGATGAGTGGCTAAATCTCCTTCCTCCTTAAAGTAAAGGGGCACTAGGCAAAGGAACCTATGGAAAACTAAGGGTTTTCCATGTTTTAATGGAGGTATTTTCCACCATTAATGGTTTCTTTTCAAATATTGGTTTTAATCCCTTCAAGTTACCTTGAATGATTCGTACTTGATAAACTTTTAGGGTTCAATGGATGCTTATTGCTAGATCCATTGACATTCGTTAGTTATCATGTATGGACCATTGGAAGGTGATTCAAGGAGATGTTCTTTACTGTCCGAGACCATTAATGGGAAGCAAATACTATTTTTCAAGGATATATATTGAGGGTCAGTTTTTATAGCTAAATGAAGAACCGATTCAGGAGATAACGATATGTTATCCTCCATAATACGAGGAAAAGACCCGACAAACCTCTCATTTGCCTAAGGAACATAAGCCTAGCGACCTGATACTTCAAGGGACGTCTTCCCATATTTTAATTCATTTTATTTTCAACTTTAACCATTAAAACCCACTCTTTTTATCAAAACCCTAATATCCAAAATGAAATCACCAGTTTAAGCCTCATTGTCAGTCATTTCCACGAAGAAAATGATCTCGTGGATCTATCCTAGAACCACTATACTATAGTAGCCATGCTACGCCTAGTAATGAGGTATTAGGTTATAAATTATTTGATTAATACCCCCACGCTTAATTTAATCAAATGGCGTTGTTGTCGCATGGTGCCTTAGTGCAAATGACACGTAATCGAACACTTGTGATCCTCATCACAAGCCTCTATGAATTTTTTTCTTATCATTCTCTCTACAGCCATCAAGCAACTTGCTTAATTTCATTTCAATGTTTATTTATTTTTTAGTTAACATTAATCCTTTTGGTAGAATTGTTTTTTTTTTTCTCTTTGGTGTTCTTCTGTTTTTTCTGTAGGAGTTTATGTTCCAATGGATTAGAAATTCAAAAGGAAGATTAGTCAAAGTTAGTATTCCACAGAAATCAGATTTTGAATTGAGTTTGAATTTAAACCCATTGGAACCTCTAGCTGAAGAACAACAGAGTCGACAGGGAATAGAGAGGAACCCCAATGCATATAGATCCATGAGTGACCACATACACCCTCATCGGATGAGTGCACCCTCCTGCATAGTGCCTCCATCTAAGCAGATGGTCATTAGGCCTCACATTGTGCCACTCCTTCCCACTTTTCATGGCATGGAGAGTGAGAACCTTATTCACACATAAGGGAGTTTGAAGAGGTCTGCAACACATTCAAGGAGGAGACTACCACTATGGATTTAATGAGGTTTAAGCTTTTTCTTTTCACATTGAAGGATGAAGCAAAAATTTGGCTCAACTCCCTAAGTGCCAAGGGAGTTTGAACCGGATCGAGACGCAGGCCGACTTTTGAAGAAATTCTTCCCCACTCACAAAACAAACAGCTTGAAGAGGCAGATTTCAAACTTCTCAGCCAATGAAAATGAAAAATTCTATGCATGCTGGGAGAGATGTATGGAAGCACTCAATGCTTTTCCTCACCATAGGTTTGACACATGGCTATTGGTTAGCTATTTTTATGATGGTATTTCTCCTGCTATGAAGCAACTACTAGAGACTATGTGTGGAGGAGACTTCATGAGCAAAAATCCAAAGAAAGCTTTGGATTTCCTGAGTTATGTAGCTAAAGCATCAAAAGGTTGGGATGAGCCTAACCCAAGGGAGATGGAAAGAATGAGACCTCAATCTAGTACAAGGGGTGGCATGTACTCTTTTCCGGAAGACATGGACATGAAAGCCAAAGTTTCAACCTTAGCTAGAAGGTTGGAAGAACTAGAAATGAGAAAGTTGCATGAGGTGCAGGTAGTGACTGAGATTCCTGTGCCAAATAAGCCATGTTTTATTTGTCAGTCCACTGAGCATCTGGGAGAATAATGTCCAACTATTCCAAAGAATGAGGGAAATGCTCAGGTAGGGCAAACAAATGTCATATCAATTTAAACCATCAACTAATGCACCATAGGGCAAATTACTTTACAACCTTTAGCTGGAGAAATCACCCCGTAATCTCTCATGGCCAAACCCCTACAAAGATGCACCTCCCGCCTCCACAAGATGCTTCCAACATCTCAACCCACCACAACCACAGTCAACTTCTCTAGTCGAACAAGCAATCCTGAACCTTAGCAAAGGGGTAGGTAACTTTGTGGAAGAGAAAAAAACAATCAATGCTCAATTGAATCAGAGAATTTATACTGTGGAAACCACTCTGAACAAAAGAATAGATGGGTTCCAAAATGACATTGCTCATAAAATAGACAACCTACAGTACTCCATCTCAAGGCTCACCAATCAGCACCAAGTGCAAGAAAAAGGGAAATTTCGCTCACAAACCCAGCAGAATCCCAAAGGAGTCCACTAGATAGCCAGTGCCAATGAACCTACTCCTAAGATTGATGAGGTGAAAGCAATTATCACCTTGAGAAGTGGTAGGAAAGTTGAGCAGCCAATGCCTAAGCCGCTTGAAGAAACCAAAGAAGGAGAAGATGAGGAGCCGAAGATGATAGTGATTAAAGAAGACATGATGAAAAAGAGTATACCTCCACCATTCCCTCAAGCACTCAAAGGTAAAAAGGGAGTTAACAACTCATCCAAGATTTTTGAAGTGTTGAGGCAAGTGAAAGTCAATATTCCTCTTCTAGATATGATCAAGCAAGTCTCAACATATGCCAAATTTCTAAAAGACTTGTACACTGTAAAGAGAGGACTGAATGTGAATAAGTTAGTCTTTTTGACAGAGCAGGTGAGTGCAATCATACAGTGCAAGACTCCAGTGAAGTACAAAGATCCAAGGTGTCCTACCATTTCAGTGAACATTGGGGGGACTTATGTAGAAAAAGCATTGTCAGATTCGGGGAGCCGGTAAACTTGTTACCCATCAAATATAAGCAATTGGGATTGGGAGAGTTGAAGCCCACCATCATCACCTTATCTTTGGCAGATAGATCCGTGAAAATTCATAAAGGCATAGTTGAAGATGTTTGGGTGAAGGTGGATAAGTTCCACTATCCGGTGGACTTTATTGTTCTCGATATCGAGCCAGTGGCTACAGGAGCCAATTATGTGCCTATCATACTTGGGAGACCATTCTTAGCTACATCAAATGCAATCATCAACTGTAGGAATGGGGTCATGAAACTCACCTTCGGCAACATGACAATGGAGCTCAACATCTTCATTTAAATAGAAAGATATTCATCCAGTGAAGGCCCATAGAAGTGTGCTTGATTGACAAACCCCTACGAGACCTCATCCTACCCTACGATCCCTCATCCTCTCCTGAAACCCTCCCCCATCAACTTTAGAACCATGGCCAAAACCAAAGGAGGCCACAACTCACCATCCTAGACCCTTCGAAGATACAGCAGCATCCTCCTACCCCCACCCAAGAGCCTCACAGTCTAGTGCCATCAGCATCTGCACCACCTGTGGAGTTTGTCCACATTTCTGCACAGGACTTTCTTGAGATCAAGGCCTCTGTCTACAATTTCACCGCTACATCACAGGCCTTTGCTGCTGCCCAAACTGTCATGGCACAGTGAATGACTCTGCATCGAAGCCATCCCCGTCGATTCGGGAGCAATTGGCTGCTACTCTATTCCTCTATCCACCGCAGGAGGCCACCTTCCAAAGATCACTAACTCCACCACCCAGCCCACCCAGCCAGCCTTTAGCGCACTAACTCCAATAGCTTCAGCAGTCCATTCCCCAGCAGTCCCACCAATGCTTTAGCTGCTTTAAGTTTTCCCTCCTGAGCCACATTGAGGACAATGCAACATTTGGTTGGGGGGAGAGTTAAAGAAGGAAGTGCTCGTTATATTTTGAGTCAGTTGTTTAGAATAGTCATTTTGTGTTGAAAAGTTGAATGGCTTTTAGTTTTTTTTTAACAATTATAATACATGTTTTTAGTGCATATATTTTTTTTAGTTTCTCAGTTTCTTGTTTTCCCATCGGATTTCTCATAAAAATTTTTGTAATTCTCAACTTGCAATGGGAAAAATTGAAACCTCGTCTCAATACTCTTGATTTTAGAGTGGTGTTATGCTTATAAGAGTTGATGAATTGTTGAAACTCTTCTTGTCTTCAACCTTACTTCTTCCATTTTGAACTAACCACACACTGTGCACATTAGTTTTCAATTATAAGCTGAAAAACCGCCTTACCTCCCGAGCCTTGCAAAAATCTGGCCTAGTACTTTTGACCAACTATAATAGGTTTGGATCCCTAAAAAGACCAATGAGTCTCAAAAAAAAAAAAAAAAAAAAAAAAAAAAGGAAATTTGTGACACTTACCTTGAAACCCGAGCACAGTCCGAGGGGTATATGGAGAAAGTCTTTAAAGCCCGGTGCCCTAAGCCAACTGGTTGGGAGTCACCAACTTTTTTGCTCGTTACATGGGTGAATAGGTGGAGTTTAGCAATTTGTAGGTGATGGAGTATCGAACTTATTAAAGTCCCAGAAATCAAAGTTAGTGGTTGAAAGATCCTTATGACTTGATGCCCTAAACCTTGATTGGTTGGGAGTCATCGATGGACCCTCGTTACATGGATAATTATGAATTCGATACCCTCAGCATTGCACCCCTACAATGAAAAAAAGTTGTGAAATAAATAAGACTCCTGGTCTATTGAGGTTGGTTAATCTACTAGGTGTAGAAAATAACTAGGTTGGGGGGAGATGAAAATTTGACCGACTATTTTTGAAAACTAATCAAGTTAACACTTAGGTTTTTGTGGAATGTTTCAGGTTGGTTCTCTAGGAGTTGAAATTCTTTTGATACTTGAATTTGCATAGCACATACCCTCTCGGCACGCATATCGGGTAGGATTGATGACTTTGTTGAAGGTCGGGTTTTATCACCTTATTGCTTTTGGAAAACGATTTTTTTGTGGATATATATATATATATATATATATATATATATATATAGTTCATCTTGCTTTTGATTGCTTTATTCTTCCTTCATTGCTAAGGGACTAGCGATGTGTCGGTTGGGGGGAGTGATTACAACCCAAATAGTAATGTTTCATACCCTTAACACTCCATGTTTTGAGCACTGTTTGTGTAGTAATCAGCCTAATTGACTCAGTTGACATGTTAAGGACCTAGCAAGGCTAATAATCAAATTTTGTGGCAATTTTTTTTGTTTTCAAAGGCTATATATATTGAAGATAGGGATTCAGCTCAAGCATAAAGAACCCAATTGCAGTTCAAAGCTAAAGAGCATAGAAGAGGGCAAAAGCAGAAGCAAAGAAAGATGTAGTAGCAAACCTTGCCAAATTCACAAATTCGCAACCCTTGCAAAATTTCGCAAGGTTGCGAATTTTCGCAGCCCCTGAGAAAATTCCTGCCATATTTGACTTTTTGAGTTCTGTTTTATTTCTTCCCAATTTCTCCCCGTATAATAGTGTTTGATTTGTATATTTTGGTAATTTGTATTGACTTTGGTGGTATGTAAGGTCCTTAGAAGACTTTGTAATTAATTATTCAATTATTGAAGTTGGTTTTTTTTGGGAAGCTTACAGCAAAAGCTCCTGTTTCTTTCAATTTCTTTAATTTTCTTTCTCTTTTTCTCACTAGCTAAACACCCTATGAGGATGATTCCTCAGAGGATGAGTGGCTAAATCTCCTCCCTCCTTGAAGTAAAGGGGCACTAGGCAAAGGAACCTGTGGCAAACTAAGGGTTTTCCATGTTTTAACGGAGGTATTTTCCACCATTAATGGTTTCTTTTCAAATATTGGTTTTAATCCCTTCGGGTTACCTTGAATGATCCATACTTGATAAGGTTTTAGGGTTCAACAGATGCTTATTGCTAGATCCATAGACATTCGTTAGTTATAATTTATGGACCATTGGAAGGTGAGTCAAGGAGATGTTCTTCACTGTCCGAGACCATTAATGGGAAGTAAATACTATTTTTCAAGGATATTTATTGAGGGTAAGTTTTTATAGCTAAATGAAGAATCGATTCGGGAGATAACTATATGTTATCCTCCTCAATACGAGGAAAAGACCCGAAAAACCTCTCATTTGCCTAAGGAACCTAAGCCTAGTGACCTGATACTTCAAGGGACGTCTTCCTATAATTTAATCCATTTTATTTTCAGTTTTAATCATTAAAACCCACTTTTTTTTATCAAAACCCCAATATCCAAAATGAAGTCACTGGTTTAAGCCTCACTGTTAGTCATTTCCATGAAGAAAACCCATCTCTGTGGACGATCCTAAAACCACTATACTATAGTAGCTATGCTACACTAGTATGAGGTATTAGGTTATAAATTTTTTTTATTAATACCCTACGGGTGACAAATCAGCTATTAGCTGGAAAAGTTCAAAGTAAGACACCGTAGCTGATTCTACTACAGAGGCTGAGTATATAGCTTCATCAGAAGCAACTAAGGAGGTTGTTTGGATCAAGAAGTTCATCATTGGACTTGGAGTGGTTCCTAGTATCTCAAACCCGTTTGACCTGTTTTGTGATAATAATGGGGCTATAGCACAAGCTAAGGAACCTAGATCACACCAGAGATCCAAACACATACTTAGACTTTTTCATCTCATCCGAGAGATTGTTGACAGAGGAGATGTCAAGATATGCAAAGTATCTACCAATGACAACATTGCAGATCCATTCATTCAAGCCACTCCCATGTTTAAGCAATGCTGAGCTCATAATAGTCAACGGGTATTAGGATACATGTCAAATCGCCTCAAGGCAAGTGGAGATTGTTAGTGATGTGCTTCAGGGCAATAGTGTAATTTTCAATAATAAAGAGGCATTTTCATTATCATCTTACATTTCTAATTTGGTGATTTACTCCATGAATAGTTGATTCCACTTATGGTCATCAAGTGTGTGACTTGATAGTAGAACCCTAGACTTCAAATGAAATACTATTCTAAATTGTCCCTAGTTGTTTATTATTGGTGGAGCAATAGTGAATTAAGACTAGTATGAAGTGTGATTGATGATCATGTTCTACTGAACATGGATATATGATATTATGTGGACCTACCCACACACATAGAATGGGCCGAAAACCAACCCTTAGGCTTAAAATTGGTATTTAAACTCAAGGGATCCCTATGCAGATTCATTCATTCATTTTCACACTTGAGAGAGGCGGCTAGGGTTTTTGTGAGACTCAACCCAATGCTAGCACACCCTGCTTCTCCCCGCTCTGTAAGAAGGCTCGCTCGTGATAGTCAGAGGGTGGAGCTATCTCCACTGCACCTTCGCCGATAAGGAGTGCTTAACGCACCCAGGTCACAAACAGATCTTCCGGCACAAATAAGGTATTCTTCCATCCTTGAATCATTTGATCGGATCACATGGATCCTTGGTCGGGTTAGAAAAATGCGAAATCTTTAAATATTTACGTTGTGTATGTATGCTTAATTACCATTAGAAACCTAACACAACCCACTTTAGCTCGGTTTTTTGGAGGGTTGGGTTGTAAAATTTAAAACCCAAATAAAACTGAGCCAAATTGGCCCGACCCGTTTTGTCCCGTTGCCCATGTGGGTTTTGTCCGGATTGGCCCGATTTGCCTGATTGGCCCGAAATCTTTATTTCATTTTTTTCTAAGTAACTAGCTTAGTAATTGAGATTTTCAATGATTCATCTACAAAATTTGATATTTTGGACTTTTAACATGGAGTCAAATCTCTGCTTTTGTGGCATAGGGGTTTTAAAAATAATAATAATTATTATTATTATATATGATTAATATATTAAACTTTTTTTAATTATTTTATTTTCAATATTTAAATGTAATTCTTTAATATAATTTTTATGATAATTTAATATTTAAAAATCTTGTATGAAAAAATTAATATATAATGCATTTGAATTAATAAATTGGCGCTTTAATATTGAATATATTTTTATTTATCTCATTAACTTCTATTTTAAATATCATTTTTTTGTATTTATCCTTTAAATTTTATTTAATCATATATGTTTTTTTTGATAAAACAAAGTTGTAGTAGTTTATAAATTAAATTAAATTGAATAACTAATTTATTAGTATCTTTTAAATAATTTTAATACTTAAACTAGTGTTAATAAAAGAATTATTATTTTAAAAATAATTAACAAAAATTATACACTTATTTCTTTCCTAATATGATTATATCTTCAAGCAAGATGAATTTTCAAAACAAATAGGGTCTTTCATTATTATACTATTGAGATGCATTTTTGGAAGAAAAACAAAAATTTATTCCAAATATAAATGAAATCTATATTGTTAACATTCTAAAAATTTAATTAATAGATGATGATGACTCAACCAGCATCAATAATGTACATCTTTCTAATGTAAAGTCACATGTTATTATTGGATATAATGAGGATGGGGATGAAGATTATAGGAATATGAAATTTCATTTAATACTTTGAAGTTTTTTTTCAGAGATGTTATTATGTTGTTACTTTATTTGTTTTGTACTATTTAGTTAGTTAGTTTGGTACTTTGGATATAACAGTGCTCCATCATTATTTATTTATTTAAGTTTGTTTAATATTATTATATTGTTTAGACTCAACTATTTTATATATTAATTATTATTATATTTTTATATATTATTTATTTTTATTTGAAGAATAATAGAATTTGTAAAATAAACTTTTTTTTAGCATTTTTAAGGTTTTAGCCCATTTTGGCTCGTAACCCGAATGGGTTGGGTTAGGCTAGTCAAAAGCTAGCCCGAATAGAAATGGACCAAATTAGCCCAACTCGTTTTGGCCCGTGGCCTGAAATGGGTTAGGCTGACCCGTTTACCAGCTCTACTTATATGCATTAATCCTTAGTCACCCAAATTTGAGCCTTATTAGCCATTTTATGTCTTGAAAGCCAAGAATGAGCCCCTTGTCCCTTTTTGTTTAATACCCTTCAGTCAAAGCCCTTGTTTACCCTAACATGTTGATTTCAATGCCAATATCTTGTGAATACATGTAGTATGAATTGAGAGTTTGGTTGAAGTGGGTGTGCTTTAAATGAAAATAAAGGGAGGTTTGGAGTAGAAAAAGAAGGAAAAAAATAGAAAAAGTAGAAAAAGAAATAATAAATCAAGGAGGAGTATGTTTGACCTTGTAGCCTTCCTACCTTGAACAGGTAAGTACTTAGGGGTGTTCTACACCTAGTACCCTAAGGCCAACTAGTCTAGGAGTTACTAACCTAAAGCTCGTTACAAAGGGTAGGTAGAAAGCTTAAAGAGGTTAAACATTGCACCAATCCATGAAAAATAAAGCTCTTGGTGTTCTTGTGAAGCGATGAAAATTATGCAAGTTTGGGGTAGCTTTGTGATGAAAAAAGATGCAATAAGCTAAGTTTTGGGGGAAGCTTAAGAGATTCAATTGAAAAAGAATGCAATATGCTAAAGGATGAACAACAAGTGAAGAAAAATGAAAATGTGTATGTTTTGGGTAAATTGAAGCCTAAATGTCCTATTTAACTACCCTTACCTAAGCCATACACTACAAGATTTTGAAGACCTAGTTGATCATAAGTGTGGTGAATTGCCTGCAATATTGGACAGTGATATGCCTAACAAGCCTATGGAGTCTTACACACTCATGTGAGTGAGAGATCCCATTCCACTCATACACATCTAATTCCATCTGAATTGCAATTGACCAAAGAGGGGACGACTACACACGCACACTTGAGAACTTTGATTGAGGTTGTTCAACTTATGGTCAATCTATTATTTAAAGAGGCTATCTCAAAGTTTTCTTTGTGTTGTATGAAGACAATACCCTTGAGGCAATTTATCATTCGTTATCTCAATTTCATGGTCAACATGTTTGTTCGTTTTGAATAAGGAAAATGAGTTGTTTCTTTGCTTGAGGACAAGCAAAATGTTAAGTTTGGGGGTGTTTGATAGGTGTGAATCGTGTTAGCATTTAGTATAATTTTCATGTGTTTTATAAATCTAAATTATTCAGATTCATACCATTATCTCTTAGGAAAGCTCTAATCCCCCATTTTCTTATGTTTTGCAGGTTTAGAAGGAAAATCAAGAAAAGTGATGGAAGAAGTCAAGTTTAAATGAAGTTGATGATTTGCTGATAGCAGCTTCGGGTTCACCACGGCGAAGGTCAAGGCTCTCCGCGGCGAAGAGAAAGATGATTTACAAGTCTAGCCTTAAGTTTTCCATGGCGAAGATATTGTTCATTGTAGCAAAGACTTTTGCCACGGTGAAGATATCGTCCATCGTAGCTAAGACGTTCACCACGACGAAGCTACTGTTCGCCACGGCGAAGCTACTGTTCACCACGGCGAAGCTACTGTTCACCACGGCGAAGTTACTGTTCACCACGGCGAAGAAAAGAGCAAGCAAGAGATGACACGTGTGTTTTCCATGGCGAATAAGCTTTCGTCACGGCGAAATATGGCGGGCTAGACTAGAAAACTTTGATTTTTGAGCCCATTATTGACCCATTTTCCAAAGCATATAAATAAATGTTCTTTAGACATTTTAAGGGTTCGAACTTTGAGAGAGGGAGGCTCTCTCCTAGGGTTTTTCCCCTTCTTGAAGCTTGTTCCATTTTCTAGGGTTAGATTTCTTTAGATTTTTCTTAATTTTAGGTTTGTTTTGTGAATTATTTGGTTTGTAATTAACTATTGCTAAGAAGCACAACCTTGTGGAGTGTGGATTTCAGCTTGGAGCTAAGGATTTAAGTCATTTGCAGTTTAAACCCTGTTTTGTATTTCTATTTCTTCTCCTTCTTCAATTTCTGTAGTTTTATGTTTGTCGACAACATGAATGTGTGGGTTTTGATGGATGAAATGTTAGGCTAGGCATTCTATAGGGTTGGTTATCATATTTGATGTTAGATTAGTCTAATCTTTAGTTTGGTTGGATGTTTTTTACTTGATTGATTGTATTCTGTGTTAATACTTGGCATATTAGGGTTTTGGTTAATTGATACATACTTAGAATCATATCTTCAATCCTATTACTAGGGTATCCTTGGTGGCACTTGGATTAAGCCCAAAAATCTAGTTCTGATTCTCTTAAGGAGTGAGGCAATTAATCGAGATTCGAATTAACCTAGTCAAAGAGGCCTAGGGAATTAGAAAGGTCTAGTACTAAGCGGATTTCACTAGAAGGGGACACTAAATGTATTAAATGAGGATTGCAAGAATGTAACTATGACCAATTCGAGCTTAGTCCGGGTAGCTCATTTGCAAGGACGTAATTGTGACCAATACAGTTCCCGAGGAAAAATGCCATAGAAAAGTATTACCCAAATGACCTAGAATGACGTAACTATTAATAGGTGATTAGTGTGAGAAAATACAAGAGAGAACATGAAAGCGGGATCCTTATACCGTATCCTCGGACCAACTCAAGTTATAATTCACACAACCCGTGCCTTATCTAGATGAATCCTTAGACAACACTGAAGATAACCAACCATAGTTCCTCCTTAAGTCATTTTCTCTTGTTTTTAGTCAATTACTCTAGTTTTCACAAAGCATTCTATTTTTGTTTAGTTTAGTTTTTATTATTTTTATATTTTCATCACCAAATCATTGAGTCGCGCTCAGTCAGTGAACTACTTTTAGTAAATGTGAGGTAATTTTAATCCTCACTAAAACCACACATTCCTCGTGGGGTCGATACTTAGTTTTAAAAGAAAGCCACTCTATTACTTGTGCAACTCATGCACTTGCGGTAAGAAACAATAGGCCTTTAGGACTCCAATACATAAATGTATGTGGTTCATTGTCCATCACGCGATGTGCCGAAAGTGAGCCTCATCTACCAATACCTTTACCGATGACTTTTTCGCCAATATGGGTACTTGTATCTTATGAAGTACAAATCAGAAGCCTTTGAAAAGTTCAAAGAATTTAAAATTGAAGTGGAGAGACAACTTAGGAAAAGTATTAAAATACTTAGATCCGATAGAGGTGGTGAATACTTAAACCAAGAGTTTTTGGATTATCTTGTAGATCATGGAATACAATCCCAATGGACTCCACCTAAAAAACCAAAACACAATGGTATGGCTAAAAAGAGAAACCGAACCTTGTTAGACATGGTAAAGTTTTTATGAGCAAGGCAGACTTTCCTAAGTCCTTATGGGGTTATGCACTCGAGACTGTTGTTTATATCCTAAACAGAGTCTCATCAAAGTCAGTTGATGTTACTCCATATGAGATATGGACTAATAAGAAACCCTATCTTTCTCATATGAAAGTATGAGGTTGTCTAGCTTATGTGAAGCGAATATTGTCAGACAAGCTACAAGCTAAATCTAAAAAGTGTATGTTTGTAGGATATCTTAAAGAAACAATGGGATATTAGTTCTACAACGCTTTGGAACAAAAGGTGTTTGTTACAAAGCATGTTGTTTTCTTAGAGAAAGAGTTTCTTCTAAGAGATAGTGAGAGCAAAGTTGAGCTTAAAGAAGTTCAAGATGCTCAAGCAGACGCAAATCAACTGTCTGAACCTAAGGTTGACATTCATGTAGATGAAATAGAAGTTGATCCTTCTAAAGCACAAGTGCTTCGTAGGTCTAGTAGGATACGTACTATTCCATAGAGATATGGATTTCTCATCAATGAACAAAATGACCATTTTGCTCATAGAGGATGATGAGTCGACCACCTATGAAGAATATCTTAAAAATTCAGAAACTAACAAGTGGTTTATAGCCATGAAGTCAGAAATAGATTCCATGTATGAAAACCACGTATGGACATTGGTTGACCCACTCGAAGGAATAAAACCCATAGGGTGCAAGTGGGTCTTCAAGAAGAAGACAGACATGGAAGGTAAGGTTGTTACCTACAAAGTTAGGCTTGTGGCTAAAGGCTATCATCAAAGACAAGGAGTTGACTATGATGAAACTTTTAGTCCTGTAGCTATGCTTAAATCCATAAGAATACTTCTAGCCATTGTTGCTCATTACGATTATGAGATATGGAAAATGGATGTGAAGACGGCTTTCCTTAATGGAAACCTATCTGAGGATGTGTCTATGACACAACTGGAAGGCTTTACATCCAAAGATGGAGTAAAGTATGTAACCTTCAAAAATCCATTTATGGATTGAAGTAAGCATCTAAGAGTTGGAACATTCGATTTGATGAGATAATCAAAGAGTTTGGTTTCTCACAAAATCAGGATGAGGCTTGTGTGTATAAGAAGGTTAGTGGGAGTGTTGTCATGTTCTTTGTGTTGTATTTAGATGACATACTACTTATAGGAAACGATGTCCCTGCTTTATAACTGCCAAAATTTATTATCCATGAAAGACCTCGAGAAGCAACCTGCACTTTGGGATCAAGATCTACGTAGCATAGATTCAAAAGGCTGTTTGGTCTCTTCACACTACATAGAAAAAATGCTAAAGAGGTTTAGCATGGATCAGTCTAAGAGAGGGTTCATTCCCATGACGCATGGGATTACACTCTCGAAGTCCTTATGTCCTCAGACATAGGATGAGAGGACGCACATGAGTTTGATCCCTTATGATTCGACTATAGGATCAATCATGTATTCTATGATATGTACCAAACTCGATGTGTCATATGCTCTGAGTGTCATAAGTAGATACTAGTCGGACCCTAGTGAGGGCCATTGGGTGGCTGTCAAGAATATTCTTAAGTACCTGAGAAGGACTAAGGATATATTCTTGAACTATGGAGATGAAGATAGTGATCTTCATGTGAAAGGGTATACGGATGTCGGCTTCCAATATGATAAAGATGACTCCAAATCTCAATCAGGTTATGTGTTCACATTGAATGGTGGGGCAGTCAGTTGGAAAAGTTTCAAACAGGAGATGACTATTGATTAAACAACCAAAGAAGAGTATATTGCGGCTCCCAAGGCTTCTAAGGAAGCGGTTTGGATAAGGAAGTTCATCTCAGAACTTGGAGTGGTGCCTAACATTGTTTATCCAATACCTCTGTATTGTACTAATAATGGAGCCATTGCGCAAGCAAAGGAACCACAGTCTCATCAAAGATCCAAACACGTACTCAAACGATACCACCTAGTTAGAGAAATCATTAGTAGGTGTGATGTAATCATAGAGAAAGTGCCCATTGATTATAACATTGTTGATCCTTAAACTAAGCCACTTCCCCAAAAGTAGTTTGATTCTCATGCACTCGCTTACGGTATTAGATATAAAGGCAATTTGGCTTTATTTAAAGTAGGAGATTGTTATAGAAGTGCTCTAAAGGCCATCACCTTTAGCACTTATTGTACATCTTGTATTCATTTATAATAAACGCATCTTCTTTTCTTTGATGTTCATTTAATATATGAATTGATAGCGATCTTAAATCAAATTAATGAAGTCCTTGATACATTACACGGCATAAATGAAATCATGATTGTGATCATGATAATGAGATTCCTACTATGTGTAACTATGTAGTATCTAAATTATCCCTAGTCATAGGATAAACAAGATTGGACATTGCTGATCTGGACATACTAGCACATGTTGTACTCCTTGATTTGATCAAGCAGACAATCTCATAAACTATGATCATCATGATGATTAGAGTAGACATGTGGATGTTTGCTAAGAGTAGCTAAGTTCATCGAAGACCCGTTATGAGACAATCATATGGATTATCTATTCAAACATCAATGATAGTCTCATCATAGCAATGGTACAAATATCCTTAAAATTGAGGTGTTAAATGGTATCTTGGATATTGATTCTATACTTTGACTTCAATCCTTATTGCCTCAAGAAGGGTCGCTAGTAGGGTGATGATTGCGTATAGCTTGAGTTATTCGAAGGTAATTGAGTAGCCAATAAAGGATTCACCACTCCTGATAGAATGAGGGTATACCCTAGGCCATCTTATATAGATCATTACTCGGAATCTCTAGCCAGAGTAAACATGCCTTGAAGAAGAGTCTTCAATGGCATGCTTTGTGAATAATGGATCTCGGAGACAAGATAAATACACTTGGGCTAGTTCATCTAGTAGGAGCTGATGAAGGTCCATGCTCAACCGTTAGGTATAAGAGGAGTGGAAAGGATAGTGACATGTACAATATATTGTGGAAGGCGAAAGGTTTGCAAAGAAAAACCCTTAACTCTTCCTGGCCAATCGGGGTCATGATGTGTTACAGGCCGCCATGACTTGCTCGAATCAAAGGGTTGATTCAAGTGGCCAACATAACCGGAAACCTAATGGGTCACACACTTAGAAGAAGTGTAGAAAAAGTAATTTGGTCTTGGATTGGATCCAAGTTGAAGGAAAGGGTTTTGGATTGAATTCAAATGAAAAAATAGAGCTTTATAATTGGATAATCTCGGGATTAGATGAATTCTGGGGCCATATAGATGGGTCCATGAGTCATTGGGCTCGTATGTAGGCTAGAAGCACACAAGGAGCAAGCCCTAATGGGCTTAAACTCACATGGTCGCCCAACCCCTTTGATGAAGGGGTATATGGTCTTTTTGCATCATTAAAGGGCTGATATAAATAGGTTATATGCGTGCCCTAAGTGTGCAGCCACCACACTCATTAAAACATCCTCCAGAGAAGAAACAAAACGTTTATCTCTGGTGATCTTTCTCTCAAATGTCTCCTTCTATGAATCGAAGCTTTGGCTAGCACTAAGCTTTGATTCAAGCCATCCCTTGGAGGTCTTCTTCAGCCTTCTTCATGTGGATCACCATTAGAGGTGTTGCACTTGGAGCACTCGTAGTTTGTTGCATGTCTTTTCCAAAGGAAGCATCACCTAATACAAAGGAGGCTGGAAACTACAAAGATAACTATTTCTAAACACCCTATGGAATGATTTTTCTATTTTTGATGAACCAAGTGACCCTTGTCTCGATCAAAGTTCAGTTTTTCCGCTGTGTAATTTTGATATACTGCTAGATCGAGACCCAATAAGGAGGTCATGGTATAGCCTAGAAATTCATCTTTTTAGCTCTCTTTCTGCTCTTTTTGCTTAAAAATGTACCTGGAGCCAAAGGAGGATAAAATGAAGCATTAAATTCCTTAAAAGGACCATAATAACATGTAATTGATCGATGATTAATGGTATAAAAGAATGTAAGAAAAATACCAATCAAACTACACACCAGCCATGGAAAATGATGAAAACTTCATCTTTGAACCCCCTTGATTCTCTAATCATGGACCTATCCGGACTTAATCTCTAGCTTGAGACTAACTAGCCCACAACAAATTAGTTTAGGATTTCCCTACTTTCTTAGTTAATTAATTTACTTTTAATATTATTTTTTTGGAGGAATTGTTGTCTCTCTTAAGCTCTTCAGGTTTTCTCCAAAAATTTGAGCAACACTCATATACCCTAAGCTTGGGAATCACATGATGCCAATAAAATCACACAACACTTTAAACGCATGGTGTTGCATGTTGAGAATGTAGGATTCTGTTACCCACACCTAAAGGATCACATGACGCCTACAAATTTCAAAGGATGTGCCTTGGAGTAAGTCATAATTAGAGCACTTTTCTTCAATTGAAGTAACCCTTATCCTACATTTTTATACTTGAACTTAATGAAAGGGTAAGCTACATCTTGGTTAGGGGCAGTCATTTTGAGAAAACAAACTTTTCAACCAAAAATTTTGAGCTGAAATTGCTTTTGTTTTTATTTTTCTGCATGTTTGTGTGTCCTATGGGCTAGAATGGGCAAAATATTACTCTAAGTAGTATTGACATTAGTCTTGATAATTGTCAGTTGAGAAGGGATATCATAATGTTTATTAAATCTTAGATTTAAGGGATCTAATAGTTGAGTTGGCCCCGTCTTCTCAAATACCACTTACTTTCAAATGCTAAATTGATTCTATTAGTGATAAGACACTTTCAAAAGAGGGCCAATGAGCCCCACCTATGCAAAAAAAAATAGTGAGTTGATTCAATCGAAATCCCGAGCATAATCAGAGGGGAATTTACTAGTTGGGACTCGCTGACTTCACTGCTCGCTACATGGGATAGAAATGGATCATATTCACAATGTAAGTACCTTGTTGTTTAGATGGTTAGCTCGAAGTGAAGTATGAGGGGAACTTAATGCCTGATTCCCTACGCAACTGGTTGGGAGCCAACGATGAATCTCTACTACATAGGCTGTTGATGAGTCCTAAACTCATCTATTTTTAATCCATTTTTCTGGCATATTTTAAGAAGTTTGTGATTCTTTTTAATGTTGAATTATGGAATATTCACCAACTTTGTATTTTGCAGGTTTTGAATGAAAAAGAAACAATTCCAACAAGAAAAGCGGAAAAATTTGCTAAGGCAGAAATGTCGTGACATAATTTCATAATGTTGCGACATAAATTTAAGGGAACCAACAGATACTATGTCGCAACAAAGATAAAGCTAAACTCAAGTTAGAAGTGAATGTTGTGACATAATGGTAATCAAAAGACAAAACTTTGTTGCGACATTCCTTTACTCTATCACGATATTGATTCAAGCAAATGGTAGCAGAGATTTGTCGCAACAATTCACAACTATGCCGCGACATAAAGAGCTGAATAGGGAAGAAAGAATATCACGACGAAAGAAAATTATGTCGCGATAGAAAATTGAAGAGCAAGGAGACGAGTCAAGACAAGTTAGTTGCAACAAAGGTTTTTATGTTGCAACAAACAATTCAGCGAATGATAAAGATCAAAGAAACAAGAGTATGTCTCGACAGAGAAGTTTTATGTCGCGACAACAACAACATGTGGTTGTGAGAAACTCTATTAAGACATGGGAAAATATTTTCTTTACAAAGGTTGAGAAGAACCACAGAAAGAATATCGCAACACGGTAATTTATGTCACGACAAAGATGAGGAGCTGAAGGAAAAAAATATCTGTAGTGACAACGGAAAGCTATGTCGCGACATAAGTTGAAGAAAAGTGCCTAGAAAAGAACAGAAGACTATCACGACACAGTATGAGTAAAAGCGTAATTTATGATGTGACATTTCAAAATTATGTCACGACATAAAATAAAGCTGAAGGGTGACAAGCTCTGTCATGACAAAGAAATTTTATGTCGTAACACAATCAAGAGCAACAAGAAGGAAACATGTTGCAACAAAGCTTTTTTGTCACACATACCATTCGAGTATTCAATTTGCAAGGCACTAAAGAAACGTCGAGACACAAGACACTCATGTCGCGACAATTACAAGACAACTTTAGTAGAACTCTGTTGTGACATTTTCAAAGTCTGTCTCGACAGAATTCAAGAAGAAGGCACGAAACTAAGCGACGATAGAAAACTGCAAGCCAAGACAAAGTTGGAGAACAAAGATGGCAACTATGTGGCGACATAATTTTTCAATGTCACGACAAAGCAACCTACCAGGCCAATTTTTGGGAATCAACAATTCCAGCCTCGAAATGCTGCCCATCATTTGAAAATATATAAATAGAAGCACCTAGGGCATTGTGCGCAGCTTCCGCCGAACCTAGAACTTCTAGGTAGCTGGAAAATCCTTTGTATATTATTTTTTTATTTTCTTTTTCATCAATTTAGTTTTAGCTTAGCATTTTAGTTAGTTTTTCTTGGGATGGAACAGTGATATGGTGCGAAGTTTCGAGCTGGGTTCATTGTAAAATTTTAGTTTTCATTATTGTTTGATTTGAACGGAATTTGGAAATTTTCTGAAGTTCATTTATTTAGGTTCGTTTTCAATTTCAATGAATTTTCTTGATTGGTTAGTCATTGTTATATGTGATCCAGTTTTGAAAGACTAAGCTCCCTCTGGGAATTGATTGATGTTTATTATTGTTTCCTGCACAACTTGAAAGAACATCATAGTTCGAAATCTTGAATTTATTTAATTGGTGTTGTTCAAGAAATTAATTGTTCAGAATATTATTAGCGTGTACCCAGAAAAGGACTATATCTTGCTCTGATTTCTAGGAGGCCCTCTGAGTGACACAGAGATGGAGAATCCTAAGAGTATGAAGTAGTCACTTTGGGGTATGTTAGACTAATATTATGGAACTAATGAACTCTAAAAGACTACTTCGATAGATCACTAATTTACTCTTGGTGTGAGGATTAGTTGGATGATGTATCAATTTAGTTGATATGAGGTTTCTTCTCTTTCTAATGAAAGGACCTTGATCCCGTGTTAGGAGAGACTTAATCAAGGAGATAGAGAATTTTATCAGATTCGATGAATAAGATACCAATTAGATTGGAGAAGACTTGCATTATCCTGTCTATAGGGGCAAGAATTCTTCAGTCCTAAGATTTGGGTGTGAAATACTGAAAAGGAAAAATACCCACATCTTAGAAAGAGGATTATATTCTACAAGTAACTTATTAGACTCATGTATCTGGAAAGAACATGGATATCTAATTAGTGAAATGTATAGTGTGTGGAGAAATCCAAACTATACTACCTTGCATTTTTGACAAGTTCAGATTTCAAACTAATGGTTGAACCATGTTATAAAATGATGCAGAAATTGATAGTTGTACATTGAATTATTTCCCAGTGTTAACTTAACTCAGTAAAATTTTCAATCCAATTTATTTTGAATTATTTATATTAAGTTATACAATTTTAATTAGTCTTACTTTCCTGTAGTTTAGAACAAATCACTTTTAAACTTTGGTGTTCAAATAGTAAGGATCTCAAGTAGATGGGGTAATTGATCTTTAAATTTTTCATCAATCCTCGTGGGAACGATATTTGGACTTAAATCTACTTTTATTGCTTGTACGACATGTGCACTTGTAGTGATCTAGACAAAAAAAAATTTCAAATGAAGCCTTCTCATATAAGGAAGACACATATTTTATATATTTGGTCTCAACAAGTCTTTGGCACCGTTGCCGAGGACTTTAGTTAGTCTTCGGTGGCAGTGCTAATTACTTAGTCAAATTTTGTCTTAACAAGTTTTTGGCGCCATTGTCGAGGACTTTAGTTAGTCTTTGGTAGAAATGCTTGTGAGACCCCGGATAAAGTAAAATGATAGATACAGGTTGCAAACCTGGGAATTTCTCTAGATCTCGAATGACGACACGGATCACACTGTAGAGTTCGTCTCGCGAAATCTAGGTACACAGTCGAATTTTGTTGAATTCCGAAATAGTCGGAATTTCACGTATTTCGAGGTAAATGAATCCAATCCAGGAAAGTGACACGTGGCATGAGGATTGCATGCCATGTGGCACTTGAGGGCAAGACACTTGGCACATTAGTGGAGGCTAAGTGTCAAGTTTAGATTATGCATGAAAGATAGTGATAAGGAAGTGGGATATGGTGACATGTGGCATGCTTAGTGTCAAAGGAAGCATGAGGTGTTCTACACCTAGGGGGGTCTTCTCCAATCGAAGAGAAATCGCTCTATGGAATGGAAGAGAATAAAAAGGGAAAAGTGGGGAAGAGAATGAAGGAGAAAAGAGAACCAGCGCCTTCGATTTACGAACATGAGTTGCAAAGCGCCAGCTGAAGGGATTCACGCTTCAAGAGGTAGGGTTCTCTCCCACTGCTAATCATTTCGCAGCCATGACATGGCTATAAGGCGGTAGCTCGTGATGGTCGTTCAAAGAACGCTTGACATAAACTCCGTCATGGGACCTAAGCTTCCGGTCCTGTTTGTGTAGTTCCGTAACTACGCTTTTAGAACTACTCTTTGTCAAGTGATATACATGAATCTGGATATTAATGATCTTGTTGTGTTATTGTTTGTTTGAACATGAAGATTTTGTGAATATTGATGTTGATATACCATGCTTGATATATTAACATGATGCTTGAGATGGAAGCCATGAATATAATTGTTGCATGTAGTTTTCAGATGCATGTAACATGAGATATTATGCAGTGACATTATCATCGCATGTGCACGGGTACATTGCGTAAATCGGGTATGAGTGCATGAATAAAATGGGTACTCGGAGGGTTGTCCAATAAATTACATCGGGGGGTTGTCCAATAAATTATATCGGAGGGTTGTCCAATAAATCATATCACTGAGGGCTTTCAACTTAACAATTATTTTGAGGGTCATTCCAATAAATTATATCGAGGTTGGTCCAATGAACTCATCTGAGGGTTGTCCAATAAAAGTGGTTCCTCGGAGATGGTCCAATGGTTTGATACCGGAAAGGTCCTAATGATTTAAAAACAAAAAGCTTGCTTTCTGAAATGGGCCTCATATTACGACAATCGCATGTGTGAGGAGCCTTGCGAAATTCCTGGAAAACTAGATGACATAGACATTCATGTATAGAGATATGCATATTTTTGATATGAATGTGTGAATGATTTGTGATTATAAGTTGCATGTACACTTAGGTGGGGAGTAGCCCTTATAGAGACTTTTCTCATCGGGCATAGCTCACCCCGTCGTGGGAAAAACATTTGTGCATCGGAGGTACACCAAGAGAAGGCACTTCATGAGGCCTTAGTTGAGAAGAAGGTCAAGGATGGCTTGTTTTGTATTTTGTAAAAGTCTGAGCAGAAAACCCGATTTTTTGTTATATACTGGACTGTTATCCAGTTTCTGTAAATGTAGTGTGAGATAAATTGTAATTAAAACTGGCTCTAACATGTTTAACATAATTTGGTGTAAGGTTTTTCTTCTTTACTCCTTTATTATTTCTTTAATGGACTTTTAAGACTGATTTTTCATTGGTAAATAGCACTGGTCTGTGGCCCTGGTATATAGTAGCCTCGTCAATGAGCTTGATGTGGGCTTTCGAATCACCCAAATCGGACCTTTACAGCCCAAGTTATGACATTTTTACTTGGAAGGGTCTGAGAGGGCGAGCTGTGTGGTCGAGTTCAACTGAGAGAATGAGCTGTGTGGCCGAGCTCTTTTGGCTGAGCTCTCTTAGGATGAGCTGACCTATTCTAGCTGAGCTCTCCTGGGATGAGCTAACCTCTGCAGGCCAAGCTCACTTGGGATGAGCTGTGTGTGGCCGAGCTCACTTGTGATGAGCTGTGTGGGAGTAGCGTTCTGTTTTGGAGCCTATGAGACATCTAGTCTTTGAGACTGAATTTTGGTTAAGGAAAAGTGAGAATTTGGACTAGCATCCTTTATAGAAATTGTAACCCCATAAGTAATCTTGATGTAGGCTTTCGAATCACCCAAATCGGACATCTACAGCCCAAGTTATGGCCTTTTTACTCAAAAGGGTCTGAGAGGTTGAGCTGTGGACGAGCTAATCTAGCCGAACTGACCTCTTTGGTCAGAGTTGAGCTCTTCTGCATGAGCTGCATGAGCTGACCTCTTGTGCTAAGCTGCATGAGCTCTCCTGCATGAGCTGACCTCTTGAGCTGAGCTGCATGAGCTCTTCTGCATGAGCTGCATGAGCTCTCCTGCATGAGCTGCATGAGCCGACTCCTCGGTGGTCGATTTTCAGACGAAATGACGAGCCGAATTCTTGTGCCGAAGCCGCATGGCCGCACGAGCCGACCTCTGTGCTAAGCTGCATGAGCCCCCTTCTCGCATGAGCCGCATGAAAGCTGACCTCTTTGTGCTGAGCCTTTCTACGCGGGAGCCGCGGGTGAGGCTGGCCGACCTCCTTCGATCGGGAAGCTCGCCGAAGCCAAAGAATGAGCTCGGCTGTGCCAAATTCGGACGATCATAACTTTCTCGTCCGAAGTCCGTTTCATGCGTTCATAGACTCTACGGAAATCCCTTTGAGTATAGAATTCATCTATATATGGCTCAATATAATCTAAGCTCATATTGTGTTCGAAAAAGATGAAAGACGTAGTGCTCGCGCTTCAAGACGCCGGGCTTGTCGCTTCATATGAGCCGCCAACGATAACCATAACTCTCGTCCAAGTCCGCTTCAGGTGTTCTTAGACCTATGGAAAGATTCTTGAGTCTAGAATCTGACCACATGCCTGTGGATGGCATTATACCAAATATGTCGATCTGGCCTTGACTGAGCTGACATCTCGGCCGAGCCGACTCTCGTCTAGGAATGAGCTCTAAGATCGCCAACTTCGATGACCATAACTTCTCGTCCAAAGTCCTGCTTACATGTTTGGACTCTATGGAAATCTCTTATGAGTCTAAAAAATTCAACCATATTCTTGAGGATGGCATTTGGTTCTCGCATGCTTGAAAATTGGATCATTGCACTGGGCTGCACTAATTACTAGAATCTTGAATGAGACGGATCAAGAGGTATGTCATCATTTAATACCTGAAAGGGACACATGAATATGCGTGAATGAGGCTATTAAATAGCTTGTTGAAGGTTACCTGTGAACAAAAAAAGACCCCCGGAATTTGGGGTGTCACAATGCTAATTACTTGGTCAAATTTGGTCTTAACAGGTTTTTGGAGCTTTTGTCGAGGATTTGAAAGAAGAGTTTTAATATCAATATTCCAATCAAAGAGAGAATTGCTAATTTTGACATTTTTCTCTGTTTCATCAAAAATTTCAAAAAATTTACAAAAAAATAGTTTTAATTGCAGTAGCTGAGTAAGATACTGAAAATGTTTTATGAGCTTAACTTGATATAGTTGTTTTCCACATATTTCATTTGATCCTAGTGTGTTTCTATTTCGGGAAGATCTTTCATGCATAGAAAACCAGAAGCAAAATTGCTGCCTTTGGACACAGAACTGGAAATAACACTGAGAAATCTGAGGAAAGTAAAAGGTGTTGAAGCAACAACTATGGCAAAGAAGAGAGAGATATTGCAACCTATTCCAGAAGAAGCAATGGTAGAGAGACCTCAGAGGCAAATGACTATGGAGGATTTTTGGAGGCTAGTTATTCAAGATGAATATTCTGCTATGAGACAACCCGCTTATAAGCTAATACTTTAGCTAAAGCCGCCGCTTTGATCACAATGAAGCAAAGATCAATACATCGGGCACCCTAGTGAAGATCCAATGAGCATATGGAAGATTTCTACCGATGGAAAATACAATGAAGTTGAATGGGGTGAGACCTGGCGATCAAGTTATTAACTTTTCCTTTTTCACCGAGATGGGCAAACCACTTGGCCTAATCACGCATATGGATCGTTGAACAATCGGGGAATGAACCCGGTGGAGGCTGGTTTGAGTATATTCTTCCCCCGCCTCACTTCAAAGTGAGAGGGAAATCATAAGCAGCCTAAACAAGGAGAGGATGAAAGTCTTCTATACTGCATGGGAAATATTCAAGAGATTTATTTATGCGAGATTTCAATGCATGGCATTGATCTTAACTACACGTATGGACATCTTTTATCACTCTACGAACTACACCCTCCAAAGGTATCATTGATGCGTACTAATATGGTTATCTAAGAGGAAGAGTGCAAGATATGTAAGAAAGCTGATCAAGATCTTGCCAATGCAATTTATATAACTCCATTTGAGACTTCAGGAGAAAGCAAGAGATCATTAGAAGGAAATGGGGTGATGTAGCCGACCGTAATGATTGCCATAGAAGCAAAACTGGATGCATTGATGAACAAGATGGGAACTAAGATAGAAGAATGCACTTCAAGCATGAAGTGGTAATAAATGAAAGAAATGAACAAGAGTAGGTCAAGAGGGACTACCCATGAGGGTCCTTATCACAAGGAGGCACACCAATGCTAATAGAAGCTACAACTTTAAGCCAAACCTCAACTTGCCAACTCACTACACATCAGCACTCAGGAACCATGAGAATATCTCATATGGAGGTAGAGCACAGCAAGGTCCAAGACCAGTGTAGAATTTTCAACAACAATATCCTCCACATGGGTTCCAAGGATAGCAGCAGCAAGCAAGTCAAAGAGCAGAAAATCAGGGACAAAGGAGATCTCATTCCTTTAAAGATCAGATGCTGACATTCATGGGAGAAAATAAGAGGTTATTGAATATTCATGAGCAAAAATTTGTTGAATTTGCAACATTTCGGTAAACACAAATGTGTTTCAGGCCAACACTAATGCCTCTTTAAAAAATCTTGAGACACGCAGGCGCCTAGCCTCAATAATGCGTATCCAGTCCAAGGATGCCTTTCTGCGACACAAAGAAGAATCCTAAGGATTGTATGGTGGTGACTCTGAGGAGTGGAAGAGAGATAGAAAGCATAAAAGAAAAAGAGAAGAAAAAGACTGAAAAAGGATAGAAAGAAGAAAATGGAATATAGACTAAGTTGAGAAGTTCAGAATTGATTGAAGAGGCTGAGAAAGAAGAGGTGCAGACTGAGCAGTAGGTGAAGAAAGGAGAATTGAAAAAGAAAGAAGAAAAACAAGCCTACATGCCTGTTATTTCATTCTCTCAGAGGCTTCAAAAAGCAAAAATGGAGGAGAAATTCTCTAGATTCTTGGAGGTCTTTAAGAAGATACATATTAATTTACCTTTTATTGAGGCATTGATTCAAATGCCTAACTATGCTAAGTTTCTAAAGGACATTCTGAGTAAGAAGAGAAAATTTGCTAAAGAAGGAGTGGTGAATTTGACAACAACATGCAATGCAGTGATCCAAAGGAGTTTACCAGAGAAGATGCAAGATCCTAGCAGCTTCACCATTCCCTACACCATTGGGAATTTTGAATTCAAGAAGGTTTTATGTGACTTAAGAGTTAGCATCAACTTGATGCCATTATCATTGGTGAAGAGACATAGTTTGGGAGAGCTTACTCCTACAACTATTACTTTGTAAATGGAAAACATAACAATGGCACAGCCAAAGGGAGTCCTTGAAGATGCACTCATCAAGGTGGGAAAATTCATTTTCCCTGTGGACTTTGTATTTATGGATATGGAGAAAGATACACAAGTTCCACTGCTACTTGGAAGACCTTTCCTGGCCACTAAAGCTACATTGATAGATATTAAAAAGGGAGAACTCACTCTTAGGGTGGGAGAAGAAGCAGTACACTTCAACTTGAACAAAAGTCTGAAGCAGTCTGAATGTGAAAGTACAGATTATAAGACTGTAGAGACAATAATTCCCATCACTCCTGAGCTAATGTTCGGTTGTAATTTTCAGAATTCAATCAATTAAAATGAGATAAATTTCTAGTAGCTTGATTGTTAATGGTTGAGTTCCAGTTTTGATTTAAAAGAAACAATCTTAAGTTTAAATGAGAACATTACAGAAAAATAAAGCAGCAATGAAAAGAAGGCAATTGAAATAGAAACAAGTTCAGAAGGGTTAACCTTGAAGGAATTACCCAGACATTTGAAGTATGCTTTCTTAGAACCTGAAAAAGAAAAACCTGTTATATTTCACCGCATTAATGAGAATCAAGAACAAAAACTGTTGAAGATTCTCAGAAAATACAAGGAAGCAATTGCTTGGTCAATAGAAGATTTGAAAGTAATTGGTCCTTTCATCTGCATGCACAAGATCCTCTTAGAGGATAATGCAAAGACTTCCATTGAACATCAAAGAAGACTGAATCCAGTAATGAAAGAAGTTGTTAGAAAAGAAGTATTGAAATGGCTGAATGCAGTGCTCTTATATGCAATCCTCGTATCACTCGTGAGCTCTTCCGGCCCATGTTGTTCCTAAGAAGGGTGGATTCAAATGATCAGAAATGAAAAGAATGAATTGATTTCTACAAGAACTGTGATAGGATGGAGGGTGTGTATAGATTACAAAAAACTGAATACTGCTATAAGAAGGGGTCATTATCCTCTACCTTTCATTAAACCAATGTTGGGCAGGTTAGTAGGACACCCTCATTACTGTTTTCTTGATGGATATTCTAGATAACCAGATTTCCATAGCCCTTGAGAATTAGGAGAAGACTACATTCATATGTCCTTATGGCACATTTGCTTTTAGAATGATGCCATTTGGATTATGTAATACTCTTGCCACTTTTCAAAGGTGTATGATGTCTATGTTTTTAGACTTGGTGGAAAAGGCTATGGAAATCTTCATGGATGACTTCTTAGTATATGGATCTAGTTTTGAGAAATGCTTAAAAAATTTGCAAACAGTACTTCAGAGGTGCCAAGATAAAAATTTAGCTTTGAATTAGGAAAAATGTCATTTTAGGGTAACAAAGGGTATTATCTTGGGGCATAAGATTTCTCAGAGTCGGGTTAGAAGTGTACTCGCAAAGGCTGCTATTATAAAGACTCTTCGCCACCTATAATGCTTAAAGGGATAAGAAGTTTCCTAGGACATGCTAGGTTTCCACAGAGATTCATAAAGGACTTCTCAAAATCTCTAATTACTATGCAACCGGCGAAAGAGATGCAAAGTTGATTTGATGAATCAGGCAAAGCTACATTTGAAGAAACTAAGTCCAGATTGGTTACCCATCATGGTAACACCTGACTAGAACAAAGAGTTCGAAATAATGTGTTATGCCAGTGACTATGCAATGGGAGCAGTACTAGCACAAAGAACTTAGAAGATATTCAAGGTCGTATACTATGCCAGCAAAACCTTCAATGAGGTGCAAGAGAATTACTCTACCACAGAAAATGAGATGCTGAAAATGGTGTTTGCTCAGGAAAATTCGTGCCTACATATCGGGGTCCACAGCACACACACTAGCCATGCTGCGACAACATTCGAGATCAAAAAGAAAGATGCAAACAAAAACTGATCAAATCGATATTATTGCTGCAAGAGTTTGATTTAGAAATCAAAGACAAGAAGGGTAGTAACAATGTGATAGTTGATCGGGCTGTTCATTGAAAATACCATCAAGAGGAAAAGGAAATTAAATGCAACGTAAACTTCCAATGAGTATTTATTTTTACATCACCCCAAGTACCCTCGGGTATGTTGATATTGTGGAATTACTTAGCATGTGGAATTATACCACCGAAAGTTCAACATCAGTTAAAAGGAAGTCGAGGAAATGATACAGGGTTTTATATTTGGGATGACCCACTACTTTTCAAAAAAGGAGCATATATGATTATCAAGAGATGTGTACCAGAAACAGAACAAGGTGAAATTCTTAATAAATGTCATGCATCACCATATGGAGGACACTTTGCAGGAGATAGAATAACCTATAAAATTCTCCAATCAGGTTTTTATAGGCCTGTAACGCCCTAAAAATACCTAAGAATTTTTATAATAATTTTATATATATATTCTGGGTATGAATCAGCCAAACTGGTTTTCTTCTCGGGAAATTGGAGCAATTATAAATTGTGAAATGTAAATTGAAAGTGTGAGCATATGATTTAATATTATATGCTAAAATGAGAAAATTGATCGAACTCGGAAATAACCCAAGTGAAAAAGGGCAAATATGGAAATTTGAAAAATGAGGACCTAAGGGTCAATTGTTATAAAGAATAAATGTTCAGGTGAATTTTATGATAAAATGAATGGCCAAAGTGGAATAATAATAGGGAGACTTAAATGAAAATGGGTTAAAGGCAAACAAGGCTCTATGGAAATAAAGAATTGAAGACTAAAAAGGAGAAATGAGATGACAGAGTGGAAGGCCATAGATGGCCTACACTTTGCGATTTTTAAAGACTAAAGTGGTTTTGGGAGTTTCACGTTGATAAACCTTCGAGAGAATGAGACAGTAAGGTGAGCGTTGTGTATTTGCAACATGAGTGGTTTTGGTCGGGTTTCCCATTTCTTTTCCTTCAAGGGATCAAGCAACCTACAAGAGTGAGATTTGAAGATGTAAGAAAAAATCAAAACTCTAATCTCTTCTCTATGTTCTTGATTTAGGAAAGCCCTAACTCGGGGAGAAAAGGGTTTTCATTGATTCAAAACCACCTTTGAGTTGTTTTGGGTGATTCCATGGCAGATTTTTGATATGGGATGAATTGAAGAAATATAGGAAGAAAACATGCAGAATGCTAAAATCCATCGTTTTCTGGCAAATTTATTGGTGTACTAGTGATTTGAAGAGTGGTACGGCACTCCATGATGCAGTTAGTATGGTACCGCCCATCTAAACCGTACCGGTGGCCAATCAAAGTGGTACTGGCACCATCGCTTCCCAGAACCTTAAATTGCATATTTTTGTATCAAGGTCCCAGATTCGCATAAGCATTGTTTAGAAACCTAAGAAATGATTAATGGGGTTCAAATAGATAAAACTAAGTGAAAACGTACTGCACTGCATCGCTGTGAGTTCTTTTTCTTTGGGTGTACGTAGTTTCTAACCTAAAACCAGTAACAAAGATAAATTGTTTGTCTATTAAAATATGATAATTGCTTATCCACTAAGAGTGGCGTGATTATTGACTAGGACTAGGTGATGATCGCTAACCTAGGATCGAGATCAAGAGAAGAAACTAGATCCGACAACTGTTTGTTCTTCGACTTCTATTCTTATTTCAAGTATTTTGTAGTTTACCAAGTAACTATGAAAATGAGTACATGAATGAGTATAAGAAATGAGATATGAATGAGAATACAGAAATGAGTAGCATGAATGAGTATAGAAATAAGTAATATAGATTGAGTATCTAAGATAATAAAGTGATAAGTGGAAATTGAAATGTGATATTTGGAAACCGAATGACCTGAATGATATACTACGTATACTCCGCCGACGGATGCACCTAACCGGCATTCGCCACTAAGGCATCTCGAAATTGTCCAATGTCCGACTGGCGGATGCACCAATCGGCATCCGCCATGATGGCGCATGGCATTTGGCGACACCATGTCAAGTGCACTCCAATGGCATCCGCATGATGGGAGACCGGCACTGTTAAAATGTGCAAAGATCACTCACGATTAATAGCGATTATGATTTGATCAACGTAATCCGCCAAAATGTGATTTTTGAATAATCAAAGATAAACAACCTAAATATCGACGAGTGTAAATTCGGTTTTACAAGCATGCTTAAATTTCATAAATTGAATTGTGAATTGAATTATTGCACTGAAATGCATGTTTTGATATGACAATGATTTGTGTAATGAAAGATGAAAATGTATTGAGCATTTATATATGTTGATAACAGGCATGGCTTCGATGTTAAATGCATGTCAGTTAACCGAATATTGAATATAGATTTTATAGAACATTTTGGGTGATGAATGCTTAGCATGCAGTTTTATCTATGCGCAGTATCGGTGCAAGCAAAAAGGTGCTAAGATCACGCTGATTAGAGTCGATAGAGAGAATGCGATAAGAGATAATTTCACATTTGCATACTACTTTCTTTTGAACAAGTGATATTTTAAACAAAGCGGTTAAACCTCGAACTCTGATTTGTACATATCATTTCAGTGCCATGAACAATTTTCTTTGTAAATGTATTTGTTAAATGTTTATGGGCCTACCGAATTGCATTGAATGGTAAATGATTATGGGTTTTGAACCGAATCGTTTAAACGAATGATGATAATAAAATGTTTGATAAGATAAATGAAAATCGCCGAGTAAACCGGCTCCAGCCAACTACCATTCGGCCGGGCCGGGATTCGGCCGGAAATTTTTGAAAAGAAAATTTAATAACATTAAATAAAAGAAATAAACCGAGCTCTCTGGTGTTTCAGCTCGACTGGCTGACTGGTCCGACTGGCTCAAGGGTCGCTACAAGGTTTACTTTATTCAAAGACTGCTTTACGTTGGGTAAAAACTGCAGATAGCCGCCAGAGAATGGGTAAACATGCTGAGAAGAAATGAGATGCCTGTGCTTATCCTTTCAATGTTCCTAAAGCGAGGAAACTCAATATCACTTAAACATAACAATTCTATGGGAAGTCCATTTAAAGTGCTGACATATACTTATACCCATTTTATCCCTATGCCTTTTACTTATATTTTTATTAGTTTTATTATATGAATAAGATCTAATGTTTCTAAATGTTCACTTGTGATTAGAATATCCATGATAATATATTAAAAATAAAGAGACAGTTTGGGGGTCAAAGAATAACATTTGTTAAGAGCTTTCTGTGTTTTGATGTTTGTTGCACAAACGATCCCAAACTGCTTTACAAATACCTCGATTACAAGTGAATCCACAGGAGACTTCTCAAGCTTCCAAAGAGATCTTATTCATCGATTTGGATTTCCAAATGACAAAGCAGGATTTTGGTAGTTGGAAGAAAGAAGAGAACAGAGCTCAAAATATACCAGTTGGAGAATTTTGTCTAGTCTTTTATAATGATTTCCAGTGTTTTTCTTGACATATCTAGATTCTAAAACTTCAAGATCTTTTCCAACGGGTACTAAGAACACCTAAATCGGAGTTCGATGACAGTTGAGGTTCACGGGGTTGGAGCAAAACAGAAAGCCGTAGCGCCAAAATGCGACGTTCCAACGTCGTGATGTTGCAGAGCCGCAGTAAACGCAAAGATCTTCCGACCGTCGCGATCGCCGAAACAAACGCCGCGATTAGGTTGATTTCGTGATTTTTGAGCTCTTATTTGAGCCGAGATACTGTGGGTTTTAAAGCTCAACTCGAAGAGACGAGGGGGAGGTGGTTAGGGCTGAAAGTGACTTAAGATGACTCCTTTTGGGACGAAGGAAGAGGTTGGAGCGTTTTTTGGAAGATTTCTGGAGAAAGATCATGACTGGTGGAAGAAAATCTGATGACTTCACCACTACTTTTGATCATTACAGTTTCTTTCCTTTCTTTTTCTCATGTTTTATCTAAGTTTATGATATATCAAAACCTCTATCATGCTTTTAAAATTTGCAGATCTAGGTTTTGCTGTATATTGAAATATGGGTTTTATATTCATTTGTTAATGTTCTGCTTATTGTTTTCTTGTGAATGCACTCTATTGATTCATATTTGTTTTATTTAAGATATTGATTTATGCATAATTTTAATGTGGTGAGTGGTTTTTGCAAGATTCAGAGAAGGAAGTAAAGAATTAGACATAGATTTAATTCAATTTACTAGCTTAATAGTGTAGAATTATTACTAGGAGGTGTGAGATCTTCGATCTAAGGTGATTCTAATGCTTGGGGTTGAGCGCAGAAGCAGTAAAGACTTAGTGTTAGTTGGTAGGTTATTCGACCTCAAAGATGAGGCTTATAATTAAATTAGACAAAGAGCGTTTCGAAAGCATTTCTTCAGAAATATCAGAGCAGAATTTGACTCAGGATTTAAGATGATTTTGTCCGATTGCACCAAGTACCCTAGAATTTATCATCTTCGCATCTTTAGTTAAGTAATTTATTGTTAGATTTAGAAATATTTATTAGTTTAGTTTCTAATTTGCTTTTACTATCACAACTGTTAGTTTGGATAATAGAAAATACTATAATTTTGGCACTTAGAACTCTATTTTCCCTGTGGATCGATATCCGTATTCTAGTACACTTTATTACTTGACAAGCGATACTTGCAAAGGAATAAAGTACTCTTTTTTATAGTTTTTCTGCATAATTTTATATACACATCACAAAAAACGCCTATCAAGTTTTTGGCGCCATTGCCGGGGAAAATCGGTGTTTTATGCACACAATACAAGTGCTTTCTTAATACTTTCCAAAGATTTTTATGCATATATTTGTGTGGCGGAGTTTTGATACTTTTGTTTTCATTTTGCATAAAATTCTTAGGTTAAAATCACAATGATCCTACTATCGAAGTTGACAAAATGCATTGGCTCACTCTGATAGCAGGATGCTTATTACTACCGATGAGCATCAGTTGAAGAGTGACAATTCTCAAGTGCGGTTAAGTGTGGCAATTCATATGCATTACTGATTATGCTTCAATAGCGGAGGTACTCATATTTCTGAGCACTATACTCTTGATGGAGCCATCACTCTAAATGACTTTCATGGAATATAAGTTATACGATTTCAAGATACTCTACGTTCAGATCAGCTTGTGAAGAAGCTTATGGATGAATTAAGAAAGAGCTTCAAGCTAAATTCCACATGACACAAATCCTGAATTTTCAAGATTAATGGTTGAAATGGACCACTCAAGTCAAGCTGCTTGTGTTTTTGATCTAGATGGAGATGTTAACTTCGACAAGAGAGAATGATGAATGCAGAGGTAACATGGCGAATTGAAAGGCTCATGCTGAAATGCAACATCTCAGTTCAATTCATGGAACAAAGGGCCAATGTTCATTCAGCCTACGCCATTTAAGAGCTTGAAAGAAAAGAGATGGTTTCAAAGGGCTACTTATACTTCAATTGGATTTTAGAAAGAAATGAACTAAAGAAGAGGAGATTATGAGTATAGAAGAATTCAGTGGCAAATATATGAAAGAATAGTTAGAATATACAATGTCTTTGAAGGACAACATGAGATTTACCTATCTACTGGGTGAATATGAAGAAGAAAAAAAACCCTCGAGATATAATGGTAAGAAAATCACCTCAGCGGATACGAAGAACTTGAGAGTTTTAAACAAAGGAGAATGATGTGCTGGGTTTCGAAAATCTCATAGGAGTGAAGATGTTTTAATCTCTTCCAAAATCACATGAAAAGACAAATTATGAAGGTAAAGATTTATTCTCGAAATGACTTCTGGGTTCTAATGCATGAGAAAGTGAAAGAGAATAAAACCCTCAATCTTCCGAGGTGGATGAGTAAGATATCTACTTGGAACAACAATTGAGAGGAATCATTGTAAAGAAAAAAATGAAAAAATAGAAAATATAAAAATATTACCCTGGAAGATTATGCTCAAATTGATGATTGAGTACACACGCTTGTGAAAAGGATGGAGGCTAGAACACAAAGATATCCGTAGCCGCAGAGTCTAGCCGACTCAAAAACGAGCAGCTTTTCTGGGAGGCAAACGAGTTCAAAAAATATTTTCTTTTTTTTTTAGTTACTTTTAAGTTTGTTTTTTAATAAAATGTTCTTGCTTGATCTTATGTTTCTAGTGTTGTTTTTTCAGTTTTTTTGGAGTTCAAAGTTGTTTATGGGAGGTGGAGAATCTTTGAAAAGTGGAAGTCTATAGTATCTAGAGTGTTCAAAGAACAAAAATTGAACAAGGAAACTTAGCTTCAACATCCTCCTCATTTCATTCCATATATGCCTATTTCAAGCCTCCACTTGGACTAGTCTATCTTTCTAACATCTTTGCTTCTCCAAAGAAGACATGCATCGGGAGCAAACTTCCTGAGACTCGACTGAACTCTCAGGAGTACTCTATTATCCATTCTGCTTTTATTTCAACACTGAGGACAAATGCTTCATCCAGTCTGGGGTGAACTAATCATTTTATTTATTTTGTAATCTGCTTGCATTCTTTACGATTTTAGTTATTCCTTTATTTGTCAAGTTGTTTGGTATTTGTTTTCTTTTCTTTCTTTTTGCTTGTTTCATGTCTCATATGAGTGAGTTTGATGCCTGTTGGCTAGCAGAAGGCTTCATTTTGAACATTAAATATTTTTGAAAGCGCGCGCAAAGTGGATCGACCCAGGTTTTTAAAACGATCCGGAATTGTGTGCTTGCCGCATGGCAGATAGCTTACATCGACGGCAAGATGAAGCAGCTCGCATCTTCATGAATGATCATGACACACTCGTCTCCTTGCACACCCTCGGTCCCTAATTTTGCCTGAATTCAACTAACGCTGTGATTCTAGCCACTTCAAGTGATGTGACTTAACAAAAAGAGACTGCTGATCGTTTCCTTACTAACAAAAAAGAAAAACAAAACAAAAAGCAAAGAAAAAAGTGAAGAAAGATGTGCTAAAAGAAAAGAAAAATGTCAAAAATAAGTACGTGAATAAGAATAAGCGAGATCATCCAATCGAACCCAGCATAGTCCGAGGGGCCTTCAGTGCTTCAATGCCCTAAGCCAACCTGGTCAGAGTCATCGACTTCACGCTCGCTGGATGACAGAAAAACGGATCCTTCCTTAATAAACTCCAGGCCTTGAGGTTGAATGTTCTGTAAGAGTTTGAAGGAATTTAATGCCCGATGCCCTTAATCAACCGCGGAGTAACTTAATGATCCTCGCTTACAGAATGACTCCATCTAAAACTTTCTTGGTGACTAGTTCTCTTCATTTTTTAGGTATTTAGGAAATTTTTGGTATTTTGGGTATGAATAAAAAGGGAAGGTTTATCCTTTCTCTAGTTAGCTTTTCAAATAGTGAGTTGAGATTAAGTTTGGGGTGCTAGACTTTATATACACTGAAGATCATGCTATCACTTACACTTAGTTTCCTCTTGTGAAAGGCCATCAGTGACTTGGAAGTTGACGGCTTTGCTCACTATGCTTGCTTTGCTACGTTCCTGTATATTTTAAATTGTGGGTGATCTTGAAATCTTAAGCTGAAAATGCTAATATTTGGCACTTATTCATAGTGATTTCTTCCATTTCGCATTACGTGTTATCATTACTTCATCTTCATTGCTTGTTAATAGTTTGTGTCATTTTCACTCTTTGTTTGTTTAAGTCAGCCTTCAAGCCAGACAAAGTAAGCACTTAAGCCAGTGATGAGTATACTTTATTAATTTCCCCATTTATCTCATGTTTTACTTTATATTTTCAGTAGTTTTATTACATGAATAGGTGATCTAATGTTTAATGTTCAATTTTACCAGGCTTTCATCCATGACAATATGGAGTAAAATGAAAGAGATAAAGCCTGTACCAGCAAACAACACATGCAAGTTGTTGTTCTCTCTGTGTTTTGGATGTTTTTAGCTGCAATAATGATCCCCAATTGCTAAATATTGATAAGAAATAAACAGGAGACTTCTAATATTTCCAAAGAGATCTTATTCATCGATTTGACTTTAAATGACAAAGCATGAATTTTGATAGTTGAAGAAGAAGAAGAGAGCTCAAATAGACCAATAGAGCATTTTGTATATTCAGTATTTATAATGATTTGGAAAAGTGTTTTTCTTGACATATAGATTTTAAAACTTCAAGAGCTTTCCAACAAAGATTTCAAGAACACCTAAAACCAGAGTTTGATGACAGCGCGGTCTTATTAACGCCGACACGCTCCAACGCCGTGATGCTGCAAAGAGCCACAGTAAACGCAAAGATCCCGGGACGCTGCAACGTTTCCAACGACGCCGCGACGCTAGGGTTGATTCGTGATTTTAGCCTATTTTGAGCTCGATAATTGTGGGTTTTCCTAAAGCTCAAAATCTCGAAAGAGACGTAGGGGGAGGCGGTTAGGGCTCGAAAAGGGGATCTGTCCACATCTTTGACGTAAGGAGGAGGTTTAGAGTCGTTTTTGGAAGATCGGGAGAAGATCATATACTGGTGAAGAAAATCTGGAGACTCACTCATCATTTGATCATTATAGTTTCTTTTCCTCTTCTCAAGCCTATCCTAAGTTTGGCGATGTATCAAAACCTCTATCATTTCTAAATTTGCAGATCTAGGGTTTTGCTGTATATTGAATATAAGGTTTTACATCTATTTGTTAATGTTCCTTTCATTTTTTCGTGAATGACTTCATTTATCTATTACTCGGTTCTATTTAAGATATTTGATTTCTGCTAATCTTTAATGGTGAGTGGTTTCGGGTAAGATTTGAGAAAGGTAAAGAATTGCACATAGATGAATCAATTTAATTGAGTTTAAGAGTGCAGAAATTACTTTTAATAGAGGCGTGAGACTCGGATTCTTAAGGCATTCTAATGTCGGGGGTTGAGCAAGAAGCAAAGACTTAAAGAAGGGAGAGGTTATTCACTCGAGAGGCTATAATTAAATTAGACAAAGAGTCGCTGGTTACTTTTCATGAAACAATAGAGTAGAATTTTGACTTAGATCTAAGAGGATTGTCATCAAGTACTCAAGCACTCTAGGAATTTATCATCTCGTATCCTTTAGTTGGGTGAACTTCATTAGTTAGATTTAGAAATTTCTAATAGTTTAGTTTAAATTTTGTTTTACTATCACAACTGTTAGTTTGGATAATAGAGAAATACTATAATTTTGGCACTTAGCATCCCTATTTTCCTTGTGATCAACACTGTACTTAGGTACACTTTATTACTTGACAGTTTATACTGCGTTGAACAGGCAATTTTATATTTTTCTCGCATACCTTATATACACATCACAAAAAAACGCCTATCAGGGGTTCTAAAAGGATCCTTAGGTATTAATATCCAATGAATGTGAAAATAAAGTAAATCGTGGGGGGTTTTGATTTTTTAATTTGGTAACCGATTGATTTAAGATTATATTATTCATTAAGAAAGACGAGATAGGATTTAGGTTTAATTATCTATTAAATTCAGGTAACAGTTACATCTTCTCACTATATTCTCATCTAGATCCATTGAGGAATGGTTTTGATGGAAGATATGACTTTTAAAAGCTGTTTATGAAAGAAGGATAGTAGGAGAATGATGTCAAATGCTCACTTTCAGAAAATTTATACAAAACACTAGCATCCATTTAGGTTCAAGCAAAATGTGTACTAAGATTCTCTGTTCACACATTGTCAAGAATATGCAAACTTGAGTTTTAGAGACAATGTAGTAAGTATTTGAACATACAAATCCTTTCCATTGAAGCACAAAGGGTGAGAGAGTGTTGTTTCCTTTGTTGGTGATGATTTTAATCGTTTCAACTTATTCGAGTGTTTAGAAACTCCATTAAAGGAAATGACTAATAAAATGCAAGAAACATCCAACATAAATGCAAGTAGAAGATAAATAAACGCAGATTGATGTAAAACCGAAAAAGTGATACATGTTTAGAGATGAAGTATGTATTAAAAAGACTTGTAGACTAAGTATTACAATTGATTAACTATAAAAAACAAACAAAGACGGTTATAGCAGAAATTGCAAGAAACTTTAGAAAACAGAGAAAATATTAACTAAAACCAAGAAAACCTTAACTTAGAGTTGGTCTTCTTCTTAGTTGATCCAAAGAGGCTTTAAATACCACTTCTCTCTCTAACAGCCTACACGAACAGGAACAAAAGACGACGTGCTTGCATAAACATCATAATTTCGATACCCAATAATCTCGAGCACAAGGACCGGTACTCACTTTTCAGTACAGGTACTCCACATTCACTAGGCCTTTAACAGCTTTGAGTACCGATACGCACATATCTAGTACCAAAGACTACTCTTCTTCGTGACTTTAATGCTTTGAGTACCGATACCGTGACATCTAGTACCGGTACTCTACTTTCCTACACCTTAATGTTTTGAGTACTACTACATATCCAGCATAGGTACTACTCTTCCATTTCTACATACTTTACCTTAGATGCATGGAAACTCGTTGACGTATAAAACCCTCGAGTGACCATCCCCGCAACTTTGAAAGTCCTAATCACATTGGGGACCATTCCTTTAGGTTGAGGAGAGAGAGGAAGAGCAAGATTCGAGTAGGTTTTCTGCGAATCAAGCTGAAATTTTGCTCGCTTAAAGTGAGTGGCATAAGTGTTTTTCCAAACAGGATGTCTCTTTCTAAGCATCCAAAGACACTTCAAAAAGGTGCAAGGAACATTGAATAACCTTCAAGAGATTAAAACATAAAAGAAAGTCAAAACCACCTATTCTACACAAACTAAGGGCAAAATACGAGCTAGAAAGGCTAAAAGCAAGTATAAATAATGTACTTATTGTGTTAGACACTTCTCTAACTTGCATCTTGCTAGTCCCTAACAAGATTTGAACTAAAAGAAACTAAACAAACTAATGCATACAATCTAAGCATTAAAGAAACCAAATAGGCATTGAAATTTTCTAAAATAAGCGTATATGAACATAGTACTATTAACTTTAAGCAAAAATATGCAATATTTGAACTCAATAAGCACTCTAAAATTCCACGTGTAGTAACAATCCAACGAGAACTTTCATTAAAAACCAACAAAGATCCATATTGCAGGAACAAAGGCACTAAAAATGGAATAGAATAAAGTCACCTGAAGGGAATAAAACTTCATTGATGAAATAAGCATTTAATAATACCTAAGCACTAAAGTATACCTAGTATTCATAAATGAACAACCAACAAAATTGAAATCAAAAAGGACTTCTAGGCTTGTAATGACCACGGGTTACACAAAAGGGCTTTCAAGAAACAAAATGGGTGTTAGCATGACATGGTCGAGGTTGTTGTACCTTATTGCCAAATACCACTTTATGCTAACTTAAGAATCGATTTTACTATTCTTCTGCATCACACTGAGAATGCATTTTCATCTATTGATAATCATCAAGTTATTGTGAATTACTCTTCTGCTAGGAGGGTCTTTCAATAAAGAGAAGGCTTCTCATCGCGAGATACAAATCCTTTCTTCTTCTTGCATGAGAGCTTCATGGTCAATTCAAGCCGCTTTTCCTAAGATAAATTTAAGCTTAATTTTTATCTCGCATTTATCTTTCTTCAAAGGAGATGTATTTCTGGTTCAAGAGCGATGATGAAGATGTTTCGTAGGCGGGGAAGGTTAAAGGAGGCTTCACTAAAGCGCCTGCTTGGCCGTTATATTTTGTACGATCCTGCATGAGGGGGAACCCATTTTTTCTTTATTTGCGCCTTTTTATACTTCTGACAGCTCTATTTACTTCGTGACTTACGTCGATATGCACAAAACTTTTTCACTTTCGTGGGACTACGAAGCTTCTCATGATGACCATATCACAACACTATAGTCAATAAGCCTTCATTCAATACTAACAAGAATCTGAATTTCTTCATTGCTGCTTTTCTTTCCTGTGGGCACGATCAATCTATGAATGATCTTGTTTATCAATGCATACCAGGCGAAGCCTTCGGGATGAACGACATCTTGTAAAATCATCCCATAGGAACTGGATTAGTGCACATGGCATTGGTAAACAACCCAGTCTCGAATTTCATGATGGAACGAAATGGATAAGGTTCACACAATGCGTGACGAAAATTCTAAAAGATATGGCAATTGGATTCGGGTCGACCGATGGTGCTGCATACATCGGGTTCCAAAAGGAACTCCTTATCGATTCTTCTCGCTAGAGAAGAATTCTTCAACAACCGAGGGGGAGATAACTTTTACTCTCTTTGCAAATAAACAAGAATCTCTGAGCTTCTATGATTGCACTAATGGGGTGATCAAAAAACAAAAGCCAATTTACTACTCTTTCATAGCAAAGTTTCTTCGCACTGATCAGCCCACTTTGCTTCAAGGCGACTTCAAAGAAAGATTCATCAAACATTTCAATCTCCTCATCTTCACTTCTTTCCTCATTTTCTGGATGACTACTCCTGTTTTTTCCTTGCTCTTTTTCTCTTCACCATTTCCTGATAAGTGCCACCTTTCTTTTTCACGACCCGCTCCATGTAGCCAGCAAGCAAATTCTTCTTTTCCTAATATTTTTGTCTCAAGCACAGATACAAATAGAATGAGATTAATGATTCGCTTAAGATTGTTTACAGACAGAAAACAGACCCCACAAAGTTTCCATTTCGATTGTAACCACAAAGACTTCTCACCCATATCCTCAGTACCCTCGCCTCTGATAACTTCAGGCAAACCACACAATCCAATCAGACAAACAATACCACAACCTGTTACACACAAGAGTCCACACCCAAGACACATATTAAACGATTAACATAAGGCTAATGTGAGATGAGGCTCACTTACTCTATTAAAGGTTTTAAATATCCAAATTTCGCGAGAATCTAATTTAATTTTTGATAAGCAACAACTCCTTCTAACACAACTCATGATGAAATGGTTAGAAGGACTTTGAAGGTTAAGAATGTAGAGGATGGGGGTGATGGTGGATGAGAGGTGTTTAGATGATGGGGAAAGTTGGCTGTAGGTTTTGGTGAGGATGTGAGAAAATGGGGTACAGAGATGAGAGGTGTTCGACGACGGGAAAGTCAGTTATGGTTAGGGTTTTGATGAGGAAAAATAGTGAGATAGTATGGAGATTTCGGAAGGTGAGAGAAAAGGGAGAGGAAGGAGAGTTTTAAATTGCAAATGGGGAGAAATTTTCATAATATAGGGCAAAATCGCAATTGAGTACCGGTACTGGGCTTTGAGTACTGATGAGTCTAAAAACTCATTTGATTTTTTATCCATTTTTCGAAGCTTATTACTGTATAATCATGATTCATATACGTAGAACCCGGTAATTTGCTCAAACTTAATTTTGCAAACAACATAAGCAAAACCTGGAAGAAAAAACCGGAAGAATTCACCGAACAAAGGAGGTCGCAACTAGAAAAAAGAAAGTCGCGATAAGGAGCTCTTTTGTTCAGTAATTTCCAGGTCACAACATCACCAAGACCAGTTAATGAGGTTAATAATTAAAGAAAACGGTTGAGACGAAAAGAAACTATTCAAGGCAGGTTTATGTGTCGCAATGCAATTTGAGGTCGCGACGTTGATCCGTTGATGAAGCCACGGATGAGGTCTCTGTAAGAAAATTGGTTGCAAACCAGTCGAAATGAAGGACTCAGGGAAACTGTGGTCGACATCATCTCGAGGTCAATGACATGGAAACTGAATAGGAGTCACAACAGTCAGATTTGTGCTGTAACTACAAGTGATGGAGAATCAGAATGAAGCTGCGACTTAACATTCAAGTCGCAACAAAGAAACCCGGCTGAGCTAAGCAAGTCCCAAAGAGAAATCGTTGCAAACTATTTTGTTGTCTGGGGCGACTTAAAGAGAGTGTCGCGACTAATACACATCGAAAGCATCAACATCCAGGTCGTAATTATGTTTAAAGCAACTGAGACAACCTACAACCATAAAGGAGCATGAGGTCGCGACGTCATATTGAGGTCACGACCTATTTAAAGGCAAGGGGCTATCAAAAATTGTCTTGACCAATTATTGAGGTCGCGACATATATTCTGGCTATATCAAAGCAAAAGACCAAAAAGGAGGTCACAACCTGAAAAAGAAAGTCACGACCTGAGGTAAGGCAAGAGGAAACAGTAAATGGTCGCAAACTTAAAACCGAGGTCGCTACATGGAGGCAAAGAAGGAAAGGAAGTCCTCACTCGTAACTAAAGTGGTGACAACTAAAAAGGAGGTTGCAACCTAAAAATTGAAGTCGCGGACTGCAGTTGCGTAAATGTAAGGGAACTAAGCAACGTAGGTCGCAACGTGAGATTAAGGTCGCGATATCAATTCTTGAGAAACAACCGAGCCAAAGAGGCGTCGCTACCATTAATCAACGGGGCCGCAAAGAAACTTGGTCAGCAACCGGAACCGGAACAAATGTTGAACTAAGTCGCGACATCAACCCGAAATAGCTGACCTGAGACAAATGATTCTCCGCTTTTCTTTGAGAACTCCACTGGAGTTTTTTTTTTTTTCGGGATCCGCCCAATTTCTTTTGACAAAGTGATAAACAGACAAGACAGAATTAGTAAAGAGAAGCCCTGGCTCACTACCTAGAAAAAGGAACGAAGAGGAAACTCTGTATAGTTTAGAGTGTAATTTTTTTATTTTTTTTATTTTCTTTCTTCAAACTTTTTCTCGGATCCGAACCGCGAACCGTGCAAGTTCGTGGAGCCGGATTTTTATTTCTATTATTTTCTTTAAAATTCATCGCTCGGAATTGTGATGAAATCTAGACAAATTTCTAGAATTATTTCTTTTTCTGGTTTCATTCGCGACGATAGTGGATGTGACGTGATCGGCGTTTCCATTTCTTAATTGCACACAGCACTGAACAAGCAGCCTGCTGGATTTGATATACAGCATTACAGCTTCTTTCCCACAAGAAAATATGGGAGAAATATTTGGGTTGGGATTTACTTACTTGGCGTCGCTTTTTGAATCGATAAGTTCCTACGGTACTGAATACCAATGAGGGAGCGCATCTTGCCCGATTTCCAGGATGCCCTTCGTGTGACAATGTAGCTGGAGATTCCTGAGAGCTGAGAACATTCACTTATGGGTATACTAGACTACCATTGATGAACCGCCGAGCTCGAAGTTCATTTTGATAAACTCTATCTGCCATAATTGACGCCAAGGAGTATTTAACAAATATAACAATCAAAAGAGTTCACCTTAATCTTAAAGGGAGTTCTGAACCCTATGTTAGCCGAGATCTAATTGCTGGAAAGGACGAACCAATAGATCTCGGAGGATGAGCCACTCACCATGGTAGAAATTCTGAAAACTTAGGAAGGAAAGAAAAGATCTGCAAAGACAAGAAATGGTGGAAGTATCGAGAAAGAAAAATCACAGCATCTTTGCAAGAGAATTAGAACACAGTGTAGCCGGTTTGATTCGTTTTCGAGAGAGCTTAAAGGGCTTTTAACTAGAATATGGAGAAATCTACTGTAAATATTTATGCATCTGGATGAAATCTACATTCCATCAAAACACAGAGAAATGTATTTAATGTAGAAATTCGACGTTTACTGTATTTTTGATAGTTAAGCCACAGAAACCAATTCAGGCCCAGCATTTCCGCTACCATTTATTTTCGGGCTCATTTACTTTTGTTTTGTTTGTGCCTCAACAGCCAGTCAATGTGTCTAGGATTTTATTTTTATAGATAAAACTTTCATCATGAGTTTAGTCCAAATAGTATACAGAATTTCGCAGTCGCAGTTGATCTTTCTAATTTTCAATCTCGTGGAATACACTGGACTAAGATCAGATTTTACTATTTGTATGATTCTGTGCATCTCGCAGCAACATAGACTAGACCTACATTTTTAAAATCTCAATATTAAGAAAGAATTATTTAATCAAGCAAATTATCTTAAAGTGACATGGCTACAAGAGAAAGTTGTGTCTCTTTGCACTATGTGAATTTGAGGGGGTTTTAGTCTATATGAAAAGGCAAACAAGTACTGTACTGGGTGATGAGCTGAAAGTCATCTATTTTAGTCCATTTTTCTGTTCATTTTCTATCTAGAAATGAATAATTAATATACGTAAATATGAAGAACTCACTAAATTTTTATTAGCAGAAGAGAAAGAAAGAGAAAACACAAAGAATAAGTGTGGAGGATAGATGCAGCTGAGTATAAAGGCAGAAATGAAACATCGGCTGAAACATTGATGCAGCTAGTTTACACAGCCCAGAAGCATGAGGTCGACACCAGAAACTGAAGGAAAGCCGATCTGTGTCGCGACACGGATAACAAAACAGGTCACGATTTCGAGACCGTTCGAGAGCCGCAGAAGGAAATGATCTCGACGTTGGTGACGTGAGAGTGAAGCCATGACATCGCACTCGCCAGCTGGAAGGGGTGAAGTTTCATGGCGAGGTCGACGACAACAGCCGGGTGTCGCGACATATGGAAGACAGCTGGTAACTTGAATGATCTTTGCGCCGACGTCGCCGACGCTGATCGAGGTCGCGGCATCAAGCACCAGCCGAAAGCTCAGAGAACTAAGTCGATGTCGCTAAGATGAGATCGTCGCGACATCAGAACGACCGCGACTAAAGACGCAGAGTTTCCAAAGAGATCGCCGCGGAAGATATTGATGTCGACAATGATGAGCAAACTGCGCTGAAGCCACGTTTCTTAAGATGATGTCGCTGACATTGCCGCGATCCAAGACATTTCAGCTGGAAGACTGCAGATGACTTGAGTTTGAGGTCGCGACAGGCACATCACGCCGTGATCAGAGAAACAATTGAAACCCCCGCTAAGACGTGAGAAGATGTCGCGACAAGACATTGATGTCGCAACATCAAGAATATTCGTAACTGTTAAGATAGAGTGTTTATCGTCATGACGCGGAGATTTCTCGATGTCGCGATCATTGATGTCACGACAGGCGAACCGAAGTCGCTGACTCGAAATAGTATGATCTTGGCCTCGACAATTTTAAACCATTAAAGCAGGCTACATCGGGATTAGCCCAATTGAGGAACCCAGAAAACACGCAGCTATCCAAACTCATGAAAGCCAAAAATTCGCGGCCATGCACGAGGTATGGATAGCTGAAAGCCTATTTTCTTTTTTATTTTTTTCTTTTCTTTTCTTTTTTATTTTTCTTAAATTTTTCTATTTCACTGCTTTACAGATTATGCTCTCGCATTTTTATTTTCGTTGCATTTTCTGAATCCGAATGTTATCGTTCTTCGAGCTGAAGCCTAATGCGTATCCATTTTACTTCATATTACCACTGAAATGTCTAGTCTGCACAAATTTCCGAATTCGATTGCTCACTTCACCAAGATTCTTACGATCAAGAGGAATGTCGTAGATCGCGTGATTCAGCACTTATGAATCCAGCCTCTTCCATTAAGTGAACATTACAACAGAATTTATCTTTCCCGCAGTCGCTTCCACAGCCTGCAGCCAATTTCAGCACGAATTTTTATTTCTGGTCTAAATACCTTGTATCGATCTAACATCAGCCATACCCTCGTTAAGATTCGCAACATTGCTCTCGATTTCAAGGAGGTCCCCGAGCGACAGGAAGATTCCCTTGAGAGATCAAAATACATTTCTTTGAAGGCATACCAACCTTATTAGGATTTGAGCTTTGTAAGTTCACCTAGATAAACTTCTTCTCACTTGGAAATCAAGAACAGCTGAATGAGTTATCTATTTAAACAAGCAAAGAGTTCAATTAATTCGATAGTGAGACCAATCTCAAGAATGTGATCTAATCAAGGAGTTGTTAATCTATTCTAATTTCGAGGAGGAGCACTGAAGTTGTATACCCTGTTGGATCAGATAACTTGGGAGCTTAAGGATTACAGCCCATAAAATTGGGTATGAAGTATTGCAAAAAGAAAACACCTGCATTAAGGAAGTCCCTTTTTTTAAAATTAGTTATCTAATTCCTCGTATTCGAGAGAATCGTGTCATAAAATTAGATAATGAAATGGAGTGTGGAGAGTATCCACGTACTCAAGAACGATTTGGTTAGAATTTTAAATTCAGATAATTACATAGACTTTATTTCAGATAATTACAGGAATGATAGTTCATTACAATCGCTTTAATTAATGTGTCTTTCCGAGACAACTATTCAAGATATTCATTTTTTTTATTAAGAAAATTCATTATTTTTTATTTTTATCTTTCGCATGTTGGCTAGTTCAGTTATTTTTTTGTCTGTTTAATTCTTCCAAGATTCTTAATAAGCGGATTCATTATCTTTTGTGATCTAAATAGTATGAGAATTTCGAGTAGTTTCAGGGCAGTTGATTTGTGATTTTCGAGATCTTCCGCTGTGGGATCGATATCCGACTTAAATCCATTTTATTACTTGTCACCTCGTGTACTTGCAATATCGTACTAAAACCAAACTTTTGAAAATGATTTACTTCTAAGAGATTGGTGATTTATATAGTATAATGTCAACAGTGTTTTTATATTCACGCTGGGATTAGTTAATAAACTTTTGGTAATAGTGACATAAATTTGTATATGTGTTCTTTTGATCTACAATAGTTTTACGTATGCTGTCGCCGGGATTAGTTATCAGCCTTGCTGCACAGTGATAAATTTGTATATGTGTTCTGGTCTCCCGTCAATAGTTTTAACGCTGCCGCTGATTATAGAGGTTAACAGTCTCGCACAGTGACATAAATTTGTATATGTGTTCTTTGGTCTGTCAACAAGTTTTATGGCGCCGTTCTCGGGGATCGAAAGAATTTAAATCAATATTCGTATTTGTTATTAGGGCATTTACTGGGACATTTTAAAAGAAAAAAGAACAAAAACAGCTGCTTTTAAGTAGTGACTTCTTGTAGCCACTACTCTTTAACAACCATATTGAATACCATATTTTATAATTTGACTAATCTTATTAATTCGAGTATGTTTTGTTGCAAAACTTTCGATGATAGAAATGAATATCGATCCGATTCCAAATGACACGGAACAGAAAGGACGCTAAGCTTCGAAAGACTAAGAAGGGGCGTAAAACCTCACTATGGCAGATGAAAGGCGTGATCAAAGCTGGAAATACATAGAAAAGTTTTCAGTCCTCCGTACCCATCGATACAATGCAGGAGGATTTTCTCTGGAGACCTCACCATACAGAAGAATACTTCAGCTGATCAGACAGCCTCGGCAGTAGATGCTAATAATTTTACTAGTTAAAGATTTTACTACATTTAAGCTCCAAAGAAGATTGAAGCATCGGCCATCCCACCGAAGATTCAAATGAGTGACTCGGAAGATTCTCAGGATGGCCACATTGTTAAGCCGAAACGGGGTGAGAATTGTGAAGTCATAAAACCGCATCTATTCCTATTCTTCTAAGAGATAATAAGAGTTTACATGGTATGAATCTTACCATATGGTTCTCGATACTGGGAGGAATTAGTAGAGGTTTACTTTAGGAGATTTTTTCAGCCACTATTGCGAAGAGTGAGGAATTATTCTGGTCGAAAGAGGGAAGATTTAAAGCTCTCGCATGTGAAGCTTCGAAAGATTTACAATGTTGCCGAGAAGATGTCCACGATGGGATAGATTCGAAGACCAGATGACATTGCATATCATGCATGAATGATATACTGTGGCAGGATTATTGATGCTTTCATGTCGTGGAGCATTCAAAATAAAGTTAAGAGGCAAAAGAGCCGATTGAAGATTCGGCAATGTAATGATGAAAATTTTTCGAAAGCCAAGAGGAAATAAAGAGAGGAAAGGAATCATGAGCTAAGTAAGATGACAGCTGAGGGAGGCAAGGATGCTATTATGCATGTTGCATACAAGAAAGAAGACACATACCATTCATGAAATAGAGCAAATCAAAGGAGCAATGAAGGAAGTGTCGAAGAGTAATTTAAGGGACTTTTATGATGTCAAGAGGTTAATTATTTCTGGTGAGCTAAGAGCTTACTATTTCAAACCTAATCCTAACCTTCCAAGACATTATCACTCCAGCACTTAGGAAACTATGAGAACTTCAGATGGTGAGGGCTTTCATGTTTGTATGGTATGATTATAACTCAAGAATAGCGGGTATCAGAAGAGCCACTAAGGTTCTGTTGAAAGAGCAGTTGTTAGTGAATGAGCATAGAACGAATTGTGGTCAAAGGAGAGCCCCCATCTTTGAGGAACAGATGTTGCAGCTATAGATAATAAAAGCCGTTAATCGATGAACAAAGCCTGAGGAATTGAAGCAAATGCTCACTTCAAATTTTTCAGAACACTACCAATGCATCTCAAGAACCTGGAGACACAAGTAGGGCAGTCGCTCCTAACCCCCGCAAAGTCGAGGAAAGATACTTTTCCTAAGTGACATTAAGAAAGAACCTAAAAGATCAAGATGGCTGCAAATGAGTGAGTGGAAGGAGTAGAAGAGAGGAGCAAAGCGTGATTGTTGAATGTTGTGCTTATAAAGAATTATAGGGAGGGAAGAGACTGTGAGAATGACATGAAGAAGTATAGGTTAAGAAATATCTTATGAATAAAGCTCAGCCCTTTCCATTGAAGACTGCATAAATCAAGATGAGGAGCAGCTGCAAGGTTTCGAAAAATCTTCCAAGCCGAGATCAGCATGCCTTAATGTAAGTGGTGACTGCATGCCACTGCATGCAAAATTTCAAGGACATACTTGAGAAGAAGAAAATAATATGTAAGAAGGGAATAGTAATCTTGTTCTTACTGCAGCGCTAGCATCGTAAGAATCTACTAGCAGTAAGACGGCGACTTGTGAAGTTTCATAATTTTGTATTAAGTTGGAGTGAATGAATGATGAAGCTTCTTCTCGTGACTCTCAGGAGCCAGTAACACCCGATGCCTTCTTTCGCTGCGAAGAGTTCAAGTTCAGGAGCTAATCCCCACAACTGCACTTCAAATGGCAGACAAGATCGATGGGTGAAACTCCTAAGGGCCATTGAAGACGTGTCGTCACTGCTGAAAGTTTGTATTCCTAAAGAGACTTCCATTCTCTGATGGGAAGAAGATTCACAAGTACTCTACCATTAGAAGACCATTCTGTTGATCGGAGCAGCCTTCGAGACGATGCAAAGTGCGAGTTCTCATCTTAAGGGTCGAGAAGAAGTCATTGCTTAACCCTGATTCAAAGTAGCTTAAAATATAGACAGAAAGGAAGGCCATAATGTAGCCGATTTTGTCTTATTCCTAACTCTCGATGCCAACAATGATCGGGGTAATGACTCAGCTTTTATCAATGAAAAAGAGACACTCTTGAAGATATTCAAGATGCTCCATTCTAATTTCCATGCAAACAGCTTTTCATGCTATAGAAAACCAAGTTGAGCTGAAGCAAAACAGTAAAAGACAATGGGGAAGAAGTAAAGAGGAAATTCCATCAAGAGACTAGCACAGAAGGTCTAGCTTTTGAAAGAGTTAAGATACATTTAAAGTATGCTTTACTAGAATTACCAAAGAAAAACCAAAGGATCATTTCAGCCAGACATGAGAATGAGGAACAAAGATTGCTAGAAATATTAAGGAAGCATATGAATATGTTGGTTCATTGAAGAGCCAAGGTACCAGTCCATCAATTTGTATGGCAAGACTCGTTAGAAGAGACTTCAAAACCATTCAGAACAATTGCAGGAGGCCGAATCCAAAGTGATGAAGGAAGTAGCTCGTGAAGAGGAAGCCTAAATCAGCAAATGCCGTGTTTTATCTATGCTATCTCGCATGCCTGGTGAGCCTAGCCTACGGGTTCCAAAGAAAGCGGGGTTACCGTGGATCGTAAAATGAAAAATGAATTGATTCAACAAGAATAAAGGATAAGATGGAGGGTATGTATTGATTACAGAAATTGAACAAGAACAACCAGAAAGATCATTTCCTTCGCCTTTCATTGACTGTGATGTTGATGACAGTTATGACACTCTCACTTTTGTTTTTTGATGGGTACTGCGGATATAATCAGACGGTTATTGCACTGGCAGGATCAAGAGAAGACCACGCTCACATGCCTCTATGGTACTTTGCCTGCAAGGATGCCGCTTAGTTATGTAACAAGCCTAAGCCTAAGATTCTGCAGAGGTGCATGATGTCTATATTTCGTGATTTGGTTGAAGAAGTGATGGAATATCTTTACGATGATTTACCGCATGGATCTGTTTTTTGACTAATGTTTAAACATCTCGAACAGCGTTTCAAAGATGCTAAGACAAACGCCCAGCACTGACTGGTACGCCATTTTGGCGGTAACAAGGTATTGTTTCGACATAAATCTTCGCTAATGACGGTAAAGCCGATCACCCAGCATCGATTATCAAATTCTCGCACGACTTAACATAGCTAAAGGAGTAAGTAGTTTATTGTAAGATGCCAGGGTTTTACAGATTTATCAAAGATTTTTTCAAAATAGCCAGCACTTACTATGAGATACATCGGAAAGATATTATGTTCAATTTTTTGATGATTCTAAAGAATGCTTTTGACAAAATCAGCTTCACTGCACAGACCTTACACTGCTTGACTGCATGACCAAGGATTTGAAATAATGTGTGATGCCAGTGATTTTGCTATGGGAGCCGGTTAAAGTGAAAGAAAGAGAAAGTATTCAGGCTATTATTACTATGCTAAAGACCTTCAATGAAGCATTAAGAGAACTACTTAATGAACTTAGTATGAGATAAGTAATGATGTTTTTAAGTTATAAAAATTCTTGCATTAACAAGATTTTGTGATCCCATGGTAGTTCACATCATCATACAAATCAAGTACCCGATGTCAAAAACAAGCTGGCTTAAGATTGATAAGGTGGGTGCCACAAGGTAAAGAGTTTGATTTGGAAACAAAGGACAAAAAGTGATGACAATGTGATAGCCGTAATTACTTATGTCATGGGTAGAAAGAAGCAGTGATGAAGAAGAAAATGTGCAGCTAATGCAGAAACTTCCTGCATGAGTAAATTATTCAAGGTTTTCTTTCCAACTTCCATGGTATGCCGATATTGTGGAATTATCTCGGCTGTGAGTAATGCTTTAGAATCTCAGCTTACTAACAGTGTTGAGGAAACTTAATCCTATTAGCAGATTATTATATTTGGGGATGACTGACTATTATTCAAGAGAGAGGTGTTTACGATAATAGCGAGATGTGTGCTGCATGGGGAACAGCGCAACATTTTAAATGAATGCTGATGCATCACCTACATGGAGGATTTTTCGGTGAAGAAACAGCTCAGCAAGATACTCTAATCAGGTTTTACGCTTACTATCTGCAGAGCATCGTGCAAAAGTGGGTGAAATTGTGTGATCGATAAAGAAAGGATTGGAAACATCACAAATAGGAATGAAATGCCCCTTTAAAAGGTATTATGGTAATGTTAAATTATAATTGGGAATGTGATTTGCGGACCTTTTCCCACCATCATTTGGAAACCTATACATACTGCAAGCAGTAGATTACGTTTCCAAATGGGTGGAAGCAGTGTCTTGTCCGAGGAATGATACTAATAAGGCTTAGAGTTTCTTAAAGAATATATTTTGAGCAGTTTGAACTCCGATACCATCATTAGTGATGGGGGAACCTATTTTGCAAACAAAATATTTGCAAAACTCATGAGCAGGTATGGATCAAGCATGTAATGAAGCTGAGCTTATCATCCTCAAACCAATGGACAAGCGTAAAATTCTGTGTCAGAGAGATCAAAGAGATTTTCGAAAGATCAGGAGTTTGGGCAGAAGGATCGGTCTTCCAAACTTGATGATGACTCAAGCATTATGATCAGATACAAAGATTCCCCATTGAATGTCTCTATACAGAAAGCTGTTTGCAAACCATGCCATCTACCTTTCGACTAGAATACAAGGCAATGTGGGCCATTAAAAAAGCAACTTCGATTTCAAGGCTCTGAAGGGTAAAGAAAGATTGCTCGAACTGCCCTAGAATTAGAAGAATCGAGAAATGGTGCTTTATGATAATGCTAGAATATACAAAGATTAAGATGAAAGAAATGGCATGATTCAGAAAATCTCTTATGGAAAGAGTTCAAATTAAAAGAACAGGTGCGTTTTTTAATTCTAGATCGGGGTTGTTTCAGGAAATTAAAATTCAATTGAGCACATATGACAGTGGTATCAAGTACTACATTTGGAGTGAGAATGATCAAGACTGTGATAATGGGGCAAGAATGGCAAGAATGGAAAGGTTAAAGCATTATCTCAAACAGAAAAGGAAAGTGAAGAATCTCCACCCGGTTCTGAGGTAAGAAGATTTAAATCCATTAACAGCGAAGTCCAGCCTATGACTTTGTAACTTGTTGTTTTAATGGGACAAGTGGGAACTCATTGAGGATTTAAATTTTAATTTAAATTTTAACATTTCTTTTCTTTTGTGCTAAGGATAAATCTAGGTCAGATTTGTTTTCTGTGAGATGATGTGACTTGACCCTCTAGAAAATAAATTGCAGTTTACCAGAATTTCTTGAATACGCAAGCGATCTTCCTAACGGTTAAAGATGAACAGCAAGGCACCAGAAGTAACTCCGTTAATTTTATGAGTCGCCACATTTATGGAAGTGTAAAAAAAGGAGTAATCTTTCACCCTAATCTGCAGGATATTTAATTAATTGTTACCTTGCTAAAATATGCCCAAGATGCTCCAACGGTTAGGAACAAGAGTATTCCAAGGTTTTTGAAATCACACTAAGGGCTTAATATCGATTGTTATGTTACGCCGCGACAGCTATCGCTCCACAGGCCATCGATGTCGACCAGCAAAGAAAGAATACCAGGCGAGTACGTAGCGAGATACACGTCGCGACATTGCAAGTGTGATGATGTTAAATCCACTCACTTCCAAAAAAGCCCAAATTTAATAACTCAACAAAAGTGGCGGAATTGAAGTCGCTTAATACCTGCGAGCCAATAATTAGCCTGACAAAACATTTCGGATTGAAATCTGCAACAGCTGGCAACTATTTCATCCACTTCCAGTCCACATAACCATCTTCACTCTTCGGTGCCCCACCTCAACTCTCCGAAAACCCTGCAGTATTCCAAATTTTCTAGCTTTCCTTTCCTTTCCGATGGCGAGGGGATTTCCCACTTTGTCCCAATCCCAGACGAGATTACGAGAACACGAACAGAATCCAGAAGAGCTAAGAAACTTTCGCTAAAGAGAAATGGTGCCAGATGAGATCCATCGAAAGATGCTATGAGAGATACATCAAAACACCAGAGTTCCAATAAACTTCCTCAAAGACGTGCTATGAAGGGGGAAAAGGGAAAGAGGAGAAGAAGAAGAAGGAAGATTTATATCCGGATGAAGCTATTCCTAGTGGAAGAAGTACTACGTTAACAGGTTGTTTTGTTACAGTAAAGGAGATTCAAACTTGTGACTTTTTTCTTTCATGAGATGATACAGAGAGGATAGAGAGTCTTCACAAGACATCTAAAAAGCAGGGTATACAAGATCGGGTGAGAGAGTTTATTCCCATTATGGTCAAGCGAAGGATGTGTACTATTTATAAATAGAGGAGTCTCGGGTCTCATATTTAGCCAAGGCCATCAATGAGGCTTCTATGGGATGACACACAGAGCGGTTTCCAATTCAAAATCTTGGAAAACTCAATTTTAGAAAGAGACTGCGCAGGCTTCACTACGGAAGGGGGCAGTTAGACCAAGGAGAAGCGAAGCTTCTGCCATCCCGAACAGTGGAAGCCTCACTGCAGCCGGCTGTATGGTTTTACTCTCATGCCCGTGTTGGTTCCAACAAAACATTTATGATCGTGAGAGAACAAGAATTTGCACTGCTGGGCATACTCTAAGGGGTATTAAGATCACATAGAGTATTATAGAGAAATCTGCATTACGAGATATCATGAGGGAACAAAGAGTGCTCAAGTTTACCTAAAGAAATAAATCACAGCTTTATGCTTGAAGGCCGGAGTGAAATAATTGGGAGTCAGAAGAGGAAGTCTCAGAGTTTACCTACTTTTTTTGACAGGATAGTAAGGGGCAAGAAACTGCAGGAGCAGAGTGCCGGTAAAGAACAGAAGGTGAGTCAAGCGAAGGACTGCAGTAGCGAGACCAGAGGACTAATGAATAAGGAGTAGAGCACTCGTGAACTTACTCGGACAACAATGATTACATGTTTGCAGATAATGAAGGGCAGTGATGAAGACAGCCTTTAATAGACTCCATCCTTACAGCTTTTCTCGGCAATGGGTGAACTTCCAACCCGGAGAAAGTTCAAAGGAGCACAAGAGAACAGCTCAGTACTGGAAGCTCTCCATGCCCTGCAGAAGAGAATAGATGAAAGAGAAAAGGATTGGAAATTACAGCAGAATTGCGGAAAGAGATGATGAAAGAATTAAAGAGAAGAGACTCCAACAATGGGAGGAAAGATTTAAATAGAAAAGAAAGGAGTAAGGAAGTGGAGATCCCAAAGAAAGAGGAACAACATGGGAAAGAAGAACTGAACAGAAAGGAGGAACAGATGGGAAAAATGTTGAAACAGTAAGGAGAAGAGTTCAAGAAAGAAATGAAGGAAAGAGATCACGACGAGTTACCGAAACTCAAATCGACATGAGCTTTAGCAACAAAGCAGCTTTGATTCGAGATGTTTAACTTCAAAGATTAAGGGGAGAAAAGAGATAAAGAGCATGACACTAAATTTGGAGCAGATAAAGGTTTCAAGTTACTTATATTAAATTTTACAGAGGAGTGAAAACAATTGAATGATAGAGACAGGGCATGGGGAGGCTTAAGTTTACAGCAGAAGGATGGTATTTAGACTAGATTTGATACAACAATCTTTTCTAAATTTCGAAGTCATGACCGAAACGAGAGCAATAAATGAATGAAGCCAAAGAGGCAGGATGAACTAATAGTTAAAGTTGACTCTAATGATATTGCCATGAAGAACAGCCTGAGAGGGAAATCTGAAGAAGAGAAAGGAAAGAAGGAGAAATGGTACTCTCATTCCCTGCTTCTCATTTGAACACTCTAGGATCCCCACGATATTTTGCCACCTCTTCCAAAGAAAAAATAAGATCTTCTCCTTGCCTAACCATTCTTACCATCTTATCATTCTCTTGTATATCCAGATTTGCAAATGAATCGAAATAATAAAATAAATTTTTTTAATTGAGTTGTTGTGCTAATTTACATTTGATTATTAAATGTTATATTTGCTTGTAGTTTGCATGATTAGGAAATGTCAGGTAGAAATAGTTGAGAATAAAAAGCTGGCGAGAAGGGCGTTATCTTAATTGAATGAAGCAGTTAGAGTAGGAGTAAGCTGAAATGAGGGAAAATTGCAGAATAAGGACAAAATGCATATAGTTTAATTGAAACCTGAGGTGCGAAAATTACTTATATTTAAGCGATGATCAGTTAGAGGTAATACAACGGATAGACGAACATACTTTTGAGTTGTGGTATGAGCAGTAAGTCGAGAACACATTGAATATCAATTAACAACTACTCATAAATAAAAATGGTCAAGATACTCCTTATAGTTAGTCACATTTGTTCAAATCCAGTTCTAGAATTTGTTAGATTATTGATTGAAGGCGAAATCCTAGGTGATACCCCGACTGAAAGCGAGATGATTGAGGCCATTCTTGGATAGTTTGAGCCATTACAGCCATCCCTATTCTTATCTTTGATGCATATCACAGTGAATTCTAGAAATTGAGCCAACAAGCCTATTTTTCAAAAATAGACCAATGGAAACCCCGACTCATCTAAGACATCAATCCTTCGATAAAGAACCTATGATTGAGAATTCAAGAGGAAGAAAGAAATGAAGTTTGGGGGAATATATATTTTGAGGAACTCAAAAGAATGAAAAGAAAAGGCAAAGAGCAGAAAATGCAGCAGAAAGAAGGCTTCTAGGGATAAGTTTTATCTTGTGGCTAACTCTCTTGAAGCAATTAAGTTCTTAGGGGTGTTTTGACACCTAGTACCCTAACCATTTGGTATGGGAGTTCTTAGCAAAAGTTGGCCCAAGAGTGTTAGAAAGCTTAAAGTTAAAACATTGCACTATCCCTTAGTAGTAGCAAACTAAGAAATTCCAGTGAAATTATAAGTGTAAAATAGGAATACGATTAAATAGAAATCAAGAGATCTCCCGAACATGAAGTTTAGGGGAGTTTATTAGAGAGACTATAAGAAAAAAAGGGTAGAAGAGAAGAGAAAATGTTCAGGGGTAATCTTAACCTAAAAATTCCTTCATCTACCCATTACCCAAGCTACTCACGGTATAAACAAAAGACACAGATTGATCTGGAAGGTACGAATTCACCTACACATTAGTGAGTCAATATGAAAAACAAACATGGAATTTGGAAGAAAGGAACAATCAAAATTGTGAAGAACTTTAGGGAGTTAAATGACTCGGTATGAAAATGAAAGGAAAACAATTCATTATTCAACAGGATCCAATGAGTATATTGTTTGTAAAACAATTTCAACATGTTAGTTTTATAGCATAAAGTAGAGACCCGACCTTGAAGCTGGACTTGGTAGATGTCAGGAAAATTTTGCATACCTTACATTCCATTAAATTGAATGCCCTTCTTAGGAACAAAGCAACAGAAAAATATCCTTCTTGTTTGAGGACAAACAATTCTTTCTTTTCTTTGCTTGAGGACAAGCAAAATTTTAAGTTTAGGGAGTTTGATGAGCAAAAGTCATACATTTTTAGATCCATTTTTACGTTCGATTTTCATCAAATGAATAATTAATATCTGAGAAATATGAAGAACTCACCAAATTTTTATTAGCGGGAAGAGAAAGAAAGTAGAAAAATACAGTAATAAGTGGAGGATAGATGCGGTCAGTGGCGGTCTCGAAATGAAAGAAGCTGGCTGAGTCATTGATGCGATTTTGGGGTTTACGGTCAGGTGTGAGGTCGCGACATTAAGAATTGAAGGAAAGCGGTCGGGTCGCGACATGGATAACAAAATATTGAAGTCACGACTTGAGGCACTCTTGAGAAAACGCAAGAAATGATACGGCGTTGCGGCGTGAGAGTGAAGTCATGACATCGGACACCTTTCGGTTGAAGGGTGAAGTTTCATGAAGTGAGGTCACGACAGCATTTCGAGAAGTCGCGACATATGAAATGAGTTGAAAGCGCAAATGACTTAAGTTGATGTCACGACGTGGTCCGGTCGCGACATCGAAGCAACGATCCAACCTCGGAGAACTAAGGCGATGTCGCTACATGAGATCAAGTCGCGACATCGAAGGCAACCAGTCAGGCGCAGAGCCTTAAAGAGATGTCGCGGTGAGATATTGATGTCGCGGCTGACACAGGCAACCCGATTTGAAGCCTACGGTTCTTTAAGATGATGTCGCGACAAAGAAGTTGATGTGCGACATGTCAAAGGCACCTCGAGTTGAAGAGCTGGATGACGAGGCGAGGTCGACGAGATATCGGCGTCGTGACATCGAGGAGAGAACAGTGAAACCTGCGGGCGTGAGAAGATGTCAGCGACTAGATATTGACGTCGCGACATTAAGAATGACCAAATCCAGGTTACATAAGGTAAGTTGATGTCGCGACGTGAGATTGATCTTCGCGACATCATTGATCCACGACAAGGAAACTGGAAGTCGCGACTTGAGCGATGACAGACTGGATACTCTTAAATCCACGGTAATTTACATTGGGATTAAGGCCAATTGAGGGAACCATAAATACGGCTATCGACTCGTGGCGGCTTGGCCCGCGGAGCGAGAAGATGCGGATGGTAGCTCATTTCTTTATTTTTTCTTTTCTTTTCTTTTATTTTCTTAAATTTTTCATTTATGTTTAGAGAGCAGATTATGCTCTCATTTTATTTTCGTTGTATTTTCTGAATAAGATATTATCGTTTGAAATTTGGCGAATCACAGAATTCATTTTATTTTCATATTACTACGAAATGTTTGAAGTTGAAGACAATTTGCAGGCCGATTGTTGTTTCAAATTGCAGTTATTCTTATGATCAGAGGAATGTTGTATCGTGTAATTCAGTAGTGAGAATCGGCTTCCATTAAGTGAACATTATAGTCGAGAATTTATCTTTCTGTAGTCGTTTCCGGCGGCATTTAATTTGGGTTAATGGAATTTACTTGTTTGGGGTTGATTGTATTGGGATCGATATCCCGAGTTTCTTATACGGGTTAGATTTGCGTCATTGCTGCGATTTCCAAGGAGGTCCTGCGAGTGACACGGGGAAGACATTCACGAGGTAATGTACATTTCTTTGAAGGTATACTAACTTTGCTATTAGGGATCTTTTGAGCTTTGTAAGTTCACCTAGATAAATCCTCTTCTCACTTGAAATCAAGAACGAGTTGAATGAGTTATCTATTTAAACAAGCAAGAGTTCCTGCCTCAATTGGATAGTGAGACCAATCCAGAGTATTGCATTTGATCTAATCAAGGAAAGGTTAATCTATTCTAATTTCGGAGGAACAATCGGAAGTTGTATATCCTTGCTTGGTGATAACTTGGGAGCTAAGGATTAGGTCCATAAAAATAGGTATGAGAGAGTATTACAAAGAAAAATACCCGGATTAAGGAAGTCTAGCTTTTTTTAAAAGTAGTTATCTAATTCCACGTATTCGAGAGAATCGGGTCATAAATTAGATAATGAAATGTGGAGTGTGGAGAATCGGTACTATAACGACTTGGGCCAATTTGAAACACAGGAATGTCGAAATTTTATCAGCATTAACTACAAGAATCGATAGTTCACTATAACTACTTCTATTAATGTGTCTTCGAGGATAACTATTGGTATTGGGTTAACATTAAGAAATTCATTATTCTTTATTCTTTATCTTCGAGTATGTTGGCTAGTTAAAGTTATTTTCCACTGTTCATTTAATTCTCCGGCACCTTAATCTTTGGATCCACATTATCATTTGTGATCAAATAAATATAGGTGGTATGGTCGGGGTAGTTGATTTAAAAATTCTTGAGATCTCACATTAGGATCGATGCTCTGGACTTAAATCCATTTTATTACTTGTCGACCTGTGCACTTGCAGAATATCATACCAAAACCAAACTTTGAAAATGATTTACTCTAAGAGATTGGTGATTTATATAGTATAATGTCAACAAGTTTTATGGCGCGAATTCTTGAAGTTAGTTAATAGTCTTTTGGTAATGATGACATAAATTTGTATATGTGTTCTTTAGTGCGTCAACAAGTTTTATGGCGGATTCTTGGGGATTAGTTAATAGTCCTTTTGGTAATAGTGACATAAATTTGTATATGTGTTCTTTGGTCTGTCAACAAGTTTTATGGCGCCGTTGCCGGGGATTAGTTAATAGTCCTTTGGTAATAGTGACATAAATTTGTATATGTGTAATTTACCGAGGAGTGAAACCGAGTTTAACATCTTGTTGACGAACCCGCTCGAACATAATGTTATTGTGAATAAAGTTTATAGAGATTGTCCTATCAGAATAAGAGAATATGAATATTTGGGAGACTTGGTAGAGTTATCCTTTAGAGAATTTGATGTGATATTAGGGATGGACTGGTTATCCCGACCCCAAGCAATAGTAGATTGTAGAATGAAAAGAGTGACCTTAAGGGCACCGAATGAGGATGAAGTAACTTTCATCAGCGAGAGGTCAAACCACCTCTCTAATGTGATATCATATTTATAGAACAATGGTCTTGGAAAGGATGTGAAGCCTATTTTGAAGCATGTGATTGAAAAACGGAAAAGGCAAGGCCTAGTGTGTCAGATATCCCTCTAGTTAGTGACTTTCCAGACGTGTTTTGAGAGAAGAGTTGCCAAGCTTGCCTCCTGAAAGGAGATTAGGAGTTTACCTTTGCTCGGCCGTTGTGCAGTCATGCGTCATGATGCAAATGACTAAATGGATTAAGAGTGATCATTTGGTTAAGACGTGAAAGTTTATTCTGACCAGTATCTTGTGAACTCAGTATCTTTGTTGAAAGTCATTTATAAGATTTATGTATGATTATCAAACATTGTTGATTGACCGTAAAGAATAAGTATATGTTACCCATAATTGATGAATTGTTCGACCAAGTGAAAAGTGCCAAATAAGTTTGGAAAAGTTGAAAGCGTTCTTGACTAAGGCACGGTTCTTACTCAACCGACCTACGGTAAAGAATAAGTGATATTTAGCGATGCGTCGTTAAATGGACTTGGATGTGTCATAATGCAAAAGGGTAAAGTGGTAGCTTATGCTTCAAGACAGTTGAAGCCACATAGAAAAAAAAAAAAAAACTACCCCACGCATGATTTGGAATTTGCCACAATTGTTTTTGCGTTAAAAATTTGTAGACATTATTTATATGGAGAAAAGTATTTCATTGCGAACATGAGTCTTGGTATTTGCCCTCACCGAGGCTTAGCGAGACAGCGTACATGGATAGGTTGATAAAAAGACTATGATTGCGTAATTTATTATCACGCGGGGAAAGGCCCGATATAATTAGTAGGCGGCTTTGAGTAGAAAGACGGTGCAAGCCCATTTAACAGTAGTTAAATGCCCATTTATCCTTTGTCGGAAGATGGTATAGTAATGGCATAACTGATTGCGAGATCGAATATGTTGAACCGAGTGCTAGAGGCATAAAAGAATGATGAGAAAATTTCTGCCATAGTGAAACAAAATGGAGATGGTAAAGAAACAGAGTTTGAGGTAAAGGAAGATGGATCCTTATATTATAAGGATAGGTTTAGTGCACCCAATGATTGTGAATTAAAGAAAATCATTTTGGAAGATATGTTAAGGAGTTGTGTGATCGACTATGAGGAGTGATTCAGGATCCGACACATTCCTTTAGTTAGTTATGTAAAACAACCGGTTCCAATGTCAGTATTGGAATGGAGCCTTATGAAGGGCCTCTATAGGCAAAAATACTTAGAACAGTTGTGTTGGGCGGAATTAAAGCGAAAAGTGATTGGCCCGAGCTTGATATCGAGGCGGCGAAAAGTGAAAATGATTAGAGGAAGCGATTGAAAGTGGCCAGCGATAGACGAAATCATATGCGACATGAAGAGAATCTCGATGCGAGATCGGGTAATGAGAAGTGTTTTGAGAATATCACCTTGGAAGAAGGTGATGAGATTTGGGAAAAAGGGCAAGTTGAGCCCTAGATTTATTGGCCCATATGAAGTGATCGAAAAAGTGGGTCCAATGGCATACCGTTTAGCATTACCTCCGGACTTGGAAAAGATCCATGATGTTTTCCATGTCTAGATGATGAGGAGGTACGGATCGGACTCATCGCATGTAGTCTCTTCGGAGACAATTGAGCTAAGACCGAATTTGACCTATGAAGAAGAGCCAATAGAGATTTTGGCTCGCGAAGTGAAAGAATTGCAAAACAAGAAGATTTTGTTAGTCAAAGTGTTGTGGAGAAACCACAAGACCCAAGAAGCCACTTGGGAAAGTGAAGAAACAATGCGACAACAATATCCTCAACTGTTTAATGAAGGTAATTTCGAGGAAATTTTCTTAAGTGGGGGAGAGTTGTAACACCCCAAAAATACTCTAGAATATTTATAATAATTTTATTATATATTCCGGGTATAAATTGAGCCAAACTTGGGTTTTTCGAGAAAGCGCGATAAATTGTTAAATAGTGAAATGTAGAAATGAATATGTGAGCATAAGATCAAATTTTATAGTAAAATGAGAAATTGGTTTGAACTGAAATAAACCCAAGTGAAAGAACAAATTGAAAATTTGTAAAATAAGGACCTAAGGGTCATTTGAGAAAATGTTTATGTGTTTAAGTGCAAATAGAAATGATATACGTGCTATAAGGTAAATTGATACAACTTAAATCCAAAAATGGGTTTTGATGTGACAAACATGGCCTTAGGAGAAATGAGTGATATTAGACCATATTGATCTTAGAATGCTTATTTGAGCTAAAATGTTTTGGAGACAAGAGAGAGGAGAAAGCTAGGGTTTTGCAAGAAGAAGTGGTTTTGGTGTGATTTCTTCCCATTCCTTGCTTCTAAATGATCAAGCATCTTGGGAGAAGAAGATTCAAAGATATTTAAAGGTAAGAACTAAACCCTAGATTTCTTTAAATGATATTTGGGTTAGAAAAACCCTAATCCATCCGTGGGTTTTGCTCATGGTTGGTTTAGGATGATATTAAAATGCCTTTGGGAGAGTTTTCCATAATTTGTTTTGGGTTTTTGAGTGATTTTTGGAGAAAATCGCAAAAAGGGAAAACCAGAAAATCTGGGCAAACACGAGCCTCTTCGCCGCAGCGAAGGGCACCCTCACAGTGGCGTAGCCCTACACCACAGCAAGGAGTGCCTACGTGACAAGAGACCTGTGGTAGAAGGACAAAAGCTATCCCACTCCCCTGATGACAGCTCATGATCGGAATTTCGAGTTTTGTTTCCAAAAGTCTCGTATTCGTACACAATAGTTTAAGTACCCTAATAAATGATTAATGTGGGTTCAAATAAGGATGAAACGAAGTGAAAAACGTATCGTACCTTGCCGCCGAGGTGAAGCTTTGGGCAAACTTAATGTCTTAACCCAAAACCGTTAAGATAAATTTGTAATTCACTAAAAATGTTTAATAATTGTTTGTCCACTAAGAGTGGCGTAATTGTTATTGACTAGGGATGGGTAAGGATCACCTAACCTAGGAGCGAGATCGAAGGGAAGGAACGAGAGCCAACAGCTTCGATTTGTTCACTGACCTCTATCCTTTTTCAAGTGTTTTGGTAGTTTACCAAATAAATCTAAAATGATTATATGGAATGAGTATATCTTTGAAATGATATGCAGTGCATGGTTGAAAATGTGATATTTGAATGTTTGGCGAATTAATTGCATGTGAGTGATTGTCGGTATGCTTGGTAGTCAATTCTTGACATCTTGAATTTAATAGATATATCGAACGACCAACATGGCGGGATTCACCAACTGAATCCTTCATGAAGGAAACCCGAAATTGTCCAATTTCCCACTTGGCGGGATGCACTAATCAGCATCCGTCTTGATGGCGTATGGCATTTATAAGTGACCACATGGTGGGGTGTACCAATCTATCATGATGGGAGACCGAAATTGTTAAATGTGTAAGCACATTACCGAATGATAAAAAGGACGGGATTCGCAAGCGGGATCAAAGTCATGAATGTGAAATGTATAGACAAAGTGAAATAAGAAACTTTGATGAGTAATAATGAGATTTGTAAACTAAATATGTCCTTAAGAGTATATGTTTGAATCTCATGATTTGAGTTAAATGATTTGTTGCATGTGGAATTGCACATTTTGACATGATCAATGATTTAAGTAAATTGAAACCATGAGAAGATGCATATTTGATATGATCAATGATTTGAAAAGTGAAAGCATGTGAAAGTGAAAGCATGAGTATTGATGATATAAAAGGCATGATTTTATGATAAATGCATGTCATAAGAAAGAATTGGAATAAATTTGTGTGGCAACTAAGCATGAAAATGCTTAGCGTGTAGTTTTTATCAATGCACAGATTTCGAGTAAATGGGAACGAAGGCAAGATCAAGAAGCGCAGAGTCATAGAAAAAGTTACGGCGTATAAGTATATACCCCATCATATGCATATCATTTCTTTTGAACATGTGACATTTTGTGAACAAAAGAGTTGAACTCTGAACTAATGTTTTGTACATCATTTTGTAAAGGCATGATATGCCATTTTGTAAACAAATTGTTTAGAGTAAATGTTTATGGTCTACCATTTGAAAATGCTTCGGCGTAAATAGAACTCTAAAATTAATGGCGTAAATAAAACGTTTTGATAGATAAATAAAAACAATGTCCCGAATGGCGGGCTCGGGTTCGGATCTGCCATTCGAGTCGAGCGAAGTTGGTCGCGACATTTTTGAAAAGAAAATTTAATAGCGAAGTAAATAAAAGAACTAAGCGAGCATTCGAAACCGGTTGAATCATGTCGGGTCGGACCGCAAAGTGCTACGGTACTCGCATATCAGTCACAGAGTGCCGACCTTCACGGAAAATTCAAATTTCACAATTTTCCTCCATTGCTACTCAAACTTTGCATAATGCTTCAATTTCCACCCAAACCCACTTGTGCACATCTCAGATGCATATTCAAACTTGCTCGGCATCTTCACACTAGCTTTGAAACAAGCTTACTAAAAAATGACCATGGATCTAAGGTTTGAACAAATTTGGCAACTTTAGGCTCAATAAAGGGTCGAATGGTGACTGCATGATTTAGAGTTTAAATAGGCATGATAGCCTCAAATCATCTTTCAATTATGTACGGATGTTCCAAAATGAATAAAATGCATGAAAATGTCAAGGCTAGGCAAAAATGCACAAAATGATGCCAAAACCAAGGGGATTTAAGCTTGGTAACAAAAAATCAATGCCTTGTGATAATTACGATACCAAAGGTATTCAAGATGAACATAAATGGTACTAGCCATGATTCAAAAATGAGAAGAGACAAGAAATGGATGAAAATGATCCCAAATATGGAAGAATGGTCTTGCTTAAGTGTAATGACCCGTACCAAATAATACAAGTTTTTAACAAGTTTGACCAAGTTTGACCAAGTTGACCAACCAATATTGGGGTGGGGCCAGTTGCAGGCTTTTCAAGGATGAATAATTTTGGGTTGACTAAGACACCATTCGTGAGCCTCGTCAATACGAGTTCACGAGGCAATTAGAGCGTCGAAAATCGGAAGCTTGCGGATAAGGATTTATGGTCGCAGTAAGTTTGCAATGATGTTTGCTCAGTTTTCAATCGGCCGGGATTTTTTGCAGAAAACAGCCACCCCAGGCTCTATAAGCTGGTTTTGGGGTATAAGTTAGGATCAACCAAAGCCAGAGAAAATCTGAAAACCGAAACCACGGTGGGTCATTTATAGCAATTTTAGGTGGGTTTGGCCGTCAGGGCCAGATTAGGCCACCATCAGCTGTGCCCAGGACAGGTGGGAGGACGTCGGCCCGGCCCGTAGTGAAATTTCACGGCCAACCTCCTGCCCGAGGCCTTTAAGGATCGGCGTGACTGGCGTGGCGACCGCCAGTGGGTCCGCCGTGTTCTTGATTTTCCGGCCATTTAGGCGAGTTCAGGCCACCCCATAGCTCCTTTCCACCATTTTGGACCCTCTGAACTCATTTCCGTGGTCCTTTTCTCCGGATTCATCATCGTTTGAAAGATACGACAAAAACAAATTGACCCATTTGTTGGATGAGTTTTCCGGCCACAGCGGCAACCTTTGGACCCAAGGTGAGGCTGCGTGTGTTCTGGTCTCTTGGGCTTTCCATTGATATGTGGTTTGTAAATTTTGGACGTCGTTTGGTTAGTTTTCCATTTTTAGGTTGTTTCGGGTAATTACCGAAATGTCGGGACTGAAATAGAGTACCAATTGGTCAAATCTGGAAAAATTGAAGTTGTATTAGTGAAATTGGATGTTTTTAGGAATTATTGGACGGTTCAATTTCGAGAAATTAGCTCCCGGGTGAAAAGCCCCAATTTTGGGTATCGGGCCTATAGGGCACATTGTGTAATTGGACCTGTCGGAGTTCAATTAGGATGATCTCATAGTTCTAAATGTTGTTCTAGGCCTTGGGATATTCCCGATATCGTTGGTTGATTATTGGAGCCTAAGTGGTATTTTATTTATACAGGCACTCATATGCATTTGGGGAGGGAGCGATCTGGAGGACAAGGCGGCGCGTGCGTAGTCGTGGAAGTGGTTTATATGCTTTTAAATGATTTGGGGTATTGTGCTGATATATCTATTGTGATTAAATACTTTACATATATATTGTTTTGATAAGACGGTTGGTTGTGCATAAATGAAAATGTCAGTTTTTATAAAGACAAGTTGTCATTTCATGTGAATTTTGTCAACATTTTCACTGTTTGGAAGTTGTACTGGTTTCTTGAATGATTATGTGGTATTTAGATATTTAGACATGTAGATTGGGTTTTAAACTCCCTTGAAATTATTCTTTGTATGAAATGGATTTTGAAATATATATGTGTTTAGTAAATGGTTAAGGAATATGGTCATCGGGGTATTGTTCAAATTTCGACATGAATTGAGGAACTAAAGATCTTCAATGTAGTTGATTGAGTTGTGGAAAGTAAGTTCATAAGATCTTAACCTAAAATCTGACATTGGAAAGGGTGCACGTGAGTAAGAACTTTGAGTTAGAGGTTATGGGTGATGTACTTAAATTGTCAGGAGGTGGGTTGATGAGTATATTGTAGTGCACTGGGTTTTTACCACGTTGACGTGAGGTCGGTTTGATCCCGACGGTTGGGTATTCTGGGTTTTTACCACGTTGACGTGAGGTCGGTTTGACCCCGACGGTTGGGTATTTTGGGTTTTACCACGGTGCCGTGAGGTCGGTTTCATCCCAACGGTTTGGTATTCTGGGTTTGCCACGGTAACGTGAGGTCGGTTTGACCCGACGGTTTGGTATTCTGGGTTTGCCACGGTGTCGTGAGGTTGGATTCATCCAACGGTTATACATTATTTCCACGACCGTGAGGTCGGGTTCACCCGACGGTTTAGTATACTGAGATTGCCACGGTGTCGTGAGGTTGGTTACATCCAACGGTTATATATTATTTCCACGGCCGTGAGGTCAGGTTCACCCGACGGTTTAGTATACTGAGATTGCCACGGTGTCGTGAGGTTGGTTACATCCAACGGTTATATATTATTTCCACGGCCGTGAGGTCGGGTCACCAAACCAGTTCATCATTAATATTATTACCACGATACCTTTCGAGGTTCGAATTGCGTGGTGGGTGTCCAGTTTTATGGGAAGTGTATATGATCACGGGTAATGATGAGTATATGGTATGGTATCACGATGGGTATGTAAGTCTGATTTATGATGAGGTATGTGGCACGGTTGCAGGGATATGGTACGGTGCATTGTGGGCACCGGAGGTATAGTCTACGATTATATGATGGTATATGATACGGGTTATGATGAGTATATGGTATGGTTTATGATAGGTATACATATGGTGGGTTTATGATGGGTATGTGGTATGGACGTTATTGGTTATCTTTTTTTGAATATGGTACAACTATTTGATACTACGTGGTTATGGAGCATTTCATGGTTATTTTATTACATGATGACTATACATACTTTATGCTTGGCTTTATGTTGTGTATAGTTCAGATTATAGTTTTAGTAACTTTGTGTGACTAAATTGTTGAGCATAGATTGTATATATTGGACTTTAGGGTAAAGAAGTTAAGGTTTTGTGAATGTTTCTAAACGGGGAACTTTACAAAATAGTGGAAGTAAGGTCTTGAGAGAAGAAAATTTCGAAAACAAAAATATTATTTTCATTATAAATTATGCGCTCAGGCTAAAGTTTTATTTCTCACGTTTATTGTTTAAAATACGTTTCCACCAAGGTCAGGAATGGGTTCGTAGAGACCTACCTGGCCTTGATTCAACTTTGCTCTTCCTGCGGCAATTCATGAGTACTTTATCCATCCATTTGTCTTTGAGTTGTTGGACTGTTTGATACATTTTTGTAGCAACTTGTTCGTAAATACTCTTAGAATGCTCGGCGTTAGTATTAAACTCATATGAGTCCTTGTGTAATACGTTGTGGTTATGACCTGCATTTGGATAGGTCGATCGTGGATTTTTCTATATATTTGAGGTATTGTAGTGCTGTAGGTATTTACTTCTCTTTTAGGTGGGGCCCCTTAATGCATTCCACAGGGATTGTCTGATGAGACTCAGTAGGCGGGACCACCGAGGGGGTACTCTGGAAGGTGTCAGAGATTCGGGTCTTATAAACAGTATCGAGCTCTAGGTTCTGAGATTCCTTGGGGTTGTATTGTCGCTCATTCGTGTTTTGTATACCTTCCTAACTATCCTTGAAATTGATTATGTTCAGTTGTTCTTGGAATATAGTTTTCTTCGGTTGTTAGTTTATTAGCATGGAACTGAAGATTGAACCAGATAACTCATACAATGACGATATCTTTTTGGGTTGATGACATTTGAATCAATCAGGTTGAGTGTTCTTTAGTTAATGAGGTGGGCATACTGTCGTGATTAGGATTAAGAGATCAAACATTGGGCGGGATTAAGGCAGGTGCTAGGTATGGGTTTCTGGCCAGATATGCTGGGTTTCCACCAATGCCAGCGACTTTCATAGATTTAATGAACCGGGTCTTCCGTCCATACTTAGATCGGAATGTCATTGTCTTCATCGACGATATCTAGTGTACTCGAGAAGCGAGTTGGAACATGAGAGACATTTGGGTTTGGTGTCACAGACTTTAAGGCAATACCAGTTGTATGCCAAGTTCAGCAAATGAAAATTTTGGTTGGGCCGAGTGGGGTTCTCGAACATGTAGTTTATGCTGATGGCATTCATGTGGATCCTCAGAAAATAGAAGCAGTGGCAAATTGGGAGCAACCAACTACGATGACAGAAGTGCGGAGTTCCCTAGGATTAGCGGGGTATTACTGCAGGTTCATAGAAGGGTTCTCAAAAATAAACGAGGACCACTTCATTTGTTTGACTAGGAAGGAGATTGAGCCAAAAGGTAAGGTTGTTGGTTTGATTCTTGTAAATGGTTTTTCTAGGGTTTTGGTTGGGGAATTTCTCTAACCACACAGATTTGAAGGATATGGGGAGGTAAGACCCTAATCCTTGGTTATTGTGTAAGGATTTGAAGGGATTTTGTATAGAGGGATACGATTCATGGATTACTCTCTTTTTTGGAGACCAAGTTTCATCTAACCTTAGATTAGTTGAGTGATAGAGTTGGAAAAGCCTAGATTCTTATTTAAGATGTGTTTGGAAGATGTTTGGGTTGAATAGAGTGGCTTTGATGTGTGTTTGAGTATTGAGATTGGTTGGTTGGAAACTTATGGAAAGTGGGAAAATCAGTAAATTCTTGCATTTTTGTGGGCTGGACTTTTTACATTATGGCGGTGTTAGTATTTTAGCCATAACTTGATCGTTTTGCTCGGCGGGTGATCCAGGTTAGAAAAGAAACCCTTAGCACTTTATCTTCAAATGTAATATGGAGATAGAAGTACAAGAATTTTATGTTGAGTGCGTTGTTTGTGTAACCTAATAATGAGTGTTGAATGTTGATCCTAGTAAGTGTAAGAGAGAGTGAGCAGGATCAAGGTTTATGTGGAAGTATAAGGATATATGTGAGTCGAGTGGTGATAAAGTAATAGATCACTTGAGTGGTACATGTGACCTTTGTTGTGAGAGGCTAAGGAGATCTTATGACTTGTTGTTGCTGACCCTTGGGTAGCCTCGGGTTTTTGACTTCCTTAAGGAGACTTGCGGACATTTGAATCTAAGGAAGTAGGATCTTATAGCCTTCTCACCTATCTTGTGGTTTTGATGTTGTGGAAATTACGTACCATTCGTCTTTAGCGTGGCAGGGGTTCAGACTTATGTAGTGGACAGGGTGATGACTAGTTCGGGTTGTAGTCCCCGAAGGTCACGGATATCTGCAGGATGTGGGCATATCCGCCCAGTGGTAAGTCTGACCAATTTGTCGTTGCTACGGGATGATTATGCAGTCCTTGGGTGGCTTTAAAAGATTCAACGATGAGGGTTGTGATGGTGGTAGTATTGCATTCATGTGTTTCCATCATCAACCTATTATCGCAACAAAATGCTCATGTTTTGAATCACCTTGGAATTATGTATAATTGAAGTGTTTATGAGCATGGCTTGTTAGGGAGATTCCTCTTGGTACATCGAGACTTCATCCCGTTATTTCCCTCCACCTTAGATGTAGGTACGAGACCAGCTGTGTGACATGAAAGTTGGACCTGTAGGGTTTTTTTTTTGAGGATGGAAAGATTGTATGCCAACCTTAGTTTGTTGGTGGTTGAGCATGCGTTTTGATGAATATTTAGTGTTATGTGGATATTCTAAAGGATCTTGAGTTTGAGGTCGAGGATCGAGTATTCTTAAAACTCTCTCATTGGAAGGGGGTGGTACGCTTTGGGAAGAGAGGGAAGCTAAACCCTCGCTACATCGGAACTTTTTGAGATTGTTGAGAGGATAGGTCCAGTGGCCTATAGATTAAGTGGAGGAGTTTCTCGAGTCCATAATGTGTTCCCACACCTCCATGCCCTACGCAAGTATATTCGGATCCCTCATGTGTTGGACACACCGGAGATTGGCCAGAAGGGATGACTTATCCTGTAGGAGGCCGGCGGTGCGATTCTAGGTAAGGAAGAGAAGGAGCTTCACAACAAGACAATATCCTTAGTGAAGGTCCTTTGGAGGAACCACCTAGTCGAGGAAGCGACTTGGAAGCGGGAAGACGAATCTTGGTCGGTATCCTCGACTCTTCCAGTAACCGCAGTCTGAATTTGATGGACGAAATTTTTTCTTTAAGGGGAGTAGGTTGTAATGACCGTACCAAATAATACAAGTTTTTAACAAGTTTGACGAGTTTGACCAAGTTGACTGACCCGATAGTAGGTGGGGCCCGAGTTGACTTTTCAGGATGAATAATTTTGGGTTGGCCCCAAGACACCATTTCGTAGGCCTGTTCAATCTGAGTTCACGAGGCAATTGACGTCAAAATCCGACTTACGGATAAGAAGTTATGGTCCTGGTAAGTTTAAACAGCAGTATTTTATCAGTTTTCAATCAGCCCGGGATTTTTACCCGAAAACAACCCTAGGCTCTATATAAGCCTAGTTTTGGGTGCCAAGTTAGGATCCAACCCAAAACCCAAGAGAAAATCCCAAAACCGAAAACCAGGAATTGGGTCATTTTTAACCCATTTTTAAGCCGATCGGGTTTCGGTAGTAGGGCCAGATTGACCACCATCAGCATGCAGCGTGGGACGGAGTGGGAGGAGGGACGTCGGCGGCCGGCCGTGAGAGGCCTCACGACCAGCCTCCCTGCCGGACGCGTAGGGATCGGGTACGCGAGCGGCGGCGCGACGCCGTGGAGTCACCGACAATTTCTTGATTTTCACGACCATTCCAGGCCGAGTTCAGGCCACCACAGCCAAACTCCTTTCCACCATTTTGGACCCTCTGAACTCATTTCCGTGGTCCTTTTCTCGATTCATCATCGTTTGAAGAATCTGACAAAAACAAATTCGGCCCAGGCTGTTGGATCGAGTTTCAGGCCACCACGGCAACCTTTGGACCAAGGTGAGCTACTTGATGTGTTCTCTACAGTCTCTTGGGCTTTCCATTGATATGGTTGTAAATTTTGGACGTCGTTTAGTTAGTTTTTCCATTTTTAGGTTGTTTCGGGTAGTGCAGAGTATCGGAGGCGAAATAAAGTACCAATTGGTCAAATCTGGAAAAGTGAAGTTGTATTAGTGAAATTGGATGTTTAGGAATTATTGGGCCAGTTCAATTTAAAGAAATTTCACTCTAGGGTGAAAAGCCCAATTTTGGATCGAACATAGAGCACGTGTGTAATTGGACTGTCGAGTTCGATTAGGATGATCTCATAGTTCTAAATGTTGTTCCTAAGGCCTTAGGGATATTCCAATGTCGTTAGTTCAATTATTGGAGCCACAAAGTGGTATTTTATTTATATTACAGGCACTCACTGCGGCGTACAGGAGGCGATCTGCGGAAGGGCAGGCTGACGTCGTAGTCGGTGGTAGTTTATATGCTTTTAAATGATTTGGGGTATTGTGTTGATATATCTATTGTGATTAAATACTTTACATATATATTGTTTTGATAAGACGGTTGATTGTGCATAAATGAAAATGTCAGTTTTTATAAAAACAAGTTGTCATTTCATGTGAATTTTGTCAACATTTTCACTGTTTGGAAGTTGTACTGGTTTCTTGAATGATTATGTGGTATTTAGATATTTGGGCATGTAGATTGGGTTTTAAACTCCCTTGAGAAATTATTGCTGTATGAAATGGATTTTGAAATATATATGTGTTTAGTAAATGGTTAAGGAATATGGTCATCGGGGTATTGTTCAAATTTCGACATGAATTGAGGAACTAAAGATCTTCAATGTAGTTGATTGAGTTGTGGAAAGTAAGTTCATAAGATCTTAACCTAAGATACGGTGACATTGGAAAAAGGGTGCACGTGAGTAAGAACTTTGAGTTAGAGGTTATAAGGTGATGTACCAAATTGTACCGGAGATTGGGTTCAGTAATTATATTGTAGTGCACTGGGTTTTTACCACGTTGACGTGAGGTCGGTTTGATCCCGACGGTTGGGTGATACGGGTTTTACCACGTTGACGTGAGTCGGTTTTACGACCCAGACGGTTGGGTATTTTAAGGTTTTACCGCGGTCTTAGTGAGGTCGGTTTGATCAGAAGCGGTTTGGTATGGGTTCTGCGGTAGCGTGAGGTCGGTTTGACCCAGATGGTTTTGGTATTACGGGTTTGCCGCGATTGTCGTGAGTTGGATTCATCCAGCGGTTATGCATTATTTCCACGTGGTGATTCGAGTTCTGACGGTTTAGTATCTTTGAGATTGCCCGCGGTGTCGTGGGGTTGGTTACATCCAGCGGTTATATATTATTTCACGGCGTGGTCGAGGTTCACCGGCGGTTTAGTATCTTTGAGATTGCCGCGGTGTCGTGAGGTTGGTTATCCAGCGGTTATATATTATTTCACGCGGCGTGGTGAGTCACCAAACGGTTCATCATTATTATTATTACCACGATACGCTTCGGGGTTCGGGGTACGTGAGGTGGGGTGTCCCACGGTTTATGAAGTGTATATGATCACGGGTAATGATGGTATATGGTATGGTATACGATGGGTGCTGTAGATCACGGAGTTATGATGAGTATGTGGCCGCGGTTTATAAGGATATATAGTGCATTTACATTGTGGGCACGGGAGGGGTATAGTACGGTATATAGTGGGTATATGATACGAGTTATGGTGAGTATATGGTATATGGTTTATGATAGGTATACATGGTATGGTTTTATGATGGGTATGTGGTATGGACGTTATTGATTTATCTTTCTGAATATGGTACAACTATTTGATACTCGTGGTTATGGTGCATTTCATGGTTATTTTATTACATGATGACTATACATACTTTATGCTTGGCTTTATATTTAGTAGTATAGTTCATAGTATAGTTTTCGTAACTGTGTCGGCTAAATTGTTGAGCATGAATTGTATATGTTGGACTTGGGGTAAAGTTGGGTTTTGTGAAATGTTTCTAAAACGGGGAACTTTACAAAAGAGTGGAAGTGAGGTCTTGAGAGAAGAAAATTTCGAAAACCAAAATATTATCTTCAGTATAAATTATGCCACTCATGAGATTTATTTCTCACGTTTATTGTTTTTAAAATCTGTTCCTAGAGTCAGGAGCGATTCGTAGGGCCTACCTCGCGCCAGTTATCTTTGCTCTTTGCTGACAGGCTGCGTACTTTATCCCGTCCATTGTCTTTGAGTTGTTAAGGACTGTTATTCTATTTTGTAACCCTAATTTTCGCAAATACTCTTAGAATGCTCTGACATTAGTATTAAACTCATATGAGTCCTTATTATGTACGTTGTGGTTATGACCTACATTTGGATAGGTCGATCGTGGATTTTTCTATATATTTGAGGTATTGTAGTGCTGTAGGTATTTACTTCTCTTTTAGGTGGGGCCCCTTAATGCATTCCCTAGGGATTGTACAATGAGACTCCACTAGGCGGGACCACCCGGGGTACTCTGGAAGGGTATCCGGGTCGGGTCTTGTCATTAAGCCTATTGGTGTGCATGTGCAGTAGGAATATACAAAGTTCATAACACAAGTTCAAAGGGAAGCATAGTTCAAAAGTTCAAGTTCCATTTTCATGTAAGCTAAATCAGAAAAAATTATGCAATTAACTACTCAAAACACTTAATTAAACCCAAACAAACAAAACATACTCCTTAAACAAAAAGAAGCTACCCTGCGAAAGAATGAGTATGAACACTAGTATATACCCCCTTCCCCCCCTCTCCCCAAACCTGAAATGAGCATTGTCCTCGATGCCGAAAAGATAAACACTGGGAGGCTGAGCGACGAGGAGGGGACAAAAAAAAAAAAAAATATCATGAGCCAAAGTATCCACAATTCCAAAAAGAATGATTAGGAACCAAAAAAAAAAAAGACTATAACAGAAATTACTCTAATGGGGCATCCTGGTAAATTGGATCTACCAACTCCTCAAGACTCTCCTAACGGTCAAAGTTCTCAAGAAATGGTTTTAGGTGCTGACCGTTGACTTTAATGATTTTTCCATTCTCTGGATTCTCAATTTCGACTGCTCCATAGGGATGAACTATCTTGACCAGGAAAGGGCCAGTCCACCTATAATGGAGTTTGCCTAGGAAAATGTGCAAACGAGAACTATACAAAAGTACCTTCTATTGAGGCTCAAAGGTCTTCCTCACAATGTATTTGTCATGGAAAAGCTTGACCTTCTCTTTGTAAATTCTAAAGCTCTCATAAGATTCATGCCTCATTTCGTCAAGCTCATTCATTTGCAACATCCACTGTTGACCTACTTTAGCTAAATTAAAATTTAGAGTTTTAATGGCTCAATAAGCCTTGTGCTCCATTTCCATCGGCAAGTGACATGCTTTGCCATAAACCAACCTATAAGGAGACATACCAAGAATGGTTTTAAAAGTAGTGTTGTGATGCCCCAATTTTTGGGGGTCTTGTTGACTAGCCGTCAACCTGCGGAATTTCTGCCTTAGGTCATTGTGCACCTAAGTCTCTGTATCGAGCCAGTACCAATTACTCATGGACACTAAGTCACTCAGCACCACCTCGATAAGTCCCTTCACCAGGACTCATTCATTCATATTTAAATTAAAAATATGAGAATAAGACACTTGAATACAGTCTGTAAGAGTCTGATCACGACCCTCTTACCATTATTACATACCCGACTATATTGACGATAGTCCAAAAGAATTTAATTACAATTCTTTTTTACAAAAAATATGTGCTAGAACTAGTTTGTCCCTAGCACTCTTACAAAAAGATTTACCAAGGCCACATGTCGGCCTGTACTTGATCACGGCCTCGTCTGGCGTCGTCCATGCGTGTCGATACGTACTGAGAAAGAGTTGTCCCGATAAAGGGTGAGCCGCGCCGGTGAGAATACCTCTATAAGGGCTACTCCCCACCTAAGTGCACATGTGCAATGTCTACTCCTTAATTTCACGATCACATTCCAACAAGAACATGCGATTCTATGGAATCCACACATGCCATCTGAAGTAAATGAGATGCAATTCATCATGTACCGTGTAGAGTCCTGTAACTCCTCACCTGGCCTTTAAGCCCATGTGTGTGCAAATAAAATCATTCTTGATGACATCCAATGATCATTTTCAAAAAAAAATTCATTTGTTTATAAACCAAAAGCTTTTTGGATGATACATCACAATGATCATTTTATATTCAAAATCCATGCGCCTTTTTGTGGGCAGCGGATTTTTGTTGTCTCACCGCGGGCTCCACAAACCCAAACACTTTTACGGTCTTTCATTGCTGGGGACTATGTCTAACCATAATTGGCGAGTCTTTCACCCGAGGCCTTCTTATTGATACCCGGTACATATTTTCTTTACCATTTTATTCAACCGTGCGACTTTGTTGGATGTTGTCCCATTTAACCGAGCCCACCTAATCAACCACCAAACGCAGTGTCGATTTTGACCATGCACTTACACCCATTTAATGCGATGTCCCCGTGCATATGCAATGAAAAAATGCCACTGTATGAATGCTATATGAGACATTTACATATCATATTTTATACTCAGTATCATGGATAACTATATCAACCACATATAATTTACATCCACTCATATCAACATATCTAAACACGCATATATCAATATAAATCAGCACACAGTCCAGCATGTCAGCACAACAAACAGTCCATACATAGGCTGTAAAAACAAGCCACAACAGGGCCACAAACTCGACCACAACCTGGCCTTAAAACTACTCGAAATTACATCCCTGAAACATGCCACACACCTGGAGTATGGGCCCGGCCTGAAATAGTCAAAATGTCACAATAAAACTCTTTGAAATAGTATAAAATGCCTAAGGATGTGAGAATCAAATGTCATTCACTAACATATGGTTATATTCTAGACTCAAAGATATTTCCATAGAGTCCAAGAACGCACTAATCGGAGTTTGGACGAGAAAGTTATGACCATCCAAAGTTGAAGCTACCGATTTCGCATGGGTGTGAAATTTTCCAGAACAGCCTTGTATATTTGAGCGTTACTTGGAACAACTTATAACATACTTCATGCCAAGTATCATAGATAATTATGTCTATTGCATGTAATCCACTTCCACATCATGCCAAATATATCTAACTTACATCATTTACGCACAATAGACACCATAGAAAACACCACAAGATCTCAGGCTATGGCCATCTGGATTCTCCAAGCAAGTTGTGGCATAATTGATGCTCACAAACCATCTCACACAAGGCCACAACCCGGCCTTCACATGATTCCAAATTAGGCCATGCAAGCACACACACAAAAATAGCACCTGATGCACCCACAAACGAGAATCTTCAAGTTCTTGCCCCAAAACGAGAGCTACTCGCCTCAATGCACCATGAACTGTCTGATTCGATCCTTGTACCACTTCCTATTAGAATGTAAAGCGGACCCAATATTCTGATACAAAAGAGCTCCAAAACAGGAGTTCTAGAAACAAAACAAACCAAGAAAACCGATCTAAGACTATCAACAATTCAGTTGAGACTGTCTTTGGACCAGCCCTACTGTTAGGGCTGAACCTAATGGCCATTGAATAGCCCTTAAGCAAGAGTAACCAGAGGAGGAGAAAACACCTACATCTTGGAGTGTGAACAAAGCCTACTCCTTGGTCTGCCGAACGCTGAAAAAAATGGAGGGAGCAGCCAGTCCTTCTCCCTTCTCCTTCCCTTCTTCTCCTTTCCTTTCCTTTTCTTTCTTTTCTCTCTATCTCTCTTTCCTTCCTTTTCTTTTTTTTTCTCCTCGAACTTTTCCAGCAAGGGGACCCTTCTCTCCCTTCATTCACCACTTACTTTTAGCTAGACATATGGCAATTCATGCCACATGTTACTCACAAGGCATGCATTAATGCTTGTATTCCACATGTGGGCTTAAAGTCCACCTCCTCTTTCCATGTGTCATTGGTGACACATGCACCAAGCCATATGGCATCCACATGGCTCTCATATGCCATGTGGCTTCGTGGCACTTGTCACGGACATCAGTTTTCCTTAGCTTAAAGTCGATTATCTCATCCAGAAACGAAATTTGTAAAGTAGATTTGCGAAGACAAATTCAAAGGTTAAGTTCATTTTGTCATCCGAGATTTAGAAACTTTTTCAGGTTTTCAACCTATACAATAGTGGTAATCCACCACTTCTGCCCCTTTTACTTTTTGAAAAAGTTCAAATTTACCCGGGTTTTCACAAGTGCGGTAAGCCCAAAGAGCATCAATTAGTCAAAGAGACCAATCCTCGCGATTAGGGTTAACCACCTTTTCTAAAATTTGTTTTTTCTCCTTATTGGCTTGTTCGGCTTAACCATTGGTCTGTGGGTGATAAGTGGTAGAAACCTTATGTGTGACTCCGTACTTTTTAACCAAATTCTCAAATGATCTATTACAAAAATGGAACCCCGCCATCGCTGTGATCAGAGAGACATTCAAAAACAAAGAAAAAAAAATGTGTTCTTTCAAAAATTTCAAAACCACTTTATGGTTATTAGTTCTTATTGGAATAGCCTCCACCCACTTAGATACATAATCAGCATGATAAAATGTAAAGATACCTGAAGAGGAAAAGAAGTAGGCCATGAAGTTTATACTCAAGCAGTAAAAAATTTCAATGATTAAAATGGGGGTAAGAGGCACCCTGTTTCTTTTTGTAACCCCTCCTAGTTGTTGGCACCTAGCACAAGTTTTGTAGTATTCAAAACAATCTTTAAAAAGCGTGGACCAATGAAAACCGACTACGAATCTTATCGGTTGTTTTCTTGTAGAAAATATAGATCCATGGCTTGAAATGACAAAGCCGAGCACACAATTTGGTCGTCGTTAGGTACACACCTTCTCATCAATTGGTCAAGGCAATATTTAAAGAGATATGGGTCATCAAAATAGTACATTTTAACATCAACCAAAAATTTCCTCTTTTGCTAAGAAGTCCACCATAATGGGATTTGTCCTATCACTAAATAATTCACAATGTCAGTATACCAAGGACAATGGACAAGAGTAAACAGTTGCTCGTGAGGGAAAGTGTCACCTATGGGCAAGCCATCATAAGTTGTCTCTAAAACCAAATGAGAAAGGTGGTTAGCTACCACATTCTCGACTCCTTTCTTATCCTTAATGGTCAAATTGAACTCTTGACAAAGTAGGATCCACCTAATGAGACGGAGCTTAGTATCCTGCTTAGATAACAAGTACTTTAGTGTCGCATGGTCAATGAAAATGATTATGGGAGACCCTACAATGTAGGACCTGAACTTATCTAGGGCAAAGACTACAGCTAAGAACTCTTTTTTCATAGTTGTATAATTGAACAAGGCGAAATCTAGAGTCTGGCTAGCATAATAGATCACAAAAGGTTTTTTTATCTCCTCTTTACCCTAAGACAACTCCTACGGCATAATCACTAGCATCACACATGATTTCAAAAGGGAGGTCCCAAATAGGAGGTCGCATGATAGGAGGCGAAACTAACATACTTTTCAACTTTCAAAGCACCACTCCACATGTGTGAAGGCCATTCAAAAATGACATCCTTGGCAAACAAAGCTATGAGGACGGCGCACTAAGGGTTTTTATGAACCTCATATAAACCCCTACATGACCTAGGAAGGACCGTATGTCTTTAACACATTTAGAAGCGATAAATTGAGATCAACTCAACTTTGGCCTTGCACACCTCTATTCCTTCCTTGACACTACATGTCCTAACACAATCCCTTGTGTCACCATGAAGTGACACTTACGATTTAAAACTAGATTTTCTCCTCACATCTTTCCAAAACTCTCCTCAAATTTTCTATACATCCCTCATCTGAATCTCCATAGATGGAGAAATCATGCATGAATATCTCCATAATCTTCTCTATCATATCACTGAAAATACCCATCATGCACCGTTGAAAAGCTCCCGATGCATTACATAATCCAAAGGGCATCTTCCTAAAGGCAAATGTGTTAAAAGGACATGTGAAAGTGGTTTTCTCCTGATCCTCTAATGCTATCTCCATTTGATTATACCCAGAGTAACCATCAAGAAAATAATAAAACTCATGTCTAGCAACTCTCTCCAACATTTGGTCCACAAAAGGTAGGGGGAAATGATATTTCCTAGTGCCAGCATTAAGTTTCCTATAATCTATGCACACCCTCCAACCTGTAGTGACCCTAATAGGTATGAGCTCATTATGTTCATTTTCCACCATAGTGACCCCGGACTTCTTTGGCACTACTTGGGTTGGGCTTACCCACTTGTTATCCGCAATAAGGTAAATGACACCTACATCTAAGAGTTTCAAAACCTCTTTCTTAACAACTTCTTTCATGACCAGATTTAGCCTACGTTGTAGTTGCCTAGATGGTTTAACATCCTCTTCCAAGTGAATCCTATGAGTGCAAATCAAAGGGTTAATCCACTTAATGTCCGCAATGGTCCATCCTATGGCGGTTTGGTGGGCCTTCAGAATTTCTAAAAGTTGTGTCTCTTGATCAAGATGTATAGAGGAAGATACAATCACAGGGAAAGTCTTTTCACTTCCTAGGTATGAGTATTTGAGATGAGACGGTAGAGGCTTTAATTCAAGCTTAGATGGCTTCTCTTTAGACGACAAAACTCTCTCCTCAATTGGAGGCAATTCTTTAAATCTAGGTGTCTACCCATTGGTTTCCATTACCTTATTGTGCTTAAGTATGGAGTATAGAAACTCCACTTCAATTGTGGTTACTTCCTTAACACACTTAGGGCTCACTAGACAAGACTTAAGAGGGTCATCACATGAAAAAATGATCTACAAATTTCTACACGACATATTCTATCACATTCACCTCGCAAATATCTTCACCATCCCCTACTTCCTTGATAACATTGAAAATGTTCAAGTTCACAATCATGTTTCCAAAAGACAAGGTCATCAACCCTCCCCTATAGTGTATAGTGGCATTAGCAGTGGCCAAGAAAGGCATACCAAGAATCACTAGAAACTAACTCCCTTGACTCACCACAAGTTGAGTATCAAGTACGATAAAGTCCATAGGAAAATAGAACATATCCACTTGCACCAATACATCTTTCACTATACCTCTAAGAATCTTCACACTACGGTTAGTTAGCTGGAGGGTAACGTTAGTAGGCTCTAACTCTCCTAACCCTAGATCAACATACATCGAGTATGGCAACAAATTCACACTCGCTCCCAAGTCTACTAAAGCACGTTCCAACTTCGATTTTCCTACCACTATGGAAATGGTGGAGCTTCCTGGGTCTATATATTTGGGGGGGCAATTTATTCCTAATCAGAGAGGTGGATTGTTCGGTCATAAAAGCATCACTGTGGACACCTAACTTCCTCTTCACAGTACACAAGTCTTTAAAAAATTTAGCATATGAAGGGATTTGTTTTATGGCATCCAACGAGGGAATGTTCACTTTAACACCTTGAATAGCTCATAAATTTCAACATGATTATTCAATTTTTTTGGAATTCTCAACCTATGGGGATATGGAGTGGGAGGAGCATGTTTAGATTTATCTTTATCCAACTCTACATCAACAACATCGGCTTTAGGGACATTAGGCTCATCAATCACATCATCATCCCCTTTTTATTCATTTTGGAAATTGATTAGTGCCCAAAAAGTGCTATTTTGAACCCTATATTAGATAGGTTTTGAGTGCTTTTTGCACACTAATCATGTCATTTATGCCAATTGAAGTGTTCAAGTCTTCTTAGTATCACTTATATCTTGGGTTAAGTTATTTTTGGTTGTTTTGCAGGTTTTTAATCACTTTGGGAGTTCAATATCGAGTCAAATTATGAATCACGAAGATTGATCGATTGTCGACCATCGATCGGACCAAAAATCAAAAGAAGAATGAAGCGAAGTGATGAAATCGATGCGATAGAGACGAGGAAGCAATGCGATGAAGATCAGTGAAATCGAGGAATTTATTAGATTACGAATTTATTTGGGATTACGAAAATTCGCAACCTTAGCAAAATTTGTAACCTTAGCGAAATTCTCAATTTCCTTAGACACGGGGTTTCGCTAGAGCCTTTGTTCTAAGCGAAATTTCATGTTTTAAGCTTCTCACATAAATTTAAGCTAAGCTAAGCGAAATTTCGCTATGCGAAATCTGCTTTGCCCTAGCGAGAATTTTGCATTCATTATCTCTTGGTGGATTTAAGCTGGCTTCTAGCGAGAATTACTATTTGCTCTCTAGCGGGAATTTTTATTTGCCTAAGCGAGCTGTTCTTACTGTAGCGAGAATTCCTTTGCCTTGTCGTGGCACTTTGTAATTAATGTAGAGCTTCAATTTTGGTGTATTACTCCTTTGTCCCTAAATTTAGCCAAATTATTTAGGCTTTATGGTATTTTCATACATTAGGTGGCCTATATAAGCCACCTCCCAACCTCCCATTTTGTAACCCTAAGAACAAATTGAGGAAGCAATTTTTGTAAGTTTTGAATTTTGTAAATAAAGTCTCGAGTTTAGTTAGGGCTTTGTTTTTCTTCCTCCTCTTTCCTTATTTTTCTGCCGCCAAACACCCCTCTCGAGATGACAACCTGGCGAGATGCTGGGCTGCTCTTTCTTGAAGAGGTGAAGGAAGCTAACTCTGTGGTGGGGGCATATGCAGTTGTCTTCTTGTATTAAAGCTATAGGTACTGTGGTTTATGGCCCTATCTTCTCTCAAATAGGGTCAATAGCATCGAATGCGCCATCTGCCAATACTTACTTGACAGCTTTTAGGATACATGGTATAATATTGCTAGATGCACTGGTTTTTTAGATGGTCTTACGAGCCACCGAATGATGTTTAATGTTAGGTTTCAAACCTAGAGAGCTAGATGCAAAGTTACCTCGTGGTTAACTCAAATAGGAGTGGTTTTGGGGTTAGGCTCATAGTTAAAACATAGATCCCATTTATTTGATCATAAAGCTGCTTGTCATAACGCTGATAAAAACCCTGGTATTAATTTGTTTGCCCTAAGTTACCAAGTTAGTGACCCAAATCTTCAAAGTTAACTTTTCACACATCACTTTCTGGGCTTACAATTAAATCGTTTTCAAACTCATCACATCGTTTTTTTGAAACAAATCCAAAGTCCAAATGGAAAGCCTTACCCTTTCGTGCACTTATGCAAATCATTTTTAGGATGAAAACCCATCCCCGTGTTCGAATTTAGACCACTATGGCATCAAGCAAAGAGCTTGATTACGGCAAAGAGGAACCTTAGTGTATATAAATTTTGCTGATTTAGTCAAATTTCTACCGTGGTACGAATCAAATGGCGCTGCTGTCGGGATGGCGCCAAACTACAAAATGATAAGTCAAGTGTACGTGAACAACATCACAAGTTAAGGTAACCTTTTACCTCTTTTTGTAACTGGGCCAGTGTGAACCGCCAGCTTTTCAAGACTTTGCAAGACCGTCATCGTTTTCATTCATCACTTAGTTTTAATTTTTTGTCAAGTTAATTTTAACTTTGCAAGTTAGTTTGTCCTCTTTGTTGTGTCTCGCTGGTACTTGTGTATGCAAGGCTGGACAGAGGTCTCAGGAAGATCAGACAGAATCAAGACACAACCTCGACCTGGCTGAAGCCGGCACACATTGATACCATGGATCCACTAATTAAGAACAACAGTCAGTCTGAACCCCAATGAACTAACAACAACCCCATAGAACCACATGAGGGATCAATATCCACCTCCTAGAGTTAGTGCCCCATCCGTATCATTCCTCCGGTCAAGATGAGCAAGAGGCTGCATTTGGTACCCTACCCCTTACATATCATGGTATGGAAAAATGAAACCATACACCTGCTATTAGATTTTGGAGGAGGTTCATGACCACCTTTAAGGAATATGATGGACATGGATTTGCTAAAGCCGAAAGCATTTTAATCGACCCTAAAGACAAGGCCAAGATTTGGCTAAACTCACGAGGCCTAGAACCATAAGAAATTAATGAGTCATAGCAAATTCCTCAAGAAGTTCTTCAAGGTTCATAAGACTAATAATTTGAAAAAGACAAATTTACACCTTTGCAACTCAGATGGTGAGAGGTTTTACTGTTGGGAGATTATGGAGACCATTAGTGCATGCCCACACCATGGGTTTGATACATGGATGTTAGTAAACCACTTCTATGGTGGCATGTCTCCTGCCATGAGGCAGCTTTTGGAAACCATGTGTGGAGGAGACTTTCTGAGTAAGCATCCTGACGAAGCCATGGATTTCTTAAATACGGGTTTAAACTTCTATGGTTGATGAGCCAAACCCTAGGAAATGGAAACAATGGAGGCCATCACCAACCCTAGAGGAGGGATTTATACACGCTTAAGATATAGAAATGAAAGCTGTGGATTTCAACCTTAGCTAGGCAGGAGCTCAAGGAAAAAGGCTCCATGAAGTGCATGCAAGGATTAAAATACTGCGGCGTGCCAACCCCGCACTAATCTCCAACCCCACAATCTTGTAAGAACGTGATTCTAATGGCTCCTTACAATGAAGGATTTGATGTCAGAATGTGCAAATACTGTAGGTCAATACAAGCCACCACAACCCAATGCTCCATATGGTAATACCTACAATTCCAATTGGAGGAATCACCCTAACCTCTCATGGAGACCCAACCCCCCTGCTTATGTACCCTGTAGGGCTAAACCTCGCCTTGGTTCACCCTCACACCAACAGCCACCATCCCTCTTCTCCAAAGGGGAACAAGCCATATTGAATTTGAGTAAGGTGGTGGGCAACTTTGTTGAGGAACAAAAGGAATCAATGCAACTGGCACAAAGGATTGATACTGTAGAAAGTACACTAAACAAGAGAATAGATGGACTAGAGAGCAACCTGAACCAGAAAATTGACAACCTACAGTATTCAATCACCAAGATCAACAAGTTGCTAGAGGTACAAGAGAAAGGGAGGTTTCCATCACAAACACTCTAAACCTGCTGGAATTCATGAGGTGGGGTCATCCAACAACCCAGAATGGATGAAGTTAAGGCTATAATTACTCCAGCGGAAGATTGATCACCCTATGCCAAAACCTCGTTGAAAAATCCGTGCAAGGAGAGGAATCGCAGTCTGAGATATTCTCCTAAAGGAGGATCTTTAAATGAAATACCTCATACTACCTCCATTTACAAGCACTTAGAGGCAAGAAGAAGGCATCTCAGCTAAAGGTGCATCTTAGAAGTCCTGGCGCAAGTGAAGGTTAACATAACTCGGGCTGGACATAATTAAACAAGTCCCCGTTTATGCTAAATTTTTTGAAAGATAGGTCAATCAAGAAGGGATTAGGCATTGAGTAGGGCAGATTTCTCACTCGAACAAGCTTGCCATAATCCAAAGCAAATACCCTGGTCAAATATAAGGATCCCGGGATCTCCCACAATTCTACCATTATCAGGGAATCGCACAGACAAGTCACTGCTTGATTTAGAGCCAAAGTGTGAATCTAATGTCGTATTCGGTGATACAAGCAAGCTAGGGTTTAGGTGAACTTAAACCTACCAACATCACACTATCATTGGCCGATAGATCGCTGAAAATCTCCTAAGGATAGTTGAGGATGTCTTAGTGAAAATAGACAAATTCTACTACCCAAGATTTTGTAATAAGCTTACACTGAGCCAATTGTGCGAACCCAATCATGTTCCAATCATCTTAGGAAGACTATTTCGCCAATACCTAATGCAATAATAAATTGTTTAATGAGTCATGCAAATCACCTTTGGTAACATGACCTTGAGTTGAACATCTTTCATTTGAACAACAAGCAAAAGTTGCTAGAAAATAAAAATCAAATAACTGGTGAAGTTGTTTCAAATGGTCAGTATGTAGGGAAGCACAGTGTCCAGGAATTGCAAGGAGTAATCAGCCAAGGAGATGAAGAAATTTTGGTCTTGCCATCAACACCTACTGCAAGCCAATTGATCAATTCAAAGGCCATCACTGAGGACCAGGTCAACAATTGGGCACCCAACACCATGGAGTCAACCCAGACTACTGCAGGGGTTGAGGAGATCATTCTCCTTGACCCTCCTTGAGTATTTGAGATTGAACCTGGTTCGTGTTTTCTAAAACCGAATTGCGCCTATAATTTTTGCTTTTTGTCTTAAGTTAGTTAATTTTGATAATTTCAGTTATTTTTAGTAAGTTTCCTAAATTAGCAGTCTCAAAAAAGGGTTGTTGGAAAATTGAATCACTGTTTGTCACCTTTATGTTAGAGCAAATTCCATGCTTGAAACAATTTTTGGTCAATTGAAGTTCCCAGCGATGCTCAAATTTGAAAAATTTCTCCCTTATGCTAATTCACATACCACTTTAATATTTCAATAGGTCAGAATTTGTTTACTTCCTTCGCGCTTTGCATAGCCTACTTTAGTATGTTGGGCAACCTAGGATAGGTTTGTGGTTACCCATACTTGAAGACCAATGTTGTCTTCCAAAAAGGAAAAGAAAAGAAAAAGAAAAAAAGAAAAGAAGAAAAAGAAAATAAAATCGTGAAGTTTTGCCTTGAAACCCGAGCACGGTCCGTGGGGTGTATGGCGAAAGCCTTTGAAACCCGGTGCCCTAAACCTTAATTGGTCGGAGTCATCGATTTAGTGTTCGTCACATGGGTGGATAGGTAGAGTCTAACGAATTGTAGGTGCTTGATTTTCGTCATTCGAGTCCCGGTGAAGCCTTTGTGAGCTCAGGGTCGTGATCCACTGATGCCCAACCTTAATTATTAGTTGGGAGTCACTGCGAATCCGCTACACCTGACTTTGGTGAAGTCGACCTAAGCATTGCATCCCACAAAGGTAGTTGAATAAAGAAAGAAGTGCTGCAGGTCTATCCTTATCTAGGTTGCCCAATGTTTTAAGGCCATGTCAAGGCTAGGTCAGAGGGACAAATTTTGCAATTTATTGGCGTAACTGCTATATAAAGAACCATTAGACTTTAGTGGAAATTCAAGTTGAGAATCCATGGAACCAACATGGACTCTAAAATTGTTCTTGTATGGTTTTGGCTCTTCATGCCTGGGCTTTCTCAAACTCGTGTCCATTTTCTGCTTTAAGGTACCGCGATATGTGCATAAACCCATAAACTTTTGAAATCACTACATGAATTTCTTTTTGAGCCAGATTGCTATGACTAGCAACGCTGCTGGGGGTGCATTTAGGGTGCTCAAAAAGTGCTAGCTTTGAACCCTATATTAGGGATAGGTTTTGAGGCTGCACACTAATCATGTCATTTATGCCAATTGAAGTGTTCAAGTCTTCTTTAGTATCACTTATGCCGTTAGAGGTTATTTTGGTTGTTTTATGTGTTTTTACGCACTTTGGGAGTTCAATATCGAGTCAAATGATGAATCACGAAGATTGATCCCAATTGTCACCATCAATCGTACTCTCAAAATCAAAGAAAGAATGAAGGCAAAGGATGGAAATCGAAGGCAAAGAGAGGACGAAGCAATGCAGCTGAAGATCAACAACCCGTGAATTCTCGCTTAAGATTGCGAAATTTTATTGGATTGGCGGTAAATTTTCGCGAACCTTAGCTTAAAATTCTCACAACCCAGCAAATTGCCACCTTCGCTTAGACACCGTGGTTTTCGCTAGGCAACGCTCCTAGCTTAAATTCCCATGTTTTCGCCACATACCGCTAAGCTGGCTAATTTTTAGCTAGCTTAAATCACCACCGCCTAGCGAAATTTTGCATTTTGCTATCTCTTATGATTTCTAGCAGAGGTGCTTTCGCTATTAGCAAAATTTTCGCTAGTTAGCTTAAATTTTCCTAGCTAAATTGCTCATTTTAGCGAAATTCACGCCTCTTGTCATGCTTTTGTAATTAATGCAACCGACTTCACTCTTGTGTATTACCTTTATCTCTAAATTTAGCCAAATTGTTAGGCTTTATGGTATTTTCATACATTAGGTGGCCTATATAAGCCACCTCCCATTTTGTAACTCCTAAGCAAATAAATCGAGGGAAGCAATTTCTTGCAAGTTTTGAAATTTTGTAAATAAAGTCTCGTGTTTAGTTAGGGTTTTGTTTTTCTCTCTTCTCTCTCCTTCCTTATTTTCTTGGTTGGTTAAACACCCCTCTTGAGGATGACAAACTAAGAGATGCTTGGCTGTCTTTTCTTTAAAGAGGGAAGGAAGCTAGCTTGGCGCGGCATGCAAGTCGCCTTCAGATTAAAAGCTATAGTACTCAGGTTTATGGCCCTATCTTCAAAATAGGGTTGAATAGCATTGAATGTTATTGATTTTGGCCAATACTTACCATGTTTTGTGGATACGTGTATACTTATTGCTAGATGTAATCGTGTTTTTGATGGTCTTTACGAAACACCGAAATGATGTTTAATGTTGGGGTTTCCAAACTGTAGAGCCATACGTTAGGCAAGCAATTCTTCGTGTTAACTCAAATAGGAGTGGTTTCTAGGGTTAGGCTCGATAGCAAACATAGATCCGGCTAGGCTTGAATTATAGGTTGCTTGTCAATCGGAGATAAAACCTGCACACTTGTTTGCCCTAAGTTACCAAGTTAGCACCTAAATCTTCAAAGCTAACTTTTCACACATCACTTTCGCCAGCAATTAATCAGTTTTCAAACTCATCACACTGTTTTTGAAACAAATCCAAAAAGTCCAAATAGAAAGCCTTACCTTCGTGCACTTATGCAAATCATTTTTTAGGATGAAAACTCCATCCCCGTGTTCGAATTTAGACCACTATACCGCAAAGAGGTCACCACGCAGCAGAGTGGTAGGAACTTAGGTGTATATAAATTTTGTTGATTTTAGCTCATTTACCGTGGCACGAATCGTAAATCTTTGAAATCTCTTTCAGCAAGATCCTTGGATGGATGGTTTGACACTGTTTTCTCTCACTTCGAAGAAGTTGGTGATAGCCTTGCTAATGTCTGTCCCATCATTTTCGACCTTTAAGCTCCCAAATACTTATTTCTCGACTGGGTTTCAATGGTTGAGAAGGGAATTTCTTTGCTGAGAACTCCCATGAGGTGGTCAACTTAGTAATTTGAGACTTCACATCATTTATAGTCATTCGAAATTCAGTGTTAGTTGACTATTGAGATTGGACAAACTATGCTACAATGTCCTCCAAATTTATTTTTATGCAGAGGTTAAGGTTACGATTTGATTTCCTTGGGGAAAAGTGAAAGCTTGGCTAGACTCGTTAAAACTTTAAAATTTTGATTTTGGAAATGAGGAGCTTGATTTGAAAACCCTTGGTTTTGAAAATTTTGACTTGAGAAGTTTTGGTTTGGAAAACCTGGGTTGATTTGAAAAGGTTTTGAGAGTGGGTTGCCTTGACTTGAGAAAGCATGTCCTCCATCACTCTTCCAGCTAAAGTTAGGGTGTTTACCCAACCCCAGATTATAAGTTTCCGAATATGGAGAGTTAAAAGGGCTTCCTTAGGTAATTGAGAGCATTAGCTTGCTCGATTTGGATGGCTCCTTTGACTTGGGGAAGATTAGGACAATCAATGGTCAAATGAGTGGGGTCATCGCAAATGATGCATAAGTCTTCCATCCTAGGTCCTGTAGGTGCCAAAGGAACTTTGGGTACAGTGATCACCTCATTCACTTTTTTCAATTCAATGGCCTCTAACTTCCTAGTCGAGGTAGCTATTTTGGCTTGAAGGTCATCATTCTCTTTCACATGATGTTTTCCTCCTCCAAATAGCTGATATGCACCTCTAATGGCATCAAGGGGAAGTATTAGTCTCCCCACCTGTGCATTTTCCGCTATTGTATCAAAACATTGCATAGCTTCTGTGGCTTTTCTTTGTATAGAATGTCCCCACTCATTTAGATATATTGTTCATATAAAGTATGAGTCCTTGATGAACTATAACAATTCCCATTAATATCCAAACTTCATGACGAGGAATAAAGATGGAGAAGTTCTTTATATCTTTCCCATACGGTGGCAAAAGATTCACCCGATTTTTCCAAAAAGTTTTGGATAGCCCGCATGAGTGCATTAGTGCGTCCCGAAGGGAAGAATTTGTTTAAAAATACACTTCACATGTCCTCCAAATAAGAGATTGAATTAGGAGTAAGAGAATTGAAGAGTCTTAAACTCATCTATTTTTAATCCATTTTTCTGGCTTATTTTTAGTATATTCAGATCTGTTTTAATGCCAAATTATGGATTATTCACCAACTTTGTGTTTTGCAGGTTTTAATTTAAAAATGAGAAAATTTAAGCAAGAAAGAAGAGAAAAGAGTAATCAATTGCAGCGCCTATGTCGCAATAGTAGTTCTCAGGGGCCAGCGATAACGTTCAAGCAAATGGCTAAGGAAATCTGTCACGACAATATTTCTTCGGTCGCAACACAAAGGACTGAATATAGAAGAAGAGTTATGTCGCGACAAATGGCAGCATGTCGCGACAGAACATGAGAAGAACGTAACAAGTGAGATGAGACAAAGAGAGATGAAGTTGCGACAAGGTTTCTTATGTTGGATGTCAAAACCAGGAGGAACCCCACTACAACATAAAAAGCTCCCGCCGCGACACCCAGAAATGTGAAGAAAGGCAGATTCTGCTACCATGGTATCTTATGTCGCAACAAGAAGATAAAGAGCAATACAGGAAGAATGCTACGACAAATCAGTTTATGTTGTGACACAAGGAAAAATAGAAGACAGAATCTATGTCGCAACATAAAATCTCCTGTCACAACATTGATTATTGCAACTTGGAAAATCTTGCTGAGACACTGTATGAAGAAGTTGTGTCACGATAAAGTAATGAATGTCACGACACTAGAAGACAAGGTTTCTAGTCCTGACACTAGAAGACACTAGAAATAAAGTCGCGACAAGTGATGCTGACCTAGTGAACTGACCTGGTTGCAACAAAAGAGTTCAATGTTGCGACATACTTCAAGCTGAAGAGAAGTTTTGATGTCACAACAGAGGTATTAAGGTCGCGACACAGAAATAAGCTAAACACATATAAACAAGGTCGTGGATGACTCTTCATCTCATACAAAGATTCCAACATTGCGAAGATAGTGTTCCCTTAGTCGCTACACAAATGCATCCGGGTCGCAACACAAAGACGAAATAAGGTTAAAAGTCTTGTCGCGACATGAAAATCCAGTCATGGCTTAAAAAACATACATTAAACACCAATAGACTATGTCGTAACATAAAAATGAAGCTGCAATAAGAAATCAGGTTACGTGGAGACAAGACTCTATCGTGACAGACTTTCCTAGTCGTGATAGGAATGCTGACAATACAAGAAAAACAAGAACCAACAAAAATGTTGTCACGACATAGAAACTGGGTCGCGACACAATTTTAAAGAAGCTGCACATAAACAATTATGTCATAACACAATTGTCAATGTCACAACATAATTGTTCCAGTAAACACACTTGAGAATATAGCGACATAGAATGGATGTAACTTAATGCACTTGCAAGACAAAGTGTTGTCAGAGTTAAAGAAAGATCCGTCATGGCTGTAGTAAACATGCCTAAGAAACAAATATTGTCGCTGATAGAATGCCGCATGCAAAATAGGAGAACGCGAACAAAGAATTAAAACTCTGTACAACACTTTCAGGTCGCAACCAAGAATGCAATCTAGGCCAGAATTTTGGGGATCCACAATGTAGCCTCGAATTTAGGGCCCAAACTTCTGGGGCTCTATAAATAGAAACATTTGAGGAAAGCGAGCAGTCACTTGCTAAAATGTATATCCGGGGAGCTTAAGGACTCTTTTGTATTATATTTTTCTTTTTATTTTCTTTTCGTCGATTAGAATTAGCGTAGGAGTTCAATTTGTTTGCTGGACTTGAAACAGTGAATTGTTCAGAAGTTTTGAAGTTGAGCTATTTTGTCAAGATCAATTTATCATCAGCTTGAATCTAATGAAGTCCGCAGAAAGCTGAAATTTATTTCTTTCAATTAATATGCTTGCATTGAAATTTCATGATCAGAGATTTCAAAGAGCATTACTAATTCAGCTTTTCTGAAACCCAACTTCCTTAGAAAGATCCGAAGTGTTAGTTATGGTTCTTTCCCCGCATTACCAGAAGGAGATCTCTTGGATTGAGAATTTCGAATTTATTTGAATGGTGTTGCTCAAGAAATGAATTGTTCCCAACATTAGTAACTTATACCTAATTAAGGACTGTTGTCTAGCTCTGATTTCCAAGAGACCCTCTAAGTGACACAGAGTTGGAGATTCCTGAGAGAATGGATGCATTACTTAGGGGTATGCTAGACTATTATTGAAGAACTATTGAGCTCTAAAAGATTACTTAGATAAATCATCAATTTACTCATGGTTTGAGAATTAGTTGAGGGATTTATCAATTTAATCAATTAGAGATTTCTCCTTGGTCTTGAGGAATGGTCTTGATCCTGTGTTATCTTAGATCTAATCAAGGAAAGAGAGAACTCTCTAAGATCTCAAGGATGAGACATCATTATCTTGTAAAGATCTAGAAATGGTCTCACTGGGGAAGCAAGAAATTACAAATACATAAGAAATGGGTATGAAGTATTGGAAAAGCGAAAATACCTTATATCTTATGTGAGAAAATCATTTATGCAATTCGGTTAGATACATGTTTTTAAAGTTTCATGTTTATGACTCATGATCAATGAAATGTATTGTTAAGGGAGAAATCCAAACTATACTACTCTTGCCTCTTTCACATTTTCTTATCTCTAATTCATGAAAGAATAGAATTAGATTATGTCAGAGTTGATAATTTCAATGTTAGCTGAAACTCAGCTATATCTACTCCAACAATAATCTGGTTCATGTCCAGTTTAGGTCTAGGATTTTAAATTTTCCTTTTCTTATAGATGTAGAAATTTAAACAGTAGAATTCTAATTAGGTTACTGAAATTTATATGAAATGGAAGTTCAAATAGTGTGGAACTTTAGTAGTTAGAGTAGTTGAACTTTAAATTCTATCTGATCTCTGTGGGAATGATATCCGGACTTATAGGTCCACTTTATTACTTGTACAACTTGTGCATTTGCAGCATTTTGACCAAACTAAATCTTCAATGAATTCAATGACAAATCATTTTTATTATGAGCATATGCCTAATTTTGGTCAACAAGTTTTGATGCCTCATCAACTGAAGAATATCCTTTGGGTGTCAAAGAATGGTGAATTTGATCTATATAAAGAAAATGGTCAACAAGAATGAAACCATATTTAGCCTTTTCCCTTAGAGAGAAAGGAAACAAAACCATACAGATTATGTGGAGGGGGTGATCCCTGTAGGAAAGGGAAAGTTAATCAGAAACATCCTCAAAGTATCTCATGCAAGGAGTAGGGGCTCTCAGAATTCCAACCCCGATATTCGTGAGGCACTGGTCCCACTCCTGCTTTACAGAAACAAAGCTGGCCTTCTGCAGGTGTGAATACATGAGTTTGTTGTGGTTCTTGAGGTCTCAAATTCACTCCGAGGGGTTTGATTTCAGGCTACGCAGGATCCGAAATCAACAAAATTTGTATCCTAAATTCCTCCTACTGTCGTAGTAAAACTACTGCAATATAGTGGCTCTAGGGTCGAACTCAGAGATGGGTTTTCTTTGCACAAATGACTAACAGTGAAGGCCAAAATTGGTGAATTCAATTTGGATTTAGGGTTTTTGTAAAAACAGTGAGGGTTTGATGATGAAAACTAAAATAAACTCGAAGTGAAATAAGAAAATAATAAAGAGGTCTCCTCAAGTATCGTGATACCGAGCTTAGGATTCTAGGGCAACCTATGGTCCTGTTCATTTCTCTGGGGAGGATGACATATAGTCATTTCCAACCGCATCTTCATTTAGCTATGGCAAAATCAACCCAAAATATTTATCCTTTTGAAAATGGCATTCCATCAAGCATCAAGGTCACCGATGAAGGAAGAATAAGTCTCCTGGACTCCCCTTTCAATGGGTCATAGAGGGTAACTAATGAATATCAGTGGATCTAACAATAAGCATCCATTGAACCCTAAAATCTTACCAAATAATAGCCATTCAAGGAGATTCGAAGGGATAAAAACCTACAATTAGAAAGGGAACACAATGATGGTAGCGATACCGCGGTGAAGAACAAGGGACCTCGCAGCCTAGATCCCGCACCCAAGAAATTCTCCACTTCAAGGAGGGAAGGGTTTTAGTTGAATCAATCCTCCAGCCATCCTTGAGGTGTTTGGCTGCCCAGAAAATAGAAAAGAAAATGAAAGAAAAGGGAGCAGCAGAGAAAAAAAAACGAGGGAGGGCTGAAAGCTTCTCCCCAAAAATGGCCATCAGTGGTCACCGACAGTGAAGAATAAGTCTCCTGGACTCCTCTTTCAATGGGTCATAGAGGGTAACTAATGAATCTCAGTGGATCTAACAATAAGCATCAACCTAACCCAAAATCTTATATCACAACAGCATTCAAGGAGATTCAAAGGATAAAAACCTACAATTAGAAAGCGCGGAAGATGTTGGACGCAATGGGATACATGCGGCATTGAATCTGGGGACCGCATCACAGATCCCGACCCACAGCCTTCCACTTCAAGGAGGAGGTTTTACTACAACCACATCCTCCGAGTTGTCATCCCCAGGAGATAGGTTTGGCTACCCAAAATAGAAAAGAAACAGAAAGAAGGGAGTATGTATGAGAAAAACACAGGAGACAAAGTCTGGTTTATGATTGATCTTAAGGAAGAATTTGAGATCGAGTATATAGTGCTAGAGCAAGGAAATTACAAAAACAAACCAAAACAAAAAGTAAGCATGGGAATAGTGTCTTCAATCAAATGGGGTCGTTATACACAAAACTAAGAAGAGCGAGAATTTTCGCCCAACAAAATTTTACATAGCGCAATTTTTGCTATGATAGCTAAAATTTCATATAGAGAAAATCGCTATGATAGCTTAATTTTCCAACAGAGCGGAATTTTGCTTTTAGCAATCGTTTCATCACTATTCCTCCATCGCTTTGTCGCTACTATTCCATTTCTTCTTACTTTGATATTCTTCATTCCCGGCTTGCTGAAATTGATAGAAAACTATATGAAATTGATGGAAATCAACCCGACTTTGTTATGATTGGATTGACAAGGCGATTTAGCTTCCAATTCCTGCAAAAACTACAAAAACAACCCTGGAATGCGATCAAAAGTACAATAGGGACCCAAACATGTTAATTGGGTTAATTATAACAATTAGTACACAAAAAGCGATCAAAACCTATTAAAAATAGGGTTCAAAATAGCAATTTTTGGGCACTAATCACACCCCCCAACCTACACATTGCTAGTCCCTTAGCAATGCAAGAAGAAAATAATAAAAAACATATAAAACTATAACAAAATTATGTTACAAGGTTGCAGTTCAAAAAGGTTGTGAAGATGTAATGCCTAACCCTAAGTAAGAATCATCAAAGCCTTGTCCAATAACTATCTTGAGAGAATGAATGCTATACAAAAATTGAGTATCAAAAGAGTCTCCTTCTTGCTGAATCAACCAGAGACTTCCAACAAAACCTAAGTGTTTGTTTGATCAGCTCTCAACAATAAACTGCCAAACTGCACTCTCCCCCCAACCTAGCTACTACCACGACCTAGCATGCTAACCAACCTAAATAGATCAGGACCCACTCTTATTCCACAATCCAGGTTGTAGGTGCAATACTGAGGAATCAACCCTCACCAAAGTCCATGTAATCTGATCTACCGATGACTCCCAACCAATTAAGGCTTAGGGCACCAAGTCATGAGGATCTTTCGACCACTAACTCTTCAGGTTTCACCCTAAACTTTGAATGATTTCGAGACTCCAGCACCTACAACTTGCTCAACTCCACCTATCCACCCATGTAGCGAGCACTGAGTCGGTGGCTTCCAACCAATTGGCTTAGGGCACTGTGCTTTAAAGGTTAGCTATATACCCCTGGACCGTGTTCTCGTTTCAAGGCAAAGTCAGTTGCAATTTTTCTTCTTTTCTTTTTTCTTTTTCTTTCTTTTCTTTTTTTCTTTTCATTTCTTTTTATTTTTGAAGACACATTGCCTCTATTCATGGGGTCCTTAACTGCTAAAGGTGGACACCAAACTAGGGTAGGTTATTGCAAGGCTTAGAGGCTAGGAAGTTTTTCAAAGTTATTGAAGAAACTCATGCACAAGGTGTGGTTAGCTAAAGGTGGAAGAAAAATGGTCGAAAGCAACAAGAGTTCAACTGATCATCCACTCAACTAGGCATGGAACCAATCTAACATCAATAGAATTGGACAAAGTTTCAATTTTTCAAACCATAAGTTAGGCAAAACACAAAAAAAACGGTGCGCTTTTGAACAAAATAAGCCGATAGTATAACAGCCTTCATTAAAAAAAACCAGCAAGCCACTAAACATCACAAAATGGGCTTGCTCAAAATAGTAACAAAAAACATAAGTGCAAAAGCCACTTCCTTCACTAACTCTCCCCCCCAACCAAATGTCTCATTGTCCACAATGGGGCTCGAATTGGAAAGTTAGGGAAGGTAGTGTTACCTCCTTGATGAGATGTGATTTTTGTTGGATATGAGACTTCTCAAGCTTTCCATCGACACCTTATTCACTCCGTTTGGGCTTCAAATGAACAAGTTAGAAGAAGAAAAGAGAGGAAAAAAGTTACCAGTTGGAGAATTTTGAAAATTTCACCTTTATAAAAATTTCAAAAGTGTTTTTTATTACTATTTTTGGATTTTAGACTCTCTAAGATTTCCAACGGTACCAAGAACGCCTAAAACAGAGTTCGGATGAAAAAGTTATGGGCGAAACAAAATCAGGAGGCAAATTAGGGAGAGTAGCGAAAATTTTCACATAGCGAAAATTTCGCTATATTTGCGAAATTTTTTTTTTATAAATAAAATAAAATAAAATAAATAATAAATAATAATAATAAATAATAAAAATAAAAACTTTTTTTAGAGACAAAATATTTTTTTTTATAAAAAGAAAAATAAAAAAAAATTATAAATAAAAATAAAAATAATAAAATTAAATTAAAAAAACCAATTTTTTTTTTTTTAAATTTTTGTGTGAGAGACGAATATTTTTTTTTTTTTTGGTTCCACTGTTCAAAGTTTGTCTTTTAGTGGGGGGACATCCGTACATGGTTTTCGCTACATAGCGAATGTAGCGAAAATTCGCTATGTAGCGAAAATTCCTATTTCGCAATAATAGCGAAATTTTCGCTATATTTGCAAAATTTTTCGTCGCTTCCTCCCGCTTGTCGTTGATCTTCATTTCTCGCCTAAAATTCACTCAAACTCCGCAAAATTAATACAAGAAAATTAAGAAAAATTAAAATAAAAAATAATCTAAAACAAAAATTAACTAAAATTAGAGAAAATCTAAGAACAGTAAATTAACGAAATCCAAATAAAATAAAATAAAACAAGAAAAATACCAAAATAAAGTGGGGGAGACTGTGTTTCCAAACCAATTCCTTAGGCCTTTGAGGCCGTTGAACCTGGGTGGAGCTAGAAATGCCCTCGGGTTCGTGCCCAACCAACCTCGCCACCCATCAGGCCATGCCATGTGCGCTGCTTATGTTCGATGTAGTGGCAAAGGCTCTAACAGTGGCTACTAACTTCCTGATATTTTGTACAAGTAGTGATGGACTGGCATGAGCTTTGGGAGCAGGTGCTGTAGGTTTTGAGTTTGCCGCAGTGTGGGTGTGATACACCGGCAAAGGGGCTATTTTGGGGTCATAAAGGGCACTAGGATTCAAATTGCGTGATCAGTTGGAAGGATAGGTTCTGTGGCTCTCCCCGCTTCTTTTCCTCTACTTCCCCCGCTTCCCCGTTGGTAATTCCTCGTAGAGCTTCCATTAGTTCCTTCATCAATTCCTCCGCCGCCTCACCCACTCTCCCTCTAGGTTCTTCCTCTTGATGACCATACGAATGGCATTCTTGAAATAGAATGCCGTATGATGTCAATTTTTTTTCTTCATGTCACTCAAGCACATCTAATCTTTTGTTCAGAGAGCTTTCCACATTATCAATTCTTTGATTCCAGTGTGCATTAATCATCTTCTGCTCCCCCACAAAGTCACCCACCAGTTTGGTAAGGTCTAGAATTGCTTGCTCAACTGGGGAGATTAATGGTGGTCGAGGCCGACAAAGAGGCATACCGTGGACGGAGGAGGTGCATAAGTTGGGGTAACACTGTAGGAGGGTGTACTCGCCCATTGGTCTATATTCGCTCATAGACCTACATGGGTTTGGATTGCCATGTGTCACGCCACCCGCCATGGAAGGTTCCTCAGAATCCTCATTGACATTTATGCTCTGTGGTTTCTTTTCTTCCAATTAAATATTCACTATATTGTTCTCCTCTTCCATTTGATCACAAACAATTTTTTCCACTTAACTCCAGACCGAACCGCTACCTTTTGAATTTAATCCACTATAACGTGTTCTCCCGCAAAGAAATAGGCGCATACCAAACAAGGAAAAAAAAAAGGAAAACAAAGAGAAAATTGGCAAACCGCTAGGGAAATTAAACAAAAATTAAAGAAAATTCACCAGTGCTTGTGATGAGGATCACAAGCCGCTACTAAATCGAATTTACTTAGGCATATCCGTGACGGCGCCATTTGATTCATGCCACAGTAGGGTGATCCGAAATCAATAAAATTTGTATCCTAAATTCCTCTTACTGCCGTAGTAAAACTACTACAGTATAGTCGCTATAGGGTCGAACTCAAGGATGGGTTTTCTTTGCACAAATGACTAACAGTGAAGGCCAAAATTGGTGAATTCAATTTGGATTTAGGGTTTTTGTAAAAACAATGAGGGTTTGATGATGGCGAAATAGCGAAGTGAAATAAGAGAAAAATAATAAAGAGTCTCCTTGAAGTATCAAGATCACGGAAGCAGGATTCTAGGGCAACTAAAGGGGTCTCAGGGTTTCATTTCCTCGCGTTGAGGAGGATGACATATAATCATTTCCCGAACCGGATCTTCATTTAGCTATAAAACCTATTGAAATATTTATCCTTTTGAAAAATGGAATCTACTGGCCATCAGTGGTCACCGATAGTGAAGAATAAGTCTCCTGGACTCCCCTTTCAATGGGTCATAGAGGGTAACTAATGAATATCAGTGGATTTAACAATAAGCATCCACTGAACCCTAAAAGCTTACCAAATAATAGCCATTGAGAGAGATTTGAAGGATAAAAACCTCTGATTAGAAAGGGAACACAATAGCGGCAATGGATACCTAGCGTGAAACGAGGGGACCTGGTAGCCTAAATCTACATCATTAGCCTTCACTTCAAGGAGGAAGGGTTTGGCCAACCATCCTCAGAGTTGTCATCCTCGGAGGTGTTTATTGCCCGAGAAAAATAGAAAAGAAAATGAAGAAAATGGACGATAGAGAAAAAAAAAAAAAAGCGCGGGAGAATTTAGAAAGCTTCTCCCCAAAAGCAGCCATCCCGGTGGTGCCAAGCGGTGATGAAAGAATAAGTCTCTGGACTCCTTTCAATGGGTCGTAAAAGGGTAACTAATGAGATCTCGATGGATCTAACAATAAGCATCCACTGACCCCTAAAAGCTTACCAAACAATAGTCATTCAAGGAGATTCGAAGGGATAAAAACCTACAGTTAGAAAAGGAACACATTGACGGCAATGGATACCTGCGTGAAGAACGAGGGGGACCCTCGTGCTAGATCCGCACCCAGCCGACCTTCCACTTCAAAGAGGGAAGGGTTTTAGCCAACCATCCTCCGAGTTGTCATCCTCGGAGGTGTTCATTTGCCCAGAAAATAGAAAGAAAATGAAAGAAAGGGCATGAGAGAAAAAAAAAAAGTAGCGGGAGAGTGAGCTTCTCCTTTAAGGGTGAAGAGTGATTGATCTTGGGAACTTGGGCGAGAGCTTATATAGTGCTCAAAGCAAGGGAAATTACAAAAACAAACCAAAACAAAAGCTATTACAAGGGTAGAAATAAAATTAACCAAAACGGGGTCGTTTATACACAAAAACGGCAAGGCTGAAGAATTTAAGCTCACCGAAGCAAGGAAATTTTAGCTACATAGCGAGGCGTTTCTCTATGATAGAGAAAATTTCGTTATATAGCGAAATTTCTCTATGATAGCGAAAATTTCTCTATATAGCGAATTTTCCGTGTAAATTTTCCTTCAACTTAACATTCATCAACATTCCATTGCTCCTGTTTGCTACTATTCCATTTCTTCTTGCTTTGATATTCTTCATTCGGCTGCTGAAGGTGATAGAAAACCATATGAAATTGATGGAAATCAACAGACTTTGTTATGATTGGATTGACACAGCGATTTGGCTTCCAATAAACTATAAAAATAGCCCCGAAATGCAATCAAAAGTATAATAGGGACCCGAACATGTCAATTGGGTTAATTATAACAATTAGTACACGAAAAGCACTCAAAACCTATTAAAAATAGGGTTCAAAATAGCACTTTTTAGGCACTAATCAAGGTTCTACCAACATTAGGCAAAGGGGCAGGGGGAGCTCGATACTGATTATGTTGAGGACTGACATTCTCCCCTCCCACTAACAAGGTTGCTAGTGGTACAACACCATCTCCTTGCCTTGGATGATCATAAGATCTTTGTGGGTTAAAAGGTAACCCTTGCTCATTTAGATTAAAAGGAATTTGTTGATTTTTAGTGTGCTCCAGTGGAGGAGTGGAAGGTAAATGTAACAAACGTCTTACAATTGAGTTTCGAGGACTTTGTTGAGGTGTGATTCTTACAAGTCAGTGTTGCACTAATATCACCCCAACAAGAACGGTATTCGTAGATATTATATACATAAAGAATTTTTGCACAATTTAAGAGAATGAAGAGGACTTACCAGATTTGCAATGCAATTGCAAATAACCACTAGCTCTCTTTAGATCAAGCCCAGAGCATTTCGCCACTCCGCAGCGACACAAAAGGCTTATCCCTAAGGGTGTACTGATATGTTTGACGTAGGAACTCCCGATGTCGCCAGAAACCATGATAATTCTAGCACAAGTCCACGAGTCATCTCCGAGAGAGTGAGGTTCTAAAAGGATCATGGGTATTGATATCGATGAATGTGCAAATAAAGAGTAAATCATGGGGGTTTTTGATTGTTTGATTTATGCTTAGATTGATTTAGATTATATTATCCCGAAAGACAGTGATAGGATTCTAGGGTTTCCACTTATCCTGACCTGGGTAACAAGCATCTCTCACTTATATTCTCATCTAGGATCCATTGAGGAATGGTCCTTTTGTTCAGGAAGATCATGACTTTTAAAAACAACTACGAAAGAAGGATAGGAGAATGATGTCAAATGCTCGCTTATAAAATTTATACAAAAACTTAGCATGCATTTAGGTTCAAGCAAAATGTGTTCCAAGATTCTCTTGTTCATACAGTGTCAAGAATATGCCAAACTGAGCATTTAGAGATAATGTAGTAAGTATTTAATATCATACAACTTCCATTGAAGCATAAGGGGTGAGAGAGTGTTGTTACCTTTGTTGGTGATAAAGTTTCCAGGTCGAATCTATCTTGGAGTTTAGAACTCCATTAAAGCTAGAAATGACTAATAAATGCCCAAGAACATCAACATAAATGCAAGTAGAAGAAATAAATGTTATAGATTGATGTAAACCAAATAAACGAGCTTAGAGATGAAGCTATAGATTAAAGAACTTAGACTAAGTATTACAAGTGATTAACTACAAGAACAAATAAAAGATCTAAGCTATGCAAAGTGAAATTGCAAAAATACGGAAAAAAAAAAGAAAATCCTAACTAAAACTAAGAAAACCCTAACTTAGAGTTGGTCCCCCTTCTTAGTTGATCGAAGAGCTTAAATACACCCCATGGCGCACGAGCGGGGGAACAAAGGCGATTATTGCCTTACCTGGAAATATCGTAATTCGAATACACCTAGTTGAATCTCAAGCCCTAGGACTAGTACTCACTTTTACTGATCTTAGGTGCTCCACATCCCTTTGGGCCTTTAACGACGCTGGGTATTGGTACTCACACCATCCCGATACCGATTACTCACTTTCTCTGCCTATGTGACTTTGGTGCCGGTACTTTCGAATATCAGTCTGATGCTCTTTCTCTACACCTTTAACATCTTTGAGTACCAGTACTCGAATATCCAGTACCGGTACTCACCTTCCATTTCTGCATAATTTCACTCCTTAGATGCATGGAACCTCCCGTTGACGCATAAAACCTCGAGTGACCATCCCTGTAACTGTGAAAGTCCTCAATCATATTAGGGGCCATTCCTTAGGTTTAGGAGAGAGGAAGAACAAGGTTTGAGTAGGCTTTGGCGAATTGCTTCGAAATTTGGCTCCACTTGGAAATGAAAACGTGCATAAGTGCTTCCTTTAAAACATGGATGTCCTCTAAGAATCCAAAGACACTTCAAAAGGTCTGAACATTGAATAACCTTGAGCATAAAGCAAAATAAAGTCAAAAGCACTGTTCTTTTTTAACAATAAGAGCTAAAATCTACATTTAGAAAGGCTAAAAGCAAGTACAAATATTGTACTTATTGTGTCAGACACAAGGAATCCTGGTGGTGCATATTTTTTATGTATGGGGGATAGACTTCATGGGACATTTATCTGTTTGAAATCTCTTACATTCTCTTTCTTTGTGGATTATGTATCGAAAGGGTGGAAACAAATATCTTGTCCCAAAATGATGTCGACCTGATAGGTTGGGTTTATTCAAAGAAACATTTTGAGCATATTTGGGCACGAGAGACAGAGGAAATCCATTGAAATTGATATAGGGAGATCATTTTGCAAACAAGGTTTTGGCTTCCTTGGCTTGAGATGAGATCGGACATGTAATGGGATTGGCTTATCACCCTTAATCAAATGGGCAAGCTGAGATTTCCAATAGGGAGATAAAGATAATCCTAGAGAAAACAGTGAACTCAAGCATAAAGGACTGGTCTATAAAGCTAGATGATTCATTGTGTGCTTATAGAACTACTTACAAAACTCCCATTGGAATGTCCCCATACAAAATTGTATTTCGAAAACCTTGTCATCTCCCTCTAGAACTTGAATATAAAGCTATGTGGGCCATTAAGAAACTAAATTGTAATTTTCAAGCTGCCAAAGAAAAGAGATTACTCCAAATGAATGAACTCGAAGAGTTGAGGAATGAAGCTTATGATAAAGCCAGAATCTACAAAGATAAGACAAAGAAGTAGCATGATCAGAAAATTCTGAGGAGAAAATTGATGAGTCTTAAACTCATCTATTTTTAATCTATTTTCCTTGCATATTTCTCGAAGTTTATGATTCCTTTTAATGGCCAGATTATGTAATTTTCCCACCCAGCACATGTTAAGAGGTTTTGATGAAAAAGACAATTCGACAAGAAAAAGCAGAGAAAATTGGCGGCGAAAATCTGCATTGCGACGCAGTTTCATAATGTCGTGACCGCGATCTAAATAGGCAAATTTGAAGCTATGTTGCGACCGGCAGCTATGTTGACAAAGATCGAAATAAGCCCGAAGCCATAAACGAAGATTGTCGCTATAAAATATCAGAAAGATTAAGTGATAAATGTTGCGACAAAGGAGTGTTGAGACATAAAGGAAGACAGACAATAAAAATTTATCGCGAGAAAAGATTTTTCTGTCACGACATTGATCAAGGCAAAAGGCAGTCGCGATAGAGAAGTTTTATATATCGCGTAGTACAACATAAGGATGGTGGGTCTATCTTGATAAAAATCTATTGTCGATACAAAAGAAGAGAATAATTAAAAGACGAATGTTACAACGCCAAAAAAAATGTATGCAACCTGATAGGCGAAGCGAAACCTCTGTGCATGACGGTAGTCAAAGCAGTAAGCGATAGAGGTTTGTCGACCAATCGAAACTGCGTAAGCGATGAAAATGGAAGAAATAGGGCAAGCCTTGAGGAGCTTAGTACGTCGCAACCAAGATTTTTCAATGTTACAACAAGCATTTCGGTGACAAGGATCGAAAGAAAGAGGTGTCACGGCGTCTTTAAGTGCAATAAGTGACATAGAGTTAAGTCTTAACGGTCTGAGATACTTAAAGATATGACATGACAAAGAAAAAGTCTATCGCAACCATGAACCCAGTAAAGTATGAGAAACTGCGCCGCGACAAAAGAGGTATTCGCAACACTGCAAGAGTGTTGCAACAAAGTTCCGAAAATTTGAGACAAAAAATTTACGTGCAATAGATGAAAAAGAGAGAACTAAAGACGGTCGCGACATAGTGTATTTTATGTTGCGACATTTCTAACTTATATCGCAACATAATGCAAGGTTGAAAGATAAGAAGTTTTGTCGCGACAAAGAAATTTATGTCGCGACATTTTTCAAGCGCAACAAAGAGGCTAAGTTAGCTGACAAAGTTTTATGTAAGTGACAAGAAAAACTACATTAGCGACAATCACTAGCCCGACTTGATGGAAACTATGTGCGATAAAATCCAAGAAGAAAGCCGCAAAAACCATGTCGCGACGAAGCTATGACCCTGACAAAGTGGGAACAAAGATGAAAACTATGTCGCAGTTCCAGCCATCACGTGGCGACGATTGGGCCGTAATTTTTGGGGATCCTGATTTCAGCTAACAAAGTCACGGCCCGTCATTTGAAAATCTATAAATGATGCATCTAGAGCCCACTTTGTGCTGCAACCTATGAAACCGGAACAAGATGCTTGGAACTCCTTTGTATATTATTTTTCTTTTCTTTCATTTAGTTTTGGATTAGCATTTTAGTTAATTCTTCTTATGATTAAACAGTGATCTGGTGTGAAGTTTCGAGTTGGGCTCATTGTAAAATTTCAGTTTTCATTACTGCCTGACTTGAATGAATTTGGAAATTTTAAGGTTTATTTATTTGATTAAACGCAATTTGGTGAATTTTCTTGATCGATTAGTCAGCATTGTTGTAAATCGGTTTTGAAGATAAGCTCCTGCAGGTTGGATCGAATGTTCATTATTGTTTTCAACTCAACTTGAAAGAATGTCATAGTTTGAAATCTTGAATTTATTTTATTGGTATTGTTCTTGAAGATACTCATTCAAAATATTAGTATTTAGTAGCTTGTACCCAAAATGGCTATCTTGCTCACGATTTCGAGGAAGCCCTGAGTGACCACGATGAAAATTCTGAGTCTGAAGCGCCGATTACTTGGGGGTATGATAGACTAATATTATTGAACTAATGAACTCTGAAAGATTACTTTGATAGATCACTAACTTACTCATGGTGTGAGAATAGTTGGATGATGTATCAATTTAGTTGATAAGAGGTTCCTCCTTAATCTGATGAAAGGATCTTAATCTCATGTTAGAAAAGATCTAATCAAGGAGATAGAAAATTTTAATGAAGGATGAAGATACGATTAGATTGGAGGAAGCATAAGGAAATCACACTGTCTATATAGGGTGAGGAATTCTTCAGTCTAAGAATTAGGTGTGAGTCTTTGAAAAGGAAAAATACGGATCTGTGAAAGGGTTTCTATTCTCACAGTAAGCTAGTTAGACTCATGTATCGAGGAACATGAATCTCTAATTAAATGAAATGTATGGTGTATAAGAAATCAAGAAACTATACTCTGCCTAAATGCTTTGTGAGTTCGAGATCTCAAGCCCAATGGCTAAACTATATTTGTAAAGGAAGCGAGAAATTAATAATTATCTGCTACTTTGGTGTTAACTTACCCAGTGAACTTTCCAGTCCAACAATTTAGAATTCTTTGTGCATAGTTATAGAATTTAATTTAATTTTCACATTTCCTTAGTTTAATACCAAATCACTTTTAAATTTGGAGTTCAAATAACAAGGATTTTGAGTAGATGGGGTAATTGATGTTTAGATTTTTCAATCAAATCCTCGTGGGAACGATATCAGGACTTAAATCCACTTTTATTACTTAAATGACCTTTGCACGTGCAGTGATCTAGACCCAAAACACATTTTCAATTGAAGCCTTCTCATCCAAGGCAAACAACATATTTTATATCATTTTGAAAGGTCTCTAACAAGTTTTTGGCCCCGTTGCCAAGGACTAGACAATAGTCTTCTGGCATCAATGTCAGAAATTAGTCAATCAAGTTTTTGGCGCCGTTTCCGAGAACTGAATAGCATTGGTGGTGGTACCAGAAGTTTGGCACATACTGACCTCATCATATTGAGTCAATTTGATCTTTAACTATTAGTCAGTTTTTGGTCTATGTACAAAAAAAATCAGTCAAACAAGTTTTTGGTGATGTTGTCGGGGACTTTAATTAGTCTTTGGTAGCCGTGTCGAAAAATTGGTCAAACAAGTTTTTGGCGCCGTTGTCGGGATCTAAAAAAGATGAATTTAAATATAAATATTCTAACCAAAGAGAGAATTTCTAATTTTGATATTTTTCTTTATTCTATAAAAAATTTCAGAAAATCACAAAAATAGTTTTTAACTATAGTAGCTGAGTAAGCTACTGAAATTATTTTATGAGCTTAAATTGACATAGCTATTTTCCACAATGTGTTTCCATTTCAGGAAGATTGCACATGCACGGGAAACCAGAAGCAGAATTGCTGCCTTTGGATATAGAACTGGAAAGAACACTAAGGAATCTGAGAAAGGTTAAAAGCGCTGAATCAACAACTATGGCAGATAAGAGATAAATAATGCAAACGATTCCAAAAGAAGCAGAAACAGAGAGACCTCAGAGGAAAATGACTATGGAGGACTTTTGGAGGCCAATTATTCAAGATAAATACTCGGCTGTGAAACAGCCTACTATAGAAGCCAATAATTTTGAACTTAAGCCATCTTTGATCACAATGGTGCAGCACCATCAATTAACTAGGCATCCTAGTGAAGACCCCAATGAGCATATGGGAAGATTTATGAGGATGACAAATACAGTCAAGTTGAATGGGATTAGACCTGAAGGGATAAGACAAAGAAGTAGCATGATCAGAATATTATGAGGAGAGAATTCAAAGAAGGAGAGCAAGTCCTATTATACAACTCCAAGCTCAAGATGTTTCCAAGAAAACTGAAGTCAAGATGGAGGGATCCTTACACAGTAGTAGCAAATACACCCTTTGGAGTAGTGACACTAAAAATTGATTCTGGAAGTGAGTTTAAAGTGAATGGTCAGAGGTTGAAGCATTACCTTGGAGGGAACATAAATGAAGATTAGTTCCAGATTTTGAAGAAATACAAGAATTTTGCTGAAAGGAAAACATTTTGCAGCAAATGTCTAGCTAAAGACATTAAACCCAAGCAACTTTTAATTCTCATAGTTAACTTGATTTTTTGAAATTTTTTGTTTTTGAAGTTTAGTTTTAATTTTGTTTGAAATTTTATATGGTGATCTTGTTAATTTTTCAGGACAATGAAGTTGTATTAGAGATGGATTTTATTTGGAAGCATTCCTTCTCAAACTCATCATGCAGAAAGTGCTACAAGGGGGAGTTTTTCTTTTTCCCTAACTGATAGTGCATAGTTGAAGTTTGAGGGAATGTATTTTTTTTTAGAGCAGAAAATGAATAATAACTTTGTTGTGTTCATTCCTTGAATACCTTGATGATAATCATGTTGAATTAAATTGAGTGAAGAACTGAGATGTGTTGTTCATACTTGAATTGAGGTTCTTTGATGTTAGATGTGTCTTCACAAGTATCATTTGAGTGCTAGGAATGTATTGCATACTATTATGTGAGTTAATTGGTTGAAAAATGTTAATTGTGAAAATTTGAGGAAAAGTCATTGGATTGTCGCGACAAAATTTTGTCGCGACATTATTTCTACTCTGTCGCGACGAAGATTGGATTAGCCTTTTAGAGGTTGTAGTAAATTATGTCGTGACATACCTTTTTATGTTGTGACATTATTGAATTTGAGCTGAATGAACTATGTCGCGACATTATTCATCTTTTTCATGACATAAGTTCCAAAAACCCTAGGGTAATAATTTTTTTATCGCAACAATTATTTTTATGTCACAACATAACTTAAACCTAAAAGCTTAAAGTTTATGTCGCGACATAAATTTTTAATGTTGTGAAGATTTGAAAAACATAACCAATCACTTGGCCTATAAATAGAGAACTTTGAAATATGAAAGGCCACCTTCCTCATAAACCATCAAACCACTCATCTACCTTCACCAAATCTCTCTCATCTTCCTTTGAAAAACCCTAGATCCTCAAATCGTATTTCGACCACATCTCACCCATCAAATTTGATTCCGAACCTGAATGAAATAATGGAAGAATACGCATAGGTTGAGGAAGAAGTTGTTCAAGAAACTCGATCGGGGCTTGGTACGGGAGGAAGAAAGACCAAAAGCAAACGAAGGCGTGTAGTGAAAGCAGAAAAAGAAAAGAATTTGAAGAATCTAGAATAGACGAGGAGGAATGAAAAGTAAGAATTTTGTTTCAAATAAAGCCTTCATTTTATGGGAAAGAATCTAAAGGATAGGGGTTTTATTGGCCGAAAGAGAGGTTCTTGAGCTCATCTCGCATATTGAAATGATTGAGAAGAATGTTGAAATTACTTGGCGAAACCTGAGGCACTGGCTTTGTTGCATTGGTCAAAGAGTTTTATGCTAACATGGTGGGAGTAAGAGGGAAGACAGTGTGTGTCAGAGGAAAGTGGCTATCTTTTAGCAAAGAAAAGATAAATGAAACTTTTAATCTAAAGGAGGCAAAAGGTGGGTCCAAGTTCAAGAAACTATTAAAGGAGCCAAAATACAAGAAAATTGTAGACTTGCTAACAAATGGAAAAGGAAAATGGTAGGCAACAAAGAAAACCCCACATTAATCCATTGCCAGAGGCTCTTTGACAGAGGAAGCTAAGGTATGGTTTTATTTCGTTAGTTCAGTCCTGTTGCCATCAAAGAATCTCAGTACAGTAAGAAAGAAAGAAGCAATACTTCTGTATGCCTTACTAAAGGGGTATAAAATCAATGTGGGCAAGATAATTGAAAATTCCATTATGAGTTACTAACGAGCCAATCTGAGGGTCTGATCCACCCGAAACTTTAATCACTAGACTCTGCATCTTAGGAGGTGTAAATGGAGATTGGGAAGACGAAGAAACATGACCCAAGGCTTCTCCTCTGACATTAATTGGAGTGATGAAAGGTTCAAAGAACAGAGGCAAGGAGAAAGAAATAGAAACAGAAGAAGAAGAAGAAGGGGATGAAAGAAAATATGAGTCAGTATAGTAGGAAAGCCCAGCCCAAGAGCAGCAAGAGATGTAGAGAATCTTGAGCCCCATCTAGAATGTATCTCCAGATGTAAGAGAAACCCATCAAGAGACAGTTGAGAGCTCAGGACAACAGAGCAATAATGCAGAATTGAAAGAGATGTTGAAACAAATGAGGGAAGAAATGCAAGAAAGGATAGAACCCAGCTAAGAACTGCAGAAATTTATATTAGGGGGGCAGAATATCTAGACCAAGAAATTGAAGGAAATATCGATCTTTGGGAAGAAGAAATAAAGCAAAGGGATTTAGAATGGAGGGCAAAATTGGAAAAGAGAGATATAGAATGGAGAACAGTGATAAGAGATACAAAAGTAGCCTTCTTGACATAAACAAGAATACATGAAGCCAGATTGTTGAAAATGTTGGAGAACGAAGACAATGCCAGGAAGGTAGCCTTGGAATCAAGGGATAGAGATTGGTTGAATAGTCTTAAGCATGGCAAAGAAAGCTTTAGACTAATGACTCAAGAGCAGGTAAACAACAGGACACTCTTGGAATCATTGGCTAAGAGGCAGCGTGAACTTAAAAAGAGCAATACAAAGATTTTGGATTAGGCTATGAAGACAATCTCAAGAAAAAAGAAAGTGCCACCTGCGCAAATTAAAATATCCTGTTGTATACCTTACACAATAGTGCCTCAGGATTTCACATACCCTCCCATACCTTTTTCTAACCCGAATCCAAGTGGAGAAATACCTTTTGTACCTTGTAAAGTGCCATCTCAAAATAAATTCACTGGTACAATAAGTAGGAAGGAACTATCCCCAGTGGAGGAAGTTGAAGAATATTTGAAGATGGAAGTAGCTAAAGAAAATGCCTCAAAATCCTCAAAATGACCAGCTTTCTATTGTTCTTCCCTTATTTCTATCTTTGTAACTAAATCCCCTATACATGAAAACTTAAATGAAAAATCAATTGCAAACATTTGTGTCCATTTTCCACTTGCATTTTTCTTGTGCTTATTTTATTTTTCATTTCAACATTTTTAAAATAAAATAAAAGATTGATGAATTTTAGTCAGATAACCTTGTTGAATAAATGAAGAAACCAATTTTCCCCGGGTTTATTTTAATAGAAGTTGTGAATTGTTTCGTGGAATTTGGAATGATGATTGAATCTGAAATCCTGCTATGTCAAATTTTTCGAATTGAATGGTTTGATTTAAGTAAGCTTTTTGATTAAATAAAGATAAAGAATACGTCCAAAACAAGAATTTTATAGATGAAATCGGGGTAGGATGAAATAAATTGAAAACGGTTGTACCATCATTGAATATATTGAACTTCAAGACTAAAGAAGATTTAAACAAATGATGGAACAAATAAGACTTATAATTCTGTTTTTGTAAACAGTTTAATGATTATAAATCTATAAATCCTGATAAACAATGCACATAGTCAAAAGTACTAAAACAAATCTGTATAAGATTATACATCTTTGAGATCCATCACTTCGCTTAATCTCCCAACAATCAGAGAACTTGTTAGATTATTATATCATGAAGTAAATCCTGTGCAATACTACTAACAAGAAATGATATGCTTCATTCTCGAAGTTTGAGCCTTTCAAAGCCTACCCTTATAATATGCAAATGCATATACATTAGTTCCTTATTTGAGCCAACAGCCAATTTCATCATCAACTAGCAAATGAAAAGCCTAAATCCTCCCTTAAATATAATCCTATAGTAAAGAACCCTTATTTGCCTAGATTGCATGACAAATACATTAATAATAGAAAAGGACAAGTTTGGGGAAGTATTATTTCGAATTGAAGAGAATAAGAAGGGTTGAGAAAGGACAACCAATTGAGATGAGGAAAGATGAAAAGAATGAAGAAAAGAAAATGTGAAAAGATAAAGTATCAAGGTGGAATGAGTTTTGTCTTGTAGCCTTCCTCCCTTAAACAATTAAGTTCTTAGGGGTGTTTCAACATCTAGTATCCTAATGCCAACTGGTATGGGAGTTGCTAACCCAAAGTTCGCTAAGGGTGGTAGAAAGCTTTAAAAGACAAAACATCGGGTGAATCGCTCCATGTTTCTCGACAGAAATGAAAAGTGAAAAAGCTTCTAATAAGAGGAATAGTATCTAGGTATGCATGCGGTCAAGAAAACACCACAATAGAAAGTATGTAGCATGATCCACCAAACAAGTTTGGGGGATGTTTGAGAGCTGACATCAAGAGAAGAAGTAAAGGATGAAGAATGAAGGCAAGTATGTTGAGTTGTAAGTGAAATCAGGGTAAAATTAAGCCTACATTATCCATTTATCTACCCAATTACCCAAGCCACACATTATAAGCCTAAAAGACCTAATTGATCTTGAAGGTGGTATATGCCTGCATTAGTGGAGATTAATATGACAAACAAGCATATGGGACTTAGAAGAATGAAGAAGAAGTATTTTATCTAAGTATTATCTCAAAAGATTAACTAATCTGCCAAGGGAGAAGAGAGAAGACCATCATACACTCACAAATCAAGGTTAAATAATTGTATTTTTTACACCATAGTAATTATTTGGCTGTTTAGTGAACTTAATTGAAAATCTTCCTGGTTCTGGATTGGAAAACATGTTCAAAAAAAAAATTTACAACTAACCTGTTTTTAAGCTAAATTGTGGATACAAGAAAAAAAAGACGTCTAGTGCAAAAAATTGAAAAATGTCCTTAAAAATAAAAGATGAATTGTTTGAGGACAAACAAAATTTTCTTTTCTTTTCTTGGGGACAAGCAAAACCTTAAGTTTGGTGGAATTTGATGAGTCCTAAACTCATCTATTTTTAATCCATTTTTCTGACATATTTTTAGAAGTTTGTGATTCTTTTTAATGCTGAATTATGGAATATTCACCAACTTTGTGTTTTACAGGTTTTGAATGAAAAAGAAACATTTCCAGCAAGAAAAGCAGAAAAATTAGCTAAGGCATAAATGTCGCGACATAATTTCATAATGTCGTGACATAATTTCAAGGGAACTAGCAGATACTATGTTGCAACAAAGATAAAGCTTAACTCAAGTTAGAAGTGAATGTTGCGACATAATGATAATCAAAAGACAAAACTTTGTCGCGACATTGATTCAAGCAAATGGTAGCAGGGATTTGTAGCGACAATTCACAATTATGCCACGACATAAAGAGCTGAAGAGGGAAAAAAGAATGTCGCGACAAAAGAAAATTATGTCACAACAAAAAATGGAAGAGAAATGAGACGAGTCAAGACAAGTTGGTTGTGATAAAGGTTTTTATGTTATGAAAAACAGGTCAGCGAATGACAATGATCAAGGCAACAAGAGTATGTTGCGACTGAGAAGTTTTATGTCACGACAACAACAACATGCGGCTGTGAGAAACTCTATCGCCACATGGGAAAATATTGTCGCGACAAAGGTTGAGGAGAACCATAGAAAGAATGTCGCAACACAGTAATTTATGTCACGACAAAGATAAGAAGCTGAAGGAAAAAATATTTGTCGCGATAACAAAAAGCTATGTCGCAACATAAGTTAAAGAGACGCACCTAGAAGAGAATAGAAGACTGTCGCGACATAATATGAGTAAAAGAGTAATTTATGTCATGACATTTCAAAATTATGTCGTGACACAAACAAAGCTGAAGGGTGAGAAGCTGTGTCGCGAAAAAGAAATTTTATGTCGCAACACAATCAAGAGCAGCAAGAAGAAAACGTGGTCGCGAACAAAAGCTGCAGCTGCCACACAAACATACCATTCGAAAGTATCCGTTGCAAGGGCACTAAAGAAATGTCACGACACAAGACACTCATGTCGCGACAATTACAAGACAACTTCAACAGAACTCTTTCGCGACATTTTCAAAGTCTTTCGCGACATAATTCAAGAAGAAGGCACAAAAAAACTATGTCGCGACAGGAAACTGCAAGCCACGACAAAGCTAGAGAACAAAGATGGCAACTATGTCGCGACATAAATTTTCAATGTCTCTACAAAGCAACCCATCATAATTTTTAATCCATACAATCCCAAAACAATGCAGCCTGACTCATTAGTACTTATAAATGAAGACCAGAATATGTGAAGTCAATAATAACTCTAACTTTATAGGAAATAAAACTCATTTGTATATATTTTTTTTTTTCTTTACTTTTCTTATCCACTTAGTTTTAGCTAGCATTTTAAGAAGTTGATGGAATAGTGATCTGTGGTGTAAGTTTAAGCCGAGTTCATTGTGTAAATTTTAGTTTTCATTATTGTCTCGACGGAATGGAATTTGGAAATTTTCTAGAGTCTTATTTATTTCGGGGCCAGTTGGCTATTTCAAGAATTTTCTCATCAATTGTTGTCATCGTTATTTGTGATCATGTTTTGAAAGACTCCAGCTCCTCTCGTGAATTGATCGACATGTTGTTAATTATCGCTTTCATGCACAATTTGAAAGAACGCTATAGTTCAAAATCTTGAATTTAATAATTAAAAGGTCAAGAAAAATACCTTGTTCATATTAGATGCAGAAGGTACCCAAAAATGACTGTATTTGCTCTAATTTCTAGAGGCTCCTCTCGAAAGTGACACAGAGATAGAGAATCCGAGTATGGGAGGAGTCAAATAAAGAGTTATTCAATATTATGGAACTAATGAACTCTCGAAAAGACTACTCGATAGATCACTAATTTACTCATGGTGTGAGGATTAGCTGATGATGTATCAATTTAGTTGATCGAGAGGTTTCTCCTCTTTCTAATGAAAGGACTTTGATCCCGTGTTAGGAGAGACCTAATCAATGAGATAGAGAATTTTATCATTGATGGATGAGATATCAATTAGATTGAAGAAGGTTTGCATTATCCCATCTATAAGGGCAAGAATTCTTCAGTCCTAAGATTTAGGTGTGAAGTACTGAAAAGGAAAAATACCCAAATCTTAGAAAGATGATTATATTCTACAAGTAACTAATTAGACTCATGTATATGGAAGGAACATGGATATCTAATTAGTGAAATGTATAGTGTGTGGGAAAATCCAAACTATACTACCTTACATCTTTAACAATTCAGATTTCAAACTAATGGTTGAACCATGTTATAAAATGATGCAGAAATTGATAGTTGTACATTGAATTATTTCCCAGTGTTAACTTTACTCAGTAAACTTTTCAATCCAATTTATTTTGAATTCCTTATATTTAGTTATACAATTTTAATTAGTCTTACTTTCCTGTAGTTTAGGACAAATAACTTTTAAACTTTGGTGTTCAAATAGTAAGGATTTTGAGTAGATGGGGTAATTGATCTTTAAATTTTTCATCAATCCTCGTGGGAACGATATTTGGACTTAAATCCACTTTTATTACTTGTACAACCTGTGCACTTGCAGTGATCTAGACTAAAAAAAAATTCAAATGAAGACTTCTCATACAAGGCAAACACATATTTTATATCTTTGGTCTCAACAAGTTTTTGGGCCGTTGTCGGGGACTTTAGTCAGTCTTTGGTGGCAGTGCTAATTACTTGGTCAAATTTGGTCTTAACAAGTTTTTTATATAGACATCTCTGGTATTGCACATCCAAATGAAAAAATATATATATGTGAAATAAAAATAAGTGTTCTCAACCTACTCCAATATTTTGTGTGTCAAACGGGTGAGTTGAATTTAGTTAGGGGGAGCTTTGGAAGTTTAGTCTATATATGAGATCTTAAACCACACTTGATCTAAGTTCCTATGGGAAAAGTTAATTGAGGGCTTAGAGGTAAGATTGCCTAGATCACCGTATCTTATGAGACCTTGTTCCTTTGAAATTGTGAATACTATGTGGTCCCGGCAAAACCTTCTAATTTTTTAGACTATTTTCGATGCTATTCTAATAATACAAGCCCCATCTAACTCATATCCAGCTTATTTTGCTTGCTTTCATGTTTATTTAATTCTGCATTTTTAGTTTTTCATAATCGTTTCGATAAGCCTATCTTTAATTTACGTTTATCCATTGCTAAGGGACTAGCAACAAGCTAATTGGGGGTGTGATAAGTACTCAAAAAGTGCATTTTTAAGCACTCAAAAAGTGCATTTTTAAGCACTTAACTTTCAAAAATTAAAACTCTTTTTGTGGTGGAAAATCATACTTAACCAACTTTGTGCGTTGTTAGCCCCAAAACCCGCTACTAATGGTTTTATTGATTAAAGGTACGCATATAGGCCTTTTTAGGCACTTTTACGACTCTTTGGAATCATGGGTCAAGCAATAAAAATGTCTTGGGATCTCTTGTGCGAGCTTTGAAGCTCTTGGAAGCAATTCAAACGAGTTGGGACCATGTTAGCATGATTGCACGAGAAAATGCAAGTTTAAAAGCACATTGAAGAGATTTCGCACCCTGCCATAGGATTTTCGCACTATCCAAATTTTCGCAATGTAGACGATCCTTCACTAGCGGATTTCGCACTCTCTTAAGGAGAGTGAGAAATTTTGGCACTCTCCCCTAGTCGGTGCCAAAATTAAAGGAAATAGAAATTATAAGGTTTTTTTAGTTCCAAATCGGGGAATAAAAGTCCTATATGGAAAAGGATCCTTCAAAATCATGAATCAAACCCCTAAGATGTAATTTTCTTCTTTATAAATAGGGCTAGGGTTATCAAATGAACATATACAACTTCATACACTTTTTTCTTGGATTTTAGTTTAGTAATTTAGGATCTCTCTGTTTTGGAGAATCCTTTTCATTTAATAAATCTTTCAACACATTTCTTTATTACTTTTTCATTTCATTCATTTATAGAGGAGTCCAAACTCTCCAAGTGAGTAGTCGCTCTTCTCGGGGTGAGGTAGATTCATCCCACCCTACCATGGTAACCAAAGGGGAATTTTGTGCTTCATAACAAAAGGTAAATCTTTTCTACTATTTTAAGGGCCGGAATGTCTGGTGTACATCAGTTGGGGAAAATCCCGTAGGGATGATAGTAGTCCTGGTTCCCCCAACTATTTGTATAGGAGTCTCTCCTCTCTTCCACTAGTCTTCTTGATACTTAGCAAGTTTGAATGATATGTTGGGTGCTTAGGCAACGCACCTTTGACCTAACATGCGTAATATATTGTTTCTTTTCGAAAACCACCATAGAGTCGAGTTGAGAACCTGTTAGGCACCTCTAAAGGTTAGTAGATTTGCCTAACCATACACCTAGAACATATGCTTCATCTATATCTAATCAAAGGAACCTAGGTGAAGTTCGGGGGACAACTCTATGTTGATCTTTTGGGTAGACGATCAGGAATAATAAAAGCCCCTTTGAATTACCATGGTGAGGACGGATTTGGTGAAACCAAAGCACAAGATCTCTTTTAAATATTGTCTTCAAATCAACCAATCACCCTCCTCTACTAGCAATCAACAAATCTCTTTTCAATTCAGTCTTTAATTTTTTGTTTAATAAAGCAAACTAAATCAAAATACTTGACCTAGGATAAAACCAGTGGACAATCCTAGAGCCACTATACCTATAGTAGCCCATGAGCTACCCAGGGTTGGAACTAGGTATTATAATTTTTTGTGTTTCCTCGAGCTTCTAACCTTCCACCTAACTTAGGACAAACCAAACAGTAGACTAAGCCAATGATACAAATTGTGAAAATGTTGGCAGTCAATCATTTCTTTGTGAAAGATTTGTTGTTGAAGATATGCAACCTCCATCAACATCCCACTATTGAGCATGTTGGATTGTGTTGAAAATTGATTTTTTTGCTTGTTTATTTATACATATTTTGGTTCATGTGATGAATACTATTGTTTGAAATTCATTGGTGTAGCATACAAAAATACTAACGGTTCGGTATGTTTAGGGTATAAAATAAATAAATGAAATTTTAGAATTTAAATCATAAGAGCAGAAAAATATACAACCCTGAGAGAATTTATAGGAAGCCAAATAAATTTAGTAAAAATGTCAAATGGGGACCCAAGTGTCCTAAATGAGAAGTGTAGTGTTAAAAATATGAATGAAATGAAAATTAAATTGAAATGAAGTGTTAAAGTGAGAAAAAGGATAAATGGGGATTTGTGTGTAGCCAAACAAGGCCTTATGAGACATGGGGATTTAAGACCACATTTTTGTCTTTGATAGACAAAACTCTCATTTGGGCATTTTGTGTGGGAGAGCTAGGGCATCATCCGATTGAGTGTTGAGGGAGAAAAATTGGTGATTTCTCCATGGGAATAAGAGATTTGGTGATCAAGAACAAGAAGGAACAGTATTGAAAAGTCAAAAAGATTTGAGGTAAGAGACAAACCCTTTTACCCTTCTTTTCTTGTGTTTGGGTTTGGAGAAAAGCCCTATCTTTATGTAAAAGTGTTCTTGGATGGTTTTAGTTCAGTTTGAGGTTGTTTTGATTGTTGGTTGGAATTGGTTTGGATTGGTTTGGAGGAGTGTTTGTAAAAAGGGAAAAATGTTGGGTTTTCAAAGGAAATGCTACCAAAATTTTGTCAAAACCCGTGTTCTTGTTTTGGATATAGATTAATTTATAATCATCCAAATGAAGTTATTCCAATTTTTAAAGAACCATAAGAGATAGGGATACAAATTTATAGAAGGGACCATGAGCAAATTGTAGCTCTAAGGCTCCTGAATATGGGCTTAAAGGTGAGTTTAGGTAGCTCACGGGTATACTCTGTTTTGGGTGTTGTTATGGTGTTTTGGCCATAAGTTGAGTTTCACTCATCCAAATTGAGTGATTCAAAATTCTAGGTAAAATATACTTCTAGGGGAATAATTTACTGGAAGTAAGTGTATGTAAATTGTTACCCAAAAGTGCTCATAAATTTGTTAAAGTGGAGCTATGTGTAAGAACAGTCTGATTCTGCCTTGCAAATTGGAGTAGTATGGATGTAAAATGCAATAACTTGAGTTTTGGTGATTCAAATTGAATTATTCCTATTGTAGAAGAAACCTTAGAACCATAGCTTTAAATGAGTAGAAGGGACCATTACCAATTTATGGAGTTAAGACCCCTGAAAGTGAGAAAAATAGTAGGTAACCGAGTGAGCTAGGCATACTGACCAGTTTGGCATTAAAATGTCGTAACTTGTGTTTGGGTGATCCAAATGAGATGATTACAATTCCTACTAAAAATAAACTCATAGAGCTATAATTTTCTTGAAGGAAGCATGAGCAAAATAGGGCTCATGTGTCCCCAGAAAATTTTGCAAGTGAAAGAGTATTGGGTAGACATCAACCCTAACCAAAAACTCTAGAATAGCAGGTAATATGTGATTGTCATTTATTGTATTTGAATGAGGTGACGAGAGTCAAAGCCGACATTGAAGTCGAGATTAGAAGGTGGAATCAAGCGAATGATTTTGGTTGTTCTCAGAGCTCTCTCTCTATTTCTAAAATATTTGAATAATTACTAAATGATTGATAAGAAAGGGCATATTGATTTATGTTTGAAATGATTTGTTTTAAGTGATTTGAGACAATTGCTTGTGAAATGAATTTTCCTAAGAAAATTGCATGAATGTGAAAATGTTCTATTTGCATATAAATGTATATATATACTATTATAAATTGTATTGAATGATTTTAATGCCCTTAAAGAATGTGCCATTAAATTCGAGTTAGGATAAATTGGTATACCAATAAGAGTCGACAAACGTACTATTGTGGCATCTTGTCCAAGTAGCCCGATGGGGTGATGTCATTAGTGTACACGGTAAGTACATATTTTTACTCGCGGTGTTTACCGGCTACTTGACCCAGCGGGATCGTGTCGGTGATTCGTTATCCTATGTACTGAAAGCATATGTTAAATTCGATAAGGGCTAAAATGCAAAATGAAAATGAGAATGAAAAAGTCCATGATTTATGATCTGAATGATTTGTTGCACATGAAAATGCAAAGTTTGAGATGACCAATGAATTGTAATTGATTAAATGGAAATATATCTTTATGTATGTATTGTATTGCATTGGTCATTTAAGAAAGTACAAAAGCATTGTCTTATGAAATTGCATGATTTGATTTAGCGAAATAAGGAATCGTGTAGAACCACTAAACATGAAAATGTAGCGTGTTATTTTATCAGCATACGGTACCAATAAGTAGCAAGACCGAGAGATCGTCGGGTGTGGAGTCCCATATCAACGACGAATTACCAGTAATCTTTCAGTCCCGTACATGTCATTCCATTCATGATATTTTGTAACTATTTTGCATTAGATTAATGATGTAAAAACTTCTTGAGAGAATATATTTTACTCTGTTTTGTTTTGGATATTTATGGAATGTGTTTTAAAGAGAGGTGAATTCTAAGAATATCATTTTGTAAATGTATTTGAAAAGGCATGGAATGCTAATTTGTATAAATGCGTTATTCGAAACGGAGTTATGGGCCTATTTGAATTAAGAATGTATATATATTATTTTATGTCAAAGAATGTGATTAGGTCTTGCTATCATATACCCATAAATAATTATGTTTTAAATGAATATTAATTATTCATATTAGAAATGGGTATATGAAATGTGTTTAAATGAACAGGTCTTGAAAAGGTAAAAGAGAGCCTTACAATTGGTATGTGGTGAATTGCATAATTGTTAATGAAGTACAAGAATTGTATGTACAAAAGCATTGAACATGATAGTGAATATTGCTTATGGTGATTATTTTGGTTCAAACTTTGGCTTCTAAAGTGGAGCTTGATGCTTAATGGTGAATATTAGTTATAGTTTGGTTACCTACAACTGAATTTGGGTAATTTATCATAGAGTTGGTTGAATTTTTGTACTTAAGTACCAGTTTCTGTATGATTATGAAAAGTTATTTTGCACCAAGAATAATAAGTACCATTTTTATTTTTTTTTATGATTTATCATGGCTGGAAACAGTGACATACCTTTACGTTTGCTTAAATAAAGGGGTGTTTCAATACATTAAATGCAGGTATGTGAAATACAATTTTTAACAAAGTATACATTTTGAACTCCTTAAAGGTATATTTTAATGGCACGCTCAAAAAACAAAGTATATTGAATTTGGAGTGCAAGTGAAGTGCAAGAATCGTAAATCAAAAGATACAATACCATACAACAGCTTGCTTAAACATAGTATTTTGAACTGCTTGCTTAAACAGTACCCCAAACAGAAGGCGATATTAAAGTTGAAATTGAAATTAAAATACATTAATATTAGAGTTGAAATTAAAGACATAGTTGGAAGGAAATTGAAATACATTAATATTAGAGTTGTTCATATAACTGAAGTAGCTGTTACATTCTATTCCAAAGATACAATCTAGCCCAAACACATACAACTCTTAAGCTATTGCCAGTACATATTGATTTGTCTCTAAATTGATGTATTAAGCGCAATCATAAATATTTATAAACCTAGAAATAGCAACTAAGGTATCCTAAACTATTGTAGTGATAGTGGCTCTAGGGTCCTCCATAGGATGGGTATTCTATTTGGAAGTTGTAATTTGTAGTCTATGTTTAGGGAGTCTACTTAGGGAAGAGTAGGCTTGTGGTGAATATAAATTAGTTTATGAATTAATTAAAAATAATTATATATAAGCAAGTGTCACAGGGGGTCGATTCCACTAGGGGTATACTCCTCTTAGGTCACTTAGAAGGATCATAGGGTTTCCTAGGTCTTGTGAATGAGATTCAACTTATAGTTGATTACTGAACCAAAATTAGGGTTTAATTTTTTTCGGATTTAGGTTCAAGCTCAATTTTCTAATGTAAGGTAGGTTTAGCAACTATGATAATTAGCATATGTTCTCACCCATAACCCTTTTGATTTAACGAAAATAGAAAACTCAATTATCACACCAAGTCTAGTATTAAGCACTTGATGTATCTATATAGTATACCTATTGTTAATGGATCCAAGTAGTAAGAGGGAGAAACTCCATCAATAATCTGTCCAAGAATGATGCAAGGATAGGACCGTGATGGATGATCTAATGGTTTGGGTAAGTTAGGGATGGGTTTGTGGTAGTTTAAGGGTGTAGGATGTAACTTTAAAAGGTAAGGGATATGTCTGGTTCTAAAAGTTATAGGGCTTATTTGAGGTTTATTTATGATGTAATTAAGGTTTAGAATGAAGGATTTTAGGTTTGGAAAGGTTCGGGTTTGATTTTATGCAAAACAGCCTTGTTTTGAGTTATTTTGCGGTTTTTGGGTTTTTCTAAGATAGGCTAGGGATATGCACGAATTTGGTGTTTTTATAAGGTTAGAGATGATGGTTTTTATGGTTTCTAGGGTGAAACAAAGTATATGGAAAGGTTCTTTTAATTATGGAGCAGGATTTGGAAAGTTTTGGGTTGAGGTTGAAGATTTGGTTAAGGAAATGGGAAAGAGAAGATGTTCAGATGAGTAGATGTATAGAAGGATAGGTACTTACTTCACAACTCAAGGAATCCACCAAGAGATAAAAAGCCACAAACTCACCACTCAAGGGAATCCACCCAAGAGATTAGAGAACAAGAGATATGCCATGCAGGAATCCCACGGGGATAAAAAACAATTCTTTCGAGAGCCACCTAGAGATAAAACGAAATAACTCTTAAAAAGAGAAATATGAAAATATTATTAAACTTGAACTGATTGTCAAAAGACTACATTAGGGGGGGTATATATAGCCCCATACTTTCTAAATCCAATAAAGAAACTCCTACTTTGACTTGGAAAACAAAGACTTTCTAATTTAAATAAATCAACTCTTAAAATGAAATAGCTACTTCTACTAGGAAAACAAACTTTTTAAATTAAATAAAGCAACTACTACTTTGACTTGGAGAACAAATCTTTCTAAAATAAAACAATTCCAAATTAAAATAATAACAATAATCAAATACTTGGATTTAGAAACATATTTGGTGATTTCAAGTTTCATAGCCTCCCGAATTTGAATTTTCCATAATTAAGATCGAATTCTCAATGTATCTTGTAGAAGCTCCTGCATCAAAGAAGCCTCAATGACATCCCAAGAATGATTCCAATACGTTTTTACATCCAACCTAATGAAGATTTCAAAGTTTATTAAGAATGAAATACATGATCCTCCTTGTTACCTTTGGTTTGTGCCCTAACTTTGCCTCACCTTGAGACTAGGGGTCTACTCATGCATGCTAAGGTTAGAAACACCCATGATGTGGGAAGAAAACCAAAACATAAAAGAAAAAGAAGAACAAAAGAGGAAAAAGATTAAATTTTTAATGAAAGCTTCAAGAGTGAAGAAAAATCCAACACTCAATCCATAATTCGTTTGATCTACCCTAGCCCTATTTAAAGGAGTAAAATTACATCTTGAGGGCATATTAAGTAAGTTACAAGGGTCCTAAATGGATTACAATCCAAAAATAGAGTTATTTCCCTAGTTAGATTCAAAAATCTTCCTTATTAGGCTTGCTGTCATGATTTTGCACCACCTCCACTAGGTAGTGCCAAAATTCACCTTTTTTTACAACTTTCTACTTTTGGCAGGTCTCCATATTTAGCAGGTTTCATATTTGGCAAGTCTTCAACAACATGCTCTTTTTTACTTCCAACTTCGTCCAATCATGCTTTTAGGCCTCCGATTCTTCCGTGTTGATCCCGAAGCTTCAAAACTTGGACTAGGGGTCCTAAGATCACCTCATTGCTAATCCTCATGCTTTCCAAGAACTGAAAAAGTGCCTAAAAAGGGCCTATAAAACACTAGAACTCAAGCAAAACATTAGTGACGAGGTTAGGGACGTAGCAACTTGCATTATCATGTAAGTATGATAATTTAGCACAAAAGAGGTTTATTACGGAAAAGTTAAGTATATAAAAATGCCCTTTTTGAGTGCCTATCACATTTACAATCATTCCTAAAACATAATGCAAAAGAAACTTTGTAGCACCAAGCTTCCCTCTTTATAATTCTTCTTATTTCTTTAGATTGTTGCACCTTCAATTTAAGCATGTCACACTCCATTCTTGACAGCTTTAGATCTACCTCTACTTCATCAGGTAATGAGGAGGAGCTGGTTCTGCCTCCATTCCTCGAGAATGTTAGTATTAGATAGGGTACCTCTTTTTTAAACTCATTCAGCACATTGACTAAAAATTCATTCTCTGGTTCATCATTTCATATGAAGTAGTTACACCAAGTTCCTTAGAAAAAAGCAATGCATTAACAGTATCCACAAAGAACTAATAGACAACAAAATGGAATTGTGCAGCATTCTCAACTGTGCAACAGTATCCACAAACAACTAAGTACACAACATAAACAAGTATCATACAAAGAAAAAATAAATCATATTAGACATAATATCATAGGTTATAATATGAAATCAAATAATCCCATAAGATAAATCATGAGAGCATCAAGCCAAAGTGGAGTCAATAATGGATAACTCCAATAGTTGCAGATTACCCCCTCGGATGAACAAAGACTAGGAACAACTTTTTGAACAGAGACTAGAAAGTAGGAACAAAATTTTGAACTAATTATGGCTTACCCCCTCCTAAAAACAATTCTAAAAATGTCACACTGGATTTCTCCTTATCCATGACGTCGTTAGTTAAGCAAGCTTCCCATAGTTGCACATTATCGAATATTCACGACTTAAAACCTTCGAATTTTTGTGCAATAATGAACTCATTTTGTAATTTGGATCAACTTTTGTTGCCACTTTGGATTGCAATTTTGGAGGAACCCTAGTTCCAAAATCCTCAATCTGCTATTTTGGCGCCCCAAAATCCAAGGGTCTCGTCCGACCGATCACATCGACTGCGAGTATAAATCAGTATCGGATATCGCTCACATGTCTGGTATACCGAGACTCATCCCTACATATTTAATTCATAAATACACAACATAACTTCATACAGTATGTTTACAAAACGTGAGAGTTAAAGCACCTCACTCACACATATGGTACAAATACGTGCATTAGATCCAAATGTTGTTCCAATATACAAAACAGGATATGTATTACGAGTAAGAGTTCTCATACATATACAAAAATACGTCGAGGCCACAACTCGGCCCTCTTCTCAACTGTTGGCCTCTAGGGAGCGTTGTCTACCTGCATGTGACCTATACCTGAAAAGGGGGTCCCACAACGGGGTAAGCTACGCTCAGTAGAAACAAAACCTATCAGGGCTACTCCCCACCTAGGTGCACATGCAAATGATCATTTCACAATCACACAATCAATGCAGACATGTTGTCTTATCATGGAAAAAAAACTACATGCATGTATGAGACGACACTCTACATGCCCCATGTATCGGGTCAACCTCCGACCCACCACCCAATGCAAGTGTCAATGGGAAATCAATACCGAGTCAGTACCGACTCCCATCACACAACCCATAGTCTATGTGATATTTATTTAAGTAGTTTCATGTCTTTTTAGACCTTGAAGAACTTTGTAGATGTCTCATACGGGTCTCTTACACCCTCGAAATTTTAGGGCTTTCCACTTGGAGTAAGCTCTGTTGTCTAACCAGAGTTTTTCATGCTTACCTGAGAGTGTCTATCCCCTGCCTTTCACCTTCAGCACTATTTGTTTCCATTTTCATTTAACCTTTGTGTGACTCGGTGGACTTAGTCCCATTCAGAGCCCACAATTCAACATAAGCAGCGAGTGCCAAATTAGTACCATGTACACACACCCATGTGTCATTGATTTGTCATACACCAATGCAATGCAATTGTGCGGTCTGATCAAACTCATAGGCTTCGTACTTGATAGTGAAGACCTCTACATGGACATTTTACCTTGTACACTAGGTGTGTACTGTAACACCCCAAACATTTTTTTTAAATGATTTTTTTTTTCATGGAATTTACGTTTTAGGTGTTTTAAGGTCCATCATGAATTTATAATAATTTTTAGGAATTATTTATCAATTAAATGGAATTTTAGGAAAATATGCCGGTAGGTCAAATTACGAGCAATTGACGAAATAAATTTTAAAAATACCCAATGAATGAAATAAATTATGGGAATTTTCTGAAACAAATTAAGGTCAAATATATGATATAAAAAATAAAATTAATGAAAATACATTAATAAAATAAAAATAAAAATACGTGAGCAGTGAGCAGGGTAGGAAAGTCAACAGATTTTGTTGACCAAGGAGCCAAAAGACATTTTAATAATTTGGAGTCCTTAAAAAAGAAATTCAAAAAGAAAAAAACCGCAGGGACTTAAGTGAAATATTGAATTAAATTTTAAAAATATTAGGCCTCAGAAAATCGAGCATAAAACAAAAGAAAAAAATTGAAGAACCCTAGGTTCTCTATTCGGCGCCGAACTGCTGGGGAAGGAAGAAAATTTTGTTGCAACCAATTCCCTTTGAATCAACCTGTGATTTTCATGGTGGGGAGACTTCTGAAGGTATATTAAAGCTCCATGGTTTTTAATTTTTGGTTTTGCATGGTCTGTATTGGAGGAAGGGAGCTGAATTGATAAATGGTTGTTGTTTGGATGGTCAATTTGGGCTGTTTGGAATGAATTAATTGTTCTAATGTATGCTAGGTTGCAATTGCATTTGAATCTATAAATGTGACCTAAGAATTATGAATTAAGTCTGGCATGTTTAAAATTTAAGGGGAAAATGTATTTAGAATGAAATTGAGGTGGTAATTAGTGGAATTAAGGGGTTGAATCGATTGAATGTGAATTTAATTTGAAGGTCGACTTGGACAGAATCGCCGAGGAGGATCTAATGGACGAATTTTAGGGCCAATTTGACATCACAGAAAGATATGGATGTTAGTGAAATTTTCCACTGGTTTCAAGTCTTTTCGACGTCGGTAGAAAGATATAGGCAAAATACTAACTGATGCGCAATCTGCCAAAAAAAACGAGTTTGATGATTAAACATTAGATATAAGAAATTAGTTGTGAAATTGAATAAAATTATAATTTCGGGTATTTAGATGTTAAAGGCAGAATGTTGAAGGTAAGGAAAGTAAAGGGGATTTTAAAAAAATTATTTAAAGCTCAAGTTAAGCGATTAAATAGAAAGCGGAGTAGCAGACACAATTGGTGGTAAATAACAGAGTATGGCTCGTTATGATTTTAGCGTTATCTTTCATTCTTTTCTTGCATGAATATTGAGTATAGCAAGCAGCGAAGTTGAGGAAGAGGCTCACATGTTCAGGGTGAATAGCCTAGTTGAGCCTGGACTAATGAGGAGGTGAGTAAATTTATATCATCGTACTTGCACCTTGAAACTGTATAGGTGTTTTCATTGTTTGACTTGATGTAGTAATTGACTATGATTAAGACCCTTATTCTTGAGCATTCATTGAATTGAATTCGTCATATGCCACAGAATCCGTGTCTTGATGAATATTCATGCGACAGTCAGCTAACTCTTATGTATTTGGTGTTATATACATTTGCATCTTGAAGTGCGGTCGAAGTATAACTTGTAAATCGTTAATGTCAATTGATGGTATGGAATCAAGAAAGCCCTAACTGATGGGGAGGTCATGGGATGTGTGCACATGGTACTTGCCCTGCGGTGCGGGACGAAGCGGTGCCTTCTAGAGAATTGGTAAAGCTGGCGTGAGGACGGCCGGGTTCTCACAGTCTTTGGTTGGAATATGCGGATTCGGTATAAAGGTAAAGGAATGTACAGTTCTGAATGGTAAACTATATTCTGTGTTTCAAACCTCCTAAATCTCTGCGATATTGTTGTTCATATTGCGCTATTTTGTTGCATAACCTGTATGCAATTGATTGATTGATTGAGCATAACCATCCTTGTGAGGCGGCCTTGAGTACCTAGCCTCTGTGTGAGTGAATCTCATTACTCGAGTTTATCTCACCCAGTTGATTTCCTCCTTTCCGGGTAGGCAGGAGAAAGGAGAATCCAAGCAGCCTCTTGACCACTTAGTTCTATTTGAAACATGTAATGGATTATTATTTTGTTTATTTGGTGAATGAGAGTCTAAGTTCGGAGGTTCCATGGTGAATTAACGTTATTGGAGTTAATTATTTGGTTAAATCGATAAATTTGAATAGTTGAGTTGGATAAATTTTAACGATGAAAGCGCGTGATATTTTGATGAGACCGTTGGTCGTTTTTTAGTGGATGACCACGGAGGTCTATTTGTTATGTTATTTGAGATAATATCATGATATGAGATTTTGAGTTAATTATTAGTAGATTTTTAGATTGATATTCTGAATAGCAGGATATCATTTTGTTATAGAAACGAATAGGTCTTAGGAATTTTCGGTAGAAATTATGGGACTTAGGCATACGGGTTTTGGTGGCCTTAAGCCTACCCATTCCTAAGCGGTAGTCCTGGCCTATCAAAAGTGGGATGTGACATGTACCATGACTCATATCTAATGCACACCGGCAATTCATATATTCAGTTCAATGTCGATTTAAATGTTGTCATGCTGGAATTCCATTCACTCAATTGATACATCGCTCTGACATACATTCCCATAACTCCTAACATCAATTAGGAAAATAAAGGTCATGGCTCACGTCTCAAAGCGGGACCTTAGCACCCTCGATCCTCTACCAGTGATTTCAACATGCCAAAACATGGTCATGTTCAGAAAGCCTGACATATAACTCGATTGTTTGGAACATAATAAAGTCATCATGTAATCTGTAACGAGGATGGCACTTTGATCCACGTGGCTTAAGATTAAGCCTCGTACCATCATAACTGAGTATGAAATTGTCCCAAACATCCCAAAATCCATGATTTAGAAAACTGATCTAAAAGCAAGGAAAAACAGTTTGGAAATCTTGTTTTTCTTTGTAACCTCCACCGAGTTTTCAAACGAAGACCGAAAGCTGCTGGTATAGCTCCTTTGAATGCATTTTAAATTGAGGAGTTAAATTGGATAGACCTATTTCAAGGAGATATGTTCTCCTATAAGTCTAGTTTACCCAGCAAGTAGAATCATTCAATTCTGATGTGTGGTGAGATTATGGCCAAAAAACACAGTCATGGGATCTCGACACGGCATAGGAGCTTGTCGAACCTAGCTCCCACTTTGAATGCATTGAGTCAAAAGGAGTCGAGAAGTGGAATGGCTTTATTCAGGGATGTGTTTTCCTCTGAGGTCTAGTTTACCCGGGGAACTAGAATCACTCAATTCGGATGAGTTATGGCGATTATGGCCAAAACCTGATCAAAGGGAGTCGAAGGAAAAAAATCGGGCATCATCCCAGAAAACCTGACATTTACCCTACGAAATCTCCTCCATTAAGGGTCACAGCCAAACTCAACCAATGCCATTTCCATGGCTTCAGAAAAGGAAAATAACCAAATAGGCAAAGTCCCTACCTCTTGTAGTGTGTGGGATCAAGTCCTTGATCCTTCAACCTTGCAAAAAAATGAAGGCGTTTGGCTCCTCCTACTCCTTTCTCTTCCTTTCTTTCTTGCTTAGTTTTTCTGGTTTCCTTTCTCACCTCAATCCATGAACTGACCTTGCCCAGCACCACTCCCCCTCTCCTCTCCTCAATTCACGAAATCTTCTCTTCCTCACATTGCCAAGTTCATTCAGCACAAACCATTAGGCCCTAGACATGTTCGAACATGCATGACACATGGCTAAGTTAAGGCATGTGTCGCTCATGCAACTCATCAGCATAATGCATGCATTCACAAGGGCATGACACTTGGCCACTCAAGTCTTAAGTGTCCCGATTCTAGTGCCATGGCATACACTCTCTGTGCCACGTGTCACCCGGTGATTGGCGTTGAACCTCAGTGCGTGAAAACCCGGTGTCTCGGGATTTGGCCTTGATTCGGTACAAGTTAAACTAAATTTCGCGAGATGATTCTTGACGCGATCAAGCTTGTCATCCAAGATCTAGATTAAAATCTAGGTTTTTTATATCATATCGTGAAACTCTGGAATTCGCTCTTTTATTAAAAATATATTCTTCTTGGGTTTCACAGCTATAATGAAACAAAACCTTAAAGCCTCTCATTGGGACGAACCTTAATCCCTAATCAGATTGAAATAAATGAAACCCTAAAGAGGAAAAACAATCACCAATCTTCACAACTGAAAGAAAAATAAGCGAATCTAATTGAAACAACTAGAAGAGATTTATTGAACCTGATCGACATAGAAGAAAAAAAAGCCCTAATACGTCAATCCCCGAATATAAGCGAAAGAAAGAGAAAAACCTGTCTGATTGAAACAACAGATTGAACCACCAGCAGTCTATCTGAAGTGTTGAAGAAGAATCCCTAATTCCTTCGAAGAATCCCCAAATGATTTGAAGAAGAATCCATAGCTTGATCTCTAATCCTAAAGCCTCTCAATTTGGACAAACCCTAATCCCAAATCCCTTGAATTTGGAGAACAAGCAAACGAATCGTTAAGTGTAGTGATACATTTACAAGTTTTTTAACATCAAAACGATGTCGTTCTAGTGTGACGTGGATTTGGTGAGAAAAGTCATCAAAACAACGTCGTTTCGTTGTGCCGCATAGGACGTGGTCCAACTTTAGGATGCGATTTAGGTTTTCTAAGCTAGAAGTACAATTAAAACGAAAGTTGGCATATTTAAAATTCAAGTTTTTATTTAGAATAAATGCAAAAGTCACAAGTTAGTTTTAATATATTTTCTCTTTTTAATCACTATCATATATCAAAATATCTTTAATGAAAATATTGTCAAAGTAAATTTATATAGAACTATAAATAGGCCAGAAGAGTAGTTTTTAATATGAATATTCTGTTTTGATAAAACCTAGTTCAATTGAGTTGGAAGCTTAGGCTGGCATAAGGAATGGAGAAGTTCAAGTTTCAAGTTCCAGTGGGAACAAATTTGTATGGTCCAAATTACGATGATATGCATAAATGAATAGATATCAAATATATATATATATATATATATATATATATATATATATATATATATATATATATATAGAGAGAGAGAGAGAGAGAGAGAGAGAGAGAGAAAGAGAGAGTGTCACACGAGCCGCTGGGCGGATGAAGGGGCACGAAACTATATTGGGACTCTTTACCTGCTTTTCGAGATATTGGTGGGCCCCAGTCTTATAGTGAATCAAAATATCATATACAAGATACAAAATAAAACTACCACCCAGTAGTGGTGTTCACGATGTCAATACATCTGATCCACGAGTCCCATTTACATATACATATACAAAAACTGTACATTTACATTTACATAATCAAAGCGCAAAACCTATTGTGATGGACTCCTACTAGTTTGTTGGCCCAGCAGTATGCGGAAGATTGCGGACGTCCCCCTCTGTACCTACACGGATAAAACTTCGTGCTAAAACTGCAGCTTAGTAGGTAAGCATGTAACATGCATTATACACATGTCTTTTAATACTCATTTTATAGTAAACATATAACGATGAATCTTATTAGTAGATATCATAATCTTTCATGAATTCATATAACAAACTTATACACATACTTGTACTTATAAGCGGACTTATACTTGTTCGGATCTCTCGTAGGGTTCACGGAGATTATCTTATGCAGAGGTGCGTAGGTACTCTGAGGCTTATGCTGTCTGGAGTGCATTAGAGTACATTCGGACGAGGAACAATGTACATTACTACTCTTATTGATGTTCAAACTCTTATCATGTAGCGTTTGAATACACAGACCCGATAATAAGGAAATGAGTAGGACCGCGGCCGCGATAAATTGCAGGAAGGTCGCGATGCGATCTTGAGGTGGTAACCTCAAAGCGGGAGTATCGAGACGATGACCCAGTGTGCGTCGCTAATTAAGATAAAATGCAGAAGTACTAAATGTTTCCAACACGGTCAGAGAGTGTCGTCGCCTTGTCGGGAAATCTTAGAAGTACTAAATGTGCGAAGCACGGTCGAGAGAGTGTCGTCGTCGAATCTAAGTCTTATCTGCATTAATACCTTACGTAACAGTGTCATGTCATTCAATATCGGTCTTGACCAATCCTCTGATTATATGTGTTCAGAAACTTACTATCTTATCATAGGGGCATTAAGTGTGCCAACATCAAACTCGCCTTAGCGAAGCGACGAGGTACAATCTAATTTTTCATTTACCTTAAAAACATAAATGGACCCTTTTCATACACTTATAGGGTCCTCATTAGTCCAATAGACAAGTCCTCGGAATAACAGAATAGCAAAACATGACAAAAACACATGTCTATGAACAGTGCTAAGCTGCGACATAGGTCTTCGCCATAGCGTAGCTTTGCTACACCTCGGCGTACCCGAGGCTTGTCCAAGCCTCCCCCTCGAAGCCACCTTATGCGTGGGATCGTCGCGTAGGACATGAGTACCCATGGTTCTTTGATTTAGCCCCTTTCCAATCGACCAAAACCAAAAGAAAACTCGTATACTCTCCAGAAAAACATCTCCCAAGTGTGTTCTAACCCAACTAAAACCAAACATAAAGATTAATTAGGGTTTTTCCAAACCCAAACTCAAATACTTGTTGGTTAGGTTAAATTCCTAACACCCAAACAGGTGGATACATCATAAACCAAGAATTCATGCTCAAAGGGAGGATTTCATACTCATCTTATACAAACTAGGGTTTTACAACCCAACTTTCAAGAAATCTAGGGTTATGATGATTTTCTTACTAAACCCTAGAAATGGAACAAACTAATATCCATCTGAAAGTCCAATCTATACTAATCAGTAATCCATACAAATCCCATACTTATCCATACCTTTCTTTTCTTTCTTTCTCTTTTTCTTCTTCTTCTTCTTCTTCTCCCTCTCTCTACATTTTTTGCTTTCCAAATGGGTATGAGAAAATATCTCATCCTAGACCAACTTTGTCTTATCCCATTTGATTCTAATTTTCCTTTTATTACACTTTGGTCGCCGAACTCATTATTTGCCTGTGAAACATGCTATTTCTATAATAGCATCACCATCTTCTCTATCTTATGACTTTTATATCCTATTTTGAATTGAAAATTTCCATTTTACCCTTGTATCTTGTACAAATTCCGGGTTTGAATTTTCTCCCTTATGAAAATAATAATTGCGAAAATTCAAGTTGCCCTTATAATATACCTAATTATGTTTAAAAGCAGCTAGGGGTGTATTTCGAGTGTTCTGAGAGAAAGAGAGAGATAGGTATTATATTATCCTTACAATAAAGAAACCACATAGTGTAATATCATTTCTCATGTACTACAAAGAATGTCATTTCTATAACTCAATCAACTCCATGAATCAAGGTTCATCATGCCTACCTCATGTGGTAGAGGCCTTAACGTTTCAAAAATGCAGGACATAGTGAAGGGAGGGGTCCCAAATTTAAGTTTCAATAGGGACAATTTACTATATTATATATAAAGTGTTTAACTGTAAGAAAAAAAAAAACTCCATGAATCAAAGAAACTTAAAAGCTTCAAGCCCACAAGAGGAATTCGACAAGGAGATGCCATTTCCCCGTATCTTTTCGTTTTATGGATGGAAAGTCTTGGCTTGTTAATTCAAAGGGCAGTTAGACCGACTCCAATGTGACACCAATTTGGTGCAAAATACCAAATTGGTGTCAAAGAAGGCTCCAACGTGAACAACAATTTGGTGTGTGGCTTCATTCCCAATAAAAATTTTAGTGTTTTTGAAACAATAGAACACCAAATTTGGTGTTATCCTATAGCAACACTAAACTCACTTTTTGGTGGGCCACCTGACTCATGTTTTATTCCCAAATTTCTACATTACCCTCTAACTAATAAGCACAACAAATTTTATTCCTTTTATATCCTTTAACATATTTAATATATTTATATAATTTGATTAATAATTATAAATAAAAATTAAATTATTATAAAAATTATATACCGTTGAAAATATTTCATTAAGATCTTTAAAATGAGTATAATATTGAATATATTTTAATAAAATTTTAAGTTTTTAATATGTATTATAAGTAATATATTAATATAATGACATTTAAATTATTTAATGTATATAAAAATTTATTATTTTAATAATTACTTGATAGAATTGGTAATATTTTTAATGCAAAAACTCAATAATGTAATAAAAAGCAATAACATTACATTACCATTACCTTAAATTAAAAATACATGATAAAAATAAATAAATAACAACAACAACAACAACAACATAACTTAAAAATAAAATTAGGGACATAAATACTTCTAAATAACCATTTAGAAATTTGGAGAGTCATCCACTTCCTCCCGAAACCATCAAAATACTTGTCAAATGCATTGATCCACTTCCTCCTTCAAATTGTGATGCTCATGGGCCCTTTTCATAAATTATCTTTTGTTCATTTCGAAGAATATCACGTAGAATTGGATCTTTTATGGAATCCACATTTTTTAGTAAAATTTTATTCTCTTCGCGTCGTTCTCGCAACTCTAATTTTTTTGCCTCATTTTGAGCTCATAACAGTTAGAGTTCATAACTCTTTTGGAGTATAGACTGAGTTTCAGTAAACTTACCCATTATTTGTTCACTATCTTTTTTTATGGATTTAAAATATTGTAGCATCTCCTCACCTACCTTGTTTCTTTTTCATTTTTTCTTTGTTCCTCCCAATAGGCTGCTCAATTGAATCATTATTGTCATCAAAATCATTAACTTGCTTTTCAATTTCGAAGTCTGCATTTAAATCAATACAAAATGACGAATCTCCTGCAGACTTTGACGTGGAAGAGTCTGATCGTGATACTTCGTTGCAATCATATCTCTTTCGACGGCCTGGAGTTTGCGAGCTATTAATATCATAATATTTCTCTATATCTTTAAGGAGGGGCCACACATAATCAAATTTGAATCCTTTATTATAATTTGGATCTTGGGCTAGTAAGGCTTTGGCGGTTAACTAATCACGACGAAATTAAAGCTAAAAAATGGATGAAACTAAGAATAAAATGAATTTCATAAAATAGCAACTCAAATTTATAAAATACTTACAATATCTTGTTCAAAAGCACCACTTAGATTCAAATTTTCAATTTATCGAACGTGTCCTCTTAACTTGATAATTGCTGCATTGATTACTTGCATTCGAGCTGTCAAAGATCTTCTAGGTTGAACTTGAGTGTTATGCGCTAGTAACGACATATGATATTCAGTCTCTATGCGAGACCAAAATTGAAGACTATATTGGTTTATGCCTATAATTGGATTTTGATAAACATCAAGATATACACGGCAAAGAAGTTGGTCCTCCTCATCCGAATATGAAGCACTTCGTAGAGTATTTTTAGACTTATCACCTAAATTATTGATTTGATGACATGTTTGTAGAGATATATGTTTAGTGATTGCAACTAAAAGAGAGATGTTTTAAGTTTTAGAAAGATCCATCATTTATAGATCAATTGTGGAAGCGATAAGAATATCGTTTAACGATTAGGATCAAGCCACTTTTCATCCAACGGTGGAGATCATATATTGTTAGATTTTTTTTGTCATACCTAGGACAGAGTGTGGAAGAGATAAGAATGTCGTTTAAAGATTAGGATCAAGCCACTTTTCATCCAACGGTGAAGATCATATATTGTTAGATTTTTTTGTTATACCTAGGACAGAGTGTGGAAGAGATAAGAGTACAATTTAACGATTAGGATCACGCCACTTTTCATCCAACGGTGGAGATCATATATTGTTAGATTTTTTTGTCATACCTAGGACAGAGTGTGGAAGAGATAAGAATATCGTTTAACGATTGGATCAAGCCACTTTTTCATCCAGCAGTGGAGATCATATATTATTGGAATTTTTTTGTCATACCCTAGGGCGAGTGTGAAAGATAAGAATATCGTTTAACGTTAGGATCGAAGCCGCTTTTCATCGGCCAATTGAAGTCATATATTGTTAGATTTTTTTTGCCATACCTAGGACAGAGTGTGGAAGAGATAAGAATATCATTTAACGATTACGATCAAACCACTTTTCATCCAACGATGGAGATCATATATTATTAGATTTTTTTTTCATACCTAGGATAATGTTAGATTAATGATTAGGATGAACTTGATCATCTTTCTTTGTAATTAAAACAAACATACTTTATTAGATAAAAAGTGAATTACACATAAAGAAAAGAGGAGAACATGTCACAACATTACATTCTGAGATAGTGGTAAATATTAACTTCTCACAGTAGATGACATTTTACCATCTAATTTTATGATCATTCTTCGTTGCACCATGTAACTCCCCGCAATTTTCAATTAATACATTACAGTGCAAGTGAGCCTCTTTATCTTTGATTTGCCTATGTCGAGCAAGAAATTGTTGAAATCGGGTTGTTTCATCTACTACCATATCTATGAGGGTCGATTGCTTCCATCCAGTTTCGATGTCTACATACAAATCACGTTCATCTCCAATGATCATATTATGCATTATGATGCAAGCAGACATTATATCATGCAATACACGTTTATTCCAAAAACATGTTGGTCCTTTAACTATTGCAAACCATGATTGGAGAACTCCAAAAGCGCGTTCAACATCTTTTCGACAGCTTCTTGTTTCATAGCAAATAGTTTTTTCTTGGGACCTCTGGGGTCATGAATAGTTTGTACAAGAGTAGACCATTTAGGGTATATACCATCAGCTAAGTAATAACCCATGTTGTACTCTTTTCCTTGAATGACATAATGAAATTTGGAGGGAGCTCGCAGCAGTGAGGTTCTGAATAAGTGAGATGACTCGACACATTAATGTCGTTGTTGGAGCAGGCTGAATAAAATATGCATGCCATATCCATAGATCATAATCATTCTGACCTCAAGAATAATAGTTGGAATCGTCGATCCATTTGTACTACCACACTTGGTATTGTGTGATAACCAGTTAGAAGTCAGTTGACTTCTGCCGTCGACAGCGAAAACACTGGAGATGTCGGGTGACGACATCTCTCACGAAAATCGAATGAGTCTCCTTTGTCACCGAGGCTCTTCCCAGATGCAACACACGTATATAACTGTCCCGATACACAATGACCACACGAGTCTCATATATAACTATCTAGAAGTAAAAATGACCTGCTTGGAATGCTGCGATTCTCTCCCAACCTTATATTGACCTATCGATATAATCCATCACGCTTGAGTAAAGCGGCCTTAGGGCTGTGTGATACTCGTAAAACATCCGGAGCTATATATCATAGTTACAAGGTTAATGATCTACTCTTATACAACACATATATTAAAATGAAAACATTCTAATACATCACAGGAAACCATTCAAAGCCACATTAGGCTTTCTTCCAAGCAACCTACATAATGAGCGAGTCTTCTGCGCACGCTCCTGTGCACGTAAAATGAGTATCCCTCGACGGGTGAGCTAATGCTTTCGATGGTGGAATCACCTAAGTGGGCTACTCTCCACCTAAGTGCATATCTGTCTCCAGAAATAAACACACATTAAATAGTATGATCTACTTGAATGTCTGGCCAGTCATCTCATATCCTAGGAGTCCTTCAGGCTCCCTCACACTACTTTAAATACGTATAGGAGACATAGTTTTTATTTGTTTGTGGACAACCCTCCGATGTAGCATATATCAATTGGTCTGTCTCTGAGTATTGATATTATGTATGGACTACCCTAGATGTATATCGATTGGTATGACCTAAACCAATTAATATTTTATTGGACTACCCTCATATATTCATTATTTTTAGACAACCCTCGAACCATTCTCTAAAAAAATTACGCCATTATATTCTTCTGTATCGTCTCAGGAATGCTTGTCTGTATAGATACATGATGTAATTTTCATTTCAATTCTATAACATGCAAATATATAATCATGCATATATTCACATAATTTAAATCACCCAAACATGTCATGTAATTTCACCATCAATTACATCAAAATTAGCTCACGTGGTCTAATGATCAAACACGAGCAACTCGATTTGAATTACTCAACCAAACACATTATTTCACACAAATTATTTTGTGAACACTATTCTCGGCAATAGTGAAAACCTCGGTTACTATTCCCGACAAGTCACCAATCATCGGTTCACTTAGTGAACCCGAATTTCACGCCCATTCTCGGCCTTTTTCACATTAAAGCACACATTAACACATGATTGCACAACTAGCAGCCCGGTGACGGTGGACGGTCACGGATGTCACATGGAGTTTCAAAAAAAATCGACACCTCGGTTACGAATTTGAAACGGTGGCTTGACCCTCATGGCCTCATTCAATTCAAACATTAACAAAGTACTTAAATAAAAGAATAAAACCCAGTAAGGGCTTCTACCTCTCGGAGTTTGTTGAAACTCCTCAAATCTAATGCCCACACATAGGTCTCTCCGCGTAAAACAACCTTATTAACGCCACGAAGAATTCAGAGCGGTCAGTTGCGGAAAACTAGAGAAAGTGGCTCTCTCTAAAATAAAATCAAAATCTGCTCCTGCAATCCCGACCCTCCCTTCTGCCGTTTTTAGTCACTTTTAATTTGGGAAGGCAGCCTTATTCCTATTTTAGTCACAGAGCATTCTGAAGTGTTTCCACGGGTTGGCCAGATCTCAGATAACGGACCCACGGATCGGGGTGTCACATGTTGAACTGATTTTCCAAAGTCCCGATGCATACAGTCTAGACTCCCTAGCATTCCTGGAAAACCACGTTTCTCACCTATTTGGAGCAACCTTGCAACGTCATTAGCATTAGGTGATCGCAAGTAGCGCTCTCCAAAAACCTCTACAACAGCTCGACAAAACCTTTCCATACTTTCAATTGTTGTAGACTCCTCGATTTTAATGTATTCGTCAGTAGAATCTGTCGGTGCAGATACCCGACATTCAAAACACAAACGGTCTTTTTGTAAACTGAACAATCAGGAGTCTATGAGATGCATCATATCGTTGGTAAGTAGTTATCATGACCTCGGAACATCATTTAATGATGCGAGAGGAATAAACTTCGACCCATTCGAAATCGTCTCCGAAACATTGAATCGGGGTACCGTGGGTTCTCCACGAAATAGTCAGCCCATAGATTACGTTTAGCATTTGCTCGCCCACGATGAATCACTCTATGACCAAGAATCGAGCCTCTATGAATTTGTTGGTTGTTGTCTTGTTGATTGAGATAGTAAGCCATAAGAAGGTTGTTGTTAGCATATACATTCAATAATGTTGCTTGTTGTGCCATTATTGCTGCATTGAGATCAAGTTCATCCTCAGGATTTGAAGATGAAGATGAAGATGAAGATGACATATGAGATGGAGCGACTTTGAAACTTGATGATGCCTTTTCAACGGGCGGGGTACATGGGCGTATAGGGGTCGTTAATTGGGACTGGATTCTTTGGATAAATTTGGGATGCGAGGCTCTTGGATTAATGCACGGGCTAGGTAGGATCATTGCACTATTGATCTGTTGGTTCACAGGCATTGGCACTCCTCTGTGAAAACAAGGAAGAAGGGGGTCGTGAGGGCTTCGCCCATAGTAGCTCAGATGCTAAGTGATTTCTTTACGAGAGAAAGAGAGCGCTAGAGGGCGGAGATGTGTTGCATATGAGTATGGGTCTAAAATTAACGTACCTTTCACCCATTGGGGTAGCCATGTATTTATAGTAGATGTCCAACCGGTTGGGTGTAACTGGATTTGTTCCCGTTGGGATGGGATTTTCTTATCGATGCTCCAGTTTGGCAATGGATTTAGAAGAGCTGTTTATTTGGGGTAATCTTATTCCCTTATTGGGGGGAGATCCATTGGTGATGATACATTATTATTTATTTCATATTGATAAGATTTGGTTGGATCGGGATGATATATTGTTAGGGGCTATTAATTTTCTGTATTAGCGAAATCTGTCGGTTCACGGGATATGGACCTTCTAATTCATCCAAGATCGTCCTTCGGACCTAGCGGGTTGGGCCTTCGTTTTAGGCTAGTACCGAGGGGCCTGGGTATTGCGTTGGGCGCGCCACTTCTTAGGGCTTGGTGAGTGGGCCTGCGAGCCCATTTTTCAAACCCTATCAGTTGCCCCCCAGCCCTTAGGTACGGTGTACGTGGGCAAGGGTTGTATCGTTTCTTGCATCGGATGCAATTTCCACGTGTTTGTTTGAGGTTGGGTTAGGGATGTTTCCGGTCGTTCGGCCGTGGTTGAACTCCGAAACGTTCCTGGGGCGCCTCCTCTTCCCTTGGATAAGGATAAAGGGAAAATAAACCTAATTAAATATCCTGGGGGGTCAGATTACCTTAAATCTGCCGTCGACATCGTTGTGACTGTGGGACCTAGCAAGGTCGGTCCTTCGTATGGGGTTACCTTTAAGCGTTGTCGACCTCCCACTGGCGTGCATTATGGACCCACGGCGTCTTGACTTTTATGTGGCTTAGTGCAGGATGGTATGTTTTGCGGTGCGCACTGATAATGGTCTTCGTTTTCGCCGCTTCATGAAAGGGGTTCTACAACATTCCGATGTATGTCCTTCCCAGCTTCGCTCCCAGCCCGGTTGGGGTATTTTGATGGGCCTATTGGCCTTTTTTAAGGACAGGGGTTTCGGTGTCCCCAGTGTGGCTCTGCTCCTCTATCTTTTTAGTGAAAGGGACCAGGGCTTCCTTTATTTCTCGGCGCCTGGCTCCTCACGGTGATCTCACGATCTTCCTTCCTCCGCGAGTCGTGGAAGGGACACTATTTCTTTGTTAGTGGTCTGGCTGGGAATGAATCCTTGTAGACAAGGGCTGTGACACTGCGGGGCGTTAGTGGGTTGGACCGCCTGATAATCTTCGTGAATGTTTGCTCTGTTTTCGGTATAACTTGTGTGAAGGTTACTGAATATTTCTGATTTTGCATTATTCTCATGCTTCCCAGGTGCTCGACTTGACCTTAATGCTGAAGATAATGTCGTAGCTCTGGCGTTGGCGGAATGTCCTGCTCGTCCTTACGTGGAGCTGATAAAATCGGACATTCCTGGTCCATCTAATTTGAGATCTACGCGTTCCACTGCTTCGAGGCCCTTGCCTCCTTCCACCATGGGAGTCTCTCCCATTAGGCTTACCGCAGCCACTTCTACTAAGGGAGAGATTTTGGTCCAGTTGGGGGCACTGTCTCGGAAGCCCCAGAGTGCGAAACGGAAAAATCAAGCGCGAAAGATCGGCCGGTTTAGGTCGAGTTCGAGAAGTGGGCGTCTCGACCTCTTGCTTTCGGCGGAGGCGGGCGCGATCGCTGCAAGCGAGGCTCTGTGATCCACGAGCTCTCCGCCCCTTTCTAAGCTTGTTGTAAAGGCAAAAAATTTCTTGGATGGGTAGTCGGCGACCATTAACGGTTATGCTGTGCAGTACAGAATCGCCAGTCTTTAAGTACCTCCTCGAAGAAGTGGAAGAGTTGAAGAAAAATCCCAGGAATCAAAAAGTTGGCGAAGATGAGGATCTTTGCTCTTCAATGCTGAACTCATGATGGAATGCGATCTTGTCAAGTCCTTAAGGATTCGACCTTGGGAGGTCGAATATTTGCTCGTTGATGAGGCTGCAGCTACATCCTTGAGGGTTGCCTCGGGTAAAGTCCGTATCGATAGTCTGTTTTCGAGGTTGATCCAGAGTGTTGGATGTTGACTTCATGTTTGATGTGCGAGTAGCCACTCATTTGGAAGAGATGCGTAGATAAGGCCAAACTAAGCAACATGTAAAAATCGCGGTTATAAGGCGGCGGCCTCTACTTTCTTCTGGTGGTAGAAATTTGACAGGCGGCGCGTATGGCGAAGAGGTGGAGAGACCGTCGTCCCAAAGCATACCGCGTCGGCTGTGCCGAGGCGGAAAGTAGAGGATAAGTTAAGTAGCTTGGCGGCGGTTGGGCGAGCTTGAAGGTCGGGGTGAGCTCAGTTATGCAGAATGTCGGTGAGACCGGGATGAACAATCCTCAATCTGAGCTTGAACGGTTAGGGATAAGCTGTCACATCTGAGGCGGCTGCGGGAGTCTTAAGAGGAGGCGCGTGCGGCCAGTGGCGATACGTGTGATAAAGTAAGCGCGACTGGCGGTGGCTCGTGGAGGCCTCGGGAGGCGGCGCGGTAGACACGCGGCTCGTCATGAGGACTCAGAAATTTGTAAATTAGGCGGAGGCCCAATTTGAATGAGGAGTGTCGCGGTGCGGGGATCTTCACCGGCCAAATATCCTTGGTTGCTCGGAGGATGATGTTGTGCGGATTGGGGACGAAGCCGAGTGCTTCGGTGGGCCTACGGGTGGCTCGCTTTTTCGTGAGCCGTTGCGATCTACCCAGGACTTGGACTTGACTTTGATCTCCCAGTGACGAGGAGCGGAGGTCTTTCTCTGCAAAATTATTCTCGAGAAGCAGGACCTCTATTCAAGCCATTCCCTGCCCGTCGATGCATTTCCTCCTGTGACGCCTAGGTTTACGTACTCATTTACGCGCTGATATCGACTTTTATATTTTTTCTTTTATGTACACACACTTCCTTTTTGTCGGGTGTTGATATAAACATCTCCTAGATTAAATCATTTCAATTTTGGTTTGGCCTAATATCTCTTTACTGTGCAATTAAACCAGTAATAAATTGGGATTTAAGTCCAGATATCGATCCCACGAGATCTCGAGAATTCTAGATCCAACTACCACGACTACTCAAGCTCCATACTATTTGAATTTATAAAATGACATTGTGTTCGGCAGAAGGCGCCAAATTATACAAGTATATAATATAAAAGAATGAGCAATCGAATAAATAAATCTAAAGAATAATGAATAACGAATAGTTAAGAAAATAAATGAAGCGAGTAATTATCATTTAGAGTACACATTAGATCAATGCTATTGTGAAGTATCGATTCTGTTATTAACTTTGTTAATTTTGTGTATTTCGGTTTAAAAGTAATCGAGGCGTTTAGTAAATGCAGTTGGATCTCTCCCGCACTTCACATTTCATTATCTAATTTTACTGATCCTCGAATCTGAGGAATTAGATAACTACTTTTAACGAGGACTTCTAGTGCAGGTATTTTTCTTTGCAATACTTGCCACCCATTTTATGGAATTTGTAAACCTTAGCTCCCGAGTTATCGAATTGACGAGGATATCTGACTTCAGGTTACTCTTCCTCAAAGAATTAGAATAGATCACCCTCTCCTTGATTAGATCTCGGCTAACACGGGATTGGCTTCACTACTCGGGTGGGAACTCTGCTTGTTTAAATTGATAACTCATTCAACTCATTCTTGATTTCAAGTGAGAGAGAGGATTTATCAAATGGCTCACAAAGCTCATTAGATCTCCCAATAGCGGTTAATATACCTTCGAAAATGTTCATAACTCGGGATTGTCATCTACGTGTCACTCGGAGGACCTCCTTGGAAATCGGAGCGAGTGAAAGCGATTCTTAATGCGGGTATAAAGCGATATTCGGATCAAAAACATTAAACCCATGCAGAGTGGATTCATGGCTGATTCGCAGTTTCTTTGGAAAGCGACTCACGGGAAAGATAATTTCGACAATAGCATTCAGCAATGGAAGGTGGGTTCCTCGATTCTTGAATTACCTCTGACATTCCTCGATCATAAGAATAGCGCATTATGGCGGAAGGCCCAGAATTCCAGAAATTTTGTCCCGAACTTCAAACATTCAGGTAATGGTGAAAAGAATTGGAGTGCATTGAAACTACGCTCAAAAAAAGTTAACATCCAGTTCAGAAAATAAAACGAAAACTAAAACGATAAATCTAATCTAATCTCTAACTATCAACATTGAAGAAAAGAAAAGAAAAGAAAACTAAAAAAAATAAAGAAAATGAGCCTTCAGCTACCCAGACCTCTCGTCTGTATCGCCTTGAAGCTCTTGTTATGAGTACAGGTAGCGTGTATTTATAGGGTTTCTGGTTGGGCTAATCCTAATGCGAGTCTTTGTGGATTTCCAAGTGGATTGGCCTATGTTAATGTGGTCGCGACTTGGAAATCCCTTGTCGCGACATCATCCATCTTCCAGCGACATCGATCTCCGCGTCGCGACATCGGCTTAAGTCTTCTGCGGCCTTCAAGCGTGTCTTGATGTCGGCGACATCAATCTCTTGTCGCGACATCAACTACCTGGATTGCAGCTTCCAACTGATGTCTTCTGATGTCGCGACCTCGGTCTCTTGTCGCGACATCACTTTATTCCTTTGCAGGCTTCAATAGGGTTCTCCCGATGTCGCGACATCGATGGCTTGTCCGCGACATCATTTCGATTCTTACGTAGCTTTGAAGCGCACGTTCATGATGTGGAGCCTCGATCTTTTTTACCGTGGCGAGTTCATTTCTTTGCGACTTTCATCGATGGTTCACGAGTCGGCGACATGATACTTTTGTCGCGGCAATGACTCTACATCTTCTTGTAACTTTCAAGCGAGTTTTACACGTCTTGCGACAGCGACTATTCGTGATATCAAGCGATCGCGCATGCTTGATGCTGAGCGCCGCGTTTCTTTCCGGTTGCTCTTGATGTCGCGACATCAATTCTTTATCGCGAAAGCGACATCTCATGTGTTTCGCGACCTTATTTGGTCGCTCGTGTTGTAGCGACATCAATCTCGCGTCGCGACATCGACTTATAATGCAGGTTTCACTTGATGGTTTTCTGTTGTCGCGACATCAATTCCTTTAATCGCGACATCACTACATACTCCTGGTCTATTTGTTAGTTCCTGATGTCGCGACATCAATCTCTTGTCGCGACATCACTTAATGGCTCTGCTGACTTTGAATTTGGTATTCCTTATGTGAGCCGCCGGCAGTCATCTGACCTTCAGCGATGTCTTAGGATATCGCGACATCAGCGAAGTCTTCTGCTCGATCTTATTGCTTTATCTTGATCCATGCGACGCGCATTAAAATTCCTTGATTTTCACGATGCCGCGACTCCATCTAGTTGTGCAACCCCAGCGCAACATTAATTAGCTTGATTTACTTTCATTTACGCCTGCTATTTTACTACGTATTTTTACTCAGCGATTCTTGCATTTTCATTTGCATTTTCTTCTTTCTTTTATACTCCTGCAAATAACAAATTTGGTGAGTTTCTTAATATTTCTGCATCTCAATTATTCCTTTTTACATTAAAATCAAACAGAAAAATGGACTAAAAATAGATGACTTTTAAGCTCATCATCGAGCCTGGGGCCCGAGACATATGTAGCTCTCCTTTTAATAAATATTCATTTTTTATCGTCTGCGTTCTCACTGTAGTATTTTCGCTTTTCTTCATGAATTGTATGGCCTGAATTGAGGGTGGGTGAGCAATTAAGCTCGTCATTGTGTCGAAGCCGTGGGCTAATTTAATGCAATTTGGACCGATTCCTAATTTGTAAGGCTGTATAGGCGGGCTCGTCAAATTGAAATTCTTGATGCTTAGTTGGTATCTTGCATGTGCTGAGCTGATTTTTAGGCTGCAGGCGAGCTTCGTCGACTTGGCGGTACGATCTCCAGGCGATTGCATGGGTTGAGCAGTTCATAGTTTGCATATTTGTCTTTGAGTGGATAGGCTCGTCGGCGTAGGTATTGGGCTCGGTCTGTGCGAATAGGTGGATGGGGCTTCGTCCCGTGTGAACTCGTCGATTCTGTTCTTGGGCGAGGCTCGTCATCATGGACTTCTAGGAAGAGCTCATCATCTTGACTGTTGGGGCGGGGCTCGTCATGAACTTCTGGGAAGAGCTCGTCAATGCGAACAATTGGGATGAGCTCGTCCGTGTTGCTTCTTTGGGAAGAGCTCGTCGGTCACGGGGCGGTGGGGCGGGGCTCGTCCGTGAGCTGGCTGGAAGAGCTCGTCGTGCGAGCAGGTTGGGCGAGGCTCGTCCGTGAGCTATTTGGGAAGAGCTCGTCGTGCGGGCGTTGGGCGAGGCTCGTCGGGTGGTACTAGGCTCAGTGGGTGAGGTTGCTTGGGCGGGATGGCTCTTGGGTAGGTGACACCCGAAGTGAGGCCCGAGACTCGTCGAAGTGAGCCTGGAGCTCGGGCAAGTGGCCTTGGTGGTGTTCCAGCCTGAGTTGATCTAACTTGTTAGGCAGCATGGCCTGTGCTGAGTGGATCGCCTCGTCAATGTGAGCTGCTTGGCTCCTGGCGCTATGGCGAGTGGCCCGATGTGGCCAGAAGTGGCGATGTGGCCAGAGTGGCGATGTAGCTGGCGATCGACTCCTCGGGTGGCGTGATCTGTGCGGAGTAAACCAGAACTCGTCAAAGTGAGGTACAGCGGCTCCTTTGCTGCATGGCCTTGAGCGGCGTTCCGGCTGGTTTGATCGGCTCGTTAGGCGGCGTGGCTGTCTTCAGTGGATCACCTCGTCGATGTGGGCTACTTGGCTCCTGGCGTATGGTCGGTGGCGATGGCCGGTGGCAATGTAGTAGAGTGGCAATGTAACTGAGCTGATCGACTCCTCGGTAGTGTGGCTGTGTAGAGTGAACTCGTCCAAAGTGAGGTACGCGGCTCCTGTGGCCCATGGCCTTGGTGGCGTTCGGTAGGGGTTGATCGACTGTTAGGCGGCAACGTCTTGAGTGGATCACCTCGTCAATGTGAGCTGTTTAGCTCCTGGCGCTATGGCCGAGTGTCGATGTAGCCGAGTGGCGATGTAGCCTGAGCTGATCTGACTCCTCAGGTAGCGTGACCTGTGCAGAGTAGACGAACTCGTCAAAGTGAGCTGCTTGGCTCCTGGCGCTATGGCCTTGGTGGCGTTCCAGCCTGGGTTGATCTGACTCGTTAGGCAGCGTGGCCTGTGCTGAGTGGATCACCTCGTCAATGTGAGCTACTTGGCTCCTGGCCCTATGGCCTAGTGGCGATATAGCCGAGTGGCGATGAAGCCGAGTGGCGATGGAGTCGAGTGGCGATGGCCAGAGTGGCGATGGCCCAGGGTGGCGTGTAGCGGAGTGGTGATGTAGCTGGCGTCGACTCCTCGAATGCGTGACTTGTGCGAATGAACGAACTTCGTCGAAGTGGTGTGGCTCCTGGCTCTATGGCCTTGGCGTTCGGCAGTTGGTCGACTCGTTAAACGGCGTGGCTGTCTTTGAGTGGATCACCTCGTCGATGTGAGCTACTTGGCTCTGGCGTATGGCCGTGGCGTCTGTGAGTGGCAATGTATGGCCAGGAGTGGCGATGTAACTGTTTGATCTTACTCCTCAGTAGTGTGACGTGCGGTAGGCGAACTTCCGTCGAGTGAGGTACAGCGGCTCGCAGTATTTATGGCCTTGGTGGCGTTCAGTAGGGGGTTGATCGACTCGTTGGCGGCGTGGCTGTCTTGAGTGGATCACCTCGTCGTACCGAGTTGTTTGGCTCCTGGTCTTGTATGGGCGTGTCGATGTAGCCGAGTAGCGTGGCGCGAGATGATCTAACTCCTCGGTGGCGTGACTTGTCGCGAGTATCTGAACTCGTCAAAGTAGGCTGCTTGACTCACAGGTATGGCCTTGGTGGCGTTCAGCTGGGTTGATACGACTGGATTGGCGGTGCACGTGCTGAGTGGATCACCTCGTCCAATGTGAGCTACTTGACTCCTGTACTATGGGCGGGAGTGGCGATGGCCAAGTGGCGATGTAGTCAGTGGCGATGGCCAAGTGTGATCTTAGAGTGGCGATGTAGCGAGTGGTGATGTAACTGGTGATACGACTCCTCGAGTAGCGTGACGCAATGCGAGTAGGCGAACTTCGTCAAAGTGTTTAGTAGCTCGGTTATATGGCCTTGGTGGCGTTCCGGCCCGAGTTGATACATTTCGTTAGGCTGATTGGCTGTCTTTAGTGGATCACCTGCGTCGATGTGGTTGCTTGGCTCTGGCCCATGGCCCAGTGTGATGGCCCGAGTGGCGATGGTAAGTGGCGATATAGCAGAGTGGCGATGAAGCCGAGTGGCGATGTGGCGAGTGGTGATATGTGGTGGCAATGTGGCCAGTGGCAATGTGGCACTGGTGATCGACTCCTCGGTAAGCGTGACGTCTGAGTAAACGGGCTTCGTCGAAAGTGAAATTTTGCTTGGCTCCTGGCGTATGGCCGTGGCGTTCGACTCTCGGTTGATCGACTCGTTAGGCGGCATAACTGTGCTAAGTGGATCACCTTGTCGATATAGGCTGCTTGGCTCACAGTACGTGCGATGTAAGCCCAGTGGCAATATGGCAGTGTGACTCTCGAGGGTAGCGTGACCTGTGCAGAGTAGACAAACTCGTCAAAGTGAGCTGCTGCGTGTGGCCATTCGACTTCAGATTCTCTTGGAAAGGTGCGAACGCCTTTAATGTCGATTTATGGAGAATTTGGAACGTTCGGGTGACTTTTTGAGTGCTTTGGCCCTCTTATAAATGGCGGCTTCATTGCTGTGGAGTTTATACTATGTATGTCTGCTTTTAAGTGTGTGGCCGAATGGGTGAATGAAGCGTCGAAGTCTAGTTATCTTATTTGAGGATCCTCACGAAGATTTTGGTTCGTCTTGTTGTTCTTACGTATGGGAGTTGTGTTTTTACTAGTCTCCCTTTATGGGTCATGTTATTCACAGCCGTGCTAGGGAATACGTCGAGAGAGGCGATGCATTTATTGCATCGCCTTCTCCCGACCCTACAATTCTTAACTCTCTTCCTTCCTCCTTTCCTTCTCCTTGTTTTTCATCTTTTCTTCCACATCTCATTCTCCCTTTTTTGTTTCTTACACCTGAAACTCCTTCCATCCACTTTCTTCTTCTCCTCTTTAAAGCTTCTTTCTTTTCCTTTTCATTCTCTCTTTCTCCTTTGCCCCCCCTTTTTTTTTTTTTTTTAAAGGGAGCTGCATGCGATTGTAATCGATGACATCGGTGTAGCAGAATGTAATCCAATTGGAATAAAGAGCGACTTTTCATGTCTATGAACTTTCTCATTATGTATTTTTCTGTCTTATATATCTGAACTGTTTGGGATGTCTAACTAAATAACCAGTGAACGCTCAACTCGTTACATAAGAATCGATAAGGCTCTATTTAATATTACAAACCGATGCCCTCTTGGTAAGCAGCTTAAGGTCTTGCATTCCATGTATCTTTGTAAGATTTTCCTTCACTGCAATACGGAGCTCATAATTGCCATTTAATGACTCGAGATATAGTGTGGGACGCTTCCAGTTGGGGCCCAGTTTTCCATGCGCCGGGTTCTTCCTTGTTGGCAGGAGTTTCTTTAAGACTAAATCACCCGGCATATAGCTCCTGGGTTTGACTTTTTTATTATAGTACCTTGCTGTCTTCCTTTGATAATCCTCTGTACGCCTTAGAACTTGCTCGCGCTTTTCATCTAGGAGTTCTAAGTTTAGACGAAGGGCCTCGTCATTGTGTTCCACTGATGCTAACTCGATCCTGGGAGACTTTATTCCGACCTCAACGAAATTTCTTTAGCCGATCTTAGAAGAGCTAGAGTAAATAGGGTCTCCGGGTTCTCTTTGTGTCGTCTTGTAGGCCCGTAGTACCTCGGGAGGTATTACACTTGATTTCGCTAAGGTCTTCCAATTTGGTTTTTCAAAGGCGGCTTTAAAGGGTCACGATAGTGACTTGACTTGTTACGTTGGATTGCGGGTGTCTTCGGAGATGAGTAATAATTTTAATTAGAAATTTCGGCCGCAGAGAAATCCTCCCGAATTTGGCATTGTCATTTGTTTTCGGATTTATGCGATACCAAGGCTCTTGGATACCAAACGCATATGATGGCTCGCCACACAAAATTGTGTATCTTACGCTGCGTAATTGGCTAAAGGCTCGGCTTAGCCCGCGGTGAAGTAATCCTTTGCGGCGGTTATGAATTTGCAACGACCGCCTGATGAAGCGAGGGTCGGTATGTCGAGCCAGTTGGAAAGGCCGGGGCTTATGATTGGCGTTAAGAGGTTACGATGGGAGGCATGAGATGTTGGTACTCTGGCGGTCTGCATTTCTTATTGATCGGTTGCATCTTTGAGTATTGTAGGCGGTAGTATACACCTCGGAGCTTTTCACGCTAATGCTCGAGCGCTCAGATATGATTCCGTATGCCCTCGTGTGCTTCTCTCGGCACGTGCTCGGTGTCTTCTCTGTGATGCATTTAAGGAAAGGTGTGAAAAATCCTAAGCTTGTAGAGGCTTCCCTAATGATTGGTAAACTGTGGACCTATGCTTGTTTTAGCCACTTCTTTCGGGTCGTGCGGTAGGCTTGATCATAATATAATCCCGAATGGAGCCCGTCGAGTCGGTTGGACCGGAGCACGGGCAACCACCTCGCCATAGAGATCGATTGAGGGTTCCGCCAGGTATTCGACAGGTGTCGACCTATTGAGGTCTTCCTGTGAGGCTATGGCTAGCTTTGCCAAGGCGTCGGCTCGGGAGTTCTCTGCTCTGGGGACATGCTTTGTTTATGTCGGTGAAGTCGATACAGAGTCACCACTTGCCATTTACTTTCTTGACGAGCACGACGTTAGCCAACCACTCAGGATACTCCACCTCCCTGATCGCTCCCGCTTGGAGGAGCTTGCCAACCTCCTCGTTGATGACATTGCCTCTGCAGTGCGAAGCTCTTAGCTTTGTAGCCGGTTTGAAGGATGGGGTGTTGACCTATGAGTGATTATTCGCGTAAGATCGATTATCATCTGTGCTGCGAGCGTGTTGTCTCGCGGTGGGTTGAATGCTGCATAAATTCATGATGATATGGGATGTTAAGTAAATCGTCGCGATACTAGTTACTATTCTGAGTAGTTGGTGTGCCTAAATCCACCGCATGTCAGCTTCGTCCACATTCACGTTGTCGACCGCCCTTTGCTTCATGGATGTCGTGTAGCATTCCCTGGCTACCCGTTGATCTCCTCGAACCATCCCACTATAAGGTGTATGGTTGGAACTTGATATCATGGTGCGGAGGGGATGGCCTTATTGCGTTGAGAGGGTCTGCCTAACAGCATATTATAAGGCGATGGGCGTCTACAATGAGAACCTTCTTTGTTGTCGTTACTTTGTGAGGGCTCTCGAGTGAAGCATGACTGAATTGAGCTTGAAAGGTAATACCTTTTCCTCGAAAACCCACGCGGATGTGTGTTCTGGGCTCAGTTTTCTCTCTGATGCCCGTTTTATCGAAGGCTAACGAATATGATGTCATTGAACTCCGTATCAGCTAGAACGATGAAATTGTCTTATTAGCCCTGATTAGCAGTACCAATGGGTCGTCATGGGTGTTGGCGTCCCTCGGTCCCGAGTCGGGAGAATGTGATGGATGTGTCGAGTCGCGCGGTTGGATCTGTAGGTGGATTTCTATTCCGTGACACGATGCTGCGCAGATGGGCTTTAGGGTGAACTAGACTCTCTCTCCTCCTCCTGTGATCCTCCAGAGATCCACTGGATTTCTCGAGGGGTTCTTTGGTCTTCGAGAGTCGTCTCATCTGTAGGGGCGGCGGTTGTTGAGTTGGGGCACAGTTACGGAAACGATTACGGGCTGATTCTGGGCACAATTCTCTGGAGCTATGAAGCCCAGGAATTATCGTGGCCGTATTAAGTACTATTTCTCTCTTTAGTACGTATACAATTGTGAATGCGGTGTCCATGAAGTCCGCATGGAACTCCCTGATACTTGGTGTTGTCCCGCGTAGTGGGATCGACTTCGGTGAGTTGGCCACCTCGAATTGCTCGTTAAAGGTACTTCATGCGAGACACGTGACAGGGCCGTTAGGGGTGAGCCGGCGAGGCGAATAACGTCGTCGTCTTTTGAATTGCGGTGGACCCAGACGATCCCTGAGGTTTCCGCGCCTTTTTGGGGATCGTTCTCCATCTTTCTTTGGGGATGTTTCCCGGACGCTTTGTCTTTTAGAGACCGTCACAAGTCGTTTATCACCGTCGCTCTTCTCTTTATGGGTGGAGGAGCTCTCCTTCTTGGATATGAGGGCTTCTTTGGATTTATATACTTCTGCAGCACTGCGAGCACCTTGGCCGTAATGCTTGGCAGGGTTCTTTGAGATGGAAAACATCGGATCAGCCATTTGCCTCCCTAATAGGAGCAATGAATGCGGTGATTGCGAATTTTCATCAAGTATGTCTATCTTCGGGACTCGGCGTTGAATCTTTACCACTGGGACTTGGACTTTCTGAGCCACGCGATGGTCAATAGATGGTAACTCGGTTTTCTGTACGTCCTAGCTCAGATGAAGTGGGAGACGAACGCAATGGATAGTTCTCTGAATGAATAGATTGATGAAGGTGGAATTCTATTAAACCAGGCCAAGGCTGGGCCTTTTAGTGTGGTGGCGAAAATACTGCGCTCGCCGCAGTCCCCGATACCCATGTAACTCCATTTGATTTTTGTAAGTATTGAGGTGGTCGACCGGGATCTTTGATTCCATCGAATGCTTCCACTTAATGGCGCGTGCGAATTTATTTGGAAGGGGTAGCATAGCACCTACATTTGTGAAGGAGTGATTAGGTTCTTTGTACGAGGTGTCCATGAGTATGCAGGCGTCCTTTAACCGCCCCTCCTTCACGGCGAGCTCTTGTTGAAGACTCTAAACCTCTGCTCCCATGATTGCTCTCCACCTTACGGCTGAGGTGATGTAGTTCTTCGTTCGATCATGTCCCAGGCATTGCTCAGTTCCCTCTTCCTTGAGGGACGATTGTGGTGCATGCCCCTTAGCTCGGTTGGACTCTTGCTTCTGCCGGCACCTCGGGAATGTCGTAGTGTTGCTCCTCACGGGGGAATGTTATGACCTTCTGGGTGCATCGTGTCTCGGAAGTGGATGTGCATGCAATGCAGTAGAGTCGTTCCCAACTCTTATCGGCGTTGATTGACGGCGGAGTGCTTCCGCCGTTCGTATTATTGCATTGCCTGCATCGGTAAGTGCTGTGACCGGCGTTGCACAGTGGATCCTGCATCCTTGGCGGATTAGGCGTTAACTCTACTTGTGTTCGGGTTGATACCATCGATGCGAGAGATCGATTATATTTATATAAACTGTCGTTCCCGCGGTGGCAGCCATTGATGATGCCTTTTTGGCCGGGCGGGGGTGGAGCGAAGTGCTGGCGGACTGGATTCTTGGCGGCTTGGGATCTGACTCTTAGTTATGCAGGCTAAGGCTGGGATCGGCTCTTGGCTGTTGTCTGGCAGTTACGAGCGTAGCACTCCTGCGCAAAACAAGGAAGAAGGGGGTCGAGGGCTTAGCGTAAATTATAGATCTGAAGGTCAGTTCTTTGAGATAAAGGGGCTGGCAGAGGCGAATGTGTTAAATATGAGTATGCGTCTGGAGTGCGTACCTTTCAAGCTAGGGTGATATGTATTTATAGTAGATGTCTAACAGGTTAATTTGTAACTAGGATTTGTTCCGTTGGATGGGATTTTTTCTTATCGATGTCAGTTTGGTAATGGTTAGAAAGATTTGTTTATTTGGGATAATCTTCCTTCCTTATTGGGGAGATCCGGTAGTGATGATCATTATTATTTTCCTTTCCTTATTGATAAGATTTGGTTGGATCAGTAGGATGATATATTGTTAGGGGTTATTCTATTTTCCGTATTGGCGAAATACAATCTGATTTGCAGGATATGGACCTTCTAATTCATCGAATGGGCAGCCGGACCTAGCGGTGCAGGCCTTCATTTTGGAGCTAGTGGGGGCACAGGTATTGCGTTAAGGCGCGCCACTTCTTTGGGCTTGGTGAGTGGGCCTGCGAGCCCATTTTTCAAACCCTATCAAAACTCATAGATTACGATAATGTAAATTGGATTCTTTTAACTTTGGTGGAAGGTTGAATGATGAAATAGATGGAAATGTTTTGCCTTTTATAATAGCAAAATGAGAATGAAAGTTAGGCGAGCAAACAATTAGTTGGATAAAAAATTAGTTGTAAAACTGAGGTAGATAAACAATTAGGTGGATAAATAATTAGTTCGATAAAAATGATATGAGAAATTAATAATTTTTTTTTTTATATTATGTGGTGTTGAGAGAATACGATTTAATAATAGCTTGGATAATAAAATAGTTGGACCAAAAATTAGTTAAAAAAATGAGATGGATAAAAAATTAGGTGGATAAATGATTAGTTGGATAACAATGAATTAAAAATTATTAAATGAATAAAAAAATTAGGTGAAAATATAATTCGAAGAATATTTTGTAAAAAATTAAAAAGAAAATTATGTAAGTATTTAATAATTTTGTAATATATTGTGAGTAATTATTTGAGAATAAAATTCTATACCAAATAAATTAATTAATATTGGTTAAAAATTATGTATGGAATATTATGTGAAAGATACCTTTACACCAATTTGGTGTCATGTACGTGAGTTAAAAAAAAATTGGTGTCAAAAAATTTGGTGGTGACACCAAAATGAATTTTAAATTGGTGTTGCACATTGGAGTTAGTCTTAATAAAAATGGAAACCTATAAACCTGAACACTTTGGACAACAATATCCTTGAATCCTTCATCCTCATATAGATAATTAAATCTCCATGATAATTAAATATCCCATAATATATTCCTATCCCTGACATTTGTCTCAACTCCATATTATAACTAAATCTCTAAAGATATTTTTGTCCAAATGTTTTTTCTTTTGGATTTTCAAAGGCAGAATTAGTTTACAATTTTTTTTTTTTTTTTTAGGATTTGTCTCTTTTAAACGGTTATCCCAAAAAGCAAAAGCCGTGCTTGGTTTATCTGTTGGTGATAATGTATCATTCTATAGTTTTGAACTGAAGGCAAACAATGGAGTTGTGAAATCATTAATAAATTTGATCAGTGCTGATAAATTCATGAGTATGCAAGTACATAATTAAAATGGTGAGGAGTAAAAGAAAAAAATGAATTTAAAATGTTATGTATCAAGGCACCTTAAAGGAGTGTTACTTATGATATTTTTCTATAATTTACATTAACCCAAAATTCAAATACTATATTTACATTAACATGTTGTCGAGTCAAAAAGTTGGCCTTCAAAAGTCTAGTATCTGTTTCTCGTGGGCAATACAAGGCTAGGTGGCTGGCATCCCCTCCATAGAGAATATGGGCCTATATTCAATTCATGGTAGAGTAACCCTCAATCTCTTCCAACTAATGTTTTAAAAAGCGGGACGAAATTGGTAGAGCGGAAAGTTCTGGAATTCACGGTTCATGATGAAACAGGTGGTCGAGCCGCCGATTGAGCAGGTGGCATCAATATAAATATATTATTTATATTTTACTTAAATTTAAAATATATAATTAATAATACTGGAATATTATTTATTGCTTATATAAATAAAGTATTTAAAAATATGTATAATGTTTATATATAGCTTATATTAAAAAATTTGAACAAACTTATTTATATAAATATATACTTAATTATTAGTAACATATAATTTTATTAATATCCAAATAATGCTGTAATGACATGTGGTATAGTGGTTACTGTAACCTTCAATCAATGATGCATTATTTAGTGAATTTTTAGTGCAGACTTTTAACCTATCGCTTTGTCTGCAAAGCTGGCGTAGTTTAGTAAAGCATCAAAACAACGTTCTTTTAACTTGAAAAACAAAAAAAAAAAATTATTGTGGGAGTGAGCCAGTAGGTTCATCAGGTTCAACGGTCAGACCACTTGGAATTTGGGCGGTTAGCCCGGTTCCAGTGTAGCGGTTTTTATGGTGAATCGGACGGGTTTGGCTCGATCGGCCAGTCGACGGCCCGGTCGGTTTTAAATCATGGCTTCCAACTCTTAATTGAAAAAAATGAGAAGCAAAACTAGATCATTGAGAGAGCAAAATACATGCTAAATTCTTGGAACCACCACACAACTTTCACAAACATCTCTGACCTCAAATACCTATTTACACCATCTGATAAGTCCTGTTGCCCAAAGAGTGCAACACCATTGATAGGATAGTTCGACATTTCTTATGAGGCAGATCTCGAGATGGTAGAGGAGTTTGTTAATGGAGAAAATGCACAACATGAACATGGCCATTATGGCGAAAATGGGTTGGAGTTTGTTCATGGAGAAAGACAAACTTTGGACAAAAGTCATCACAACTAAGTACTTTGATTATGCAAAGATAGTCAAGATGGAAAATTGATGGGGCATGGAGTAGGCGTATCTGAAACAGAGCAGTAGAGCTACAAATTTAGTGTTATTTTATTATTATTAGTTATTTGGTGTCGTACTTTTTAGGTTGCTGATGGGGTTTTATGATTATGTTTTGGTTTGGATTTATCTTTTTAAGTTTTTGGGATTTATCCGTTAGGATTTTATTTTGGTGCCTATAAATAGCACCTTATGTTGTGTTTTTAGTAAAACTTGATATAATATTGAAAAACTGAATAATTTCGTTTATTGTTGTTTGTTTTCTTCTTATTTTAGTGTTATTACGTGGCGAAACCGTCAATTAATGATGGGCGTAGAGTGAGCTATATCTGAAGCTTAGGCGAGATGAAGCCCAAGTAAATCATTTATTTTTGTATTATTAGTTATTTATTTAATCGTACTTTTTAGGATTTATCTGTTAGGGTTTTTATGATTTATCTGTTTGGGTTTTTTTAGGATTTATCTTTTAGGAATTTTGGGATTTATCCGTTAAGATTTTATTTTGGTGCCTATAAATAGCACCTTATGTTGTGTTTTGGTAGGCATTAATATTGAAAAACTCGAGAATTTCGTTTTATTTATTTGTTTGCTTTCTTCTTAATTTTATTGTTGTTCGTAGTCGAGTTACATCAATTTGGTATAAGAACATAACTTCGATCCGAGATCGAGTTATTATTTTTGTTCTGCATCAAAAATACTTCCAACATGTGGCGAGGAGTGGTGTCGACTGCAAATATTCTAGGCAAAGGTATCAGAAAGAGAATTTATAATGGCCATGAAACGTTGTTCTGGAGAGACCCCACTGATCCAGCTTGCAACTAAGGAGTTCTTGATATCATTGGAAACTCTTGAGTGTAGATCTAGATATATCCGGAAAAACACTTTAGAGATGATTATAAAATCACCCGAATATCTGAAAATGCTCACGGTCACTTGAGCTCTCTTCTCTTCTTCCTTCAACTATTAAGAGTCATAACTTGATCATTTGAAGTCCAAATAGAGTGAATGAGGTCTCTTTGGAAAGCATGAGAAGTCTCATATCCATCCATATCAATATTGTAGCCATTGGGGATTATTGTGCAACTTAAAACATCAAAATACAATAGTCTTTTGTGTGTGGTTCTTGATTTTTGGACTTTATCCCTTTGTTTTGCTCCATATTGGCTCATGGTTGACCTAATGCCATTGAACATTTACAGCATTAGATCCTTTATTTATATAATAAAACTACTAAAAATATAAGTAAAACATAGGGATAAAATGAGTATAAAGTATACTCATCAATGCACTGGATAACAAACTCCCCACCCAGGTCTTGAGAAGAACAGCATGAACTCTTAGAGAGCAGTGAGGACTGGGTTGGAACAGGGATGGAGATTCTTAATGAATTCAACATATGAGATATCCTTGAACTCTCCAGCACAAAACCAGGATGAAACTTGGGGGAGAATATGGAACCTTAATTAGGGTGACACAAAGGGTTAAAACTCTATTGCGGGTGATACACCATGGCAAGATTATGACGAACAAGGAGAGGGTACATCCAGGGGCGGAGAGAGCATGGGTCCAGTGGGAGCAGTTGCCCCCATTGGAATTTTTGGAATTTTTTTTTTTACATTAAGGTTGTACAAGTTTTGACCATTGTTGCCCCACAGAAATACAAAATTTGAACCCGATGCATTCTAAACATTATAAATTTACTTATTGAAGTAAAATTACCACTCGGCCTTCGATTTTATCATGGTTTCACCATGGATTGATGATATGAAGTGTCCCGAACATAGAGGATATTGATCACATTTTTGCTGATTTATTAAAGCCAAAATCGATTTGGGGAACATGTTAATAAGAACGTAGAAGCCAACTGCTAATTGACTTAAAGAAGTGGTTAAGTGAATCTAAACAACAAAGCCTTCTGACAGAAGAAGGGAGAGTGGAAGGATGTGTTTGTAGTATGTGTGTGGTGGTTGTGGAAATGGAGGAATGATAAGAGTCTTCAGCAACAAGGAGTTTGACTTGCCAATCTAACAAGCAATGAGAAAAAAAAATACCTTCATGAAATCTCGTTGGCTTTTTCTACTATGGGGATCATACAGGGCAAACAAGAGGAATCTTGGGTTAGCGAATTGGCGCGATCTGTGTGCGACCACCGAATAAACACGGTTTTATTGGGTTTGATTGAGTATAATCGATGTTTTAATTAATGTCAGTGTCTTGACACTTAGCGTTTAATAAATGGTCGTTTAAGGTAATTTAGCACTCTACCTGCAATTTGGCCGAATTGAGCACATTTATTATTATATTAATTAATTAACTATTTAATAGGTTATTTGTGTTTAATGGATTATTAATTATAATTCCTATTATTATTTAAATAATAAAATTAATAAAAATGTTGATTTAATGGGTTATTTGTGTTAAGCGTGATTATTAATTATAAATTAACATTATTTAAATAATCAAATTAAAATGAGTCATATTTGTATTAGCATGCTGTCTGTGAGATGTGTAAATAGGTTAGGTGGTTGCAATGTTAACGCGTTTATTATTCGTCAATGGGAGTTTGGGTTGATGAATGTTATTGCGATTTATATAGTGATCGATACGAACCTGGCCGAAACGAAACGCAATTACTTACTGAGGAATCTGACACCAGGTAGATTCAGCTAGTCACTAGGATGGCTGGTAACTTTCTAGCGAGAGGATTGAAGTTATAGAAGGAACATGAAACTTGCTACGATACATACATTAGGGTTTGGGTTAGATTTGGGTTAACGAATGTTGGCAGCGATTTGTGTCAGTGTGGGGTTTAAGGTTGTGATCTTGACGCGTCAGATGCGGTGATACGATCTGAGCATGGCCATGAACCCGGTGCCACCCATAAGGAATACAACACCGAGTGGGTAGGCTAGCCACCTCCGGAGCATGGCTAAGTAATTCTAAACAGGGATAGAAGTAATAGAAGGAACATGAAACTTGCTAGTGGAGAGGGGATACCGAGGGATCATACTAGAAAGTGGATAACTGGATTCTCTATAAACTTAGGCTATTGCATAACAATGGTGGCTGAGCTTTGAGGGATTTTACATGGGTTGAGAATGGCATGGGAAGAATGATAGGCAGATTGGGAAAGAAATTGCAAATGAAGCCAGATAGAGATTGACAGGTGTAGAACAGGCTTTAAGAAGAGAGTTGGAATCTTACAGGCGTGAAATTTATACTCTTCGCCGTGAGAATATTAGCCTATTTTACGAAAGTTCCTGATCTAGCTTGAAAGTAAAATAAGCACCCTCTTTCCCGATGCCTTTTAGACGGCTCAATAGGCTAATATTCTCACGGCGAAGAGTATAAATTTCACGCTTGTAAGATTCCAACTCTCTTCTTAAGCTTTGTTCTACTGTCAATCTATCTACTCACCAAATTTCAATCTGCCTATCGTCTTTCCCATGCCATTCTCAACCATGTAAATCCCCAAAAAGCCACCGATATTCATGCAATAACTAAGGATAGAAATTATCCCTTTCTGCTCCCTCGACCTGCCTCCTCTCTCTATGCCCTTTACTTTTGTTTAAAATGGTGAGGCGTCTATCGGCTTGGTAGCGTGATGGCTGAAACGCATCGTTCAAAATTTGATACATTCATTCTATATTGTTGGATAGGACAATCACATTAAAGACAAATATTCCATTCTCCTTTACTCCAATTCTTCATTATGTAATTTAAAAATAACAATGCTTTTCTAATCCTAAAAAATAAAGAACACAAAGGGAGAATCACTTATTTTCTCTCAACACTTAGAAACACAGAATCTGTAAATCTCATTCTTCATCCCCTACTACCAAATGATACAATTCTCCATTATTATATGAATATATGAATTGATAACAGAATCATCAACAGATTAAAGACAAATTAGTTGTATAGTTCAGGCTTCAGAACCCCAACAAAAGGCAAGTTCCTGTACTGTTCTGCAAAGTCCATGCCATAACCCACAACAAAGTAATCTGGACACTGCCAAAAGAAGAACTAAACAAGTAAATTATTGATTCCAAAAAAAAAAAAACAAGTGTTTTCAGAGCAGGATTATCTGATTCTAGGAGCATGTTTGGTTACAGTTTTTGAAAACTGTTTTTTTGAAAACCAAGGAGAACAAGAGAACTCGTTTGATTACTTTTCTTGTTATGGAATACATGGAGAACATAGGAAACGATAAATTTAGAGAACACGTAGTAAATTCAGAGACCAAAAGTGTTAGTTAAATTCTTTGTGTTTTCAAGAACGGTTTTCAAAAACAATAACCAAATAGGCCTTAGGTTTCTGGCAGTTTCACCCATAAAAGTGTAACCAAAATGAAATCATCAAGAGTAAACCAGCTCATTCTACATTCATCAGCAGGATTGTATGATCCCAGTGATACTTTTTAGCATATACTTTTGGAAGTTGGAAGCTCCAACACTTCTTAATTTGGGTTCTAGAGTCGGTTCGTTTTTTCCAAGTAGAAAAAAAAAAGACTTGAATCACCAATGATTTCGACAAACAGGTTTTCAATTTTACTTATTCTGGCTTTGGAACAAAGTATATGCTTCTACTCCAAACATCTCAAAGGGATATAACCATAAACACTGTGCAGCCCACTTTTAAGGCACAAACAACTAACATTTATCAGTACAAAAAAGAATAGTTACCATAAAATGAAGAAGAAATGGTAAAAAGAGAACAGTAGTGGAAGGAAATAGATCTCTATATCATGCAAGTTCAACTACCATATTTCACGTCGATATGGCCCTCAACCCAAAGACCAACGATAGGTGGGAACATCAGGCTTAGTACCCTCTGGCACATCTGGAACCGATGTGGAATCGTACCGGATATAAACTATCTGACAATGTAGTTTCACATAAAGACACCTCTGAATGTTTGTAACTGGTCAAGTCATTGGATAATTCAAGTTTCTATGTGAGAAGTTTTGGCAGAAAATTGTGAGTATATGGGTAAAATTCCACTTGTTCAACTCATTCAAGAAAAAAAGTGACCAGCCCTAACATTTTGAAAGCTGTAACAGCTTCCCTTTGTATACCAGCATTACCATAAACCTCTGCAAAGCTTAAGAAATCACAGGAAATCATTTGAAAAACACGGAAAACCACTAAAACACTCCAGAATAAGTTCATAATAGACCATAATGCTTTTCATGGTTTTTCTAGCAATGAGCTGTAGCAAATTCATAATACCTAAATTCTACATGTGCTTGAAAAGCGCACACATGCTTGAGAACATAGACACCTCAAAACCGATAAGACTTTCGCACCACTAGCTCAAAATGAACTTTTCTTCTTGATGAACATCAAGAGAAGCGCACACGGATACAGAGGACGCTCCTTTGCTTCCAAATTATTATAATGAGAGAGGACAAAGTGTTCGGTGTCTACAATGTCCTCAACCTGAGACGAAAGACAAACCAGGTGTTCCTATCATTATCAGTAAGTTAGACATATTTATGGCAAAGAACATGTAAGGGGGAAGTTATAGCCTTTATTGCCAGAGCCCACTTGTTTTAAAAAGGTTTCAGAAAAACTTGGTAATAGAAGCTTTTGGTTTTTTAGGTAAAAGTATAATCAGACTGGATGCTGATTAATAATAGTTTTCAGTGATCAACCAAGCTTTCCTCCACCACTATGAACAATCGATCTCTCTCGTCATAATTTACAAGCCGGTGAACTGTAGTTTAAAACGACCCATCAATCAATGGGATGCATTTTTCTCCCATTTGATTGCATTTTATTTTTAGTTCCATTTTTCTTAATTCATCTCTTCAGGTTTGGAAAACTGTATTAGCTACCATAGTTAAGCTCACTAAAATCTTCTTCCCTATATCATATTATGTATATATAAATGGTAATGATCTGATATCTTTTAAACAATTCTTCTGATCATTGAGTCCCAGAATCATCGTGTCATCAAAAGAAAAACCAAGGGCTGTTTGGTTCATGTTTTTGGAAATTGTTCTTGAGACTGAGAACACCATTTTGGTGTCTGTAAACAAACAGGACCTTAATAACAGATATGATCAAGAGTTTTGCCAGATTCAGCACCCCCATTTCCTGTATTAAATGAAAAGAACTTCGAAAATTTCAGCTCTCGATTCCTTTTGATGGCGTCTCCCATAATCAGAATTACTGGTATAAACGCTAATTACTAATCAAGTACATAATACATTCGTTAGAGAGAGAGAGAGAGAGAGAGAGAGAGGGATGAATAATACCACAACGACGTGCTTCCCTTTGATATCAGTCTTCAAATCCAAGGAAATCGAGGGAGCGCCGTTGGACTCGGTGCCGGAGCCGTAGGATTGGACTCGGACAAAATCGACGGTGAGGGGGAAGGAGAAGTGGCGGACGAGGGTCGGCCAAGGAAGAGAAAAGCGCCGGTGGCAGGCATGACAAACCGGAGGAGAAGAGAGGGGGCCAGTCGACGAAATCTCGGAGGCGACATGGAGACTGACAGGAGATTTGATCTTGACACAAAGCCCTCTCTATGTCGGACCTTAAGGCCGGCCGGCCACGGCGGGCTCTGGGGTTACGATTCCGACAACGAAACCACCACTGTCCTCTCTGAGTTACACTTCAACACTTTCTTTGCCCCTCCCTCCCTGCAAAAAATTACCAGAAATACCCTTTCTTCTCTTAGTTATTTACATATATTTTTATGAAAAATAAATAAAATTTATTATTTTTAGAAGAAAACAATGAGAATTTTTTTTATCAAAAATATGTCCTTTTAGGTATTTATGCGTATCTTATAAAAAAATTGGTTATTTTTATAAAAAAAATAATAACAATATTTTTATCAAAATATGGTTAAAAATTAAATAATGATTAGATTTCTAAAACTCATATTTCAAATGGTCTTTTAATCAAATCACCTGAAATTGGTTTAAAAGACATAAATTCAAATTTTATTTACAAAAATAACCTTAAAAATGTCCAGTTTTAGATAAAAATATTCGTAAAAGTGTAAAGATAAATCTCAATATAATAACTAAATGCTCAAGGTCATTTTGTCTCATCCTCACATTACAATTAAATGTTCTAGGGTATTTTTGTCTTTTCTTTGTACTTGTGTTTGGCTTTGAACGAAAGATATTAGTTTGATTTTTTGTAGACATCCCTCTTATTCGAAATGGAAAATAACTCATTATAAACAAAAATTTCCTTTGTCCTTTTAGGTATTTACAAGTTTTTTAGATGAAATCTTTATTTGAAAAAAATTATAAAATAGTTTGGAAATCAGGTAGAGCGAATATAGTGTATCTGGTGTCGTGAGCAGCCCGATTGGTATCAAATATTAGTAAAATGATAGCGATTTGAAAATTTTAAGGCGATTGTTGTTGTCGTAAGTAGTGTCTTCTTTGATGAAATTCTGTGATCATGATAAGGCGTTTAGGCGTTTAAGCGATTATTATTTATCGTAGACGGTGGCATTTAAACAATTTAATTATCGCGTCCGTAAGCGGCGTTTGAAACGTTTAAAAGCGTGTCATTCTCGTAGACGGCGTTTAATATTCGGTGTTCGCGGTCCCAGCTAACGGCAACATTTCTGTTCGCTTCGGTGTCGGCTGTCGTAGGCGAAAGCAACATTAACAATTAATTCTGCGATCATGCAACTAACGTTAGACAGCCAAACCGATTATGTTGTTATGGATAACAGCGTTAGCGATCCGGTCACCGTATATGGCAACGTTGAAGCGTTCGCTTTAATTCTTTGTTATGCGTAGACAGCGTTCTGTCCCCAATTATCGTTGCTCCATGCAATGTCATTCTGGGCATTCTTTGACAATTATTTTGGTTTCGGTAATGTAATAATTTTTTGAGCAAATTATTTCGATCTGGCTTCGTGTTACGTATCTTATAAAAAAATGTTATTTTTACATGAAAACAATGAAATTATTTTTATCAAAATATGATTAAAAATGAACGAGGAGTTAGATTTCCGAAATTTATATTTCAAAAAGGCCTTTTAATCAAATCATCCTGAATTGAAAGCACAAGGGTAAATATGCAAATAAATATTTATGTTAATATCTAGATATTATACTCGTTGTTGGAATTCCCATTATGTTATTGCTGTATAGATCATGATTGTGTAATAAATGAAAAATATTAAAAATAAATTAATGTCTGAGAAAAGCAGATTCTCAAAAAATATGGGCCTGGATACTCATAGAGCCCATCTTATGAGCCAACGGCCCAACTCCGAAAAGGCCATTTGGCGCCAAAATCATAATTTAAAAATAATTCCAAAAAAATTATTTTTTTTAGGAATCTTCTTAAAAATATTTTCTAGCATGTTTTACGAATAATTTTTCTATTTAATGCTTTATCTTTCTTTTTTTTTTTAATTATTATAGGGATCAGTCTTGAAAGTAACCCTTAAAAAGTAAAATCAAGTAAAAATAAAAAATAAAAAAATTCATTTAGATAAGGGATCGATTGTTTTTTGACTTAATATTAAAAGTTAAATAGCTTTTAGCATCAAGCTTTTTGTTTTTTAAAATTTTCACAACTTATTGTTGAAATTTTTTTAAAAAGTTATGAATAGAAAAAGTGAAAATATTTGATGGTGTTTGTTTTTTTTACTTAATGCTAAATATAACTTTTTTTTAATTTAATGTTGAATAGTACTTAATAAAAACATATGCATTTTATCATGATGCTAAATAGTACTTAATATATATATATAAGAAAATCCTTTCTAGTCCCAATCATGATGCATTTTATGCTAATTAAATAAAACATATGTATTTTTAAATTTTATTTAAAAAATTAATTTTCTCAATGTTTTGATAAAATTAAAAGAGGGGTTTTTTTTTTTTATAAAACATAAACAACTTAATACTTAGAACAAAGTCACCTTAGGCTTCTTGTATAAATACAATTTTCTAAATACAATCCATTTATACTATAAATACAAATTCTTTCTCCATTAATAGTTAGCATTACTTTTTTTTTTTCCAACACTTAAAAATATAAGAAACCAAATCAACCGAGAAACCAAACCGAAAAATAGGTTAATCGAATCGATTAATTTAATTTTAGTTTTTATTTTATACAAATCTCAATTTCCATTTCGTTTTACAAAATATAAAAAATATTGATTGAAAATTAGTATATAATACTAATTTTAAATAGTATTATAATGAAAATATTTTGATTAGTGATTGAAAATTAGTATATAATACTAATTTTAAATATACAAATTTTAAATATTTTGATTGAAAATTAACAAAATACTAATATTATAATGAAATTATAAAATACAATGTATATAATATTAGTATAGTTTTAATATAATATTAGTATAATATATAATATTGTTTTTATATTATGATATATAATATAATATTAGTATTACATAATATATAATATCAGTATTATTGTGTGCCCAAATATTACATAATATATAATATTCAAGGTATGTCTCATTTCCCTTTATCTTGTTATATTTTGTCTTATATGCAAATCTCACATCGGTTAAAAGTGAGTTTACTTTTACATCCTAACCGATAAAAGGGTTAATTGATTTATTTTTTGGTTCAATTTCATAAATTAATTGATTTATGGCTCTTATAATTATCTTTGATAAGTGAAAGTTATTTGTTGGCACACGAGGACATAGGTATTGTCACACCCCAATCCTGCTAGGATGAAGGGCGTGAAATTATCTTGGGATTTCTTTCATAACTTTTCGAACATTGGTGGGCCCAAGTTTTATAACCGAATAAAAAATATCATATACAAATATACAAATTAAAATTACCACTGTAGTGGTGTTTACAGTGTTAATACATACAGTCATGGGATTCGTTTACGTATACGTATCTAGCTATGCATTTACATTTCACATGTGAGAGCGTAAAACTGTGTGATGAACTCTACTAGTTTGTTAAATACCTGACGATTATCTGAGGAACCATGAGGCGTCCTCCTCTGTACCTACACGGATTAAAACGGGTGCTTAAGCTTAATCTTGAGTAGGAAGCATAGAGAACCTTTTTAAAATAATACTATTATTTAAAAAAATATTATTTAAAATAATTTATAAAAATAAATATTTAGGAATTTATGACACTTAGTGCCAGCGAAGCGCCACATAGATATCTAGTTTTTAAGACATGATTTCAATGTAAAACTTTGAAGTAGTGTTTTGAAGACACGATTTCAGTGTAAAATTCTGAAGTCGTGTCTTCAAAACACGATTTCAGTGTAAAATTATAAAGCCATGTTTTTTAAATACACGATTTCAATGTAAAATTCTGAAGTCGTGTTTTGAAGACACGATTTCAGTGTAAAATTTTGAAGTCGTGTCTTCAAAACTAGACTGTGTAAAATTACGAGTCGTGTATTCAAAACACGATTTCGATGTCATTGCAAAGTCGTGTCTTGAAAACACGATTTTTAATATACGCATATATGTGGTAGCTACTTACGTGGTACGTGGCCATTTACCATAATTCCCTAAATATTTTTTTAACTCTAATATTTTAAAAATTATTTTTTTAAAATATTTTAAAAAATCTCAGCTTATGTAAACAAGCGTATCTGTCATACTAATACTCATTTATAGTAAGCATGTAAGCAGTACTTGAATATCTGATACTTGAGACATAAGAATTTTTCATGAATTTATATAACAAACTTAAACACATACTTGTACTCATACCTATAAAATACCCTAAACACGTTGAAAACGATTAAGGTATATTTCGGGGTGTTATAGGTATTTATACCGAACCTTGTTAAATTCTTTGTGTTATCTTTCTTTTCTGCCTTTCGTTATTATATCTGCCTTACTTTCCTTTTCTACGATGAGCATGGGACCAAGGCAATACCCACATACTACATCAAGCTCGAATCATCTAGTCAGGGGGCTAACATTTGTGGTGTCGTCGATAGTATGATAGTGGTACCGAAAGTGGGAGATATTTTCTCAAAAACTGAAGTGATAGTGTTACTACTTACTATTGCTATAATTCCAAATCTGGCCTCTCCCAAATGGGTCGAGTCTATTAAAACCGCGGGCTAAAATGGATCGGGTCAATTCGATTCACTTTAATTCGAATCCAGTTTTTGCTAGCCCATCCTGATCCTATACAGACCACGGGTCAAAACGAATCGGACATTAAAAAATTAAAAATAATAATATGACAAATTTTATATTTTGTAAAATAAAGTTTATTTGAAATACTTATAGTCCTATACAGATCGCGGGTCAAAACGAATCGAACATTAAAAAATTAAAAATAATAATTTGACAAATTTTATATTTTGTAAAATAAAGTTTATTTGAAATTCTTATAGTCCTATACAGACCACGGGTCAAAACGAATCGAACATTAAAAAATTAAAAATAATAATTTGACAAATTTTATATTTTGTTAAATAAAATTTATTTGAAATACTTATATTTTATTCTTATGTTCTTAGGAGATTATATAAAATAAATTATTTTACTTATGTTTATCTATTTTATTTTAAATTATTTTTCATGTTAATACTATTTTATTTTATTAAAAACAATTATTTAATAACTATTCTTTTATTTATAAACAATTATTTTTATATTTTCATGATGAAAAATTAATATTTTTAATAAATTTAGAAAATATTATAAGGTCATTGAAATTTTAAAACTGAAAATATCAAATAAAGAATGGTAGTGAGACCATTCCCGGATAAGTAGATAGACCTTAGTTCTATTTAAGCCACTATTTTTTTAGCTCGACTCTCCAAAATGCAGACAAAATATGGGCCGGGCCACCACGGACCAGGCCAATCCCACCTCTACCAATGTGAAATTTCATTTCAAACACATTACGTGCTTCATTGATGAAGTGCGACCCAACCACTGGGGAGGCAATTTGTTAATGGAGTGGAGTGTTCGTGTCGTGTCGATGTACGGATAAATTAATCGACGTTTACTAACTCAGGCAGACCTGAATAATAAGCGATCGTCGATATTCATTGCTTTAAACCAACACGTTTATTATTGCGTGTTAGGCGAGTTAACACGAATATGACCATTAATTGATTATTAAAATAATAAAAATTATAGTGTCGTTCATTGCATATTTAACCTGAAATAATATGTTTATTAATTTTATTATTTAAATTAATAGGAAGAATTATAATTAATCCATATTTAAACACAATAACTTATTAAATATGTTAATTAATTAATATAATAATTAAGCTTGGATCATTCGGGTCTAATTAGGTCGTGGATCAACACGAATATGACATATTATTAAACGTATTAGGCAGTCAGCTAGCGAATATGGCTGCAGCGATTATGTTTCGGCCCCAGCGTAAAGCAGGTGTCGGGTTGGGTGTCGTCGCGTATCAGGGATTAATTTTGCTATTTTTATCGACCGGGAAAGGGTGATTCTGGCGCCAAAATCACAATTCAAAAAGCAGAAACAGAGATGGTGAGAGAGAAGGGGAGTGTAATCGAATCAAAATCGAAATAGAGGATTTCAAAAATTCCAATCGAGTCTCTAATTCTATCAAAATCCTCTCCAAATCCGATGCCTCCCGCCGCTTCCGCCTCTTTCATTGCCGTGCAATGCTTCCAGTGCTCCACCATGCAGGCAGGATATCTCCGATCTCTCTCTCTCTCTCTCTCTCTCTCTCTCTCTCTCTTTCTCTCTCTCCACAACACCTCCGTTCGAGATGAATATGGATTGATTGTGCTATGGTTGTTGGCGGTTTTTTCAGGTGAAGCAGCAGAAGAAGAGCAGCAACAAGTGGACATGTGTGGTGTGCAACGAGAAGCAGTCGGTGAGGAAGGTGTATGCGCAGGGGGCGATGGCCAAAGATGTTCGCAAATTCGTGCAGTCCTTCAACATGTCGCGGAAGTTCATCGATGAAGAGGGAGAAGAAAATCTGAGTTCATCGATGGTGGTTTCTGATGCCGCCGGGGAGGCGGGAGGCAGTTTTTCCGGTAATGAGAGGAAGAGGAGGAATGACTGGAGCGAGTACCTTGATCCGCCGGAGAAGGAGGAAGAAGAAACAGGTTTTTTTGGTTGATAACTTTACTATTTTATTCATTAAGGCTCCCTTTGGAAACCCCAAAAAGAAAAGAAAAATAAAATATAATCAACTTTGAAATTTTAATTTTACGTATTTTTAAATTTCTCAATTAAGAAACAAATAAAATGAGTTTGAATAAATATATACAAAATTCAATTTTTCTTTCATTACATTTTTCCATTCCCGGATCCAAATGGAGTGTAATTGAATTCTGTTTTTTGTGAACCAAAAATAGTTTTTTTTGAAGTTTTTTATAAGTTGTTTGTTTACCGAGAAAAGAAAATGTTTATGACAGACATAGTGGAGGGAGAGATTCTGAAAGAGAAGCCAATAGAGATGATGATGATGTTGAAGAAGAAGAAGAAGAAGAATCAAAGCGAATCATCAACAACAACTGGATTAGAATGCAGCAAACTGAAACCTCTTCCTCTTTTCCCCAACAGAAGAAACACCACCATAAAGACGATGAAGGCAGAAAAAAAGATCATTTCCAAATGGAGTGAATACTTGACTGAAGAAGAAGAAGAAGAAGAAGAAAAAGAAAATGAAGAGACAACAATGTCAGCTTTGGACATTCAAGCTGCTGCCATCACTCTACATGGTAATAATGACTACTACTCTCACTCTCACATGGTTGAAGATGAAATTCATCCTCACTTTATGTAGAAAATAATGTTTGTTATTTGTCACATCTTATATCGGATAGGGGAAAAACTTCTAGGCACTATATATAAATATGATAATATTTGGACCGGATTCTTATCATTCAATTTTTTGAAGTCATTGGATCCTCTTTTCCTTGTTCGAGAACGAGAATTTGCTCCCCTCTTCCACTTTGTTCCGAGAAGAGTAGCTGGGCTGGTCGAGTCCACTGGTGCAATTAAAGCAAGAAAGCGATGCCAGACTCTCATAGTTGATGCGGATGAAATCGCCGTCCACTTTATGTAGAAAATAATGTTTGTTATTTATTTACATACATATCGGATAGAAAAAACGTCTTGCTTGTATATATAAATATGATGATATCTACATATTTGGACCGGATTCTTATCGTTCAATTCTTTTGAAGTCATTGGGTCCTTTTTTCTTCGTTCGAGAACGAGAATCTGCTCCCCTCTTCCACTTTGTTCCGAAGAGTAACTAGGACCGATTCAGTCACGTTTTCATGTTCCAATTAGACACTTTCAATTTTTTATTATTCTCAAATCAAAGGAGAAGATTATTCTTTTTACCAATCATATACGGATCAAGTAAAGCAAGAAAGCCAGTGCCAGACGCTCACATAGTTGATGCAGATGAAATTCATCGTCACTTTATGTAGAAAATAATGTTTGTTATTTGTCACATCTCACATCGGACAAAGGAAAAACTTCTTGACACTATATATAAATATCCTCGGGTCTTAAGCCAATAATATCTACATGTTTTCAATTCTTTTGAAGTCATTGGATTATTTTTCTCGTTCGAGAATCTCCTCCCCTCTTCCACTCTATCCCGAAGAGTAACTCGGACTGATTCAGTCAAATTTTCATGTTCCGATTGAAATAAAAAAATAATTTTTTTTCAATTAGTTAATGATAAATTCTAAAACAAATGGACTTTTTATCAGAAATAGATATCCTAGAAAAGTCTTGCTGCCCCCTTTTCATACCAAGTCAAGCCTAAATAAACAAAAAAAGGGGAAAGAATTCACCAATTAAACTATGCCCCATATAAAACTGCAATGCAGAACAGATCCCAGAAATTTTCTGGACAACCAAACATTCTTCCCATTCACAAAAAGTATAAAAATTAATAGGAAAAAAAAAAAAAAAAACCCTTCCCATCCATCATCAAAAAGCCCTGTAAAAACTGTGGCCCCTGTTGTAAATTTGCAAGTATACCAGTAAATATGAGAACCTGTTTACTTCATTCATTGAGATTCATCGACCCAAGCTGATCCCTGACATCGTTTCCAGGCCAGAGAGGCGACGCCGCGAAGAGCACCGCCAGCTCAGCCACTTTCTTCTTCAGAGCATCAGGAGATTCAATGAGATGGAGAACCTCTGTTTGGTCCATCTCCAGCAACATTCCTGTCACTTTTCCTGCACTTTCCCGTTCGATTCGCTCCACAAGAGGATACAATTGTTCACCCAACATCTAAAAAAAAAAAAAAGATTTAGAATTCAAAACACAAAACCAATATGATAAGAGGAGGAGGGATTTATATACAGACCACAAGCTGATTGTCAGGGGTGGTAGAAGCAAGGGCAGATGCAAGTGTTGATATCGGCAATTGCCCAACTGCTGCTGAACCGTTTCGCTGGATATCGATAGGAGGAGTCATAGGCATCCCAGAAACATCGAAAGGATATTGCATCAATGGTCCCATTAGGCCTTGAGGAACCATTTGGGGGTCTATTCCGTTTCGTCCATTTCCTATGTAGCGGTAGCTTTGGTTGGAATTTCGATGCAACAACTGAAAGGAAAAAAATATATATATATAAAATGCAAATTGAAATTAAAAGAAAAATCTTGAACTTTCATGACTTCTGTATTTAAATCAAAACGACGTCGTTTCTCATGCTATGTTGGACAAGGTAGAGGTTCTCAGAGTCTTGTTAGGGATATAAAAACAGAATTCAAGAATGCTTTTTGAATGCAAAAGTCATGAAAGTTCAGGTTAATACCGATTTTCCCTAATTAAAATGGGAGATGGTTCGATATTTTCATGGCATTATGAAAGAATATATAACTCACTACTGGCTGTTGCTGATGCAACAACTGAAAGGAAAAAAATAATATAAAATGCAAATTGAAATTAAAAGAAAAATCTTGAACTTTCATGACTTCTGCATTTAAATCAAAACGACGTCGTTTCTCATGCTATGTTGGACAAGGTAGAGGTTCTCGAAGTCTTGTTAGGGATATAAAAACAGAATTCGAGAAAGCTTTTTAAATGCAAAAGTCATGAAAGTTCAAGATTTTAATACTGATTTTCCCTTATTAAAATGGGAGATGGTTCGATATTTTCATGTCATTATGAAAGAATATATAACTCACTACTGGCTGTTGCTGATGCAACAACTGAAAGGAAAAAAATAATATAAAATGCAAATTGAAATTAAAAGAAAAATCTTGAACTTTCATGACTTCTGCATTTAAATCAAAACGACGTCGTTTCTCATGCTATGTTGGACAAGGTAGAGGTTCTCGGAGTTTTGTTAGGGATATAAAAACAGAATTCAAGAATGCTTTTTGAATGCAAAAGTCATGAAAGTGCAGGTTAATACCGATTTTCCCTGATTAAAATGGCAGATGGTTCGATATTTTCATGTCGTTATGAAAGAAGATATAACTCACTACTGGCTGTTGCTGATGCTGCATCTGTTGGGAGTGTCCTCCTCTCCTTAGACATACCGCCGTAACCGTTGTCCGGTTGTCGCGCAACATGAAAGTTGGAAGGCATAACAAAGTTAGGACAACAGAGCCTCATTCAGGATGAGCTGCTGCTGGTATCCATATCCTCCTCCTGCTGGCTGAGTGGGTATCAGCCCAGGAGTGCCTTGACCATAATAGACCTGCTGAGGAGAAAGTCTCGTAGCTGGTGAACCGGGATGGAACCCAGATACTCCCGATTGCAAGGGTGAAATAGCCCCTCGGCCTTGAGCAAATTGTGCCTGGAAAATACAAATACGAACAAACTTTCACAATGGAAAGGCAGGGTATTGTATAAGTATGGGCTCCTCTCAACCTAGAAGACACGTTTTAAAGCTCTGAGGGCCCTTCCTTGGACCCAAAGCGGACAATATCTACATGATTGGGTCAGGTCGTTACCAATGGTATCAAACTTTCACAATGGAAAGACAGGGTAATGTATAAGTATGGACTCGTCTCAACCTAGGAGATATGTTTTAAAGCCGTGAGGGCCCTTCCTTGGACCCAAAGCGGACAATATCTATATGGTTGGGCCAAGTCGTTACAAATGGTATCAGAGGGCCCTGTAGATGTTGTCTTCATTTAGGGGGCGGAGGTTTATGACATTATATAAGTGTGGGTTCCTCTCAACCTAGGAGACACGACTTTAAATAACAATTAAGTGGTACACTCCCTTGCCTCCAAAGAAGCTTAAAGAAAAATATCTATGATATACAAAACAAGAATCACCTGCAGAAAGACTTTCCTTTCCTCTTTTCGTTGGGCCACAGCAACATACAAAGGTTTCCGTCCAATCATCGTTCCATTCATCACATTTAACTGAAAAATGATTAATCGCAAACTGTGAGAGCAAATGATAAAAATGGAGATCCGAAGTTTCATCAAAAAGAATAAATAAGAGTAGCATACAGCTTTTGTCGCTTCCTCAGGGGTTGAAAAGGCAACAAAACCAGAGCCTTTGCTGAGACCTTGTGAATCTAACATGACCTGAACAAATCGCACGTCTTTAGAATAACCATAAGAACCTTGTGAGAGGCTAAAATAAATAAATAAATAAATAAATGTTATCAATTTAAAGAACACTTTACCTTGCATGACGTTATGGTTCCAAACTCAGAAAATAGCTCTTTCAGTTTTTCATCATTTATGCTATCATCAAGATTTTTCAGATACAAATTAGAATCTTTAAATTTTTCAAACTTATTCTTTCTTTCCTGTTCAAATTTTGCTCTCAACTCAGACTCTCTCTCCGATTTCCTCTGAGCCTTCCCCACGTACCAGACTTTGTTGTTGAACGTGGCGCCATTGAGGTGCTCAACAGCAGCAGCAGCAGAATCCGAGCTCTGGAAGTTCACAAAACCAAAACATTTGGACGTACCACTTCCGTCTCTCATAACAATGACACTAGTTATGGACCCATACTTCCCAAAAATTATTTTAAGGTCATCCTCAGTAGTTGCTTCACATAAATTTTTCACGTACACGTTAGTAAACTTTGGTACACCGTTTCCTTGGTTCCTTTCTTGATGACGAACAAAAAATCCAACATAAACTTTTTTATCATTAATCAGCATGCCATTCAGCCTTTGACGTACTTGGGCAAGCCTCCTTATCAAACTGTACAATCCATATCCTTTGGTTGACCGGTGTTGTCAAGGGCTATTTTGCAAGAGAGTACAGTGCCAAAGGCAGCAAATGTATCAAGCAATGCCTTGTTATCTATTGATGGGTCCAAGTTTTTGATAAAGACATTGGCATATCCACTTTTTCGAATGCTCGGATCACGATGAGAGTACATAATCCTGATAGGTTTCCCATTGAGGGGTGTGAAATTCAAAACCTCCAAGGCAGTGGCAGCTGCAATTTAATAACATCTCAATCAGGGTCAAAACTGAAGTTAAGACTCATTCTATAACATAAACCCGCAGGCTGCAACATGCAAATCTCACATCACAAACATCAAAGTTCATGTCGATAAATTAACATGAAATGCACTTTAAAAAAAAAAAAACATAAAATGCACCCAATTATTAACAATGCAGTAAGCTTCCGAACCATGCACGAGCAATTCCTTGTAATTGCTTCACTTGATTTTCCAACACAATACATGTGCAGAATATATTTGTGACCAATTTAAATTAAGATCAGTTTGTGAAAAGAATTCTCACATTGAACAGTCAGTCTACAAGTTCCATGAATTTTGGAAATGCTTCTTTAGAACCACATTTTCTATAATATAAACAACTTATACACTAATTGATGAACAATTCTATAAAACCCAAGAGATAAAAAAACACATAAAGTAATTACAACATGAGTCATAGAAGTCAATGATTGAATAGTATCAAATAAATCATACACTAATTGATGAAACATTCTAAAAAACTCAAGAGATAAAGGAAAAAAAATGTTGTAGTTGTTCCAATATAAAACAACGGTCTTAGAAGTAAACGATCCAATAATATTGAAACATATGTAAAGAAGCATACAAAGTTGCAATCTGAAAAAGGAATCGATTAATAAAAACCACAATTTAGAATGAATTTCCATTCTTCATAAAATAAAGTTCTGCCCAATGATATCAATAATAATGTTCTGCAACTATTTGATTAAAACTACCGTTTAAAGACAATATTCTCACGGGTTAAACTGATATAAGCAGACTGGATAATTGAAATCATTGGTTAAAAAAATAACTCTTCATTGTCAAAAAAATTCTTCATCAACAAAATTTTGATTCTCTATTTGGTTGTTTAGAATTAAATAAAAGAAAAATTTATGATCATAAGATAAAACCCGGGAGATAAGATACACATGAATTTACAGAGGAAAATAAATATGATCTTTACCCTATTTGGACCTGTAAAGGATATTTCAAATAACTTATACTGATTGCAAGATGAAGAAACAAAAACATTGTTATAAACTAAATGAACAAACGTTTCATTCTCCACAAAGTAAAAAAAATGAAGCAACATTGTCAAAACCAGACTTGATTATCAGAAAACGATAAAACAGAAAAATCAAGAAGAAGAAACTGCAAAATCAAATAAAACCTGGTGGAAACCGGAAATCAACCAAAAACACGAAGAAAGGTAACAACGAAACATAACAGAGAACGCATACCGTCCTGAGGGGCATAATCCACGCATACAGCCAAGAGAGCCCCGGTCCTGATCCTGCCAAACCCCAATGGAGCACGCACCCCGTCCGATACGCCCGAAGACGCACAGCATTTGTTCGACGACGTTAAAAATGAGATCGCCGACGCACAGAGACATTTGTGAACTTCTCCTACCGCCGCAGTCTGCCCCGTCATCGCCGCCGCAGTAGTTCGTTGAACCGCCACCGGAGCATGCGACTGTAGCCCGGAAACTGCCGGTGGTTGAGCGTCGCCTTCGACGCCGCCGCTGCCATCATATAAACCAACGATCAAGAAATGATCAAACTAATTAACAATGGTGATGTCTAAGGTATCGCGCTCCTGATTGAAACTAGGTTTGGACAAACGATTAATTTTTCAATTTTTTTTTGAAATTTTTCGGATTTTCTTGGGAAACAAAAGGAAGAGTGAAGAAAGAGTGTTCAATATATATATGTATATATATTTTCACGAACCGGTTTTAATCGTACCGTTTCGGGTGGCGAACACGTGCCGGATGACGTGGCCTTTTTATATTATATGTCGCTGTCACGTGATACGCTTTTCGCTTTTGCGGGCGGGAGCAGATCCCCTACGGTTAACTGACCAAACTAAATTAATCTGAGCCCTTAACTGATATCGATAATGCCACGTGGACGGTTGAGATTCGTACAATTCCGGCATTGATAGCATCAAATAAGGTCCATGAACACGCTGGCAGTCCTACCTGTACTGTAATAAAAAGTCACTTTAAACAATATTTATATTAATATTATTTAATGTTTTAAGGTTATAAATAGAAATAAAAAAAATTATGAAGACAATATCTTTTAATAAATCTTTCCCTTTGTCTGAATTAATTTTTTTTTCTTTATAAACATCATACTTCTATTTCATTTCTTGCGTTAAGAAGTCAAATAACTTTAAAATATAAAATCAATTTATTAATTATTAAAAATTTTAACTGTAATTTCCATTTCCATCCCTATATAGTTTAAGAAATTTATATCCGTATCCATATAAAAATAAAAATTTTTTAAAAGGAAGACATGGAAATAAATGGTTTTTTTTTTTTTGGACAGAAGAAAATATTATTCTTCAATAACTCAACTCTTTTGAAATTACAGTCATGAGGCTTATAATTGTTTTTCTTCAACCATTGGAGTGTTTCTCTACAATCGAGGGCCTAGGCGACCATTGTTGATAATTGAATATCTTAGAAACAGGATATGTTCATATCAGTAGGGGTGTAACCGAACCGAGTCGAGCCGAGCACACAGGTGCCTCATTGGCTCCTACTTCTGGCAGGAATAGGCTTGAGCTATTCATGATCATGATGAAATCGATGAACTGAGCTGAGGCGTTTCTGCCTGGGTCATTAACTTACTTAGCTTGAGCCACGAGCTTGCTCACTAACTTGTTAATCTAGCCTCGCTTACGAGCCTATTCATTTAGCCTATTCACGAAATTGGTTTACAAGTCGATTTGAAATGAAATAGGAGTGGGTTTCTGATCGACTCGTTTAACTTACGAGCCTCAAAATGATGTTCCTGAATTAAAGAAATGAAATGTTCATCTAAATGTGACATACAGCTAAATTAAAAATATAAGACAATAAAGGATTCGGTCTTGATTGAAGTTCAAGAGTTAAAATATTAAATCGTATTTACGTTTGTAGGAAAAATTTGTTGTGCGTATGGCGTACCATGTTCACTGAGCACAATTCCACGAGGCTTGGTTCCACGAGAACTACAGATTCTGAAACTTACTCAGGCTGTCATGAAGTCTGTTTCTGTTTGTGAAGTGAGTTTGAAAGTGCTTGGAAACAAACTCATCCTTTCAGAAGCCTGAGGCATGATATTCAGGTCTAAACCGTTTAACCAATAGCGAGTTGGCGGCGAGCCTAGCAGTAGAGGCAGAAGCGACTCGCGGCGTGGCTCGGCTCACGATTCTGAACCCTCTTGTCACAAGATCATCAGTATCTTAGAACCAAATAATAGGGAAGCATCACTTGGATTACTCCCGTTAGTGGAAATCTATCTTTGGAGTCTTTGTGGTTTGTCTTGAGGAATTAGAATGCGACTCTCAAATCCTCTTCAATGGGATGTTAAAAAAGAATGCATCATGAATTTAGGACATAACCATTTATAGGGTGAAACCTGGGTTATAATTTCTGAAAATTAAGCCACATCATAGAACCACAGAAATCATGCACAGGTCTCTACATATAGGGTCCACACTTGAATTAGATGTCTAAGCCAAAATACCTAAACCATATTAGATCACTTTATTTAATTGAGCTCGACCTTGTTGATGCTTTGTATACACCAATTATACATATAAGCCCATATGATGAATTAAAAATTACATGCCCAGCCTTCTTTGTTAGGAACCTTCCTAAATAATCTCCAGATTACAAACACTGTCGATCAGTTTTATGCAAAATAAGTCGCATCCAGCTACATTTTTATGAAACCATGGAATGAGTGACCACATTGAAAACAGTAGTTTCTAAGAGGAGGACATGAGGAACACCTGTCAGCGACCTTATAGAGAAGTAGGCCCATATTAGGCCCTAGGCAGAATGAAACCTAAGTTCAATTAACATTATTTAATAAATATTTTATAACTCAACGAGGTTACTACTCGAAAATGTCATCCATGCCAGTTAAATAGCCTCCAGCGAAAATAGCATCAGGGATTAATGAAGGTAGCATGGAGGTGGCCAAATGGCATCCTAAGTTTTTAGAATTTGACATATTTGACAACTTTGGAGAGAGATGAAGATTTGCAAGGAAAATATGATTTGGTAGCTCTTGTTACTCAGCGGCTATATTCCATCCCATATTGGACAAAGTTTAATTATGTTTTTTAATAAAAAACGTTAGTTATTAAAAATGACACCTAATTTGACGCTTTGCCATTGGAAGCGAAACACCGTTCGTAGGTGTCAAAGCATTGTTCGAAGTTAAAAATGGCGTTTAGCTTTCCCCATTTTGGCAACTCCCGTGGAGTTGCTATTAAGGACTATACGTGCATTTTTAGGATTTATCACCATTAAGATTTTATAATTTGTTGCAGTTTTTGAGATTTACGTATGATTTTTGTTGTTCTCGTAACACTTTATATTATTGTTTTGGTAGATTTGATATAATGTTGAAAACTTGAGAACTTCGATTATATTTACTTTATTACGTTTCTTTCAATTTTATTATTTTCGTGTAGAAATTTATCAATTTGATATCCTGATATAAAACGTCAAGATTAAAATTATGTATTTTCTCACTGCGTCGACTTGTCTCCATATCATATCAAACTATCTTATCAATGATTTACTGCATGCAAGGTGTTTTCTAGGGCTTCATTGCAGCATGGGTAGATGCTATTGTCTACTATTCTTCTCCCGGAGAGAGCTTGCATTGTAGGGAGCAAATTTGACTCGACTCTCAAAAAAAAATCTTAATTCTTGCTAGAAAGGTTAGCTTCCATATCTCCTAGCCCCTTGGGGTTCTTCCGATGTGGTTTATGTTGAGTGTGATTCTAAAATTATTCAGCGAATATAGTAAAATTGAGTTGTAATTTTGATTTTAAAAACATGCAAAGTATACCTAAAAATAAATAACAAGTAAATGTGAAGCGATTATATAAAGTCATTACCTGAAAAGATAAAAGTGTAACATGAAGTGTTGCACGTGGCGGTTCTACGATATATGCAAGAGCTAGATACTAATCAGGTTGAGACGGGAAGGCTTGTGATACTTAAGGTGAATCCGAGGTTGGTGTTTGACCGCATATCCTTAGATAGATTTTGCCCCCACTCTTGGTATGGAATCTTAGGCGTACGCCTCCTGGGATCTGATGATCTTATCTGGAATGAAATAACACTCCAATCTATCGTCGGTAGTCAAACATGTTGTGTACTCTCAGAATGCATTGCCTTAAATACTAAAAATAATAATGCACTAAAGTGTCTTAGTGCCTTTTGTTCTTAGATAATGATTGAAATTCGTTTGTTATCCTTTTTTGAAATGACAATGAACCTGAGTATTTATAGACCTCTTGATGACTTTTGGATAGTCCATCCTAAAGACCTAACTCGAATGAAAGTCATCATTTTTCATGGCGGACACAACTCAATGAAAATCAAATAGCACCTTTTCAAGAGAGGGGTCGCGGGGCCTATTTTCTCGATCTATTCTTATTCGATTGAACAATGAACTCCCCATTATTCATCTGATCCCTCCTTAAAATGGAAACCTGAACTCTAATATTGTTCCAAATAACGTGATTACCCAATTTGAACTCAAAGTCAGCCAATAACTCAGTTTTACACCAAAAAAAACTATTTTGGTCCAACGGTTTAATCTTATTGGCATGGAGAAATTTACCTGTAATGCTTTTCACCATGTACTCACCTTTCTGCTCCATGCCATGATCATGTAATCTCTTCTTCTTTGAAATTTAACCCTCCTCCTTTTCAGTAGACACAGACAATCCCAAGCTGCCTAATTAATTCCCTTTTTTTCTCTTTGGTTTCTACCCACCAAAGAAAGAGAGAGAGAGAGAGAGAGAATTCATTGTTGGGCTGCAAAGAGATGGAGTGAGGAAATACTCGTATTACAATGTTGAGATTGCTGCACCACTACTAACCAGTTGTATTTCTTTACATTATAAGAAAACATAGCTCTCGGTAATTACGGATATATCGGTACTTCGTTCTGAGATATATATCGGAAATATCAGTAGATATCGGTGGATATTTTGACAAAAATATCGGTAAAGCGAAATTAACAAAAATACTTTGAAATTCATGGAAATACTTTGTTAAACTATAAAAAAGACATAAATAAGCAAATATATAATAAAATAATATTCATTATAATTTATCGAGAAATTACACAATAGTTATTAAACCAAAATGAATACAATGTTCATTACATTATTTGATGAAGGATTCCCATCTTGATGAAGACGATATTAACAAAATCTTCAAAATATTAGAATGCTAATCCATAAAACTTAAAATAATTTGAGGATTAAATGGAGCTTGGATGTGTATGGATGAGTTTGTAAAAATTGTATGATTTTAGAAATTATTTATGAATTTTTGGAGTCAAATAGCCGTGGATTGTCAAAACCATTGATTTTAATTCTAACAGTTGGATTTGATTTAAGTCCAAAATGGTATTTATCAATATTTACAATCTCTGTTTGACTGTTGATCGTGTTTTTGTAAATATTTTTTGAGAAATTCCAACTAGCGTCTGTGCGTGGGGATAAAAGTCTCGAAATTTTACCAATTTCATTAAATATATCGAGGAATTTCGATTTCTGCATTGATATTCGTGATTTTGCACTGATTTTCAGCGATTTTTCCTCCAATGGGTTATCGGGCGATATCTCTTGATTGTGACCAGATTATCGATATTCGGCGAAAAAAATGAACCTTGTCCCTACCTGCTAGTGAAAAGGAGTTTGATTCCATCCACAAATCTTCTCCATACTTTGTCTTTGATAATTGGCAGAACACAGCTTTTATTCCTCTGTAATCAAGCTGGTACACCTATGTATTTCTCCACAAGGCTTAGGTTATGCATCCTAGCATTGAACAAATCTGCCTTCTCTCTCATGGACATTTGGGGCTGAACGATAATGTAGACTTCTCGATTCTTTTTATCGATGCTCTCTCATATTAAACTTAAGCAATTCCTGTACCTTCTACCTTTCTTGAGCATACTTACCAAGAAAGAAGAAATAACTATCGTTTGTGAAAAATAAATGAAATTGAGGCGTTTCTTGATATGTCTGCACGGAAATGAATGAGCCTCCTGGCAGTGCAGCCCCATTATAGATATGACAATTCTGGATTGTAAAACTCTCAAATAAGTTGTTCATGATCACGACAATTAGGAAAAAACACAAAATGTGGTTATCATGAAACGACATTAATTATAAAAATTCTCAAATTTTGATGTTTCATGATCATGACGGTGGAAAATTTTTTAAAATGCAGCTATAAATGGGTGGCTGACGATTGGATTAATGAAATTACCGAATGCGTTTGTTATGGGCCAATGACAATTGGATTATAAAGTCTCAAATCACAGTGATTCATGATCACGATAATGGAAAATTTTCAAATGCTATCATGGTCAGCGGCAGTTGGATTTGTAAATACAAACTCCATTTGTGTGGACAGCGACCGATTCGTTTATGAGTTATAGTGCTGCATTCTTGATCGCGACAATTGGGAAGGTTGCCGAATCGCCATGGCTGGGACGACGGCGGTGGTTGCGAGGAGTATCAAATATGGCATTCGTGATCTGGCCTGACTGGGAAAGAGCACCTGACCGGCCTGTGATTTAAGCGACAATTCGCGGATTATGATCTCAAATACCGCTGTTATGGGCGAAGCAACTGGTGGATTATGAGAATTCTGCTGATGTTCTTATTCACTGTTGTCAAATCAAATTGAAAATTTTTGATAACATCATGGGCAGCAACAGTTGATTACATAAATCTGAATGGGTTCATTACATGGATGTAGAATAATTAGAATTTATAGGCTACCAAGAATCTGCATTTAGTATGAACCAAACGTGTTGGTTTGAAATTTAAACTCAAGTTGTTCGCTGTGTCTGGCTGTTCAGAAAAAAATGCAAATACCACTATATGATTACTGACAATGATTGTAAATTATGATCACCGCCTATTTATGGGCGGCGACAGTTGGTTTAAAGTCTGGCGATGTTCTCTGATCGATGAATTGGAAGAATTTTCTGTCTCGTCATGGACTGGCTGACGGTCTGGTTTATACAAATTCCTGTGAATCGTCGACAATGTGGAAGAAGTTTTCGATGTCATGAATTAATGACAGTCGTTATGAAATTTTAAAACCTACATTATTATGGATGGCAGACAATTGGTTTATGATTCTCAGTACCGTTGTTCATGAATCAAACGACAGGAAGAACACCACAAAATCTTGTCGTGGGCAGCAGTGACTATGACTAACAGCTTTTGACGGACACTAGCCGGGTTCAAACTTGGGCCCCTGCACCATAGCGGAGAAGGCAGTTCACTTGGGAAGGTTGTGGCAGAGTGATATCATTCGATGGGCCAGAGAAAAAAGCAATGAGTTCAAAGGATCATCCATGATTCCATTACGCTCCACCTGTCTAACCTTTCTTTTTCACTTGTTGAATACAATTAAATAACAAGTCTGTAACATTCTTTTCTTTCTGCCTGTTGAATTCTAATTGAAATAAAGAGCACTAGAGGCTATGGCATCACATAGTTCCAAACAACTGATGACCAAGCAGTTGCTAGTGACAACCTCTCTAACATATATACCTGAATTTTCTATTAAAATAAAAATAAGGAACAAGAATGTAGTTAGATACAATGACAGACTGAAGATTTTCTAATTACATGATCTGTGATAACTATGTTAGATCATTTGAAGAATTCTGGCCCAGTGTAAGATGGTGAATGACGGGCGTTTAATTGCCGTCAATTGTAGTTGTTCATAGGCTTACCTGCCTGACATTGCCGGCTGAAATGATTAACATCGGTCTCCATGGATGCATATAACTGGAAAACAGGCTCAAGACCTGTTGTGCGACCTGAAGTCTAACCATTATGGATCAGTCATATTTTAGTCTAGTTTATTAGATCATTGAACTTGATGATCTTTATTTAGTACAATGATTACAGCTCTTACCTCGATAATCTTACTTTTAATGGCTGATAACAAACTATATTACTGCAGACAAACAACCTTCACTACAGTATAAAACCGACAACAATCATGAAAAAAAACAATGAAAACTTAGATCTATAATAAAATAACACTATTGAAAGAATAAACAATGGAAAAATATAAAAGAGATAGTTGGGAGCAAAGGATTAAAATATCTCTTTACTTAATAACAAGAAACTAATGAAAAAAAGGGTGAAAAAACAATTAAGGTTTCACCTCGTTAAATAACACTCTCTTTTCATTTAATGACAATTATTTTCTTTGCCACATAATTATTATATTTATTAAACCAAATAATAAAATAATAATTTCTCTGCTTGGAGGAGTTCGATTTTGTTTATTCTTCTTTGAAGCAAAAAAGTCAATATCAAGTTACTAAAACAATTATTGTACAGCTCTTGTTAAAATGACATATTTTTATTACATTTGATAAAACTCTATATTTTTAAGCAATGAAGCTAATTTTTTATTCTATTTATTTTTGCATATTATGTGTAGTACTACTCTCTATTCTTACAAGGATTATGGGTTCTCTTCATAATATAATATCACAGTATACTAGTGGGCTAATTGCTAAACTTGTAAACTTAAAAAATGAAAATTATTTTGTGAAAAAAAAATTAAAAAGTGTAATTATGTCCAAGAGAGACTAATTTTGACATATGTAATAATGCATTTTAAATTAGTTCAAAGTGGGTACTTGGCAGGGGTGGACAAAAAAACCTAAGAAAGCGAAGGCAGAAAACAACAAATCAAATCAGACTAAAATACCAGTTGTCAGACACAGTGGTTTGATTATAGTTTTGTTTTACAATCTGTTTAGTTTAAATATATCTTCATGATTTAGGTTAAGCAATGAAAAAATGCATAATAAAATAGGTTTTCTTACTTGTATGACTTACCTTGACTCCCCACTTTTATCCAAGTAAACTTTTTACTTTTTTCTATCAAAACCAAGGTTTACCATTTTCTCAAACAAACATATAAGTTATAATTTTTGAATATAAGTAAAATATTAAATATAACAAAATAAAAATAAGTGCTTAAAATTGACTTTGATTTTAGGAAATATTATAAACACGATTTTAATGGATTCTTTATATTGTTTCCATAAACAATAAGATTCACTTCAACCTGTATTTTATTTTAAAGTAGTTGAGATTATTTCATTGAACTTAATTTTTTTTTCAAACTAGCAATAAATTCATCGTAACATAAAATCAAAATCGCTAAAAACATAAATGATAAAATAACATCCAGATTAATAACATAATAAATCGACTCAAAGTCTATGCATTTGATAACATTTGAAATTACTATTGTGATTAGAATATATATTCGATTCATGACATATTATGACCATTGATTTGATATATTTTGTTACGTCTGGTCTGTTCATCTGAATAAATGTCGCGTAATGTTGATAACAAACAAATACCCTTTCCAGATGACAAATATTACCTTTATATAGCAAATGACTAAATCACGAAAAAACAAATAAAAACTTATATCTATGTGGAATAACCACTTTATTGAAAAATAAAACAATGGAAAAATGTATAAAGAGATGATTTCAGGCAAAAAAATGACTAAAAAATAATCTCTCTTTACTTAAGAAAACGAGGCTAGAAAAGTTGAAGAAAACAAAGGCTGAGTTTCTAAATAACTGCCTCTCTTTCATGAACAATTATTACCTACTATTTATAAATTTGTATTTTTATTTATTAAATAATTAAAATAAATAATTTATCCTTCTTGTTATACCAGCAAGAAAGTTACCTACGATTCCCATGAAAAATGGCAAAATGATAATTGATTGAAATCGAATTTTTAGTCTGGATGATAAACAGTTCCCTTAGTTGAGATAATCTGCATAAAATCGCTTAACACGTCGAATTTATTAATTAAGACGGTGGAAGTTGCCACCTTTTCGAGAAGCACCCAATGTCAGTGTAGTAAAGCGACATGTGATGTGAAAAAGTCACCTATAAACATGCTCGTGTGACACATGTTGCATGAGTAGAGATGATAATCGAAGCGGGCGGTAAAGATTGTCCATGCTCATCTAAAGAAATGAGGCGCTAGATAACTAATACAAATTGTTAATGATAATAGGTCGAAAAGAGCAAAATAGTGTCATCCTCTTTGCTTTGAGATACAAAAGCAGCGTGAGGGAGGAAGGGGAAGCGAAATTTCTGCATGAGCTTAGGTTTGCTTTTAGAGCGAGTGTGACTTCTCTCTAGATCCGGGCGTGGACAGGCTAGTTCATCGGGACAGAAGGAAGCGGTTCTGCGCGTGAGAGGCTTGGCGTGAGTGGGTTTTAAGGGTTTCAACAAACTCCGTGAATGGGGATTACTATCCTACTTGAGATTTACACTTTATTTAAGAGTTTTATGGATGATTGAGTTGATTTGAGGCGAATAGAGGGGCACGTTTGATCGATCCCAACTTGGAGGCCAGGAGTTGATGGGAATTTTTAGACACCGTTGGACAGTCAGTGATTGTGTAGGGGCTATTTAAGGTGTTCGTTTAATAATTTATGAAATAGGTGTGTGTTGATCTTTGTGGTAGAAAATGGCCATAGATTCGAGTTCTGAAAGTGGAGCCCGATACAGTTAGTGTTCAGTCGTGAGAACGGTAACACAGGGGTTTCATTGTTCCCATGAATAATTCCGCCAGAAATATTTTGTGAAGAAATGTGTTCGTCGAGTAATTGATCAATTTAACAAGTGTTTGTTAATTAGCCCATGTGAGCTAATTTTTGGTGTAATGGATTGAGAATTGATATAACATGTTGTGATTTGATTTATATCCATATATACATGTTTTATATATTAGCATGTGTTGTATAAATTGTGATGAAATGACATAATGCATTTCATATGCACTAGGGTAACCTAGAAATTAGGTGTGTGTGTATGACATGAAAGAAAAATAAAAACGAACATGGTTGCGAAAGGAATTTCATTAGATGATTTTCCGGATAATGGTGTTGGGAGATGGTCTTCGTATTCCCCATGGAGAACTATAACCATTTGAAGATTCTAACTTATTAACCTCAGGTAGTCCCATATTTACTGCGGAACGCGTTCGATGTAGTGTGTTTCGAAAAACAAGGTTTGTTTTAAAATGATATTTCATGCATGACTTAGGCAGAGTGTGAGAGTCGGTGAGATTCAGGACATGGGTTGATCATTGAACATTCAAGTGGGATCATGAATTTACTTGAGTGTATGTTCAGATGGATCATTGCATATACTTAGGTGAGGAAGTAACCATTTAGAGTAATTCAGCTCTGCAATCCACACTGTCCGGTAATATAGTATTTCCAGTATGGGAGTGTTCGAGGAGACGGCTCGTCTTAGAGGCCGATTTTGAAGCCGGATTGTGGTTTTGATGGTTTTAGTTTAACATGTAATTAGGTATTAAACTTTTGATATATGTTTGATAAAATATTGTAGAACTCTTTAACTGGCCAGAATATGGTTGGAGTGTATTTTGATGATGTTGGTTTGTAGACCCAAAGGCCTTCCCATGATTACGAGGTCTCGCAGTGGGAGGCGTGTGTGATATTCCACTTGAGTTGTGAATGATTGTATGAATCAGAAATTTCAATTTCTACTACAGAAAAGGGCAAATCAATAGTACCGATTCTGAAATTGTTCGGTTAAGTAGAATTTATTCTCTAGATCTCGGATTAAAAAGCAGTTTCCCTTAGTTGGGATCGTCATGAAATCAGCTAGCACCGTAAAATTTTTAATTCAAGGCGATTAAGGTTTACACGTTTTGAGGCATTGTTTGAGTCAAGTAACGATTTTCGATCACGATGAAAGTCATTATAACATGTCACTAAGTAATGTAGTAAGTAACATAGTAGAAATGATGAATTTGGACTGTAGAGATAATGCTGAATAGCTGAAAGAAGGACGCCATATGGCATTATAGAATTTGATTTAAGTGATAATAATGCGAAATAGTCAACAGTGTCATCTTTTTAAATTGACATGAGCAGAAACATTGAGGAGGAGAAAGAATTCTTACAAAAGCGAAAATGACGATTTTTAGTGAGAGAGTCTTGTTCTCTCTAGAAATGCAGGCGATAAACCAGTCGCGATTTCGAGACGAAGGAGGCTGGCTGCGCGAAGAAGAAAACCCGCGTAAATGCCGGATTTAGGGAGTTCCTCCAGCTCCCGAGAGTAGAGTTTCTCCACACTTGCGTTTACCTCTTTGTTTAGAACATTTGTAAATGTTTAAAGTCGAATGAAGTAAGTGAGGGCAGTTTGATCGATCAAACAGAGACTTGATAATCATTCTTGGAACACCAAATCGGAGCGTTAACGATTACACTGACTGATTTGGGTTGTTAAATATTAAATGTTGTATTAAATCATGTGTTAGTTTTGGATGAAGGCGAAAATGGCCAGGTGAAATGTGGGTTCACAAAGTGAGTAGATGAATTGATAATTGACGGAACCGTAAAAGCCCAGGGTTTCATTCTGAATAGTGACACGAAAATATATTTTGGTAATGTGAAAATGTGTTTGATCAGGTGATTGAGTTGAATTCTTTGTGTTTAATCAATTAAATACGAGTGAAGGCTAATTTATGTATGAGAAATGAGAATTTACTGTACACAGTTGTGTGAATTGAATGTTTTGTAAATATATGCATGTTTATATTTACATGTGATTAATTGTGTTAGATTTATCATTGCATTATATCGTTGGAACACCTAGATTTATAAGGTGAGTGCATGAGATGAGTATGAAAAAATAGTTCGGAGGGTTGTCACAAAATGTAGATGTCGAGTTATCTGCTTTCCGCTCGATCATGGAGGCGCGGTGTCTATATATCTGTCGGAGAAGGTTGTCATGGCTTGACAAAATAATAATTCTCATACGAGGCTTAATGAGTGTGAGAGAAAATCGATGAGGACCAGTGGATGATTGAACATTTAAAAGTAGGATCATGCATTTTCTTGAATGTGTGTTTATTTTGAGCATTTACCTTGCCTTAGGTGGGTAGCCCGGCCAGGCGATTCACTGCGGATTAGCTCGCTGTGAGATATTCTTCTAGTACGGGGAGCGTGCGGGGATGACTCTTCCTGTTTGAGTTTGAAGAAAAGCGGCCGGATTGTGGCTGACTTTGTAAGTAATAGTAGAATTCTCTAATTTTTAATATATGTGTTGTATAAATTGATGTGCTCTTAGAACTATTGGACATAGACCAGCATATTTCTGAATATTATAATCCCCATTTATGGGCCCATTATGGTAGTTATACTCATGTGTTGATTTATTGGACTGCTTGGGATAAGGTTCATGCAGGTGATGTATTTGGGTAGAGCTCCCCGTACAAAGGAGACTGATTTGAGTCGCGTCGAATGCCGACATCCATTGTATTAAGCGGGTTGTGAGTAGTCAGCGGACCACGGGGTTTGAAATCCACAGCTTGGTATCGGGAGCTTAGGTATCACGAATACCTGGGGGCTTTCAGGTTGACTATTCTCTACTGCCAGAGTAGTTTGATATTGAGTTTAAGTATAGAACCACCAAAATCTGTGATCTGCTTAGGATCTTTGTGTGTGTTTGGTGTGTTTTGTGTGATTTGATGAATTGTTATGTGTTGTGAAATGTTTGTGTGTAAGTGATTGCTTTGCTCACGTGTAATCTGAAATTTGTTGGGAGTTTTATGGTGTGTAAAACTGGAAAAGCGAGAATTTAAATAAAATCGATTTACTGGTATTTGGGTTATTTAATTCTTCAAAAAAATTTTATTTCTGATGATTTAAAACTAAAAATTTTTCTATAATTAATTGATATGTGATGAAATGAAAGATGTATATATATATATATAAAGTGGAAAATTTTTACGTCAATGTAAAAATGGAAAAGAAAAAACAAAAATAAATTTTAAATTCTTAAATTCTGAGGAAAATAATTTTCTAAGATTTTACAAATAGTAAGTGAAGAAAAGTAAAAATAAATTTTATAAATTTATTGAGTGTCGAAAATGAAAAAAAAATGATTTTTAGTGATTTTCCGGTGCTATCAATAAAAAAAAAAAAATTAATCTGACATAATTGTTGACTCTTCTTGATCTCATACAGAAGGCATTATATTGTGATATAAATGGGTGTTGAGTTGTATTACTGACAATAGAGGTAGGTGAAAATTGTATTGCAATACAATTGTGTATTCTTACGGTGTGTGTAGAAGAAAGAAATTCATTGGAAGTCATTTAACCTATGCGGTTTGTATTGCGAAAAGGCTGAAGTGCCTTCGCGGATGTTTCGAACGCCCCATCTGATGATAAAGATTTCGCTTATGTGTCTGATTTAGTGGCGGCTGAATTTGCCTATTCCCAGCACGCTGCTCTAACTGGGTAAACGCTGCCGCGTCCAGCCGGCTGGCGCTCCTGTGGCCTTCAGCTGGCCTTGCCGATTAAGCCCGGCTGCGACATGGCGAGCGCCTTGCGGTAGGAAGCGGCACGAAGCGCCAGCAGCCCAGGCGTGGCGAGATGCCCGAGCCAGCGGCGCCGCCAGAAGCGGCGGCGAAGCGGCGAGTGTATTGCCGGCCGAGTGGCGCGATAAGGCGTAGTAATGACGGCTAACCGCAGCCATTGTCTTGGACTGGGCGTCTTCAGCGGCGAGGTACAATACCTCAGTGCACTTCGACACATTTTGGCCGGTTGACTGATCTTGTTTACGAGCTAATTTTTGGGCATTGTTCGTGAGCAGATTTCATGAACCTTTGTTCATCCTATGTTTTAATTTTTTTTATTAAATTAAATAAAAATCAAATAAAATTAGACAAAATTTTGAAAAATAAATTACTACAAATAAATTTTAAAATAAATTTGTTGAAACAATATTTAAAATGCAAAATTGATTTGCCTTATATTCTATCATCCCAGAACAACCTCTCTCCTTCCCATGATTATGTATATAATTAGTGTCTCGGGAACATTGTTTATGCCTTAGAGATGCGCAGTAATTCTTGTCATGTTAATTGTCAGATGGCTAGTAGAGGGCGAGACCGTGAAGGGGCGTCCATGAAATTTAGTCGAAACTTCTAACAGCCCAATAATAGTTAGTATTTGATCGTAATTTGTTGAAATTGTAGAGTGTTCATAACCAATTTGCTATCCTCATGAGCTAGCATAGCATGGTAGTCAAGAAGAACTAATAACCTCAGAGAGATTTGAAGCCTTCCACCCTCGGAAACAACGGGAGGGCGATCTGTGGTAGACCGTTGGTTTATCTCTGCGAGATCGAAGCATCTACTGGAGGCTATGGAGATCTACCTCCGTCTGACAGGATCGAGTTAAACACATTCCGGCTAAGAGGCGAGCCCGGGTATGAGTGGAGATGGGCTGGACTTCCTAGAGACTTAGAGGTTATGACATGAGAGGCGAGGATTTGGGGCTGTTCATGGTAAAGTACTCCCGAGGCTGAGGCATGCTGAAAACTGGGGTTCCTAGAATTTGAAGCGGGGCGCAATTTGTGATGGACGTGCGTGACTGTTCAGGGTCTTTCACCGGTTTCTTGATGGTCACGTGTACGGAACATGGCCAAGTTAGGATATTGAGAATGGTGAGTTGTCCATTAAAAGCGAGGATTATAGGACCGCTACAGGATATGGATTCATGGTAGGAACCAGTTGACCATAGAAGAGTTAGGATGCTTCGGAGCACTTCGGATCTGCTGCAGTGTTGGTATTGCTGGAAGGAAGGGCGGTCGATCTTCTTCCAGTTGAGAAAAGCGAAAGCTTCTGGATCGCGAGGAGTTCGAGTCGCTGACCATCAAGACCTGGCGAGATGAAATTCACCGTCGGTAGGCGGATGGTATCGCACCATTGTCGGCCGGCACAGACGCATGAAGGAATTGCCCGAAAGGCGAGATCGAGTTTTGGAACGGCAGTCGATCGGTAAGCAGGCAGGAAGATGCGATCGTTCCTCCTTTGCCTTGATACGGAGACGAAGGTGATCTCGATTTGAGAGCTGCGAACACCTCATTTCACGAGAGCGGCCACAGGAGCGGAGAGTATGGGTAAGAGAATGAAGGAATGAGGCCCGCGAGGCGAAGGACATCGAAGTCAGGCGTGTCTCGCCTTCACACCGCCAGTGAGTCGGCCGAATCAGCCCGGAGTTGATTCTCAAATCGCGTTTTCTTATCTCCTTTATAGGCCCGAAGTGTTGTTGATTATGGTGCTTCGCATTCATTCCTTCATTTGCCACGGTGTGATCGAGTTGGGCTTAGAGTTGAGACCTTAGAGGCCTTTTTATGTGAGTTTCTCCTAGGGTTAGGGCGAAATAAGGATGATGTCGGGTTGCGAGATGGGGTCTGGGACTCTACTCCGCGATGGACTTAGGGATAATAGACTGTGTTAAGAGTTGATGTCATCCTGAGGATGGATTGGTGGCTCAACGCAGGGGGTCGTTGCATCGATTGTGTGGCGCGAGGAGGGTTATAAGCCTACACAGGGCGGTACCGTGGTATTTCGGGGAATAACATGATATGTTGCCACAGAGATAGTATATGAGTCAGGATGGGGGCAGCGGAGTTGTGGGTTGGCTAGTGACATACCACTGGCAGACCGAGGAGAGACCAGACTTAGGTCTACCGACATTATCAAAATGCTGTGAATCTTTTTTTGAATAGACTACGGGTTCACGAGAGGTAGTAGACTTGATGTCGAGTTACCACTGTTGCTTCTTGTCTCTATGACTCCGTAGGATGGCACCGGTTGAGTTGCGGAACTCGAGTCCCAGCTACGGGAGCTCTTTTGGGCCGAGGTTCGTAAACTAGGCACTTCACCATCAGTGCTAGGTTACGATTTGCGAAGAAGAAGAGACCAGAGACCCTTCGATGTGCATTGATTACAGAACTGGATGAGCAGGGTTCGATCGAAATAAATTACCCATTAAGTTGTGATTGTTGTCAGTTGAAGGGCGGGGTCTACTCAGATAGACGCCGCCATTTAGTACCATGTTTGAGGATTAGGGATACGGATATCCACAGAGCAGTGTTTAGGGCGCGTTATGGGCACTGGGTTTACGGTGATGCGCTGGATTGTGAGATGCGCCCGGCTGTTTATGGATCGTAAGCGGGATGTTCGACCTATTTAGATCGATTTGTGTGTAGTGCCGTGGATGACGTCTTGATCTCTCCCGGTCAGTGGGAGCATGAGTATCACTTGAGTCCGTTTCTGGTTGTTGAGAGACCATCAGTGCATGCGCGCCCGAGTTGATGAGTGTGAGTTCGGCTTCTTTGAGGTGAGATTTTCGGTTAATCGTGCTGGCATCCGGGTGTGATTACCGGCCCGAAGAAGGTCGAGGTAGTGATGAGTTAGGGTAAGTGGAGTCTTGAGTGCGTAGTTTCTTGGGATTGGTACAGGTATTCTGGGAGATTCATTGATTTCTCTCCGGGGATAGCGACACACATGACTAGGTTGACCGAAGTCGGTTGATTGGGATGACCGTCTGAGGAGGCATTCGGGGTTAAGGGGAACTTACTTGACTCATCTTGATAGTTCAGGACAGGGACACGGGTACACGGTGTATTGTGATGCCTCGAGTCTTGGACCCAGAGTATATTTTAATCGATCTGGGAGGAATTAGTAACTATCGTTAGATGGTTGAAGAATGATGATGTCACCCACCGCGACATGGGTTAGTGGCGTAGTCTTCGCCTTGAAGATTGGCGCCACTGCGCCTGTAGCGAGGAGTTCGAGGTGTACTCGGACCATAAAATAAGTATATTTCCACCAGTAGGCCTGTTTACAAACCACTGAGCTGGATATGATTCCCAGAGGATTATGACTTCCTTTTCATTACCATCTGGTAAGGCAAATGTGATGTGGATACACTCGGTCGAGAAGTCACGAGCGTTAGCTAATATAGCTTCTCAGGGGTAGCGAGGATGTCAGGCGTGGGACGATTTAGACTCTGATGCAATGGCCGAACTTTCAGTACCTTAGGAGATTTAGTGGCTTCACAAATCTGTTAAATGAGTAATTGAGTCAGTGGCGGGGCGTGAAGATAAGTGTCCATCGGGGGTAAATCATCTTGATTGAATACCCAGTGTGTTTTATGGAAGCGTTCACAGAATCGTAGTCTTCGATGGGGACGGGGTAATTGTTCCCGGTCGGTGATTTGAGAGGAGATTCTCGGGAGTTCGTTGTCTCTTTGCAATGCATTACATCCAATTAACGAATGTACTAGGATCTTCGTGATCGGTATTCTGTAGTGGGATGAAGAGACACGTAGTGGACTTTATTAACGATGTCTCACCCTGCCAATGAGTCGGCGAAACACAGAAATCGGCGAGCTACCGACGCCATTGAAGTGGCGTGAGTGGAAGTGGGAACCGCGTCACGATAAGTTTGTGACCCACACTGAACCATGAGACATGATTCGGTATGGGTGATAGTGGGCCAAACAAAGTGGGCACATTTTCTGCCGTGCGGATGACCTTCTGAAGATGCAGTTTTTACGTTGAATGACAAGAATTTACGCAGTGCAAGTATCAAGCGGTGATAGATAGGGACGAGGTTCTGGCACACTTTGGAAGAAGTTCAAGCTGAACTGGTAGCGGTAGTGCGTCGTTCCCACTGCTCAGAGCAGTCAATTAGGTCACGAGAGGACTATCCCGGGTATTAGAACCTCCTATGAGCATGTGTCTGCAGATCATAGGCGTGCAGGAGGAGCAATTTTGCCATAGTGGAATCTTTACAACCTTGACCAGGTTGTCGGGCGAGTATCTGAAATCTTGCGATATGAGGCATTGTATGGGAGGCCATGCGGTCGCAGATTTATGTTAATTTGGTGGAGAAACTCCGTCAAGGTCTGATAGATTAGAGACACCTCCGAGAAGGTAGGCTTGTCTAACCAGCGTCTTCTCGCGGCAAATGACGGAAGAATTTATCTCGCGGATGTCTTGGCCGTGTTATGGGGATTCGAGGTTGGGATCACATCTTCTTGGTGATGCGCAGAAGTGTGATTAATGGCGCGGGAAAAGTATGTAGGGTTGTGGACCTTCAGAGATACTCGAGCATGGAAACTACCCAGTGTATCCCCAAGTTGCGCGTTACCGCTGACATGTCGGTGTCCACGCGGTGTTCCACGTCTGCCTACAAATCTCGGAATCCGGCTCATGTGGTGGTTAGGAATGATTGAGATTGACACGGATGGGACAGCCAGGAGGGACCGGTGTGCGTGTTGATAAGTAGTGATCCCCCCGGGTTTTGCGATAAGGCGGAAAAGGGCTAGTGAAGTGCTATGAAATACTAAGAGTGGAGGTCACGTGGGAGCGCGGGTTGCGATCTGAGCCTGTCCTTATTGTTTAGGATAATCATTAGTTTGGTCGTTTAGATTGAAATGTTTTACGTGCATGGTAGAGTCTGCGTTGCATATCGCTGTGGTGATTATTGATCGTCTGAATTTGGAACCAGAATTCTACGCTGAGAGGGAGAATGTAAGACCCAGAAATTCCAGTTCACAGAAAAGGGCAAAGTCGTAATTTCGAACCACAGGATATTATTGGGTTAAAATCAGGACTGAAGCCTGAATCTGGGATGGTAAAGCAGTTCACGCAGAGATGTCTTTGCAAATCTTCTTGTGCATTCCCAAATGAATTAGAGATAATTCGAATTTGCGTTTCGAGCATCATGTTTGGTGCCTTAAAGCGATTTTCCGATCTGACAGTCATATATATTATCTGTGCTCATGTTCCATGAGTGGCATAGTGAAGAAAATGATGAATTTAGACGGCGAGATAGTCTTAGAATATCAGCTAGGAAAGAAGGACATAGATGGCATTATAAGTTTGATTGCGTATTAATAATGCCAAAATAGTCAACGATATCATCTCTTTGAAATTGACATGAGCAGCTTCGTGAGGAGGGAGAAAATTTCTTACGAAAGCGAAATGCGATTTTTTAGTGAGAGGGAGAAGTCTTCGCCTTCTCTCTAGAAGCTGGCTGTCCCATTATCGGTAGTTTCGGGACGGGGCGCTCTCGTGAAGGAAGCGTGGTGGAGTGCCGGATTTGGGAGTTCCCTCGAACTCGAGGTAGAGTTTCTCTGCGTTTACTCTTTGTTTAGAACATTTATGTAAATGTTTAGTCGAGATAACTCTGAGGCCGTGAGTGGTTTGATCTGATCCCCGAACCTTGGGGCCCAGGAATTGATATAATTTTAACATAAATGGAAGCAGATTCTTGTTATGCGTGGTTGGGTTGTTAAATATTAAGAAATGTTGTATCCGTCATGTATTGGTTTGGATGAGTAGAAAATGGCCCAGGTAAATCTGGGTTCACAAAGTAGTAGATGAATTGATAATTGGCCAGACTAGTAAACCCTAGGGTTTTAATTCTAGGAATAATGACACGAAAATATATTTTGTGTTGAAAATGTGTTTAAATCGGTGATTCAAAGAGTTAGTTAACAAGTGTTTGATCATTAGCCCAGTGACTAATTTTATGTGTATGAAATGAGAATTTGTGACATGGTTGTGAGTGAATATTTATTTCAACTCATCTTCTATTTGTGTAGTCAGACTGTATTGAGTGGCGTACATGCATTCATATACCTTTACTGAACACTACTAGGACTATGAGAATTGAGTGCATGAGATGAGTCAGAAAGAAAATGGTTGAGGAGGTTCTATACAAAAATGTGAATTATACGAGGGAGTTTGTCTAGAACTAAAATATCCAATCGTCGGAGATGGCCAATTGATATACATCGGGTAGTCTAAATAATATCGATGCGTCGGAGGCCGGCTTGATTCATTTTCTATAGTTATCCATGAACAAACGAATAATGAATTCTCATACGAGGCTTGTGATGTGAGAAATCGATGAGGACTCGATGTAGGAGGATGATGATGAAGTTAGACATTCAAGTAGGATCATGCATTTTCTTGAATGTGTGTTTGTTTAGACATTACCTTGCCTTGGGTGGAGAAGTGGCCGGCCAGGGCGATTCCTCTAAGCATTAGCTCACACATAGAGATGTTCTTTACGAATGCAGAGTGTCGAGGATGGCTCGTCCCTAGAAGTGGATTTTGAAGAAAAGCCGGTTAATGGCTTTAGTGACTTCTCCATGTGATAAATTCTCAAATTTTAATATATGTGTTGTATAAGAGTCAATTATTAACTCTTAGAACTATTGGACATAGTTGGCATGTTTTACAGATATTGTTATGAGTATTGTTTATGGGCCTAAGAGGTGGCGTTCTACTCATGTCTTTGATTTATTAGATTTGCTTGGGGCCAAAGCTGAGGTTCGGTCGCGGTGATGTATTCGTCGCTCCGTACCAAAGAGACTGCTGTAGATTTTACGGAAGTGGCGTCAGGTAATCCGACATCCACTTGTATTCATGTGAGTTGTGGGTAGTCAAGCGGACCCCGGAGTTTGGGGCGTGATGGTCAGTGGTTACAGGTTTGGGCGTCACACTTAGAGAGAGAGTTCGATTTTATCAATAATTTATATATGCTAGAAAGCAAAAGTCAATATCGAATTACCAAGAAACTTATTATTATACAAATCTTATTAAAAATGACATGTTTTTTTTTATTATGCATTTGATAATTTCCATATTTTAACCAATAGGCTGAATTTTCCTTCCTTCCTTCTATATTATATGTATTCCTCCTTCTGAATACGATCTCTAAATATCAATACCTCTATAGTGTGCTTAATTGGACACAATTTCTTAAACTTGCTTAATTAAACTTAAAAAATGAAAATTATTTTGTGAAAAAAATTCAAAAAAGTATATTCTCTTTCTCAAGAAAGACCTAATTTTGACATATGTAATAATGCATTTCGTTAGTTTCAAAAATTAGGTGCTTGGTAGGGTGGACAAACCTAAAATAAGACAATGGAAAAGCGAATCAAAACGAGTGAAAAGTAGGTTAATGAGGCCATAGTGGTTCGGTTTTGGTTTGTTTATACAAATATTGGTTTACAGTTTACAAATAAAAGCGAGTGGTTTAGGTTAACCAGCAAAAAAAAAATATATATAAAATAGGTTTTTTTACTTGTGTGACTTGTGACTTTCCCATTTTTATCTATCGATTTTTTTTTTCCTCAAAACCAAACTTTTACCATTTTCCTCCAAATCAAAGCATGTAGGCTGTGATTTCTTTGGATTGATTTTTTTTTTTTTTTTGAAGTTGTTAAAACATGTAGGTGATCAAACTCATATTCAAATATCTAATCTCAAATCGTTTCATATATAATTTATGAATGAGTTATAAATGCATAAATGTCATATTGAGATTACAAATGAATGAATTGTATTCATTTTTTTCTTTTATTTTAATGTATTAATCATATAAGTATTATAGTTTGAACTTTAATATTATGATTATGATTGTAAATTTATTTTTTTTAATTACATGGTTGGCAGAGCTATCTACAATTCAACAGTTTAGTTAACCACCATATTAATGGATTGGGATTTTGGTTTATATAAATAACAAACCAATAACTGATTTTGTGCCTTACGGTTGATTAATGAACCATTGCCACCCTAATTATGGTAGGAACTTATTAATTAAAAATTAGTTTAGTAAATTTAATTTTTAAATAATTCTGTTTGGTAAAATAATTTTAGGTAATAAATAAAAACTTAGTTTAGTCTATAAATTCATATTTTATTTTATATTTCTCTCTCATTTACCTTAATTATCTTCTTAGTATAATTTTTCCATATCATGACAAACAGCTTTCCCACTAGTTATAATTTATGAGAATAGATATTATAATATGATGATTTTAAATTGCTTTATCAAATAATTATAATTAATAATTAAATGGTAATTTTGGTTCATAATTTTAAATACAATTTAGCAAAGATTCAAATTAAATTTGTTAAATAATGACATTAAATTTTGTACAATCTTTAATCTATTTTTTAAGAAATATTTTTGGTTTTAAATTATTTTTAAACTATAAATTAATTAATAAATTAAATCAAACATTTCTTGGTTTTTGTCGGACCATAGATGTCTTGAAACAGACAATACTCACTAAAGTTGCTTTTAAAATTATTATACGTATTTAGGCCCAGTTTAACATCTGACTAGTAATTAAGGGTTCACAGACGGTAAAACTATATATATCAGAACTGGCTCAAGCTAAAAATTTCTTGATTTAAAATTGAAGATTTAATCATACTTACTTACATTAGATAAGTTTTTCTTGACTTCATGCATTTGTGAAAATGGGTATTTAAAATAAAAGCATATAGAGAAGACATATTTGTGAAAAGGGGATTTATAAAAACTGATAGGGAAGAAAGACTAATAAGTTTAGTATAATTGCATTATGTTAGAGTTGTGTCTGCTTCCAAAATTATTTTATTAATATTAAATATGTCTGAATTTATAGTTATTTAATCCGGCTTTTACGAAAGATGGTTCTTAATGATACATTCTTGGTAAAAGGGCGGAAGAGTACAGCCTCAAACAATTAATTAAAACGTTCAACGTTTAAAGATAGGATATCGGGAGATGAGGGGTTCGAATCTAGGTTCTAGGTTCAAGCAGAAGACTCAAACACGAGGTATTTTGATGAGAGTTAGCCACGTTTGAAGGCTTTGGGGGCGTTTGTTTGTTTGTTTGTTTGTTTGTTTGTTGTTTAAAATTTTGAGTACATTTTTGTTGCGTAAAATTTTGAATGTTGTTTTATATTTAAAAGCGTATTTTAAAAAGAAAGAAATATATATTAAATCTTCTAAGAATTGTTAAAAATATTTAAAAATATTTATGTAAAATATTTAAACTCATAGAATATTAAAAGAATAATGGGGATATTTGAAAGAACAATCTCCTGTCATCCAATCTATATTTTTTAATTATTAATTTTATATATTCTATTTTAATTATATAAAATAGTTATATATATATGTAGATATAATAATTATTTTTTAACAATGATAATAATAAAATTTTTATCATAATAATTTTATCAATTTATTTTTTATTTTTTTATTAATATGTGTTAGATGTTACCTAAATATTTTTCATTTTATCCTTAAGAATAAGTTAAACAAATTGCTTTTCTTGATATAATTAGATGTTAATGTCCCTATCTCTTCAAACTCATTCTTTTCTGTACTTAATACTATTAGACCTGATGTTTAGTGAAACAATTAATCAATTACTTATTTTTATAAGAGCTTATTAATATATTACAAAAGTGTTTGTGTGCATCATTTTAAGGTATTTAGTGCATTACTACCTCGCTTCTATAATAGCTGAAATTACTAAGAACCATCATAAACACTTACAATGTAAAATTTTAAAAAAGGAATTAAGACAAAAATCATTTTATATATATATATATATACTACTACTCATAAAACTATGATAAAAATAAAAAATGAAATAAGATTCACTATATATTGAAGAAAGATTTATCATTCATCTATAATTCAATACTAAAAAACTCAACTAACTTAATTTCTATTCATCTTACTTTTATTTCTGTCAAATCAAGAGATTATAAAAACTAAAATATTATAGTTTTTTTTAATTAAAATCTTTAATTTGAATGTTTTATATCATGAAACCATGATAAAAAATAAAAAATAAAATAAAGATTCACTATATATTGAAAAGATTTATCATTCATCTATAATTTCTAGTATAAAAAATAACTAATGAACCGTATTCTCATCTTCACTTTTATTTCCATATGCATCAAAGATTATAAAACTAAAATATTATAGTTTTTTATAATTAAATCTTTAATTTGAATATTTTATAAATTGGAAGAGTGATATCTGTAGATTGTAGTTATTTGTCACGTAAGGCCTTACGGAGGCGCATAAAAGCCTCTTGAGAGCCTTGAAGTATCTTGTCAGCCCGATCCGGTCAGGCCGATTGGATCGAGCCAAATCCGAGAGCGAGATACTATCTATACTATATATTGGGGCTCTCATTGACTTTGTTCTTTCTCTCAGGTATTACTGTACTGTTAGATTATTACAAACAATTTAATAAATAACGAAAATCATTTACATATGCGAAAGAACTACCATAGGAGTGGTGTCAGTAATCATACCGTATCTATGATCCGTTACCTGCACAAATCTTGTTAATTGTCTGATTTTACCAGTACGAAAACATGAGTTGGAGCGTATTTAGTGAGCGCACTATCTCTGCAGTCGACACAACGTGGCCGATGTAGATGTCATGTCCTCTGTATCCTTGTCCGCTCTGTGCACACTGCGGATTGAGCCTTTGTGCTAAGCTTCGAGCTTAGTGGAGTTATAAACATGGACAGCCACCCGATGAGCAACATCTGAAGCTTACCCTTCTTCTCTACTCTACACTACCCTTTGCTGCTATCTCCATTTCTATTGCATGTCGATCATTTTACATTACATATTCTATGTCTTTTGGCACATATCTCATCATATCTTTTTATTTTTGTATTCCTATTTCTATACTTTGCATATTCTATGCTGACCATGTTCATCTTTCATGCTTGTCTCTCTCTTTTCAATATTTCTCTCTTTCAGGTTACATATCTGTGTCTCTAGTCTATAATCTTTTTCATCTTCCGGTTCATGATTTATTCGTTCTATGTACTTTATATCATTTCTTGTATGGTTTTATCATATATTTTCTTATACGATCTTGTATTGTCTATATCTTGCATTTGTGGTTTCATATATTTCTATATTCATTATTTATTTCATTTCATATCTTGTTTTCTGACCCATACTTTTCATTTCTGTTATCACATTACTATTCTATCCTTCATATACATTTATGCGTTCTTATTACATCATATACTTTGTGCTTTGGTATGCTTTTGTACTTTCTTATTGACTCAAGCTAATACTTTCATATCCATATCTCTGTTTTCGTATTCGTGATTTCTATCTCATCTTTCATATCTCAGTAAAGTATAAAGCTTATGCTTTTACTGTCATATCATATCTCTTATCATATGTTTTCACATAGGTTTTCATGTGTTTCATATCTTGTCTTTCATATACCTTTCTACTTTATTGCTTTACCGTACTTTGCTTGTTCATATCCACTTTCAGTGTGCTATATCTTTGTATCTTTGTCATATTGTACTTTTCTTCTTATGTTCTTATGGCCAGTCTATCACTTTCCTTCGCATCTTGATCTTTGTGCTTCTTATATCGTGTCACCTGTTCTTCTAGGTTTTCGTATGCCACTGAAGTACCTTAGAAGGGCCCGGATATGGAAATAACTATGTTATTGAGAAAATTACTCTCTTTACTCTGAGTGGTGATTCTATATGATAATACTGAAGGTGTCGATCGCATCTGAGCCAGTGACCTATATACACTCTTCTCCCGATTTTGAAGATTTATCATATGCGAGGCAGGTGATTTGATGCAATGTGGTGACATTTGTGATAACTTTCAGTCGAAAACGAGTTTATGTCATCGACCCCGACGGGGGCCTCGATAATAAATACATGAATAATATCTGCTGCGTATTTGTGTATCTTCCTATAGGCATTCCTATCTATCCCCTCTACCGATTAAAATAGACAATCAACTTTATTATTTATTATATGCATAAGCATGAATAACTATTGTTATCATAATTGCATATGCATATATACTATCCTATTCACTTTACTCTGTATTAGTTCTCATCTTGTAATTTCACATTAGGTTCTCATATGTCTATATAATACATATATTCATATCTTTTCTATCATTTAGTTTGTCTGTCATATATTCTAGCGTGTTCCCATCTTCTTCTCAGGTATGTCTGTCTTATACTCATATCTTTTCGTATTCCTATCATTTGTTCTTAGCATGTTCTATCTATTCATTTAGTATATCTATCCTTATAATCTATCATACAAAGCTTATATTCATATCAGATGTCTGCCTATACCTCTTATTACCCTATCATTCATTCTTTACTATAAACTATCATATCTTGTAGCATGTTCTATCATATCTTATCATATTTTATGACTTGCCTATCATATCTTATGACATATTCTACCTTTCTATACTTGTGCATTATTCTACCTATCTCTTTCTTATTCTCTATGAATCTACTTTATTTAGAAATTGGAATCAATCAATGGATGTCAAACTAAGTTGTAATTTTTAAGTATATTAGATGTTGCAGTTTTCTAGTGACAGTTTATATTACTCCTATTTTCAGGTCTTAACTTTATATTTAACACTATATCCATATAATCATTTTAAAAACTAGATTACTAAAGGTTCATTCAACTGGAATCACCCAATTCAGACACAGGGAACTCAGGATTCTGTCCGGCTCTTAGGACTTCTCTATGTTCAACCTTTGAGAACAAATTTGGTTTACCTTGATCCCTTCGGAGAGTGGATTTTACAGGCAAAGCAAGTCGTAATTGACGATGTCTTTATATGGATGGTTCTCCATGAGTCTTCAATTGGTCATGAATATAATCAAACTATGTCAGCAAATAAGATTACAGCCAAACTCTAGCTGGTCAGCCCAGGAAAACGAAACGAGTGTACGGTGCACCTCTAATGTGTCTGCAGTACACTTTGGCCAAAAATGACCGAGCTAGAAAGTGTCTCAGTGTCACTTCAAGTGTCTACAGTACAAGTCACGTCTGCCACTAAAATGTGTGTTTTCCCCATTTTCCATATTTTTCAACCCAATCCAACTCTATACAACTTCAAGACCACTTCAAATTCATCTTATGATCTCTTTTCTACTCAATTTATCATTCAATACACCTCTTATGAACTCTATTGAACTCAAACATGCTTTCTATTCATCTCTTATACAAGGCCTAGGGTTTTACTCAACCCTACATTCAAGAAACTTTGGTTAGGATGACATCCTAACAAACCCTAAGTTTGGAGCAGGCTACTAATCATGTAATTGTATGGAAATTCATACAAGAATTCATAGGTCCATGCAAAAATCCTAAGTTCCATACCTTGGCTTGTCGGGCTTCTCCCTCTTCTCCTCTCTCTCTTCTTTCTTCTCCTTCTCTTCTCTCCCTCTCTACTGCCCTTCTCTCAAAATGAGACCACTTTTGGTCTTATCTCATGCTCTTGTTAAGGCCATGTTTGGCCAAGACAAGAAACCCATTTTTTTAACACTTTTCTCATTTTTGCCCTTAAGTTTCTCTAATTGCATCTTGGCCCCCCCATTTCTCTCTTATTTCTATTCCAACTTTCTCAAATCTCATAATGGCATATAACTTATTGATTTATGTCATTTGGCATATAACTTATTGATTTATGCCATTTATGTCCTCAAGTGGTAAAAGACCACTTTACCCTTGTCTCTAATATTAATTCCGGGTCTTTGTTTTATTTTTCAAAAATTCATATTTAGCTTTTAATATACCCTAAACAAGTCCGAAAACTGCTAGGGTATTTTTCGAGATGTTACACAACGCAGAATCAATGGGATTCTGACCGGAATAAGCTGAAATGGAGAGTATGGGAATGGAGATCTAGCATCGCCGAGGGACTAGGGTCACCTTACCCGTTAGCTCAACAAAGAATCTTAAAATGTTGATTTAATTCAGACCTAAGTTTTGGCTCGGGGCTTACACCGATTTGAAGAAAGCCCAGGTATTTTTATGAAACGAAAAAGTCGAGAAAAAAAAAAAAGGACTGGTTTGTGGGTAGCGCAGGTGATGGCTAGACTGGCGTGGGGAGGGTGGGGTGGGGTGGGGTGAGGGGGATTATCCATGCGGTATGGACCTTTATGTTCGGGTAATTTCATAATATCAACATACTAGGGTTTATTCTCTATTTTTGATTGTACTATGTAATTATTCTCAGATTCATAATGAAGTTTTCTCTTATACTCATGATTTTTTTCCCATAAAGGTGGTTTTCACGTAAATCTGGTGTTTTTCTTTGTTTTAGTATTTCATTATTGTAAACAATGGTCAGACGCAGGATATTACTCCTCCATTCACAATTAACTCGACGTTTGCAGGTTTGCACATGTATTAAGAAATCATTACTATGTGTTACTAGAAGAAAAAAATACTAAAATATCCCTTAGTATTACTCCTATTTAATGAGTAGTAATTAAGGTGATATGGATTAATGAGCCCTATTTAATCAATACTCTTAATTAATTTTATTAATTTCTCTCTTTTCAAAACAAAATTTTGACGCTTTGTCTCTTTGTTTCACGTGAAAATTTGGCAAAACAAAAATTTCAATTTAGAGGGAATATTAACATTTTTAAATTTTAATTTCCCACTAATTTTTTTTTTATAGTTAGCATAAAACAAGAATAATTTCATGAGGTTTAAATTACCACTACACTTGATATGGATACAAGGCAAACTCCTCAAAGGCCTGTAGTTGATATAGATTTAAATATAAATATCTTTACGTATTTATTTAATTTGTCGATCTAATGTTGATGCCGGGTAGTTTTGCTTTAGACTTAAATATGGAGCCATGTGTAGAAGAAGACGATATCTTTATTACAAACTTGAATACCTAGACGCTTCATTCTTTTCCGAGTAGAATTATTCAAGCATTTAGAATAAAAAATCAATGACTCTTCATCTCCTTCTTTTTTTTTTTTTTTGGCTTTATGCGTGCCTCCCTCGATTTTTATGTGTTGGAGATTATGCAGCCCCTTCTTGTTTAAAACAAATTGACATTGCTTTATTGTCATTAATAAAAGTATTGAAACTGTTGAATAAACTTGAAAAAAGCGTAAAACATGAAAAATTAAATGTTTATTTAATGTGAATTACAAGGGTAAAAATAGAAGAAATTAATAAATAATGTCCTGATTTTTTAAAGCGTCAGATAATTGTGAACAAAACAAAACCTTAAAATGTTAAAGGACCAGAATGGAGCTTTGGTAACTCAAGAAAGTGGTGGAAGATGGCAGCTCCAAATACTGGGAAGTCAAGATGTTTTCCATGCTTTGCAAGATGCCCAATGAGGTATGTATGAGGTGGTACTTAGGCCCGATTCGTCAGCTAGTCCCGTCTAACTTAATTAGAGTTTAGTCGGGATTGTTATTTTATCAAGCTGTAATTCGATCCACTAGTAAAAAAATTTCTCTTTGTAAGGCACTCATTTAGCCTCGCCTGTATTTAGGGCCAGGCCAGGTCACAGTGATATAAGCTTGAAAAATCAGCCACTTCGTTCGATCACTTTAGCTAAGCTCTCATTTCTCAAATTTGCTTGCCCGAATTGCCACATTTAGGTATGGAATGGGATAAATCTAATCACAAATAAGTCACGTAAAGGAATGGGCCCAACATGTTGAAAGCATGGATAAAAGCCCAGTATAGGGGACCCGAACCCGATCCGTCAAGTCCAACCAATGACATACCTACATCAGGCAACTGGAGAAGAACACCTGTATCGCTTTCCTCCCATGTCACATCGGGCATATCATCCCTCAGACCCCCTGACTAAAGCCCAATCGAAGTAAGTATAGCCGTAAAGACTCCGTCTTCAATGAATAAGCAAACTTTGTCAAACTGCTAGCACCAACCACCACGATCCACTCCCACGAAGCCCATTATACTCTCTACCCCCACGAACCCTACTACCATGGTGGACTAAGAGCTAATAACGGCGCGACACATGGTAGACCTCACTGGTATAAATTGCTCCTATTGTAATCTTAATGAATCTATGTAATTTTTCTAGCAACTTGACATAAATAAAAATTCCTTGGGAAATAATTCATTCATTTCCAAGTTACAAGGAATGTGAAGCTTCTTCGATCAAACGTTGGAGTGCCCCACCTCGAGAAAGACTAAAATGCAATTTTGACACAACAATCTTCCTCGAAGTTGCACTAGTCGCACCGGATTCCCGTGTGCCAATCCTATCCCTTTACCACTTAAGCCAAACCTTAAGGGCATATAGTCTTATAAACTTTTAAAAATTTATCTTTAATTCGTATGATATTAAACTTTCTAACCTCATAAATTTTATTAAGTTGATTTGTTATATAATTTGACTGAAATCCTAAAATTTTAGGGAATATAACTTATAATAATTTTTTAATATCTTTTAATTTTGTAAAGCCTTTCGAAACGATTATCTAACTTGTGAATATATATAGGATATGTGAATTGAGGAAACGGGTGTGTATGCTTTTTCTTTTAAATAAATAAATACTTTTTTTGAACATTTTTTTAATGTAAATGTATCAATAGAAGAGGTTGATTAAAATGTTTGAAAAGAAAACATCTTTTAATAAAAATTATTAAAAGATGTGTTCACCCCTCCTTTCTTAGAAATATTGCATTGGGAAGATTTAATGGAATGAAGTCTCTTTGTTTGTAAAAAAAAAAAGTATGGTTATAAGCAAAAGAGAAATAATATATTTATTGTTACAAACTTAATGGAGTAATCTCTTTCCACATTGGTAAAATATTACGCACTTTGGGTTTGAAGCTCCTCATAGTTTAATTCTATAGATCACCCAAAAGGCATCATGCCAACTCGATGTCATTCATACTGCATTTAATCTTTGTTGTCAATAACCCATGAGGAATTTTGGACGCACATGATGAGTATATTTTATACTCATTTTATCCCTATGTTTTATTTATATTTTGAGTAGTTTTATTATATAAATAAGTAATCTAATGCTCTAAATGTTCATTTTTGTGATTAGGTCAACCATGAGGCAATATGGAGCAAAAACAAAAAGATAAAGCCCAAAAATCAACAAACTATACATGCAGCAACATCTATTTTTTGATGTTTTCATCTGCAAGAAGATCCCAAATGGCTACAATGTTTATATGTATAGATAGGAGACTTTCAAGGCTTTCCAAAGAGACCTTATTCATTGAATTTGGACTTCAAATGGTCAAGTTATGATGCTTGGTAGTTGAAGGAAGAAGAGAAAAGAGCTCAAAAGTGACCACTTGGAGCATTTTGTACATTCAGTCTTTATAATCATTCTAAAGTGTTTTTTTTATGGTCATATCTAGATTTTACACTTCAAGATATTTCCAACGGTACCAAGAACACTCAAATCGAAGTTCGAATGACAAAATTATAATCTTACGAAGTTGGTGCAAAAACAAGGGAGCTGAAGAAACGTCGCGACGTTGTCGAGAGCTCAGAAATGTTGCAGCCCGACGTCGCGACGTTGCCATGATGTCGCGACGTTCAGGGTTGGTTTTTGATCGATTTTCAACCCATTTTAAGCCCAGAATTGAGGGTTTTAAAGCCTCAACCCTGTGAAACATAACGAGGACTCGATTACAAGTAGGGAGAACAAGCTCCCTTTGGGTGGAAACACCCTAGGTTTGTTCTCGAGAGCTTATAGGTTTGTTCTCGAAGAGGAAGAACACTGAGGAAGAAGGAATATAATGGAGGAGAAGTAAAGGAGCATCAACGCCAAATTTGTTTTCTCTCTTTCCTTTTCCGTTTTTCTTTCTTTTGATGGTTGTATTTACTTTTCCACTTATGTTTTAGTTAGTTTTCTTAGGGTTTAGATGTAGCCAAAGAAATGTTTGTATGAATCTCTCATATTTTATATTTATTGATGTTTTATTTCATATTTATGTTGAGTATTTCATTTCGATCTTAATGCTTATGGGTATGGCCAATATTTGCATGCTGATTTTCAGGGTTTGATCTAAGATCTCGAGGCGGGGAGAGTTAAAATTAGACCATGGATGATTTACCATCTAATTATCATGAGATAGAGATATAAGTGGGATTAGGTGTGATATTAAGATTTCTAAGGTTCAATGTATCCTTAGTTATAATGGTTTGAAGTAGAGATGCAGAGTATAACCTTTTCTAAGGGTAGTGTGCGGATGCTCGAGAGATATTCGAATATACTTTACTGAAATCACCATCTTCATGATGAAATTGATGATTGATTAATTGGGTTAGGAGGTTCGTATATAATTGTTTAGGTGAAATCTATGCCCTAAGGCCTTTTAGTCTTATTTGAGTCATTCTTGCATGCCCAAATAGAATCGGTACTTAGTAACCCAATTCTCTATGGGAATGATACTCACTTATCATTATATTACTTGAGGCGACACGTGCACTTGCGCTCATAGGCGTACACATTTTACATAGCACAAATCGATCTATCAGCACAACTAACAAACCTCCCCTCTCCTCAATGCCCAAAAGCAACACCTTCTTCGACACCTGTCTCGAGAGCTCGCTTCGATTCAGGAACTGGCTCATCCCAAGAAAGCACAATCATGGATCTGGGGCTCAATCCTAAACGCAACTATAGAGTCACTCAGAGTTGCACCAATCTTGGTTTCAGAACTATGGAGTCACTTTGGGCTGTCGTCAATCTTATCCACAATTATGGGGATCTACTTTTAATTGCATCTCAATCCCATCAAGAACTATGTAGTCACTGTATTACAGCCCCTCCTATTAGTTACAACTCAAATAAATATGAAACTAAAACATGCTTTGGTTGCGGATTTTTCGGTCCTAACTAAAACAATGTCCCTATAAGTCACTTTTCTTGTAGTGCCACTTTTGTTCCTCAAACGAGGATTTCACTGACATGACTAAGCTTGAATATCGACTTTGATACCACTTGTTACAAAACTAATGGACCTATCTCTCTTAAGATTGGTATGGTATTGGGCCTGAATCTCTCATGACTTTGTTTCTCGACTCGAAAGGTCTCGCACGCACTAATTAAATATTGTTCATGTTAATCATACTCCTTCCTATCTACAACCGAAGTGTGACTTTGGGCATGCACCTACATTTATTCTAACTTGTATTCACAAATCGTTTATATTAATTAAATCATTTGGAGTTTATTGACATACTAAAAAAATATGGTTGTGTAAAAAGATATAAATCATTTGGAGTTTATTGACATACTAAAAAAATATGGTTGTGTAAAAAGATATTAGAAAAATTGGTTTGGATAAGTTTCGAAGATAAGTTTTTTTTCTTTTTTTTACTTCTCGAAGATGAGTTTTTAATATTAATTTTAATTGACTTTGACATACAAAAATACTATTATTAGTACCTTAGATTGATTTTTTAGGTTCATTGTTACAAAAAAACATAACCTCTTTTTCTTTGTTAGCCTTTTTTTAATCAAGATGGATGGTTTTTTTTTTGGCTATTTTTGGTTATTCTACACAGATTTATGTTTTTATTTGTTTTTTTGTGATTTAGTTGTCGCCTTGGTGCGAGTATGGTTATTGTTGCCTTCGTGCACCTGCGATTGTCCTCGTCTTGATGAGATTGATGGTTGTATTGTCTCACGACGTTTCGGTTTTTCACATCGTGGTGTGACGTTTATTTGTGTGTTTGATGATTTCGACGAGTTAAATATTTACGATCAGAGACAAAAAATCAAATCAATGGTCATCAATATGCTGTAGAACTGAAGTCATATGTATTATAGTTACAATAGTAATATCAAATGTGTAGGCTCACCTATCATATGTATAGGCTTTGAGTCGATTAATTATACAATTAACCTATATGTTGTTTCATCATTTTTAGCGATTTTGATTTTGTGTTTCTATCGATGTATAGTTTATTAGAATCAATGAAAGTATTTTACTTAAAAAAAAAAAGGTTCATTATTACTGTAAGACCCGAGAAATTCCAATTTTTGGAATAAGGGCAAAATCGTAATTTCGATTACAAAATTGTGATTTCGGTTAAAAATCCGGAATTAATTCTCTAGATCTCGGATGACGAAACGGATTGCACCGTTGGAATCGTCTTGCAAAATCTAGTTAGCACGTAAAATTTCGTAATATTCCGAGATACTGAGTTGGCACGCTTTTGATAAGATCGCGTTTCGCAATCAGAAAACGACGCTCGACGCAACGAAAAGTCACATAACACTTACTACGCGCTATGTTTTAGAGAATTTAAACGATGAAAACGAAGACCGAGATAGTGCTCAATATCATATCCGGAAAAGCAGGACATAATGGTCATTTTGAAAATCGCCTTTAAATACACAGACAAACAATTAAATAGTAATATTCCTTGAATTAAAGCAAAAGAACAACTGAAATGGAGGGAGTGAAGGAGATGCTTGGCTTCATCGGCGTTTTTGGGGAGAGAAGGTCTCGACTTCTCTAGATTTGCAACAAATCTAACCGTCAGCGCTTTTCGGCCGAGAAGGAAAAAACGCTCTACGCGAGCAGCTACGCTGATTCCCGCTTTGTGAGTTTTGACAAACTCCAAGAGGTGGGGTTTCTCCCTACTTGGTTTTATATTCCCTCTTAAGCACTTTAAGAATGTTTTTGCCTGTCGAGGCCTCGAATCCAAGCCGCTTGACTCCGCTCCAAACCTCGAACCGAAATGTTTGGATTGGCATTCACGAACAGTCCGTGAGCCTGCTCTACGACCGCTTAAGTGAATGTGTGATGAATGCTTCAATAAATTATGTATTGTTAGCCAGGCCTTGAACGGTTGATTGATCGGCCCCAAACTCGGGACCCAGTCACAAATCTATTGAAACCATATGGTGCAAACAAAGGGCCGGAGGGGTCATACGCTCGCTTGGGTGGCTAATTGTGCAATTATGAAATGAATTGTATTGTGATATGCATGGGGCCTTAAATGCCGTGAAATGCGTTCACAAAGTGAACCACACTAAGAATGCTGGAACCGTAAACCCTGGGGTTTCATCGCCTTAGAATAGTGACACTGAAAATGTATTTTCGCTAAAATATGTGTTTGGTTACAATTCAATCAAATTGCTTGTGTTTGGATCATTAGCCCAAGAGCTAATTTTTGAGTTGAAATGATAATACATAACATGTTTGTGTGAACCTCCATTTTTATGTGAATATATTCATAGTTTATATATTTGCATGTGATTAGACTGCATTGGAATCGCACACATAGTATCCCCATATGCAATCGGAACATACTTAGACTCATGGGGAAAGAAGTAATGAGATGAGTCTGTAGAAAACTGCTCGGGAGGGTAGCTGCCCAAAATATTAATTATCTACAGAATTCATTAAACTAAAAATATCAATCGTCTGAGTTTTTTCAATTGGATATTCATCTATGGTAGTCCATTAAACAATTAATATATCAATCGCTTCCTGGAAATGTTCAATTGATATATATACATCTGAGGGTTGTCCACTAATAAAACAATAATTCACACAAGGCTTAGGTATGAGAGAGGTCATGAGAATCTTTGATCTCTAGTCAGCCATGTAGACATTCACAGATCATGCATTTGCTTCGAATGTGTGTTTCATTTGGAACATCAGACCGCACTTAGGTGGTGACACTTGCGCGATTCTACTAAGCTTTTAAACACCCTCACATGATCTCCCCTTTACGTGCAATGAGCGTGCGAGGAGACTATTCGTCCTTGAGGTCGCTTTAGAAGAAAGCCGATGTGGCTTCTAAATACATCAGATACATGTATTAGAATGCTTTTCATTTTTAATATATGTTGTATAAGAGTAGTTTATTAACCCTCAAACTATCGGATATAATTTTTGATATATTGTGATTTAGTATTGTATTATGGGCCTAAGAGTCGCTTTTTACTCATGTTTGATTTTCTATAATGGACTGTTTAGATGTATACAGGTAACGTTTTCGTAGAGCTCACATGCTGGAGACGTTCCATTTTCTCATGATTTGCAACCCGACATCCACTTGTATTCCGCTGGTTAACTAGTAGTCAACTGACCCTGGCTCGGGGGCGTCACACCACCACTTGCAATATAAACAGAACAAAATTTCGCTTTTCGATCGTTATTCAATAATAAAGGCCCCTAGTCGATATTGCCAACCGATAGCTCGGTCACGCCTAAAAATCTAAAAAATCGCCAAAATATTGGAAATTCTCGATATTTCGGCGAAATTTCATGACCATATCTCACGCGCGCATGTGCTGGAATTTCTAGAAAAATATCGGTAAAATATTGATAAAATATCAATAAATACATAGGTAAATATCGGAGATATATCGGTAAAATATCGAAGATATATCGATAAAATATTAGAGATATATCGGTAAAATATCTAAATATTCGACATATATCGATCTATTTCACTTAAATCAAAATGTAATCTGCTAAAATTAAATCATAAATGGTTTCTTTGACAATCCACTACTAGCTTTGTAAATACCCCTAAAATCACATACAATCTCGCAAACTCATCCATATTAATATCCAAGCTCCATTCGACTACGAACATTTTTTCTTTGTGACTTATCCTTAATATTTTGAAAATCTTATTGCAATATTGCTCACCACATTTTGCATCACTTCATCAAATAACGTGAGTCTCTTGGAGTCACATCGGTCTTCATTTTGGTTTTAAATGACTATTGTAATGTAATTTTTCAATAAATTATAATGAATATTGTCTTCAATAAGTGTATATTTTCTTATTTAAGTCTTTTTTTATAGTTCAATAAAGTATTTCCATGAATTTCAAAGTATTTTTGTTAATTTTCGATTTACCGATATTTTTGTCAAAATATCCACCGATATAGCTACCTGAGATATTTCGATATATCTCGCAAAATCTTAGTACCGGGATATAGTCCACTACCAATATTAAGTTCTTGAATATAAATATGTTTTGAATTATAAAATACTAGCAATCAAGATATGCAATGAAATCAAGATTATGAAGTGGACACATAAATTTTAGTTAGAAAATCCACATTAATTATGAAGATAAAAAAAATCCAAGAGGTATGACTTATGAGTCTCAAAACCAACACAAAAAAATGGAGCGAAAGAAAATAAAATAAAAATTACAGAATGATTGAATTAGATCGAGTCTTATGTAATCACAATCTCTTTAAAGCAAATTCGTCTTCTTCGATGATGCTTGAGAATTCCTCTCTGCCTACTTCCGAAGATACAATGGTCCTTTGAACAACGGCAACATCATCACCATGTTTGCAATCACTCTAGACGAAATAAAGATGTTCGTATCTCTATCACGAAGAAGCCAAATTCAGAATGAAATCTAAACCGTATATCTTTTTCTTGTTTGCAAATAGAGTCAAAACCCTTTTTAAATAGACTTCAGGCAAAAAACGAACAAGAAAGTTAGTGAATTATCTTCGGACAATTTCAAGTTAACAGAAGAAATAAATAAATACCCATAAATAGGATTAAGAGAATTTAAAAATCATTTATCATTTATTGGACCACTTCGAAACAGTTTTTTTTTTTTTTTGACAAATGTTTCAAAATAGGTTTAATTTCATGCAAAACGTTTCAAAATTACAAGCTGTACGTAGTTGTTTTTGTTTTATTGAAATTGCTTTCAACTATTATTCTGTTTGCTTTCATTTTTAAAACCAAAATGATTTTAATTTTCGTGAATAGAAAAATAGTATATTGACTTTTCTTTTACTTTCTTTTAATATTTCATAGAAATAAAATATCACAAAAAAAAAAAAAAAATCCAAGACAAATTAATAAGTATTATTTAGTTTTTTCCCATTATGCCTAGCTCATATGGTAAATCATTCAATGTTTCAATAGGCAAGACTTAGGGAAGGAAATAGTCCCGGGTTAGAGGCCAAATGGAAACAATTTACTATATTGTAATTAAAGTGTTTAACTATAAAAATAAAATACTATTTAGTTTTTAGGTTCTATAATTGAGAAAAAAAAATGAACATTGGTTTTAATAACTTAAAAGATTATATATTCAATACTTTGAGAGTTTCGATAATGATAGGATAAGATAGAATTTTTATTTTTTTTCGAAAAAAGATAAACTTATTGATTCATATTAACAATACAATCGATAAAAACATAAAATAAAAATGTGCTATGCACTTTGGCGTGTGACGACGAATATCTAATAGGTTAATGTTAAAAGGGCACAAACTTTACAAATTTGATAATCAAAAATGCTCTAAATTGATATAACGATTATTTGATCAAAACTTTACCATTTGACTGCCTACGCGAAAAACCCATAAAAAAGCCAATCATCAACTACATAACTATCCACCATATTATTTTTATTTGCTACTTCAAACCAAATTTATAAATTTTAACTCATTAAAAATATATAGTTCCCAAGTAATTTTATTTATATTTGATTTGCTTTTCAAACCCACAACGAAAGAGGAAATTAGGATTTTGAGTGGATGTAATGGGTGAAAATGAAGACATAATGGTGTTGTGTAACTAAGAATATAGCTTTTTTTCCCTTTTGATATATATATATATATATATATATATATATATATATATATATATATATATATATATGGACCAAAAAAATCAAAAGAAAGGATATTGTCAGTATGCTGCATGGAATGTTTTGTGAGCATGCAAGTAAGTAACACATTTTAAGTACTTACGGAGTTTTAAAACATGCATGATCGAATCCAAAAATTACCGGGACCATTAGCTAGGCTGAAACCATATTTGAACTGATTAATCTTAATTGGGAAATGCAATCACCTGGACCGATTGATTCGATCCGTTTAAAATACGTAATAGAACAATAATAAATAAATACCAATATTCATGTAATGCAAGATTTTTATATCAGGTATACATGAAAGTAAGAGGTCCATATTCATCTCGTTTCATCAAGCACAAAACAGAGCATATTTATTTTGGAGTTTTTAGATACTGAATGGTTTTTTTGAAAAATATTATTAAATTAAGCTTGTTCAAAATAATATTAAAATAATGATAGACGCTGTTGTCGTAATGTTCCACAATCGCTAATCAAATGTTCAAGTAAAATAGCAAGCAATTTGCAATTCTGGCTCAAATTATATTTGTAAATCTTATTTGATAATTCCTAATCGCTTTATCCATAATAATATCAAACATTTTGTTCAATCGTCATTGTCCGCTGATGTTTTATTACGACTAGTTTGACAATTATTTTGGTTTCCAAACTAATTTAATAATTTTTTTTTTCAAAAAAATTACTTCGGTCTAAAACTCTTCATTTTGTATCATTCTTATTTTTAATATACACTGTCTTACTTAATAAATACAAGATATAGAACTTGTTTGTGACTATACATTTATTTATGAGAAAAATACGATCATGATTTTTCATCATAATCCTCCTTCATCCAGAGTAAACTTTGCCTTGACCTTTGTCATCTATGTTTGAGATACCATTGTTCCATAAAGGTGTCACCATACCTGTTTTCCATTTCAAACAAATATTTTTCTTTTCAAAGATTCTTTAGAAAATCTAACTCAGAACCGAATCCCATCTAAAAACCCTTTACCTAAATTCTGCAAATTTTATAATAACTGAACCCATACATTTTTGGAGGTTTGTTGTTTGTGTTATGCATAATCTTGCTGGGCTCAAATCTCGTGTTAACTATAACCTGTGGAGGCATAAAATTGATTATATGCGTGTCAATCCACATAACATGAAATTGATCTGTTTAATTATTACGTAAATTAATATTTAACCTAGATTAACTTGTTTAATATGTTGTTTATGTTAAATATCGATGGATTAATTATAAATTATAATAATTTAAATAACCAAATTATCAAAACTGTGCTATGTGTTTTGTGTCAGGTTAACAAATTGCTAATCGGGTCGTGGTTTAAACCTGTAAATTCTTAATACGCATTATTATTCGTGTCGTGGTTTCAAATAAACATAATAGAATACTCATGTTGACATCATCCAAACACGACACGCCAACAAAAATTACCACCCCTACATTTATCAATCGAGTCAGGCCTCGAGGGCAACATTTTTCAAGATCGAGAACAAAGATGCAGCTGAGAGACAACAAAGATTGCTTATTGTTAACATAATGTAGATATTAATTGCTTTGACAAGAGGCTTCCTACGAATTTAAAACGTTACTGCGCCGGTGGTTGAGTTTGCACTATGCCGCCGTAAACTTTTTCCCATCACAAACACTTCATGCGTAAACAACATCCCCGCTCCGCCCACGATCAGGGGCCAGATACAAACATCTCATACGCCAAACTTAACGAACCTCCACACCAGTGTCGGCGATCGCCTCACACCATCGTTAATACCACTTCGTGAACCCACTCTTAAAAGCTAGTTGTCATGAGGAGCCCAAACGGGTTATAAACCCTTAAGGCAAAACTGCCGTAACTCGATGATGGGACTTGAAAGGGTCGTCATAATCAAACTCTATTTTTAACCGATGCTCCACCGCGGCCATACTTGCGATTCCACTTTACGCCGTAGCAATCCCTCCTCAATTCCAGGACAAGGGTCATCCCCAGAACTGAATCGCCATACACCATGACAACCATCAACTTCCTGGGAAAGCTCAAACTTATAAAGGCCTGATTTGTCAGCTTAACATCACGCCTTTAATACAAGGAAAACAAAATAGTCTTTCTGTCATTGACTAATCTCTTCAATTTAAGGATGTCAAGGTTCAAGTTTTAACCAAAATTTCAATATTATCATCACTATATCACAACTCCCTAGGTATTCACAAACTGCTAAGAATCAGGAAGAAACCAAGACCTCGGATGAAGAACCTAAGCTTCGTTGTCTTTAAGAGAAATACGGTTTAACATAAGATCGCAGCCTAGTTTTACATCCTGCGTCTGCCCACCTCTACGTAATCTATCTCCATTCATTGATCTGAAACCATTAAGATCATCATTTATTTGACTCTCCACTGATAATATCACACGCACCCACTGCGCATGCTGAAGTTTTTAGGCATCGCTTAATTCGACTCAGAGTGCTTCCTCAATTTGTTTCTTTAGTTTTTTTCCTTTTTGCCTTCTTCTATTTTCATTATCAGTCAAAAGAACCCCAGTATTTTTTTTTTTCCTATAACAAAGACTAAACGACGTCAGTTTTGCCCCAAATGCCTAATTTTGAGATTTCACTCTAAATTTCCATTTCTCACATCAAGTCAAATTCCTAACCCTCCCAACTAATGGGAGAACCTATGGAAGAGAGAAGAAGAAAAAAACGAACTAAAGAAGGAAGAAATTATGAGAGAAAAACAAAAAATGAGAAATCATAATGACAAAACCATAAAATATATATATATATCGCTATATGACGCTACCACTTAAAAGCACACGCCTTAAGTAAGCCAAGGCCTCAAGGCCCCAAGAGTTTTTGCACTTCAAAGCCTTGCACCCAACAAATATGCTCTTTTACGTATGTGTATAGAGCCATAAGAGGTGTTAAGATTGGCTGATATCTATTAAACCAAAATTTTACAACTCAGCTTATAGAGAATTTACTGCTTAACAAAAATAATATCCAATTAAAATATGATAAAAAATTTATCAAAAGTTATAACCATTCGTCAATGATATTCCTCTCTTTCCCTCTAGGCCGCAATTCACCTCAAAGGACCCCGCAAGCTGAAACAGGGTGAGTAACTATATCACATGATCCGTTACATATGCTCAAATTTACAGAGTCACAATAAGGATCCCTTAAATGATGACATGAGAACACGCGGGTATGGCTAGAAATAGAATTTGTTTTAAAGACACTTCCTCGTCCATACGTAACTTAAAATATTTTTTCTTTGCCACCAGACTATGGGCCCGCTGGTTTTTGATCATCGTTTGTCAATTATTTACATTAATGCTGTTTTTAAAATTTTGACTTAATTATCATTAAATTTTCTTTAAAGTTCTAATAGAAAGGTAATATTTCGGCTTTTTCTATTCGTAAAGTTTCATCAAAGTAAAAAATAAAAACTCCAATCAATACTCACAGTTAAGAATTTTTAAATAAATATATTACTATTAGTGATTTATTAAACTGAGGTTGAGATTTGGCACTATCCCGACTTTTACTTTCTATTATTTTTTCTAATTTCAACTCATTCTCAATAAAATTAAACAGTACATTGGAGAGAAGAAAATTTTTCAAACTCCATCCTGCTTATATTTTATTTGCTTATTTTTGTAAATTTTAATTTTTTTTTTATATTTGCTTTTTTATTTTTTTATTATATTTAAATTTACTTTTCTTTCAAAACATAACAATTTTTTTTTTTCATGCACAAATATTTTTCATAAAATAAAATATTATAATTTTTATATGTTATATTATTTATTAAAAAACATATAATAATAATTATTATTTATATTAAAGTATAAAAATAAAATAATAAAAAATTATTTTTAAATATAATCGGCGGAACATATTATTTTAAATATATGGTTCGTATTCTTCATTCGGTCATTTTCTCCATAAACGATTTATTTAACTCGATTCACTTTATTTTAGAGACCCAGATTGAGGCGGCGGGTTTACGACTTTTCGAGATTTTCGTAAAATCTCGTCTTTAATCATTGTATTTTATCATGGAAATGAGAGAGGCCTTTGACGTCTGCAGGTCGTGAGAAACTTATGGGTCACTAGATTTGCGAGACGAATTCGGCGCGGGTTGGATTTTATCAAATCAAGTTCGACTCTGTTTGGGCTGAGATCAGCATGTGATTTATTGTTTTATTAACAGAATTGTATCAGCATTTTGAGAGTGTTTCTGGGGTTTTATGAGAAATAACACAATATAGGCCGTCTTAAGTTTGAGAAAATAAACTCAAACGTTAAAAACCCGATTAAATTAAATTAAACATGTGCCATTAAGAAGCGAGACGGAGACGAAAACGAAATAATCGTCTGTTATCGTCACTCTTCTTCACGCAATGGCAAAAGCAATGACAACTTAATGTCTTTATTAAGTCTTATTCGGCGTTAAATTTCAAAAAAAGTTAAATCGGCATTAAGTAAAAAAGCAAACCGCTGGGGTTGTTGTTTTTTGATAATCTTAAAAATTGTTGGAAACTTTCGGCGTTAAGTTGTTTGTTTTTTAAAATTTTCACGACTTATTGCTAAAATTAAAAAAAAAAAGTTATGAATAGAAAAAGTGAAAATATTTAACTTTTACATTCGGAAAAAATCCCCTCCATTAAAATAAGAAAAAAGCTTCGTCGTTGTCCCGACATGGAGAAAGGTAGTAATACGCACTCTGGGATGACAGCGGGAGGTTTGGGACGGGGTAGTTAAGTCTGGCCCGGCTCGTTTATTTTGGTCTGGCTGTCGTTTACAAAATTAAACAGCGGGGTGGGGATGGAAAAATTCTCAAAACCGCCCCGTTTACATTTGATTTTTGTTTTTATTTTTAATCTTTAATTTTGTTTTTATTTGCTTTTTAATTTTATTATTATATTAAAATTAATATATTTCATATAAAAGTAATATTATGAATTATACTATAAATGTATTTTATTTAAAAACATTCTAATTATTATTATTATTATTATTATTATTATTTATATTAAAGTATAAAATAAAATAATAAAGGTATTTTTAAAATATGATCGGAGACGAGCGAGTAATAATACTAAACACACTTCTCGAGCGTCTTGGATTTGAGAAAATAAACACAAATTTGTTAAGCAGGTTACGATTAAACGAGCGCATCCCAAGTGGAAGCGAGGAAGAGGCGGCAGAAATAATTCGATCCGGGTGCGAAAATCCTCTTCGTACCAGTATTTAAAAGCAATGTTTGGCTTAATATTTAATATTACGTGATACTTGTCGGTATTAAGCTCAAAAAAAGTTATATTTAGCATTAAGTAAAAAAAACAAACACCACCTAAGTTGTCATTAGAGAATGGTCCTTTGACCTTAATTGGGTTTATTGATTGAGTGGGATGTAAGTCACTAAGAATTATTATAAGCGGTTTGTTTTTGCATGTTGAGAAATTAAAGTTTTTTGAGTTTTAGGCCAAAAATAATTTGTTTGAAAAAAAATTATTAAATTAGTTTGGAAAGCGAAATAACTCACAAAGTAGTAAATAATCTTTCTTGTCGTAGACGGCAATGATTGGAATTGTCGAATCTGTGTCGTGTTGTCGCTTGGCAATGATTGGAGTTTAAAATGTTAATCTTTGCTTGTCGATTGGAATTATCGAATATCTGCATTTGTCATGTGTGTATGATTAAACTCAAAGTACTCCAAGTGCGTCTTTGTTTATGAACATTTGATTAGCCAGTCTTAGTTGTCGCGTAAGCAGCTGACATTCTATATTCTGAATTACAAATGCATATTGGTTTCCAGTCAATTTGGATTTTTTGAATAAAGCATTTTTGTCTAAAACTCAGTTGTTTCTGCTTGTACTCTCTCTTCGGCACAATTTTAGCACCTTCCTCTATTATATACTTCTCTTTACCATTCAAAAAAAAAAAAAAACCCAAATATAGGCTTTGCTTTATGCATTCTGAGGGCATGGCAGAGCCGGAGTGAAATTTTCTTGAAATGTGGCATTACTTAGAGTCAGCAAGAATTTGAAATGGAGAGATATGTAATTTGGACTTACTTGTTGCCTTTGTTCAACAAAACAAGGTAGAGCGGATCTCCAGAGGAAAGCTGGAAGAGCTGTTGAACAATGTAGACGCATGTAGTAAGGCTGAAATTTTTTGAAATGAAATGAAATGAAATATCAGTATAATAACCTCAAAGGACTTGTCATCATAACAGAAATTTACTTCCATCATTTTCTAGAATAAGTTAAGGACATCCAAACTGATAGAACAGAAGAGAAGGAAGATGCTTTTATGAGAGTTTTAGATTGAAATACTTTATTTGAAAAAAAAAAAATTTATAAAATTAGTTTGGAACCTAAATTAATGTCGATAATAGTGCGTAACAGGGAACAAAATTTCCGATATTTCGGCCGAAATATCGGTTATCGGTGGAGATCGATAAGATATCTCCGCGAAATTCGTTTTCAATTTTTCCGATATTTTCCGACATTTTCGATATTTCAGCATTTTTCCTTTCGTTCTTTGGCTCAATCTGCTTGAAAAATTCTTACGAAGGGTTTTGAGCGCCCGAATGCTGGAAGTGGCACGCTCCCCCAACCGTAAGCCATTAATTGCCTTATTATAGTCTGGCTTTATATTCGCTTATTATTTATTTGTTCGTAATCCCTACCACCATATGATTATAATATTTTATTTTATTTTATTTTTACATTATAACTTATAATATTTTTAAATCAAATATTAATTTGAAAAGGAAAAAGAAATAAAATAATATCATTTAAAAATTTAAAATTATAATATATAATATTTTGAATCTCATAGGTATCTACATGTATTTATAATAATAGCAAAAACAAATAAATAATATATCTTTAGCAATAATAATATCTGAATAATATATTAAATATAACATCTATTTAATTTAATAATTCTTGTCGAAATCAGATTTGATTTTAATATACCTTAATTAAGATATGAATCATTTCTTATCATCTATATAATTAAAATATGAAAATTTTAATCGAACCGATATTTTTGTAAAAATATCCAGCAGATATTTTACCGATATTTAGTAAAATCCCGATTCTGGAATATATTCATTGTTTACCGATATTTTGATCCTTGAGTGCGTAATGCCGCTATCATAAACGGCCGGCGTTTAATAAAATTTGATTGCTGTTGTCAGTAGCGACGTTGATCAATTTCAATTACGGAAAACTATCTATGACAACGTGTTATGTTTTGAGGGTTTTCATAAACTCATATTCTTTGAAGCGTGGTTTGGTCAAAATATTTTATGTTTTTCAAATGATGCCGGTCTAAACTCCTTTTATGAGTTCATCTTACCAGTTTTATTTATTTATTTTATTATTATATATTAAACAGTTCAACTTACATATTCAGCTTTATTAAATTGCCTGATTTATGTGATTCTTTGATGAGTGGTTCGACCCCAATATTACAGTAATCATCTTTTCATTCATCCACAATAAGAAAAGCAAGGCTCCGTTTGGAACCCGGAAAGTACTAAGGAAAGAAAATAGCAAGGAAAAAAAATTGGAGGAAAATATAAGTTTAAACTTAATAAATTAATTTTATATGTTTTGATGTTCGTTTATTTGTTTATAACACATTATATAAGATTTAAGAAATTTAAAAATATAGAAAGATTTTGAAGAATTTTTGATTACATTTTATTTTCTTTTATATTTGTGTACTGCCGTGGAATAAAGCGTAGAGAAAATCATTTTCATGCAGTTTTACCTTGTGCTTTTTGATTCAAGCAACGCCAGAAAAGAAAGAAAAGGTGAAAGGTTATGAACATAACTATTATCATCGTGATAAAAGTCAATCCGACTTAACAATGGCCACAAACTTCTTTGTTATATGAGTGAAATTATTAAATAGCTAGAATTTTGTGGTAACTCGAATTATATTGAGACCGAAGTATTTTGGGAGCTTCGACTCAAGGGTTTTGTAGAATCGTGGTGGTGACGGAGGGTGAGGGCTAGGGGTGGCCATGAGCCAAATGGTTCGTGAGCTACTTGGATTTGATTCGGAAAAAAGCTCGTTCGTCTCGGTTCGAAAAAGGATAAGCAGGCGGGTTCGGGGAACGATATCGTTCAGTGTTAGCGGCGGGACGGGAAAACAATGTTACATTCGGCTCGGGCTTGTCGAGGCCCCTTATTCAAGACTGCCTGAATGGTGATAAATAATATTAATATTAATATATATGGCATTCTGTGAGCTTAGAGGCTTTTATTTGCATGATATGGTCTAATTTATGATACATAAAACGAGCCTATTCGAGCCGAGCTTCAAGCTTTATTTTATTTTTCTCAAGCCAAATTCGAACACAAATAAAAAGCTCGAATCGAGCTTGGTAGAGCAGCCTATTAATATCTTTTGGAGCTTTAAGGCAAGCGACAAATATTATTTTCGGTTCGATCGTGCCACCCCTAGTGAAATTTTGCACCTAACGGTATGGACCTAACTTTGATTGGGCGACCCCATTGATTTGATCTAGGGTTATATATATATATACTGCATATATATGCCTTGCCTCTCTATATTATGTGGGTTTTTTAGGGTTTTACGATTATGTACTTGAAAACCGCAATCAATAAAAAAGTCTCCTTGTCCGTGGATGCAGGTCATATTGACCGAACCCACGTAAATTTCTTTGTGCTTCTTATTTTTCTTGTTTGATTTTAACTAGATTCTTTGTTTATTTTGCAACGATGTCGATCAAAAAAGCATATCACGAAATAACAATTATGACATGTTAAAATTAGTATATGAAGTAAATATTTGGTTATATTCCATAAACCAATTGATAAGAAGATAATGAAAAAGTGAACTAAAATTTTGAGCCCGAGGAAGAAATATACTGCCCCGAACATATCAATAGGAGTATAAAGGGAGTACTAATCAACGATTCTTTGTAAGCAACCCAAAACGATAAAACATATACAATTAAGAAAAGAAAAGATTATATTGACAGATCCAACAAAGTTATAAACCCATTAAAAGAAGTTTGAAGTCCTGCATTTTCAGATTGGAGTTTTGTCCCAAAATAATACATTTAAAAAAAAAAAAAAAACTAATCTAATATAACCCTTATTCCTTATGGTTTTTGAAAATACCGAACTAGTGTCCTCTGTCAAGATGTAGTTGGTATTCTGGTTTTAATTTTTAAGTTTAGTATTGTACTTTCAAATTATTTTCACTATTAGGTGTGGACTGTTTTCACCACGGGTGATGGTCCCCTCACCATCACATTGCAACTTGTTAAGCGACGGTCTCTGGGCTCCGGCTGGGATTTGGATTTAATACGAATATCGAGCTTGGCGCACTTCACTCAGTGCACATCTTGAGACCCCATACCAGCGCTTGCGTGGAATGTCGAGTCCATTATGGACTTTCGAATCAACAAATGAGGATCAAATATCCAAATTTGCAAGAAGAGGGTTCGAGCAAGGACTCTGTCAGCCGGGTGATCACAAGTGTTAAATAATAAATTTCGTAAGGCTATTGGTAGCCAAGTTTGGATTTAATGCGTTAAAGCGACCAACTCTCTTAAAAGCTCTCAAAGCTTGTAGGATTTGAGTTTAATATGAATATCGGCCCCTGGCTGCCACTCTACCGCGCGTGCGACCCATTACTCGTAGTGGAGAGTCGAAGCAAAGTCTTAAGTCGACAATCAGCCAAAATGGGAATAAATTATAAAGAGAGGTGCGAATCGGGGATATATTTAGGGGCCAAGTACGATCGATGTTAAATGACCAACTCCTAAAAGCCTGGGGTGCCGGGATTTGGATTTGATACGAATATCATGCTTCACACTTTCCCTCACGTGTATGCGACCCCATACCCCCGCACATGGAGGGTCAGAGTCCATTATGGACTTTCAAATCAACAAATGGGGATCGAATATTTAAATGAGCAAGGAAGTTCGAACGAGACCTCTGTCCTTGAGAACTACGTCTGTGTTAAGCAATGAGCTACTGAAACAGCTTGTAGGATTTGGATTTAGTAAATATCATGCTTCTGTTGTTTAGCTGAAAGGTGTGGTACTAGACTAGCTCACACTTTGTTTGATTTCTAATGGCATAGAATTCTACAAATTGAGAAAAATAAAACCTAAGGCCAACTTGCAGTGTAATTGAGATGAGACAACTCTAAAGCCAGATAACAGTTTTCTCAAACTCCTTCTGTAGTGTCCTATTAGAAACTCATCTAACAGTTTGTCATCTTTGGGAAGACTGAATAACACTTAGGGTGTCTTTTGTTTTTTGGCTTTTTCTTAAAAGCTAAATAGCTTTCAGCATTCAGCTTATTTGTATTTTAACTTTTTCACGACTTATTGCTGATATTTTAAAAAAAAATTATGAATAGAAAAAGTCAAATACACCCTTGTCCAACAAGGAGGAGAGCTAGCAGTAGGGGTGGCAATTCGTGTCCATTTATTTGTAATTGATATCGTATCGAGTGTATCAGTTGTGCCAGACGTCCAGTGGCGACGGAGCATGAATATTGGCGTGTCGGCGATTGTTGGCACCAGAACCGACCTATTTTATTATTAGTTAGACCGAGTTGATATGAATATGACCTATTTATTTGATTATTTAAAATAATAAAATTATAATTAATCATGATGCATATTTAACACAAATAACCTATTAAATTTAACATGTTTATTAATTTTATTATTTAAATTAATAATAGGAATTATAATTAATAATCCATATTTAACCTGAAATAACTTATTAAATAGGTTAATTAATTAATATAATAATTAAGCAATTCGATTCGGGTCAAATTCGTGTTGGCGCGTCAGTAGCGAATATGACAGGCCCCGATAAACGTGTTAGATGGGTCCAGCACGAGTATGGCCAAAACAACGTTTATACTCAGCCCAGACCCACGAAAACCATATTGGAGTTAGGTATTAGGTGTTCACGCGTGTCGGGTCAATTTTACCTGACCCTACGTGAAGAAAGGTTTTATATCACTGGCTGTAAAGTAAGCACACCTTTTGTCTTTTCTCTCTCACTATTTAATTTACAAAAAAGTGATGAAGATATTTGATGGTAATAAAGTAAAATGGCTTCCAACTAACAAAGAGATGAGCACTTGATCCCAAAATCTAATCTTTGGCCTTAATGTTTTCCCTTAATCAATTTATAACCATTTGGGTACCCTTCATTCCAACTTAGTGATTTCTATATGAATTGAAAAGATAATGCAGAGTGAAGGATTAATGTATAGTAGGCTTTGGATCATATTTGAATAAAATGTGTGATAAACTAATGTCGCCATCCTTAGGGTTTACTAACCTCTTGGCACGAGACCTTCCAAGCTATTCTAGTCGCAACAAATTTGCGTGTGGGTGCGCCTAATTGCAAAAGACTAGAGGAGAGAACACCTGCGTATGTATGTAAAGACCATCGGGAGAATGTATGAAGGTCTTAGGGAGAGGGGTCTATTTATAGACTCCAAATTCTAACCTTATAGGGTTACTTGTTTGACAAGTAACCAATCCATGCCTTATAAGGTTTCCTGCCTATCAAGTAACCAAACCCTGTTTTACTGGGTTTCTTGCCTCGTAAGCAATTAATTAATGGGCTCTGTCACTAATTAGCTAGCTTGAAGATCCAACGGCCCATTATTAATTTTGGCTCTTGATCAACGGCTCAAATTGCTTCTAGAGCATAAATCCAACAATCAGGAGATTCGAAAGGCAAAAAAACTCGAAGAATATATAAAGGAACCAACCATAGACCATAAAAATTTGATAATGTTTCGAGTTGGTGCAAATCAGTGGCAAAAAACCAGTTTCCGCCACGTGGATGTTTTTGACAACGGTACCGCATTGCAAGCGGCACATGCACGACTATTCAACAATCCCCTCTAACATTCCGTGAGGTCCGCCGAATCTTATTTGCCGTGGATTCGGTTCTAAAGAAGGAATGGATTGTTATGACCATTTACGATCTACCGCCAACAAGTTATAAACGGACGCGGTTGTTGCCCGGACTTCTCACTTGACAATGATTTTTAAGGGTGAGACCTGAAGTGGTTGCCGCGTTTTTCGCCGCGCGTTGAATCCTGAAGCTAAAGAAAGCTAGTAACAATGAAACTGCGCCACGAAGATGAAGCGGACATGCGGGAAGACGCTGACATTGATATAGAAGTCAATTAAGTTTGGCGCTTTCACCACGAAATGCAGATGCGCTAACATAATTTGCATGATAATAAATATGGAATCTTAAAAACGGATGTTGTATATGAGAGGCGTCCGCTAGATATGAGGCCACAACGAGACGGCGATGGGTAGGAAACGCCAGATTAGCTAGAACATATACACTGCCCTCTTGCACTAGATCTAACCCGACTGATTCCCGACCTTTGTGCAAAAACTTCGCGATAGTTGAGGCATTTGCATTAAATGTGCGGTTGCTTTCTAAAGATTTTTGCCGCTACTTAACGCGGGGTCTGTGCTGTATTTGCAGTATATTGGACATTAAATGCATCTTGCCTGAAAGCCTTAAATGATGTATTGACATGATTATTAACTAGAAATTGGATGAGAAAGCCAAATCAACATAAATAAGCATAACAAATAACTCAAATTTGACTTTTCTGTTTTTTAGTTTGGGTTTTGGCCTGAGGATAGATACTTTCAAGTATGAACACCCAGCACACTCTTAAATATTCAAACTTCAAAGAGCAAGAAATTTCAAGTAAAATTATATTTCAGTGCATATATTGTTATGACTACAAAAGAAGTAGGAGTTCAGAGGCAGAAAACTACGATTGTGAAGAGCTGCTACAGGAAAGGAGAACCATCAGTCAGGAGAGTGTAAATCAAAGTTTAACTATCTTGACTCAATGGCAGAAGATCCATTTCTTGCATTCTACAACAGGAAAACTTCCTCTTTTCTGCTTTTTGCTCTGAAGAAAAAAAGATCGCTGCAACAAGCAAGTCACGCTTTCATGGCGTTGGAGAGCGAGAGACAGATGATAAATACAAGGATTCTGCCACCAATGTCAGAAACATAGATTTCATGCGAGAATATACAAGCAATAAAAACTATAACACACCCAATTTTCTCCTGATGCTTCCTTATTTGACCCATGTAAGGGGATGATAAGAGTACAAGACCAAAGGTATGGTACATCATGTTTTGCCTGAAAACTACATAAAAGCTAAAAGAGAGCAAGGAAGCAATGGGAAAGCCACTCAGTCCAGACTTTTATTCTCAAGGAAATGTCATGTGGCCTAAAGTGCAAAAAGTTGAAAAATCCATAAAATTTTTTAATTTCTCTTTGATTTGGGATGACAAAGAAGTTAAGAAGGTTCTACTATTAACCAAGAAGAGGAGGATGTCAACTATATAGCATATTTAAGTAAAGCAGAAAAAGTCCCCATTCCTACCCTAAATTTGGGATTTTGATTTTCATGTTTAGAGAAGATATCTGGAGATGATTTAGCAAACTAGGATATCAAAATAGCCCAAGAGTAATCTGTCTTAAAAAACCTGAAAATTTTATAGATTTATATAATACCGGCTCAAGAACAGTCTGGCAGTTGCATTAGATCTATTTGCTTTGAGAATGGTAAAGACAAATTCTATCATAGCAACTAGTTAGACATTAGCAAACATATGTATCATCTTGGATGTTTGTGTGTGTGTGTACATCCTCTCACTTAATATGCGTGCTCCCGAGATTTACAGCAACCAAAGCTTCAAGCCTCAACTATGTGTATACCAAAATAAAGTGGAAAACCTTAACGGGAGTTCACATCTAAATTTAAGAGAAATTGGTTTAAAAGGGACAAATTCAAAAGTTATTTAAAAAACTAACCTCTTGAAAAGCCAGCACGCGGCGTCCATTCGGTTTCAAAATATAAAGTGTAGATAAATCCTAACATGATATTGGCCGGGGCAGGCTGTTATCCACATTATAACTTAAATACTTGAGAACGTTGCGTCAAAGTGTCTTTTTGTACTTGTCCCGGATTTTAATAGAAAGAGGTTAGTTTGCAATTTTTGTTGTGATTTGTCCCTTTTAAACTGTCATCCCTAAATTTAATTGGACAACAACAATATTGTCAGTGCCAAGTATTTGGACTTCCCTAATGGCATATTGATGTTTTTAAGCCAAATTTTCCTAGGGCAGGTTAGTCCTCCTCCCAAACCCTTCGCCCCTGAACTTTGCGCTTTTCATTGGCGTCGCGATGAACAAACCACGCTCAACACAGAAAAATATGCATGTCATTGCATATTATGGCTTACTTGCTCTGGTTGTGCAACAAAACATGATACATGGCATCTTGTATGAATTACAGGTGCCGGACTTGGATGGTGAAGTGTAAGCGATGTAGGCATAACACAGTAAATGCTGCAATAAAGGAAACAAACAGGGATCATCAACTATATAACAAAGCAAGGAATGAATGTGAGAAGAAGCACCCTTTTGTCTTTTCAAATAAATTCTTTGGCGAAGAAGGGCAGAGTAAATCAAAGGCCCTTACCTGCAAGCTCAAGCTTGTAGGATTTGGGTTTTATATGAATATAATGCCTTTAATACCCTCCCTCATGTGCAGCCCCGTACCCACACATGGAGAGTCAAACAAATCAAACAAAGTCCTCAATGGACTTTCAAATCAACAAATGGGGAATAAATTGCAGAGAGGTGGTTCAAAATCGCGGGACTGCCAAGGAAGCCTCAATACTGTGTGGCGACCATTTCTCTAAAGCTGAAGCAGCAGTTTAGGTTATTTGTATATCATGCCTTTAATAATTAGAGACTATATAAAGTACTTTAGAAAGCTAAACTAAAATTTCCACTACACAAACTAATATAACACCTAGTATTATGGTGGGTGGGGGGAGTGGGAGTATACATTTTATTTTCTTTTCTAAAATTTCAAAACCAGATCAGCTTAATTCCCTTTAGGAAAAGAAAATTTGAAAAAGAAACAAGAAAAATCTTCTAACTCTTTAATGAAGAAGGAAGAGGAACCTGCTGAAACGAATGTCAGTAAGTGAAATGTGTTCTTTAAGATGGAATGTCATCTTTTGTTAATAACCTTGTTCCATATCTCAAGTGGAAGAAAACGTTTACAGAGGAATCAAACAACAATTCTTGATGAAGTCAGCTATAAAATGTATACCACATCCATGTGCACATTTGAGATTTGATATTCCATTTTCTGAAGTAAATTGCTGGATACAAAACTCCAATAAAGGGCAAAACGACCTTAGCAATAAACCGTAAAGGCATCATATCTCAAAGTCGAATATGCAAGAGGAAGATTTAGAGCATAAATAGCCTGTTGGGAAGAAGGAGGAAAAAGAGCACTAGGGTGACCTGTAAAAATGGGACATTTGGACAATGTTCTAAAATATCAAAAATAAAATAAATTAAACATAAGTGGACTTAGCGTAGATCATGAGAAACCACCGGGTTTTGGAGCAAAAACAATTTGAGAGCTCAGCCATTTCAAGCAAACACAAAAATGCGAGATACTTGGCATTCGCCTTTTACAAGTCCCAATAAATTCTATGGAGTGGACGAAGGGTAAATGGATTAAGATGGAGATGCATACACTTGCCCCGAAACACACAGAAAAAGCGAGTATCATAGTATTGCGCCAAGCAGTTTGATTCCTTGTATGAAACCCAAGCCTGATATGAAAACAAGTTTCTAAGTATTCAAGAAATAATGCACTACAAGAACTACGCAGGATTATAGAAGAAAATATTAATTTTTCATCAATACACAAGAGAAATCATAATTTCTTTAACTCTGTTTCTTTCCCTCGTATAGAAAACGCCTATTGAATTCAGATTTTGGCGTGCATTATATGCAGTGAAAAACAAGAGGTGCCAGTACAATTACGATGCCATTGAAGAATGAAATCATACAAAGTAATTTAAGTTGTACGCAAAATGAAGAAGCAACAGGAGTTTCGCGCATAAAACTACAACATTAGTGCGAAATAGCCGGGTTTGCGGCATCACCTGCGACATATTTAAACACATTAAACATTTGCTTTTTTTTAATTAATTTATTTTTAATGTCATTTTTCTCTTTTAGATAGCAATAACAAATAAAAATTGACATACATAAAATAATAAGGACCAAACCATCTCCCATACGAGCGACCGAAGTGGAAGAAAAATAAAACAAAGCAGAGTATTTGATGATCGCTCCACCCATGTTATTACGGAAAAATAAAAGTCAAATTGTTCTTCTCATTGTTAAATGACAACGAACGATGCCAGTATTGGTTTACCTGCCCGGTGAAACGAAACTGTCCGTAACCAGCATCGAATTTCTTTACACGGCCAGCGTAATAGCCTGAATTTAGTTGCTTGAAAGCATGCAATATCGCTGACTCCTAGCTGCACCTCACTTGTCCTATAACCTTGTAGAGTTCTAACCTTACACCATCACTCGGGTTGAATCATTGCGTTCCGGAATGAATATTCTTTTATTTCACTTTGGTGGCGACTCATATTATATAATCTTGCCTCTTGAAGGCTTTACCAGGCAGCTCTCTCTGTGGCACATATGGGCATTTCCTTTGAAATGGGCTGGGCTGTCCTCAAATCCAGGCTCACACCGAAGCTGGCCATACCCACAATGTTTCTATTGGCATTCAAAGCTGGCGAAGTGGCGCCTTTTACCTGTTGGCACCAATGGTTCAAATGTTGTTAACTGTTCCTCATGAGGATTTCTCGTTTCATCTCTAATGTTGCTGTGGGTTGTAATGCATATATTCAAACATTTGAATTTAGTGTTTTCTATGTTCTTTGTGTTTTTTCCAAACAAAAAAAAAAAAAAAAACTGGGAACCAAACTTGTTCTCCTTGTTTTCTTTGTTTTTGAAAACAATAAACAGATTTCAAAAACTATAACCAAACATGCCGTTAAGTCTCCGCTGAGGTTTTCTATGCTTACAGTGTTTTAAAAATCGATGTCACTTGCGGCATATTCCGTCAGGAAGCAAATATGAGCCTCAAATCATTTGAAAGCTTGCATATATTTGAGATAACGGGGGTTCATTCTTTCTATGCCATCCCCATCTCTACAGGACCATGTGTTGATTATATAACGAGAATGAAATAACTGAACCAAGGCAAGTCTTAGTTGAATCTTATAAATAATTCATGATACAGTTATTGTGAGCAATCTTTGTTCGCGAAAGGAAGGCTATAAAGATCGGTTTGCCTGGGTAAGTCATACAGCTTTTGATTTCATTGTTATTAAAAACTTAGCATTTTCTAAAGAATTATTACATTTTTACTGAACGTTGAATAAACCAAACCAATATCTGTAATGAAGGAGTCAATGAAGAAACTTCAATAAGGACAGTCAAATCTGATTGAGATGACAGAAGCGTGAGATCGAGGAAAGAAAGAAGGCCAAAGCAATCCAAAATGAAGCTTGGATTGAACTTTACATTTTAAAATAATACGTATATTGAAAATTTTGTTTGTTTCTGTTTTTCTGACTTTATTAAATCTAAACAGGAAGAATCAAGCTAACACTAAAAACCCAAATCGAAAGATGGAGCTTGGATGATTCTATCATTAGTTATGAAATACACAGAGAAATCAACATATTTCTTAAAAATTAACTAGATGCGGTAACCTCAAAATCCTCCAACTAAACCAGGCTTTTCAACATTTCCCCAACCATTTTCCTGTTGTTTTGCTTTATGATTATCGCCTTCTTACATTTTTGTTCATTCATGGCGTATTCACTGCCTTCACTTTAGATTCAACTCAAACCAATCCCTATGAATTCTCCTCATATCTTTCATTGAACTCTGCATCATCTTTGCAAAATCGGTTCACCTCCCCGACCCATTTTCCATGCACTTCAAGCAAGGAATTCATTGCAGAAACCAATGGCTTTTCCGTCCTTGATGAAATCATAGAATGGAAAGAGGATTGACACCTGGGGTGAGGATTCCTGCGGAAAAGGGAGGCCATCGGTAGAAGATGGTGTAAAGGAGAGTCACCACCATCACGCTCCAGCTTTGAGAAGATCGCTGAGACATTTGAATCTTGATGTGTTGCTGTTTCTCTATGAAGACGAAGACTAGACTCCAGAATTGATGAAGGTACATTAGAAGAACTGGAATCTGTGGAAGTCTTGAAACCACATGCCCATTCCCCCGAAACTTCAGTCACTGCACAGCCACCAATCACGACGATAATTTTGCAGAGTATTACCCCAAGGTGAGCTTTTCAAAACAATTTTTTTTGAAATATAATTTTTCATTAATTTTTACGATAAAAACTCCCTTTCTTATTGCATTCTTACATAAATACACTTGCCTTTTAATAAACAATTAATAATTTAGTTATTAATATAATTTGATAGAAAGCATATAATAAAAAATAAGTGCAAACTTAAAATATGTCTGATGATATGAAATGGATTTAACACCACGTTTAGATAATTGAAAATCACTAGAATATTTAATATTTCAAATCTACAGCATAACATATAACAAACACGAAGAACTTAACGCATCAGCGACATGTTACTCACCAGCCGCTGGGTTAACTAGAGACATAAACATCCATGCTGATCTACAAAACTGACAGTGATGACTTAGCGAATAAATTGACAAAAGCAAAAACCAAGAAAGAAATAAAAGATGACACAGATCGATATGGAAGAAACAAACTTAGTTAACGGAACTATAAAAGGTAAAGTGTTTTGATCAATTTTTAACAAGAGAAGTTCAAGACGAAAGTGATGAATTTAAGGTAAAAGAAAATCCCTCTGTAGGAGAAGAACTTGTTTAAAAAAATAATAATAATAATAATATTGTTGTTAGATTCAAGTGGCCTGTGAAAACATACAAGGGTATTGAATTTTACTCATTTGCAATTATTTAAAGTTTTCAATCAAATATTTCAATTTAAAATAAAAAATATGAAAAAGAAAATGTTTGATTCAATTTCATTTTAGATTATATTTGATTAAAATGTAGAAAAAAAAATTATCATCTTTTTGTTTTACTATGAAAATACATATATTGAAAATATAATCAAAATTAATTAAAAATTTATGTATTATTCAATTTTACTTTGAATAAAAAGAAATAAGTGAAATGTGTTATATTATTTAATTGAAACTTTTCTTTTCATTTTTTTTCTCATTTTTCTTCAAATGATAATTTTTACTTGAAATGATAAACTTGTAATGAAAAATACATTAGCATCACACTTTTTGGTATCTTTAAAAATCATTAGAAAAATAAGCCTTGAAAAATCATTGAAAGTTAATTTTTATCTTCTATTATAATATTTGTCTTCTGTATTAAATCAGTTATTTTACATAAGAAAATAAAAATGATACTGTAGAAAACATATAATCAATTTTAAAATAAAATTTTATTTAAAAAATTTCAAAAGTTATAGCCTAGCTTAAATTTCTGGCGGAATCGATATCGGAGGCTGCCCATGCGCGGTATTTGTTTTTTGAAACATCTTTGAATAGGCACGATGATAAGTTGTTGTTTTAAAATTTTCATAACTTATTGCTGAAATTTTTAAAAGCCTGAATGAAAAATGCATCTTTCTTTTTATTGGAAAAAATATTAAATAGAAAACAGAAAAATTCAAAGTGATGCATACCGAGAAGAAATTTAGTAATACTAACTACTAGGGATGACAACGGGAGGTAGGGATGGCATCGGATCGGATTTGGATCGGATTTTCAAAATCGTATAAGTCACAAAATAAAAATAACATATATCGTATCGTATCAGCCTCTGCGGATAAAAAAAATCTTCATCATATCCATGTCGGTTCGGATGATACCAACATGGATATCGGATTTATCAAATGCGACAATGAACATATTTTGCTAACCTATATGACATAGTTATAACTTCATGATTCATATAATTCCCGGGAATAAGCTAAATTACGAAGAGATGACAAACTTGTGAATCATTCTGCTTTTGCCGTATTCGGCGTATGAAGAATTTTCTGAAGGTAGTATAGTGGTTCATAAATCATGTTGCAAAAAATTGAAAAATGAAGCGATTAGTTTTAAGTAGAAAACTTGGAAATCTTGAAAATAAGTAAATAAAATAAAACAAATAAGAAATAATATGAAATGGTCATGAATCTGAGACTGATCCCTTTATGAAATGGGTGTAACTTGAGAAAATCATACCTCATGCTACTAAAAGAATATATACCGGCGTTTTTATGTGTCGAGTTAATTTCATGATGTCTAGAATCACGGAAAAAAAATCAATGAGACGTTACTACGAAACTCGTTTAATAATTTATTTTCAACAAACATATCTGAATTAACCTTGGGGCCGGGTAAAAACGAGGACATTCAGAAAACTTTTGCGTTGTTTTCACATCTACAATTTACTTCTGAGGAAACCAATATTAAAAGAGCTTCTTTAGAATGGTATAAAATTATTGAAATGCGAAAAGTATTACAAACGAATTGAATCAAATTTTTCTGATGTGAATACGATGCAACCGAATAGTTAAATAAAGAATTACGAAAAATCATTTACTTTATGACTCGGATGTTTTGCCATGTAACTCTGATTTACTTTACAAAAAACAGATCTCTTTTCTTTTCTTTCATTTAAACCTGGGGTTTTAATTAGAATATGTATTACACTATTTCTATAAATAAATTAATATCGTAAGGTACATTAACCGATAATATTTCATATAAATCACAATTATATCTTTTACATTTTCACTGCAAACAACCAAGCTACAACTTCACATTTACCAGAGCTTTTATGATATTATTATTATTATTATTTTAAAATTCACTTTATGTGGAACCAGCACTAGACTTAATATTTCGACACTGGCAGCGAGTATGAATCTCAGCATTTGAAAGGCACAGACATGATGAATCTCAACATTTAAAAAGCTTTATAAACGCTTACGATGAATCGATCTCAATATTAGAACATGATATATGCAAGCATTTGAAGATCTTGTGTGTTCGACAATGCAACACAATATTATATTACAATGGAGTGCGTAATTAAGCTACTCTGATCTAAAATAAAAGAAAAGCGAGAATAAAGGCTTATTAACTTGTCGAATGTTATGAAGGAATAGATACAAGTAACAATGCTTTGACGTGATGCGGCCTACGCTTGTTTTGGGGGACACCTGCAAACAGGCGGGTCGAGGAATGAGTGTTTTCTTTTATAAATCCCGGCCCCGGTTTTTTTCGGATGTGCAAAGTGGTTGCCTTTATACTTAATAACACGACAACTTCAAGTATAGGCTGTTTCTATCAAAAAGCAGAGACTATATTGCATGTAAACCTCACCATGAAAATACCACCCCCAGCTTACTTTCTTACATGCTTTTATCCTTTATACGTAGATTAAGATTTATACTTGACGGTATTAGAGTTAGGGTTAGTGATGTTTGATTAGAGCTTTAAGTGTTAAAATTAAAATTTACAATATTAGGAATTACAATTTGTGGTGTGGCTAAGGTTTGAGTTTGGGGACTAAAGGCCTCCCGAGCGGGCCCGAGGAAGATCGCATTTGTCGGACTTTCCTGCGCTCGAGGAGATTAATCGACCATCTGCCATGAGAGCGAGATAGAGCCCGGTCATTAAAGAGTTTAAAGAGTCATGAGTTTTAGTTCTTACCTCAGTGGGAGGGCTAATACGTTATCAAGCGTATCAATCTCTTGGGTGATTCAAGAATGGTAGACTGGCAACTGCGAAAAGTGTATCAGGTCTGTTTGGGAGAGATAATGGGCGATGGATCGGTATGGTGTATGAGGCTTATCAACAAAATTAGGGTTTGTGAAACATTTATAGTTTGGGATTGCTGTAATGAGAGAATTTAAGGGTTCAAATCATTAACATGTTAAATTAGGATTTGAGTACCACAATTAGGACTAGTTTATAATTTATAATGTTATTGGGTTGGGGTTTTATTTGTGCACTCATTCTTATTTTTAGTATTCATTTCTAACTTTACTAATTAGATTTTAAAAAATAGGCAATTAAATATTTGAATTAGTAATGTGAGATCATATCATATTATATAGTGTTATTACAAATTACAATTAATTCAAATATTGTATCTGATATTATAACATTCAAATATTAATTCAAATATTACACACGTCGCTCTTGATATGATATGAGCTCGGATCTGATATGCCTAAATCCATCCAATCCATATCCATTCAAAAAAATCGGATTTTATCCATATCCATATCCATTATCCAGTCAACGGATTTTTCACTCGCTTGACCGATCGATCGCCCAAATCCACTGATACGGACACATTTGCCATCTCTAACGGGAGGGTTTGGGACGAGGTGACCCTATCTCGACTCGGCTCATTTATTTTTTTTAATTCACAAACCTATTCCTATTTAAAATTAAATGGACGGGCGAATGGGAAATAAATTCTCAAACCTGGCCCCATTTACATTTTATTTTTGTTTTTATTTTTTATTTTTTATTTTTTATTTTTTATTTTTTTATATTTGTTTTTTATTTTTATTATATTAAAATTAATATATTTCATAAAAAATAAAAATATTATGAATTTTTATAAATTATTTATTAAAAAATATTCTAATAATTATTATTAATAATTATATTAAAATGTAAAATAAAATAATAAAATATTTTTAAAATATAATCGAGGCGAAATAACATTACTCAACCCGTCCGGTAACCCATCTCGAATTCGGTAAAAATAAACCAAAACCTCGCTTAAAAACCTCGATTACGCTTAACCAACACATCCTATTAAGAACGGGACGTTTTAACCCGAAATAATCCACTACGTCGCTATCCCTACTACCATCTAATATCAAAAATAAACAACTTAATACTTAATGCATGTTATCATTCAAGATAAGTCTAAAAAATTCTATTCAACGTTAAATGAAAAACACAAACGCAACCTTAAAGTCCATTATATTACTTGTTGGCATTTATACTTGCGGAGCCCTGTTTGATAAACTATTGAAAATGTTCAAACCATTAAAAATTTTCATTTTCAATGGTTTTATTTTTTTCACCTGCTTCGATAACAAACTTTAGAAAAGCTCTTAATTGAAAATTTTAAATGAAAAACTGTTGAAAATTATAAGTAGGTAAAGACCTACTTAACGTGGAATGTAGAATACGATCAATAAAAAAATTTAAATGAAAATAAATTTGACCAAAAAACCCTTATAAATAATATAATATTTTGCAAATATCTCTTGGTTAGTTTGATAGTTTTAAAAAGTTTAGATTCTATTGGTTATTTTTTAAACATATTTATGTATTTTTTTTTATAATATTATTAGAATATTTTTTTATATTTTTAAACATGTTATTTACAATAATTAATAATTGTAGTGAAAAATAAAATATTATTAGAAACTCATTTATTTTTGGATAGTATGTAATTTTAATGATACTATAAATATGTAAAATATATAATTTTCAAGATTCAAAGATTTACGCTATCAAACAATATATTTATCTTCGCATTCAATCAAGCTGGGTGAATTTATCAAACAGCTTTTATAATACGTATTCATGATGGGATGAATTCATGACTTAATTTTTCAGCACTTAATTTTTTAATTTTATCAAACATGGCCTAAATATTACATACACATTTGCAAGCTCACAGTGCCATCATTATTGCATAACACGTCCTTTTTTTTGTTTATTTTTTGGGAATATTTTTTTCCTCGGAAACACATCTTTTTTTTTTTTTTTTTCTGATGCAGTGTATTTTTCTTGCCATGGCCCTTTTTTTTTTTTTTTCCTTTTAAATGAATAAGATTTTTTACTTTTTTAAAATTTTCTTATATCGTGACTATGTGCCCATTGCCTTCCTTTGTCTAAGAACAAATCCATTTTTCTTCAAGAAACTTTTTTTTTTTTTTTTTTTCTTAATCACATCCATAAACTAGAACATATCTAGAATGCAATGATAGTTATTTTTTTTTTTATGATTCCAGAAACTATAACACGTCTAAAACAAAACAAATTTTTTTTTCAAATATTTATGGATCATAAGAGACGTTTGACAAAGAAAAAAAAAATATTAAAAGCCAGAATTCACATAGAAGAATATTTTAATCCAGAAAACAACGTAAAATTGCTCTGATACCAATGAAAGAAAGAATGAACCTTTTCTTACGGTTAACTCCTTAATATCCATGACTAAGATCCATTCTTCGTTGTTTCACCTGCAAAAAGTTTCTCGCTTAAAGTCAAGAATGGAACCATGGTCTTAGGAACCATTCTATTTGTAACGTTCTAAAAATACCATAATAGTTTTATAACATGTTTAGGGTATAAAATAAATTAAATTATATTTTTTTGGTATTTAAATTGCTAAAAAAGAAAAAATTGATAAAACCCGAAAATTATACAAGGGACAAGGTTAATTTGGTAAAAATATCAAAATAAGGACCTAAGGGTCATAAATGAAAAAACGTATATGCTAAAATTAAAATTTGATGAAATGAAGTGGAAATGAAAGAAAAACGAAGCCCTAAAATGAAAAAATAGAAAATAGGAATTAACGCAGAAGTCAAACATTACTTTATTAAGTGTTTACAGCCATAAGACCAACTGGTTCTTTAGAATGAGAGAGTTCTCATTTAGCATTTACGTTTGGAAAAGCTAGTGGCAAATCCAATTGAGAGAAAAGGGGGATGAGGGTGATTTGCTCCATGAAATCGTGCTTGGGCGATCGTTAAGGAAGATAAAGAAGATAAAAGAAGAGATTTAAGGTAAAAGACTAACCCTAACTTTCTCTCCGTAATGTTGTGGCCTGGTTTAGAAAGTGTAGCACTCTCTTCTCGGTCCATCCAACGTGGAGGGATCCAAAACCGGTTCCGGATGCTCGCTTAATTCTTTTTATTCATTTCCTTTTGTCATTTGTTTTTTTTTCAAAAGTGTCACACTGAATCCCCTGTACTGACCCGAATGTATGATCCTAATCAAGCCCAATTTACTCCGACCGCTTATTTATCTTATCAAACATAGTATTTATGTCATTTCATTTTAGAGTTTCTAATTACAATAAAGTCGCTTTCAAATGGTAGCCCATAAACATTTACTTTTATGCAATACGCTTACAAGATGGTTTGGTCATGCATTTTACAAAATGATATACAAAACAATAGTTCAGAGATTAACTCTTTTGTTCACAAAACGTCACACGTTAAAAAAGAATGATATGCATATAACATGGTATATACTTATACGCCGTAACTTTCTCTATGACTCGCAATACTTCTCGTTTCTGGCCTTCTTTGTTTCACTGATATTCACAGATAGTTGTAGTAACTACACGCTAAGCATTTTCATGCTTAGTGGTTCTTATACTCTGCCTATTTCCTCAAATTCGCTTAATATAAGACATGTTTCTTTATATTAAACTATACTTTTACTTCCATTCATGATCACTGTAAAAATACTCATGCTTATTCATTTCACATGCTTTACTTTACAAATCATTGATCATATCAAAATATGCATTTTCACATGCAACAAATCATTTAACTCAAACCATGAGACTCAACATATACTCTTAAGGATCGCATTTAGTTTACAAATCATTTTCACTCATTAAAGTTCGTTATTTCACTTTGTCTATACACTTACATTCATGGCGATTCTCGCTCGTGAATCCCGTCATTTTTGTCATTTGGTACTGTGCTTACACATTTAACAATTTCGGTCTCCCATCATGACGGATGCCGATTGGTGCATCCCACCAAGTGGTCATTTAAAAATGTCATACACCATCATGACGGATGCCTATTGGTGCATCCCGCTGCTGACATTTTAACACGCCATACACCATCACGACGGACTGACAATGCGATCCCACCCGCCACTGGGTTCTAAGATATCGATTCAATTCAAGATGTCGCGAAATTGACCAATTCATGCATAATTCAATTAATCACTATTACGTAATTAATTGTCAGACATTTCAAATATCACATTTTCAAATCCATATGCACTTTCGTAATAACATTTCAGAGATATGCATATTCCATACAATCATTTCATATTTATTTGGTAAACTACCAAAACACTTGAAATCCGAATATGATTACGGTGAACAAAGAACTAACAATACTTGAATCGGAATAGAGGTTTGAAGAACTAACCGAAGTTGTCGACTCTATTTCCTTCCCTTCGATCTTGGTCCTAGGTTAGGTGATCCTCACCCGTCCCTAGTCAATAACAATTATGTCACTCTTAGTGGATAAACAATTATTATACATTTTTAGTGAATGACAATTAATCTTCGTTAACGGTTTTGGGTTAAGACACTAAGTCTTCCCAAAGAAGCTTTGCCTCGGCGGTGAGGTATGGTACGTTTTCCCCCTCGTATACTCTTATATGAACCCCTATTAACCTTTATTAGGACCCCTAAACAATCGGTGTATGAACACGGGACTTAATAGTGCAAAGTATGCAAAAATAGGGTTGCGCATCTAAGACTGCATTCCCTTGTTCGGTACCGGCATTATCCTCTTATGAATAGGGTACGGTGATTCCCAACTTTGGTAAATTCTGCATTCAATTCCTCTGCAGATTACGTGCACCTGCATCACCTTGGGTACCGACAATCTCTTGCGAAGTTCACTTAAATGAAAATTTTGCCATTTCTCACTCACTTTTCTTCAATAAACCTCCTCAAATCCATCCTACATCAAAACCCACCATGGAATCCACCCAAAACAACTCCAATAATGGGTTAGAATCAATAAAAACCCCCTTTACCCATGTTAGGGCTTTTTCCTCAAATCAAAAATCACAAAGAGGAAAGTTAGGGTTTGATTTCTTACCTTCAATCTCTTCAAATCTTTTCTTGTAAGTTGCTTGATCTCTTAGAAGCAAGAGATGGGAAACAATCCCACCCAAAGTTTGATCCTTCTCTTGCCCTAGCTCTCTTCTCCCTTTTCTCATCTCTCCTTCTCCAAAAACGGGATTTGCTCAAAATGAGCTCCCTTAGACCACTTTTGGCCTTTCAATCCCCATTTAAGTGTAAGGCCATGTTTGGCTTACACACAAATTTCATTTCTCATTTTTCTCCTTTTTGATCTTCATTTCACTTTCATCTATCATTTAATTCACTTTAACATTTAAGCTTATTCTATTCTTGACCCTTAGGTCCTCATTTTACCGATTCCAAATTTGCCCTTTTTACATTTGGGTTTATTCCTGGGTTCAACTGACTTCTCATTTTAGCATATAACATTTAATCATATGCTCACATATTCATTTCACAATTCACAATTTATCGCTTTTTCCTTAAAGACCTAAGTTTGACTCAATTTATAAATTTTAATATATAATAAAAATTATTATAAAATTCTCTGTGGTATTTTTGGGGCGTTGTTTAAAGAACCCTAAGTTGGTATAAAAATGATGTTGATTGGTGTATTTCAGTTTTGGGGGTTGCTTATATGGTTGTTTGAATTGGTTGTGGTCCTCAATTGAAGAATTTTTGTATAAATGAAATGTTGGGTTTTTAGGGAAGATGCTATCAAAATTTTCCAAAACCCATGTTTTTTCTTTTGGCCATAACTTGGCCATTACTCATCCAAATTGAGTGATTCAAATTTCTCTGGTAAACTAGGATTTAGGAAACAAATTTTCTCGAAATAAGTGTATTCAAATTTAGACTCTATTGTGACCCGTAAATTAGTATAGCGGAGCTTTATTGGGCAAAATTCGTTCTTTGTTGAAAATAGAATAGTCCCGAATGTTTAGGACATATATAGAGCTTCGGTGCTCCGAATTGGATGATTCTAATTTATGAATAAAATATATTTATTGATGAATAATGGACAAGTGAAGGTGTGTTAGTAGAAAACAACCCCACTAGGAAACCTAAATAAGTCAACCTGACTAATCATGGATGGATTAAGGGTTACGCACAAGGAAAACCCGACCAAAGTCGAGGATTCCAAGGATAGGAATCAAATGGAGTTAACCTTTGGTTCGTTTCCTCTACCTTTTGGTTCTTCTTCATTACTCTCTTCTTATTTTAAGTATCAAAATTGTTTGCTAATTATTGAAAATGAATTTCAATAAAACTCCGTGATATTTATTGATTTTAAGTGATTTGAGAAAAATTGATTGTGAATGATTGCTATGAAAATTGCATGGGTATTGAAATGTGCTATTTGAGTATAAATATATGTACCCTATTGTAAATTTCTATGACTGATTTTTAATGACCTTAATAAAATGTTATCCGTCATATTCGAGTTAAGGATAGATTGATATAACAATAAGGGTCAAACTAGCAGTATTGTGACGCCTCCGGGCTCTAAGGGTCCTGGCTGACTAGCCGCCAACCTCCGCTAAGTTTTACTCTTAAGTCATCACACATTTAAGTCTTGCACTGACCGTACCATTTACCCGTGGACACCGAATTACTCGGCACCACCTCGATACGTCCCTTCACCGGGACCCATTCATTCATATTTAAATTGAAATATGAGAATAATGCACTTAATTACAGTCCGTAAGAGTTCGATCATGGCCCTCTTACCATAAATTACATACCCAAATATTTAGACAATAGTCCAAAAGAATTTAATTACAATTCTTTTATACAAAATTACATACTAGAAATGATTTGTCCCTAGCACTTTTACAAAAGATTTATCAAGGCCACATGTCAACCCTCTTCACAATCACGGCCTCAGATGAGCCGTCCACTAGACGCACTCGCATCGAGAGGGGGTCCCACGATGTGGTGGTACGCCCAAGAAGGAATACTCTACAAGGGCTACTTCCTCACCTAAGTGCACATGCAATGTTCACTCAACATTTCACAATCACATTCCAACAAAATATGCCAATTTTATATGGAATCCTACATGCCATGCCATGCTTGAGATGCGACTCACCATGTACCATGCACCTGAGTCCTCATCGACTCCCTCACACAACGCCGAAGCCCATGTGTGATAAAACCATCATTCTGGATGACATCAAATTATCATTTTTCAAAACAAATTTCATTTGTTTATAAACCAAAAGCTTTTTGGATGATACATCACGATGATAATTTTATATTCAAAACTACGCGCTTTACGTGGATGTAGGATTTTCGTGTTTGAAACCGCTGGCCCGCAAACCTGCACTTTACTCGGGCTTTCTCACCGCTGTGGACTATGTCGAACCATAACTGCGGGTCTTTCACCCAAGGGGGGATCTATCCCAACTTGCTGATACCCAACACATATTTTCTTTACCATTTCAATAAAGCATGCGACTCTGTTGGACGTTTTCCCATTTAACCAAGCCCACCCAATCAAACACCAAATACAGTGTCGATTTACCGAACATGCACTCACACCCATTTAATGCGATGTCCCCGAGCATATGCAATGCAAGACGCCATTGCATGTTATATCATGTCACATGCACAATGAATGCTACATGGACAATTCTACTCATGCATATCACCAATGCATCATGGACAATTATATCTATATGCAAATTGTTTTCATACATCATTTCATCTATGTCAATATATCGTGCAAGCATATATCAACATTCACATTCAACATGTCATTTTATGATCAATGACACAAAAAAAAGCAAGCCATGTAATGGCCATTGCACATAACTAAACCCATCACATGTCAACATATTAGAGCACACATATTGACATCCAAACATGTCACGCTTAGTCAAGCAATGACAAGCCCAAACAAGTCACACAATGGCCCCGAAGCAAGCCAAAATAATCACAACCGAAGCATGAGACCAACCCTCGAAACAGCCATTAAACACAGCCCGACCATCAGAGTACACCCAAAGGTATTTGCCTCCGCCTAGGCGGAGTGGTTCGCTTAGGAGTGCAACGCCTCGCCTAGGCAGACCAGAAAGTCCTCCTCCGCTGTCCTCGGGTTCGCCAAGGCGGAGCTGCCTATGCCTAGACAAACCCCTACACCTAAGAGGACCTTCCCTATGCCTAGGCGTAGCACTAATCTTCCGTGTGAAGATTTCCTCAAATCTCCTCTTAGATTCGAAATCCTCTTCGTGTACCCACGCATACCTCTCGCTGTCATGGGTGAACTTTTGTTTTCGCCTGACGAACTCACCACGGAACTCCGTAGATCTTGGAAGGAAGCTTGGATCTCCTCTTTCCCTCTTCTCCTCTCTCTCTCGCGTGAACCAACAAGATATGGGCTCTTTTTTCCCTAATTCCCCTTTTGTCCCAACTTAAACTTAAGTTGGATGTGTGACCCACGTCGTGCCACGTGTCCACCCTTGTTCGAGTCCGGTTCTGGCCCGAAGCCATTTATTCTGTCTCAGTTCAAGTTCAAATTACATCCCATGAACTTAACCCAAGTCATTTCCGACTTTTGAGATTTTCATAAACAATCTCGTCCTTGGGAGCCACTCGACACCCATCACCCCGAAAATGTAAAATCCGACTTTCGACCGACGAATTGCCCGTGACTAGATTAAGAAGAATCAAATGGAGAGTTCCGTTTCATCATCCGAGATCTAGAAAATTTCCAAGTTTTCAACCTGTACTATTCTGGCAATTTACCGTTTTGCACTTTTTCAGAAAAATTCGATTTTCTCGGTTTTACAAGCACGTGAACTTAACGTAATGTAGTCATCCGATCCATAACCCATCGTGACGTGATCGATAGTGTTCACAAAATGATTTTTAATAATCCGCCGCAGCCCAACAGACTGTGACCGTGTTATAAAACCTTATATCGGCCCGCAACCTGTGCTGGGACTGCGTTTAATTTTGTTATCCTAAACACCGAAAACGTTGGCTAAATTCGTTTAAGGGAAAAATGATAAGAATATTTGTGAAATGCATGATTTGAGTTTTGAATGAGTTATTGCATATGAAAGTGCATAGTTGGAATGGTCAATGAATTGTAATGAATGTATGAAATGAATATATATATATATATATATATATATATATATATATATATATATATATATATATATATATATACACGTATTGTATTGCATTGATCATTAAAAAAAAAAGTTTCAAAAGCATTGTTTTAGAAAAGTCGCATGATTTGTGTTAAAATGAAATTAAGAGAGAACTGTAGAGAACCACTAAGCATGAAAATGCTTAGCGCGTTGTTTTTATCATCATCTGTGCTTCGAGTAAATGTGTTCAAAGCAAAGACCGTGTTACCGAGTCACGCCAAAGCCGCGACGAGTAAAAGTAAAGCTCCAACCATGCATACATGAAACCCCATGATCGCTTTTTGATACTTTTTGTATTAAAACTATGTTGTGAAAATTGAACTTTGATAAATGTTTGTAAATTTTTTTTATATTTAAAACGAATTATAATGCCGAAATGTATAAAGGTGGGAAATGGAGCATATGGGCATATAATGCCATATTGAATGAAAATTTGTATTGAGAACAAAAGGATGGGCCCCTTTGCACGTTGATATATATACATATATTTTCATAAGGGATAATTATCCTTTACAAATGAGTATTTGAAATGTGTTTTATTGAGAAATGAATTGTATTTGATCTCGTAAAGAGACTCCGCTCGATCGTTCGCCTCCGGCCGAAGCCGGGTATGGGGACGCGAGCCCCCTCACACTATTTTCATAGCACAAATGCCTTGACTACCATGTTTTCATGAAGAAAACAAACAATATCCATAGATGAATATTGGACTCTAATTACAGAGGAGAAGAACAATGAAGAGAAACAGAATCCTCTGATCCATTACAAGGGTGGTTTCTTGGCCTTTTTAAACTCTCAAAAAACTACTCTTTTATATTCTTCCCAGTCTTGGGTTAGGTTGGGTCAGCCCATTTGGGCACTAAACCTATAACCAGTTCCAATACTATTGAATATCTGATGAGTATGAAACTCACATAGCTTTAAGTCCATTTTTGCATGCATATTTGAGGCCTTAATGCTTAATTTAATAGAAAATTATGGAATCTCTACCAAAATTGTTTTGTAGGAATTATCAAAAGAAGCAAAAAGAGTAAGAAAATATGCCTAATTGACTAAGGCATGAAGCAAGGAAGGTCATGACATCAAAATCAATGTTGCAGAAAAGACTTAATAGCAAAAATGTGTCGCGACATTGCAACTAGTGTCGCGACACCAAAGTAAAAAGTCCCTAGGAAAATCAATTGAACAGTGTCACGACATTCACTTAAAAAGAGTGTCAAGTAGGAATGTCACGACACCACCACGACACTCGGGTTCAAGTAACTCACAAGTCGCGACATTGCAAACATGTCTCGCACTCATTCCGTGAGAATACAATCGAACATCACAAGGACAATGTCACAATAGGCCTTGGCAACACAAGACTGGAAGGGAGTGTCGCGACACTCAAACTCATGTCACGACAATCTAAATTCAATTTCAAAGGCAAAATCTTTAGTTGAGTGCCACGACAACATCACAACATTGCCCCAAGATACAGAAGAAAGGCGAAGTGTCGTGATACTCAAACTAATGTCACGACACATCATCTTGTGGGCTTGAATAAAAGTCCACAAAATCTTCCTTGAATTGCGACCTAACAATAATTGGACTATAAATAATAAGCGATCAAGCGTAGATAAAAAGGAGAGCTGAACGGAAATAGCTACAACAACAAAGTTTAGCTAGAGTAGATAGATTTTTTGTTTTCTTTGTGAAAACATGGTAGTCAAGGCATTTGTGTTTTGAAAATAGAATGGTTCCTAAGACCGTGGTTCCATTCATGACTTCAAAGGAGAAACATTTTTTTTTCCGGTGAAACAACGAAGAATGGATCTTGGGCATGGATATTAAGAAGGCAACCGTAAGAAAAGGTTCATTCTTTACTTCAAATAGTAGACTGGGAAATGGAAATTATAGTTTGCTCAAATGAATAAGTCGACAAAAATCGGGGCACCATTTTATTAACACTAGAAGTGTTACAACTTGTCAAAACAAATTCCTAACTATTTGAAAGGAAGGATGGACAAGCCCACATGCCACAAATCACAAAGAGAAATTTTGGTTTTGGCAAGCTCTGTTTTTGTTTAATATGCAAGCATTACTACAAGAGGGAGTATGACTTTTATACAAACTTGACATGTTACATTCCGTACAAAGCAGAGGCTGCTGAGTTTGTAAATATTTGGAGAACAAATTTGGAGGATCAAAGACATAGAGACCATTCTTAATTGCCCTTGCTATCAATTCTTCCATGCAAAGCCATTTACGGCTTAACTCGAACTCGGGCTGGGGGCGGTTCGATCGCTGGGCAGAGCCGAACCGCCATTGGCCTCGATGCTACGATCTCCGCAAAAACGGTAATAACAAAGAGGATCGGGCGCAAGTGGGGCTTCAGCTCCATGGCCAGCTCCGATGTCGGTCACTCCTCCCTACCGAGAGAAAATATAAACTGCTTAAAGGGCGAATATTTTGCGTACCTTTCACCGATGGGATGGCCTGGTATTTATAGCATATGTTTTTCCAATCGATGTGGTAAGGATTCTTTCCCATTGATGGGGTATTTTTCCATTTTTATCTCTCATCAATAACAAGGATAATGAGAGACAGCTTACTGAGAATTATCCTACTTCCTCATCAGAGATTCGGTTTGATTTATAGGATAAATTGTTATTGGGAATTCATCCTTACTCCCCATCGGTGAGATTTAGCTCCGATTTACTAGACATGGGCTTTTCTGACTTGTCCATGCTATCGTCTCTCGGGGCGAACAAACCTGGGCTCCCGTTTTGGCCTGCGCCGGGGGGCCTCAAGGCTTTGACCTGGCTTACCTTTCCTCGGGCTTACGAGTAGCCTACGCGCCTATTTTTTAAACCCTATCGCTTGCCCCACTCCTTGGGTACGATGAGCGCGTGCAAGGGTTAGATCAAGCCAATCAAAGCGATTTCCACGTGTTTGCTCGTAATGGTTTGTTGGGCTATCGCCATATGTCTCCGTGATAATGATGACTTTTGGTTTTTGACCCACTTCTTCCAGCTCTTTCGCTCAAGACATCCTCCGACGTTCAGCCTTGTGTCTCCGATCTTGAAGCCTTTTTGTTTTTCTGTGAGTTCGGGTTTCCTTTTTGATACGAACCCCGTCAACTTGTGAGGAGACCCGTGATCGAATTAGCTCGAAGAACCTAGCATCGCTTGATGGATGACTGCGACCCTGGCTGGTTATATGGAAGCAAGAACTTTGGTATATGTGAGGACGCCACAATCGGTGATGGAGATCCGATTGATAAGTCTTGATGAACGCCATTGAATAACCGATAAGTTCAAGGAGTTCAAAGAACCAAAGAGAAATTGAAACTCCTCAATTTTATTAATGCTTTCAAAACTTCTTTAAGAATACAGTGGATAACAAGCCTTTAAATAGCTGCCAAACAATGTGAAGAATAGAAACTAAATATTCGGCCATATGAAAGTAAATATTTGGCCAAAAACAAAAAGGAAACTAGATAACTTTTAGGACAAGACTTTGTGATAACAAATCAGCAAAGCAAATCAGGAACAAATCAGCTCTCCAAAATAAGAAAGAAATCAAGAACAAATCATCTCTCCAAAATAGCAAATTAAAATCGAACAAATCGGGCCTCTCCAAAATAGCAAAGAATCAAACAACCATCTCTCCAAAATAGCAAAGAAATCAGAACAAATCATCTCTCCAAAATAGCAAAGAAATCAGAACAAATCAGCTCCAAAATAGCAAAGAATCAACACTAAATTTGAAGCAAATATTTTCTAAAAAGAAATAGTAACTCCTATTTGACTAGCAAAACAAACTTTCTAAATTAAATAAAGTAACTTCTACTTTGACTCGGAGAACAAATCTTTCTAAAATAAAACAACTCCAAATCAAAGTAGTAATAAAACCCAAAACACTTGGAAATAAAAATATATCTCAAGGCTCCAAGGTTCATAACCTCCCGACCGACTTTCCATAATTAAGATTGAATTCCTAATGAATCTTCTAGAAGCTCTTGCATCACTGGATCCTTTGTGCTTTGATTCTCATCATTCCCTTCTCGAAAAGATCTGGCCCTCGAATCTTAAACTATAATGCTGTGGATGGCATGACACAATACAAATCCTCCAAGGTCCATCCCCTTACGGAACTAAAAATCACTGGAAACGACGATGGACCCTTCCCTCCCCGACATATCACTTTTCCATCAATTCATCAACTTGCTTATGGAGTTCCTTTGTTCCTGGACGGCCCCAAGGGTTTGTTGATCTTAATGGTAGCACTGTGCACAAATCAATTTGATGCTCGATCCCTGGATAAGAGGTAAACCTTCTCGGAATTTCCTCCGAAAGACATCTTCAAACTTCTTGTTTTGGACATGGCACCAGTGTGAAAAATTCTTCCGCTGTGAATTTCGGGTCCTCTTCCTTGGCTTGCACACTTAAAGCCCTCCTTGCAACCAACAATTCTTCTTGGTCAGCGATATTCCTCATAATCGACATCCTCCAAGGATGACCTAGAATCACAATTCGATTCATGGTCTTTATTTCCTTGTCCTGTCACGTCTTGTTCTTGTTCTATTTCGGGCTTGGTTGCGGCTTATCTTCCGTCTCCATTGATTCGACTTCCAAGTGGATGAAATTGAATAGGTTCGTAACGTGTGTTGGTAATCGGTCCCTCCTATCGACTTGATTCTCGATCTTGATAGCCATATGCACCATATCCTCCAACTCTACGTAATGTTGCAATTCCATCACATTTTGAATATGCCTGTTTAAACCTGCCAAAAACCTTGCCATAGCCTCTCGATCTTCTTCAATATTTGCTCTAGTCAATGCAACCTTCATCTCCTTATAATACTCCTTTACACTACGATTGCTCTGTCGTTTTGCAACTTGTCAGATAACCCCTGTAGTAGTAAGTTGAAACAAATCTCTTCGTGATCACCTCTTCATCTCTTTCCATGTTTCAATCGTTCCCTGGTCTGCCTCATATTAAAAACTAATTGGTCCTAATCTAAATCAAGGTAGTAGTCCGAGAACCTTATGGCAAAGCAGTTTCAATCTTCCCATTTTCTAATAATCGTGACAATCAAAAACCAAATCCACCTTCCTCTCCCACTCAAGATATGCCTCGGGGTCATTCTTTCCTTGGAAAGATGGAATCTTCATTTTAATGTTTATCAAATTATTATCTTCCTGATTCCTAGCTTCTCTATGTCTCCATACCTCCCAAGCATAACACCGACCACATAACCATTCTCATCTTCAAAGTCTCCTCCATTATACTCTTTCTTCGTCTACCCGCGCCTCTTCTTGGCACTTTCCCTCTACGCGCAGGAGTGGCTCGTGGTCGTCAAGCTACTTCCACTTCTCTCATGGAATTGTTCCAATCAGCCTTAAATATCCTCTCTTTACTCACTAGTTAAGGCCTCCATAATGAACCCATATCGAATTCTTCACATACTTTTCGATGCGTCAAGGTTTGCCATATTGCCGAAAAACAAGGGTTAAAGAAAGAAAATAATAAAATAGGACCTCATAAATACTCCTCACATGTTTGCACTCAAAGAATGATTCACTTTCTGGCTCACTTGTGTTTTCACACAATATATTTGGCTTTTTTTTTTCTAAATTTGACCACTCTTGCCTTTTTTCTTCCTCATAATTCTCTCTTTAGTTCTGGGAACTAATCAAACAAATCTACTTTTTTTTCCAAGAAATCAATCAAACCCTACCAAAGGACAGTTGGTGGCGCTAACAAATATTTAAGTCTTTTACTTAAGGCAACAAAATAGGGACACCAAAAATTTCTCTGTTTTTTTCACCTACTTTTTTTGTTTTATATTATGGTGGGGACTTGATTTCAAAACTGAATACAATATAATTAAAAAAATTTATGCCTTTTTTTTTTTCTTCTTTTTTTTTTTTTTTTCCTACAGACCTTTTTTTTCAACCGATTTTTCCTTTACTTTCCTTTTTTTTTTTCCCGGGGCTTCTTAGACTTTTTTTTTCTCAACCGGATTCTTTTCCTTTACTTCCTTTTTTTTTTTTTTTTAACTGGGGATGGATGGTTCACTAAAAAAAAAGAAACAATAAAAATTATATCCGATCAAGAATGAAGAAAATCGGACTTGGGATGAAGTAGATAATAGGTTGTGAATGAAATTACATTGAACGGAATTTAGAAGGTATGGATGAGCGGGGACTAAGATGGTTCGGACAAAGAAAAAAAAAAATAAAAATCAAAGATAGGCAAACCAGAAAATAGAACCTGTTGTTCGATACCAAATGATACGAACCCTGTCAACTTGTGAGGAGACCCGTGATCGAATTAGCTCGGAAGAACCGTCTAGCACGGCCGATGGATGACTAATTCTGTTTATATGGAAGAACTCGTATATGTGAGGACGCCAATCTAAGTGATGAAGATCCGATTGATAAGTCTTGATGAACGCCATGAATAACCGAGAAGTTCAAGGGGAGTTCTTAAAGAACCAAAGAGAAATTGAAACTCTCAATTTTATTAATGCTTAAAACTTTTAAGAATACAGGGATAACAAGCCTTTAAATAGGCCAAAACAATGTGAAGAATAGAAACTAAATATTCGGCCATAAGGAAAGTAAATATTTGGCCAAACAAAAAAAGGAAACTAGATAACTTTTTAGGACAAGACTTGTGATAATAAATCAAAGAAGAATGTGAACAAATCGCCTCCAAAATAGCAAAGAATCAAGAACAAATCATCTCTCCAAAATAGCAAAGAATCAGAACAAATCACTTCTCCAAAATAGCAAAGAAATCGTGAACAAATCATCTCTCCAAAATAGCAGCAAATCGTGAACAAATCAGCTCTCCAAAATAGCAAAGAATCAAACAAATCAGTTTCCAAATAGCAAGAATCAGAACAAATCATCTCTCCAAATAAGAAGAATCAGAACAACCGCCTCCCAAAATAGCAAAGAATCAACACCAACAAGCAAATTTTCAAAAGAAAGAAACTCCTATTTTCCTAGCAAAACACACTTTCTAAATTAAATAAAGTAACTTCTACTTTGACTTGGAGAATAAATCTTTCTAAAATAAAACAACTCCAAATCAAAATAGTAATAAAACTCAAAACACTTGGAAACATAAATATATTCTGCGGCTCCAAGGTTTCACAGCCTCCCGAATATGAATTTTCCATAATTAAGATTGAATTCCTAATGAATCTTCTAGAAGCTCCTGCATCACGGATCTTTAGCTTTTGATTCTCACTACTTTTCCTGATATTCGTTTCGACCTTCGTGCGTAGTTCCTTCTCAGATTTTCAGGATACTCACGGGAGGTAGCCTTTTCGCTCAGCCCGGGACGGGGTGCTCTTTCTTCCTTCTGTGTCTTTTTTGAGTAATATAGCGAGGCGCTAGGGCTAGATTGGTTAGGTTTTGCTCTTACTACCTGTTACTCTCATGGGTCCCGGTTGCTCCTCTTCCTTGCGCATTGGAGGTGACTCCTCTGTTGTATCCGATTCCTGTGGCGTGCGGCGCTCCGATCATTTGGTCGGGTTGCTTTCGAGACGTCCTTGCGGAACCTCCTCTCCTGGATAAAGGGAAGGGTATAATCGACTAGATTAAGTACTCGAGGGATCGAAATATCCAAGTCACCGCGGTAATGCTCGCGCGGGACTCACTTAGCCGAGCCTTATACGGGAAATCCGCGAGGCGTTATGTGCCCCCTTTGGTGTCCAGGTTTGGTATCCCGACATTTTGACTTCCTACGTGGTCCAAGTGCCCAAGATGGTGTGTTTCTTTGAGGTGGCCTTCGATAATGGTCTCAGTTTCCCTTTACACCCCTTTATAAAAAGGGTCTTGCAACATTTCAACGTTTGCCCCTCTCAACTTTCGCCCAATTTCTGGGGTATTCTGGTTGGGCTGTTGGTCTTCTTTAGGGACAAGGGCTTGGGTGTTCCCAAAGATAGCTATAATTCTTGATCTTTTAATTCGCGAAGGAAGCCGAGGGCTTTCTTTATCTATCTAGCGCCCGCTGTCTCTCCGATCATCTCAGATTCCATCTTCCTACGTATTTTGGAAAGAGCTGCATTTTTTTTGTTAGTGGTCGCAATGTGAGTACACCCTCTTTACAAGGAAGACACACTGGGTGTCCCGATCGTCTGGACCACTCCTGAGAATCTACGTGAGCTTTGCTTTGGTTTGGTTTAGTTCGGCTCCTAGTTTTCAGTAAGTTATAGATGTCCTTAATTTTGCATCGCCAGGCGATTTTCATATTCGCTTTGATCTCACTTCAAGACGAGGTCAGAAGTCAAGCCGGGCCAAGGTCTTCCGCGCTTACTCCGAAATGACCAGTCGGATATTCCTCTAATCTTCGTGTTCAAGGTCCCTCCCCGCCGCTACTTTCAGGCCTTCATCCTCTCCGTTATGAAGTTCTCATGTTCCGGGCCTCCCGCCGCTGCCCACTAAGGGAGAGCCTGGCTCGGTGGAGATGTTTGTCCTCGAGGTCTCTGAGTGTGAAGTTAAAACTCCGACTCTCTTTGAGAAGGGTCGTCTGCCCGGCAAAGTCCCGAGGTCGGGAACGCCCTCGCCGCACCTTCTACCTCATGCCCGAAAGTGCAGTAAGTGTCGCTCTCGTACCTAAGCCCCAGTTCGCAGCCTTCGCTCCGGTTCCCGTTGCAAAGGCCAAAGATTCCTGTGGAAGGTCAGCTGAGCCTCCGTTAGGAGGTTATGCCTATAACGCTTGGAGTCCCCTACGTAGAGTGCTGCCTCCTTCGAGGGGCGAAAGAGTTTGGGAGGAAACGTCAAGCCGATGGAGACGGGGACTCTCGTTTCAAATGCCGAGCTTTCTGGCGTGGTTTCATCCATTCTCAGGGATTCTGATCTTAAGAGGTTGGGTGCCCTGCCGGTTGAGGAAACCTTGGCTCTGATTCTCTCCGTGGTGGCCTCGTGAAGTCTCCTATGTCTTGGCCGTGTTTTGATTTTATCTGAAGTCAAGGTTACTTTCATGGTTGCGTCTACAGTGGCTACCCATCTGAAGAGTTTGGCAAAAAGGGCTAGACTGAACGAGGGCCACGTCAAAGCCGCTAGAGTCTACAAAGCGAGGGTGGCTGCTCTTATTTCCGAGCGAGCTGAGCTGCGAGATCAAGTGCAAAATATGACGGAGGAGGCCGTAAAGCTTAAGTCCGATATGAGGCATACCATGAAGGCGCGAGCGAGGGCTGAGGGTAGGGAAGAAAAGGCCCGAGATAGCTTAAGAGTGGTCGAGGTCGAAGCCAGGAGGTCGAGGCAGTTGGGTGTGCTGCCTAGGATGACTTACCGGAGGCTAGGGACGAGTCAAGAGCCTAAACTAAGTTCGTAGTCGTGATGAGCTGCACTGCCTCGTAACGAGCCGCGGCAACTAGAAGAGTTAAGTGTGTCGCTAGAGACGAGTCATGGTAATAAAGCAAATAATAAGTAGACGGAGCCCGTCGCAGCTTCCGAGGTCACAATTTATCAACACCTGACTGAGGAGTGCCAGGGGTTGCGAGGGAACCTTCAGAGGCAAGAAACTCTGGTTGTTGTAGCGGGACTCGAGCTATAACGAGCTCCGAGGGACGAGGCCCTCGACTCTATGGGCTTCGATGTTTGCCTTTCAGAGGGCGCCACGCTAATGCCTACCCTGGCTTGGACCTTAACTTTGATATCCCCAGCGACGAGGAGGCTAAGAGTCTTTTCCGGGCGACCGGTTTTGGAGAGCCAAACACCCTACCGAGGCCCCGTCCCTTATCTCTCTCCCCGCTCCCTTCCGACGTCCGAACTCCTCCCAGCTTAACTTGCTTTTTTATTAATTTTTTTTTTACATCGGCTTCGAACCCGGATATGTAATTTGCTCAATGAATACCCCATTTTCTATCTCATCGCTTACCCCTAATTTGCCTCAGGCCGTCATCGAACCGACCGCCTGTGTTACGGCACCTTAGTCGAGCCGGTCAAGCTCTTCAAACCGAGCTACGAGGCTCCGTGGGCTGTCCGCCCGAGATGAGCCGGCTCCCAGGCTGGGCCTTAGCTGGAGCGCTTAAGCCTTCAAATCGAGCTACCGAGGCTTCAGCATCGACCATCTGAGTCGAATCGCCTCACTGACTATATGGCTTTGGGCTGAGCGCAGAGCTCTTTCAAAATTGAGCGCCACCGAGGCCCGCGGGCTTATCCCCGAGCTGAATTGGCTCTAGGCTACCAGCCCGAGTCAGGGGCAGCTTTGAACTCTTCAAACTCGAGCTTATCGGGCTCCCGGGCGCCGAGGCCTTCCCGAAGGTCGAGCTCGCAACCTGAGCTTATCACCCCGGGCGCGAGGCCTCCTAAGCCGCCAGCCTCGCAACCGGAGCCGGCCGGGCCCGGGTGGCACCATACCTTCCCCGAGCAAATGAATCCCTCAAACCGAGCCTCACCCGAGGCTCCATACAAACCGGCTCGAGCCGCACTGTCGCGGGCCGTATGGCCTTCGAGCAAATGAGCCTTCAAACTGGTCAGCCGAGGCTTCCACGGGCCGGGATTCACCAGCCGAACCGCTCGGGTCAGATGGCCTTCTTGAGCGCTTGAGCTCTTTGAACCGAGTCGCTAGGCTATACGCTTGGCTAAACCGCCTCGAAAGCAACCTCGGCTCGGGCTACCATGCCTTGGGCCGAAAGGGGCCGAGCTCTTGAAAACCCGGGCTACGAGGCTCCGGGCTTATCTCGCCGAGCCGACCTGGCCTCGCTACCAGCCCGAGCCGCAGCTCGAGCCTCTTCAAAATCAGCCACCGAGGCTCCATGGGCCTATCCGCCCCAAGCCGAATCGGAGCCACTACCAGCCCTCGAGTCAGCAACAGCTCTTCATAATTGAGTCACGAGGCTTCATGTATTAACTCTCACTCGAGCCGAACCGGGCTCGGGCTAATTTTCCTAGCCGAGCAAATGAAGTGAAGACCGAGCCACCGAGGCTCCGTGGGCTTATCCGCCCGAGCCGAACCGGCTCGGGCTACCAGCCTCGAGTTGGGCAAATAGCTCTTCAAAATTGAGCCACCGAGGCCCGCGGGCTTATCCGGGCTTGAGCCGAACCGGCTCCTCGGGCTACCAGCCCGAGCTGCTTAGCCGAGCCTTCAAAATTGAGCCGGTTGCCCCGGGCGCCGAGGCCTTCCTAGTTGTTGAGCCCGCAACCGAGCCATCGGGCCTCGAGCCGAGGCCTTCCTGAGCTATTGAGCTCTGCGAACTGAGCTATTGGGCTCTAGGGCTCTGAGGCCTTCCTTGAGCAATGAGCTCTCAAAACCGAAGTCGCCGAGGCCTGCGGGCTAAATTGCCCGGGAGCGAACCGGCTCATGTCGTAGCGGTCTTCTCTCTCGAGCAACAGCTCTTCAAACCGAGTCGAGGCCCCGTGGGTTAAACCGCCCGAGCAAACCTCGCTTCGCTACTGTGCCTTAGCCGTTAGCCGAGCTCAAGAAAACCGGAAGCACGAGGCTCCGTGGCAACCGCTCGAAAGCAACCCGCTCCCGGGCTACTAGGCCTTAGCTTGAGCGCCGAGCTCTTCAAACCGAGTTGCCGAGCGCGATCAATTTGACTTCACTTCTTGAAAGATGCGTGCGCCTTTAATGCCGGCTTATGGAGAATCGGAAACGACTGTGGCGATTTTCTCGAGTGCTTTGAATCCTTTATAAATGGAGACTTCTCTCAAGCATGGAGCCCATACTTAACCTTCTTCCCTTTTGGGGGCACACCAGAATCCACGCGTGATGAAGCCAAGGTTTGGTCGCTCTCGCAGCAGTCCTAGGGATTCTGGTCCCTGCCTCGACTCGATGGTCCTCCCCATTGTGGAGTTGTGTTTTTCCCTTGGGCCTACTTTATGGGAGTTATGTTATTCCCTACCTTCGTGCCTGGGAATGCGTCTGGAGAGAGCTGTGCACTTTTAGTATCGCTTCCATTTTCTCCTCTTTCTTCTTCTCCTTCTTCTCACTCTCTCTTCTCTTTCTCGCCTCTCTTCCTCTCTTTCTCTTTCCCTCTCCCCTTTCTTCTCCTTTCCTTCCTCCTTCCCCTTCTCTCGTCGCCTCTTTCTCTTTCCTCTTTTTCCCCTTTTTTTTTTGAGGGAACTGCTTGTACTGTTTATTTCCGAGATGTAAGGGATGGCACTGCTGATTGTAATCAATTGTACCTTCATTGGAATAAAGAAAATTTTCTTTTGGCGCATGAATTTGTGTATTCTGATGTGTGTAACTTTCTCGTACGTTCCCTGGCTGAGCTGTATGTTTTTCTTTTACCGAGATGCCCCGCTTTTGATTTATGAGGATTTTAAACAAAGTAATCAACAAACGCACATACGTATTCAAAAAGTCATATACTCACAACTAATACAACTCGAAATTCACCATAAAACGCTTAAGGTGCCTAAATTGCCCAAGAGTGAGATAGAACTCTTTCCTTCTCCCCGTCTGGAGCTCGTGACCACCTGTCCGATCGACGAGATACTATATAGGGCCTTCCCAGCTTAGGGCCCTAGTTTTCCATGTGTTTATTTTTCTCGCGGCGTAAGCTTTTTACACCAGTCCCGTGCTTCAGAATCCCGGGCTCGACCTTTGGCTCAGTACCTTGTTGTCTTCCTTTGGTAGTCTTTTGTACGTTTCTGGACCAAATCACGCTTTTCATCTAGGAGGTCTAGGTTCAGCAGAGCCTCTTCATATGTTCCACGCCGCTAATTCAATCTCGGGATTTTAATCCGATTCGACAGAGCTACCGCTCCGTGCCAAAAGCCAGAGCGAATTGGGTCTCCCCGAAGTCAGCCGACTTGCGTGTAGTTCCCGTATGCCCACAATACCTCTGCAGGCATCATCACTGGCTTTAGATCTTCCAATCCGCCTTAAGATCGCAAGAAAGTGCTCCATTATGATCACCGGCTCCATTATATCAGGATGAGTTGGGGACTTCCAGTAGTGTCTTTTGATCTCGAAGCTGGCATGTGTCCTCTTAACTAGATTGTCGAATTGCTTCCCTACTATTAGATACCATGGCTCTTGGGATACCAAACTTGTAAATTATGGAACGCCAAACGGTCAGATCTTCTGCTCGCGGATAAGAGCTTTCAAAGGTTCTGGCTTCAACCATTCGGTGAAATAATACACCGCTACGATGATAAATTTAATCGTCTGCCCTTAATGGGCAAGAGGTCCCACATGTCCAACCCTACTACCGGGAAGGGCTGGGGGTCAGGATCGACGTCACTGCCCTGATGGAGGCGAGATTTCTGCGTGCTCTCGACAAATTCTCAGATTTCCGACTACATGCCGCTGGCTTCGAAAGAATGGGCGGCCAAGAATATCCTCGTTTTAAGGCTTTCCCGCCAACGCCCAAGCTCCGGGCGCATTTCCGCATACACCTTCATGTACCTCCCTTAGTACGTAGTCGACGTCTTTCCCTACAATACATTTGAGGATGGGTGCGAAAAACCCCGCTTGTGCTGGCTTCCTCGATGGTCGAGAACATGGCCGACCGTCCCAAGCTCGGAAGCCCTTTCGGTCGTCCCAGCAATCCTTCTATTAAGTAGTCCTAAATGGGGTCCATCCAAATTTCTACCGACATGATTGTGGAGACCTCCTCACATTGAGATTTACGGAGGGCTCTACAAGGTGCTCGGCGACGCTACCACTGAGATCTTCTCGAGGTCACTGGCCATGAATTCGCCGGAATTCTCCGCCTCGGTATGTGTGTTTGACCTGGACTAGTATGAACTTTTTCAAGAATTCCCTGCACCTTTTTGTGTATAGGATCATTCTTTCACTCGGGCCTCAGAGGTGTCTTCTATTTTGCTTTACTACCAACCTGGGAGTCACGCACACCCCTGTCGAGTCAACCCATCGAATAGGCGAGGTTGAGTTCCGCGATGATCGGCCTCATACTCACCCGTTGTTGGAGGCTTGGAACCCAAATCGAAAGTGCACTGACATCTATTCCTTCCTGGGAGGTCGTGATTAGCCCTCGTCTTGCCCTCGAGCATCGCGCGCTCCGTCTACGAACGCCTCTGGGACGGAGGCCTGACGCCGCTTGAGTATCTCCTCTGGCCTCACGAGGTGAATTCCATGAAGAAATATGTTAAGACCTGCCCTTTTATTGCAGTTTTTGGTTTATATCTGATGTCGAACTTGCTCAACTCTATGGCCTACTTCATCACCCTTCCCGAGGTCTCTGGTTTGTGTAGCAATTTTGTTTACTTCTGGGTGATTCGCTAATTTCAATGGTAAAGTGAGCTTTTGAAAGTAAGGGCAGGCTTGGTCATATATTAATCGCTAAGATTAGTTTTCTCCATCCTTGGGTACCTCTCCTCCGCTTCTCTCAGAGCTCGGCTGCAATAGTAGACTGGATGTTGCACTCGGTCTTTGTCTCTGATAAGGACGGCGCTGGTCGAGAAATCTGAAACTGCCAGGTACAAAGTAAGGAGTTCTCCTTCAGAGGGGCTTAATGTATGGGGAGCTCCAAGAAAGTTTTGATGTTGAGAAAGCTTCTTTCGCAATGCGCATCCCATTGAAAAGCCAGAACCCGGGAAGAAGGGTCGACATTTATCATTGGCATCGATACAACCTGCTTTAAAGCCAGCTTACTCTTCCAAATATCATTGGACCTCTTTTTATATTTGACTATGGCGCATGTCGAGAGTAATACCTTATCTTGTCAATATTTGCCTCAATTCCTCGGTTGTTGACTATAAAACCTAAGCATTTTTCGGCTACACTCCAGCGCATTCGTCGATTCAACTTCATGTTGTACTCTCTCGTAGATCCGAATGCTTCATGTACGAGCTTATGTGGAGCTTGGTCGTGGTTGATTTCACCAACATGTCATCTATATACACCTCCATGGACGCCCCTATTTGCTTTTGGAACATCTTGTTCACCAACCTCTGGTATGTAGCTCCTGCGTTTTTTAGCCCAAAGGGCATCACTCGATAGCAATAGGTCCCTTGCCCAAAGGACGAACGAGGTCTTTTCGGTCAGCCTGATCCATGCCGACCGGGTTGTAATTTATAAAGTCCATGAAACCCAGGAGTTCATGGTCGGGCTGTGGTATCTACTATGAGGTCGATCCGCGGCGCAGGAAACTATCTTTGGGTATGCTCGGCTGACGCCGGAAGCCGACAGAAGTCGCCAATTGGCCGCTCACTTCACGAGCACACGTCACAACCATCCAAGGCATTCCACCTCTCCGATTGCTCGCCGGAGGAAAGCTTGCCGACCTCCTCATTGATTGTATTTTGTCTTTTTGGAGCGAAGCCCTTCTTTTTGCTTAACTGTTTGAGCGACGGGCCGACGCTTAGTCCGTGGAGCGATTATCAAGGATCAATTCCTCCTATATCCGCTGCTTCCATGCTAAGATATCCTCGCTCGCTTCAAGAAATGGGTATGAGGCTTCGAGGTCTCTCCCGCAAGCTTGGAACCGATGTAGGCGAGTGTCGAAGGTTATCATCCAAATCCGCATGTGCTCCAAATTTTCGAGGGGGCTTAGGTCGGTGTTTACCTCACACGACGTCGAGCTCATCCAAGTATACGTTATCGACCGTTTTTTGCTTCACGGATGCCGAGTAACACTCGGCCACATACGGAATCTTCCTTTAACCATTCCTACCCGCTTGTAGAAACCTTGATCATCATATGGTGTTTGGAGGGAATGGCCCTACGGCGTTGAGAGCAGGGTACGCCTAATAACACGTTATAAGAAGACTCGGGCATCTACTATGAGAAATCCCACTGCCGTTGTTGCCTGACACGGGGGGTCTCCCAAGGTGAGCACTAATTGTATTGAGCCCAAAGCAACACTTTCTCTCCGCAGAATCCTCGCAGTATATGGTCGATCGGCTTCACTCTTCTCCCCTTCGTATGCCCATCATCTTATCGGGCGTCGATGCGTAAGATGATGCCTACCGAATCCCATTGTCGACCAGGACTCAATGGATCGTTTTGTTAGCCACAACTGCCCTTATCACCAAGGGTCGCCATGGGGTGTTGGTATCCTTCCGTGTCCGAATCCGAATGTTATGGTCGCGGTCGAGTCGAGGCGCTTTGGACACCGCTTGTCAATTTCCACATCTGCACTGATGCTATGAAAACGGGCCTTCCCGCGTAGTGTCAGACTTCACCTCCCGCAAATCCCCGAGATCACATGGATTTCTAAGGGTCGCGCAGCTGAAGGCCGCCCGCCGAGGTGGTGGTTGCCGAGTTCGAACTTGACCTTCCGTGAGGCTAATGGCCGGCGGCATAATTCGCTACGAATCAAATACTCAATTTCCTTCCTGAGTTGTATGCAATCGTCTGTTCGGTGCCCGTGGTCCCTATAGAACTCACAATACCTCGTGTTATCTCTTTTGGTAGGGTCTGACCTCATATGGGACGGCCATCTCAGAAACTGTTCATGTTGCACCTCGCGCAAGACCTGGATATCGCATTGCCAGAGCGGGTGAACCGCCGAGGTGAATACCGCGTCACTGGCTTTGATGGTCCTGTGCTTGCCTCTTAAATGCTTCCCGCTTCTCTTCGGGGACCGTTCATTGTCTTTCCTCGGGGATCTCTCCTGTCTCTAATGTTCTGGCTCCGATGAAGTGGGAGATGAACGCAATGGAGAGTTATCTGAATGAGGAGATTGACGAGGGTGGAAGTCTGTTAAACCAAGCCAACGCTGGGCCTTTTAGCGTGATAGCGAAAGCTCTGCACCGTACGGGGTCCTGATATTCGTGTAGCTCCATTTAATTCTTATAGGTGTTAAGATGATCGACGGGATCCTTCGCACCATCGAACGCTTCTATTCCATTCAACTTCGCTGGAAGCGGGAAATGAGCACCCTGGCCGTGAACGGGACTCGCCATATTGTACTGTGGTGTCCATAGAGTCAAGAGCTTGACCCTTTACAACCTCCTTCATGCGGTTGAGCTCCTATTGGAGGCCCTTGAACCTCTGCTCCCATGATCGCCTCCCAATTTTTGGCCGAGGGGCTAGTCCACTGCTTCCGACGCCCCGAGCTGTTTCATTGCCCTCATCCTGTGGGCTAGGGTGTGGTCCGTGCCCCCTGGCTCAGCTGGATTCTACTTCCGTTTCAGCACCTCGGGGAGGGTCGAGGTGTGGTTGCCCTTTCTGAGGGGTTGTGTTATGGCCTTCCTGGGTTTGTCGCGCTTCCCACGGGCGTTGCATCTGCCTGGTGAGTTTCTCTAACTCCCCTATCAGGCGTTGGTTGGTGAGACGAAGTGCCTCCACCTCGTCCGTGTTGGCTTGCACCTTCTCTAACGCGCCGTCGGGAGGTCGGCTGTCTACGTCGCTTGGCTGGTGCATCCTTAGAGGATCGGGCGCGCTTCCCGGCCAGGTTCCGAGCCGATACCATCGCTTGAGAGGTCGGCCTTTATTTGTAAAGGAACCGTAGGACACGCTTAATCGATGATGCTATTTTCAACTGGAATTGGGCTGGGGCGTGTTCGGATCGTTGGGTCGGAGCTGGAACTGCTGTTGGGCCTGATGTTATGATCTCCTACAAAAATGAATAACAAAGAGGATCGAAGTGGGCTTCATTCGTGGTCGCCCGATGCCTAAGCCGGCCTCCTTGCCGAGAAAGATCAACCGCTTAAAGGGCGATCGTCTCGCGCACCTTCATAATCGATGGGGTGGCCTCGGTATTTATAGCATATGTTTTCCTAATTGGATGGTGGTAAGGATTCTTCCCATTGACGGGTATTTTCTCGCCTTTATCGCCATCTGATTAATAAGTGGGATAACGAGGGAGCAGGTATTGAGAATTATCCTACTTCCCTCATTGGTGAGATTCAGTTTGATTTATAGGATAAACTGTTATTGGGAATTATCCTACTTCCCTTACTGATGAGATTTAGTTTGATTTACAGGACATGAGCTTTTCATATTGTCCATGCGATACCGGGGCGAACAAACTCGGGCTCCTCTGCTTTGGGCCGGGGTGCCAGGGGCTCGGGCGTTTCACTGGGCTTACATTTTCCTTGGGCTTGGCGAGTGGGCCTGTGCGCCTATTTTTTAAACCCTATCACAAGTAATCATATTATTGACGTCTGGGTTACATGGTTCGTTGCTCTAGAAACAGGATACCAACTCATTTTGTTCATGGTCTAATCTCTATGGTAATTGGTTGCTACCATGATTGTTATTATCAATGACACAATAATAAAATACGAAAACAAAGAAAAACATCAGATTTACGTGGAACCCCTTGTGAGAAAAAACAATGAGTAGAGGAGAAAACTTCGTTATGAATATGAAATAATTACAAAGTAGTGTAGAATAGAGAATAAACCCTAAAATATTGATATTATGAAAATACCCAAGCAGACCCAGCCCCTCTACTACCACAACAAATCCTATTTTTTTTGTTAAACTTTTTCTTTTCACAAAATTCACACCGTGGGCCTTCGGATCAGACATAAGCCCAAAACCAAATTCAGATCACAAATCAACAATGACTGTTATTGAATTATTGGATTGAGAGTAATTTTATCGAACAAAAGTTTCATCAAACCGACGTTAGCACTTCATAACAACATAGCCAATTTTCCCACAAAATTGACATTGAGGACGACTCAATTGAACCACGCCATCCAAGATCATTTCTGATTGGAATTGTCCGCCTACGTAGAGTAGCAACCACGATAATCTCTAAGAACTGTGAAAGCCCCGACCAATACTGTTATTCGCGTTTTGAGTGAAATTCAGGCCACCATAGTTATTGTAACCACCTTGATTGTATTGTTTATTTGAACGAATTGCAACATTAGCATTGAGAAGATGAATCGAGGTCTTTAGTGTGTTTTTAATACGAGTCCCTTGAGTAATTGTTAGAATATGTCACAAATTTCTAATTTATCATAATTCATTTTTGTAAAGAATATTTTCATAGGATAATTCATAGTTGTTATATTATTGTAATACTAAGTTTCCTTGTAGAATAAGGAAAGCTTTTAGAAACATCCCTATAAATATTCTTGATCACAAGGGGAAAAGTTATGAGATATATGGGCTTGTAAAGACTATTCGGTGTGTGCAGAAATGTAAAAGTTTTATAGATTAGGAGTTTTGTGAGGTATACTCTCGGTGTTGTAGGCATTCTAGGGTTTTGTAATTTTTCCTAGTTGTCGCAATATGTTGATACTCCAATCTTGTACTATATTTTCAAAATAGTGAAATATTCACTCTTATCCATAGATGTAGGTATGATTGACCGAACCACGTTAAAACCCTTGTACACTTTTATGTTGATTTATTTATTTTTGTGTTATTGAATTGATATTTTTGTGCATCAAAGCTTTCGCTTTCATAACAAAGTAACAAAGATTCAATCTCTTCAATAGTATAAGGATCGAGTTTCATATGATATAGTAAAGTCAAACTTGTCACCCTTTTTAGCCTCCTTTATTAGGTGCAACAATTTAGGATCATTCTTTTGTAAAGATCTTAATTCTCTTAAGTCCGCATGCTTTCAAATTCAATAATTATCTCATGAGTCAAAATTGAGCTCTAACCCAGTATGGGAGTTCGTTTGATGTTGTAAGAAGTATCTATTTATTTGACCTTGAAATATTATATAACACAAGAAGGATATTGTATCTATTTAATGGGCCAATTGTGATATCTCATATCAAATAAAAGGTTCTTTAAACTATACAAGTATATATAGGTTTCTTTTAAGCTTATAAATGTGTTATAGGGGACGTTTGTTTTTTACTTAAAATTGAATATAACTTTTATTAGCTGAATGATAAATGATGGGGTATAAAACAATATGTACACAGGCTCAGAGCGCAAGCCCAGGCCACAAGCCCAAACCTCCGCCTTTATGAAGGAGTCAGCTGCACTAATAAAAGCTCTACCATGCGAGTTCCTCCTACCCATGCCAGCACACTGCCCAAAGCCCGTAGCTGAATCCACCCCCGCTGTAATCAAGGATACAGCAAATTTCAAAACTCGTGTAAAAGGAAAAGCGCCCAGTCTCCATGATCCACACCCCACGGATTAGGAAAGAAGGATCTTACATGATCACGGCTCCTCCATTATCCCTTAATAGTTGGTCCATGATAAGGAAAAGGAAACCTCACCCACCCGAGAGATACCCGCATCACCATCTAACAAGGAAAGTAACCACTATCTCCCCTTATAAATACCGACCCATTTTACCACAAAAAGGGACACAGTGATAATGTGATAAACAATTGAATTCTTTCCTTCTCACAAGAAAGAAACTGACTTAGCTATCGAGGCGACCGCATACCTCACGGATCACCTTTAGTGTGCTGCAAGTTGTACAAACGATCCGCCCAACAGACAACAGCGACTACAAGAAGCTCTAGCCCAGTATCGGTAGAAAAACACCATCAGTTGGCGCCGTCTGTGGGAACGACTGTTCCTCTAACAAATAAAACTGAATTCTCAGTGATTGATGGTATCAACCCGAAACATGAGCAGGAGTCACGCTAACCCCCTTAGGACGCAAGACCAATAGGGCGACCTAGATAGCCAACCACCAAGAGACACTCTTGAAACTCTACAAGCCAACACTGACGAGATGGAGGCACTCCGTCTCACCAACCGCTTATCGAGAGACTCAAGAACTCACCATGACAGAACACCCATGTGAAGAATAACGACACTAATGACGCTCCGAGACGCCGACAGAGAAGGAGAAACTAACCAAGCCAAGGAGTATGATCCCTATAAACCCCCTGGAGAGGATTGCAATGAGGGGATTCCTGGTAGGAACAACAGAGGCAATGGACCCATCCTTTATCAGCAGGAAATAGGGAAACGATCATGGGAGCAGCATTTCCGAGACATCCAACAAGAACTCAGCCACATGAAGGAAACCGTAAAAGGACGAGCTCCAATCTCCATGGATGCTTTGCTACAACAAACAGAATCCTCATTCATGGCCGTGGTACTATTAATTTCTCCTCCGTCTGCACGCCTCGCACGAAACATTCGACGGAACGAAAGACCTTGTAGACCACCTCAATACTTACAAGAATCAGATGGAGCTACATGGATACCAGGACCCCGTGAGATGCAGCCTTCAATTATCATGCTGTGCTGCCCGGCATCGCCTGGTTCAACAGACTCCCACCATCGTCAATCTCATCCTTTAGAGAGCTATCCATCGTGTTCGTCTCCCACTTCATCGAAGCTCGGACGCACAAGAAGCCTAGCTATCACTTGCTGACCATAAAGTAAATCCCACAAGAGAACTTGAGGTCCTACCTCCAGAGGTTTAATGTAGAATCATTAAAGGTAGACATCCCATATGAGAAGTTCGCCATCACCGCTTTCATCGCTGGGCTAGGCATGCAGTCGAAAGACCTGATGTTTTCTATCTCAAAAAACCCTTAGGCAAACATGGCCGAGATGCTCACCAAAGCAGAGAAATACATTAACAGCGAGGAAGCCCTTCTATCTAAGTGGGAAAACTCGTCCGCGCAAAAGGAGAAAAGAAGGGGCGAGAAAAATCGAGAATGAAGCCTCAGGAGACGAGGAGACAGGGATAGGTCCCCACGAAGGGACAGAGGGAATAGAGAGTGGTCTCCAAAGAGACGAGGCAACGTTAGGGACCGCTTGAGCCCACTCTCACCGGTCATCGAGCGATAATCAGAACTCGAGAAAATCCAATTTTCTCAAAAAGGGCAAAATCGTAATTTCGGTAAAAATCCGGAATTTTTCTAGATCTCGGATGACGAAACGGACTTCTCCGTTGAAATCGTCTCGCAAAATTTAGCAACCACGTCGACCCCTCGCGGATTCTCAGTGGTCGGGATTTCACGCTTCGAGACGTCAAGGCTCCAGCGACACATATTAGCGCTGAGGATGCCACTAAGACCTCAAGAGCACGACACCCGCATAAAATAACGGTTCACACCAACATGTATAAGTTAATCCCATACTACAACGAGCCACTGAGCGCATGATGCCTAAAGTGAGTTATGAACAAAAGAAAAAGCATTTAAAGAAACACTCATTTGGTTTGATAAGGAGAGGGATAGGGGGATTTCTCATTTTTGTCTCATACGTATAATGCTCCAAAAAAGGAGGAGAGAAAGGCAAAAGAGAGATGAAAATGGTGGGAGAAATGGAGAGAAATGAAAGAGAAACAGAAGAGGAAATGAGAAAAAAGAGCTAGTAAAAAGGCGAATAAAACAAAGTTTCCAAAGGAAAATGTGTGTGTATGTTAAAAGAGAAGATGCAGGAGGTCTCTTGATTCATTTTCTGTGAGAGAGAGTCTCTTCCTTCTCTCTAGAATCGTGGGAGATCCTAATTGGTCGGATCTCTTCGAAAAACAAGCAGCCAGAATGCTCTACTCCGATATGACAACGCCAGTAGTAATCCTGCTGAGTTTTCTCGATAAACCCCATAAAGGTAGGGTTTTATCCCCACTTGTTTTACACTTTATTTAAGTGTTTTGTGATGTTTGAGTTGATTGAGGCCGTGAGGGGCCGTTTGATCGGTTCCAAATCTTGGAACCAAGTGTGGGAATTTTTGCACTCCATCAGCATTTCGTGAGCAATTTTAGGACTCATGTAGAAGTCAGGAGGATAATTTATTAAATAAATTATGATTCGGGGTGAGTAGGAGACCGAAGTGGTAGTGGACTGGTTCCACCAAGAGGAACCGATAGAAGGCGGGTCGCCCATGACAAATTTAATTACTGGTTGGGACTCCGTAAAAAACAGTCCTGGGGCTTGTATGAAATGGACTATAAATGTCCATGTGTTTGCATTGGAATCGTGGGATGTGAATGGCTTGGTATGTGAGGAAATAGATAGGTTAAGACATGATTTAATGTGTTATCAAAATGACACAATTATGGAATTAAATTGTTTGTAAGCCATTGGAGATGATTATGATTTGCCTGGCGAGCTAAATCGGGTGATGATTGATGTGTTGACCACATGTAATCAGAATTGGACAAAATATGCATATCGACATATCAGATAAATGATTTTGAAAATGGCATAATGCATTTTCATATGCACCTGCAAATCAGAAGTTAAAGTAGCTATTTATTACAGATTTTGTAAAACGATACCACAAGGGAAAGTGAATTTCACACAAGATGATATTTCTGAGAATCGGTCGAGACGGGCCAACAGATCACTGATGAGGACTCAAGGACTGCTTTGGAAAGCTCACCAACCAATTAACCCTGAGGGTAGTCCCATATTTTTACCGACATCGCCTGGTAGTATATTTTCAAGAACAATGTGTTTTGTTTTTAAAATGATTATTTTCTCATACAGTATTTAGGCAAGTGGAGCGAGCTCTGAAGACTCATACAGGGGGTGATCATAGACATTTGATGAGCATCTTAAATACTCATTTTATCCCTATGATTTAGTTAGTTTTATAGTGTTTTTATGTTAAATAAGTAGCCCTAAATGCCTAGTGTGCTCACACTATGATCAGGTCATCCATTTGGTGGAATTGTGCAAATTGGTGGAAAAATCACATGTAATACAGGAGAGGCTACTGCATTTGACGCTTGTGACATCATATAAGCTCCTATTGCATCAATCTGATATATGGATGGATTCTACACTTCAAGATCTTTCCTAAGGATAACAAAACACCAAAATTGAGTTCGAATAAAGAAGTTATGCAAGTTCCAAAACTTGAAGAAAATCAGAAAACATTGCAGCACCTTCAGCAGGAGAGGCTACTGTATTTTGATGTTTTTAGATATCATATGAGCTCATATTATATCAAGCCATATATGGATGGATTTTAGACTTCAAGAGCTTTCCAACGGTACCAAGAACACCCAAATCGAAGTTCGTGAGGAAAAAAGTTAGCGGCCTTACGGTTGGAGCAAAAATGGGATCGCAGCGAACGTCGCGACGTTGAGAACCAACGCCGCGACGCTGCGTAAATGTATGATCCCGACGTCGCTGACGTTGTCGCACGACGCCGCGACGCTGCTGCACGACGCGACGTCAGGGTCGGTTTTGGGGTGGATTTTTAGCCCAATTTGGAGCCCATAATGGAGGGGCTTAAGCCCAAAACCCGAAAGAGACGGTAAGAGGAGGCTAGCCAGGTTTAAAAGGGGACTTTGTCCACACTTTGGGACCAAGGAGGAGGTCAGGAGCCGTTTTTGAAGATTTGGGAGAAGATCATGAGATTCGTGGAAGAAAATCCGAGACTCACCCATCATTTGATCATTATAGTTTCTTCTTCCTCTTTCATGTTTAATCCTAAGTTTATGATCTATCAAACCCTCTATCATGCTTTAAATTCGTAGATCTAGGGTTTGGTTGTGTATTGAAATACTTATTTTATAACTATTTGTTAATTTTTCGTTTTCTATTGTTTCCTGTGAATGCACCTCTATTGATTCATACTTGGTTTTATTTACATATTGATTTCCGCTAATCCTCAATGTGGTGAGTAAGCCTTTCAAAGATCCGAGAAGGAGAAGAACTAAACATAGATGAACTCAACCCTAATTAGCCTCCGGTAATGTAGAAATTATCGTAATTAGGAGGCGTGCGAGACTTTTTGGATCTTTAAAGCATCTCTAATGCTTGGGGTCAGAAATGGTAGCCAAAGACCTAGTGTTAGTTGGTAGGTTATTCGACTTCTAGAGAGGCTTATAATTATCTTAGATAAGAGTCGCCTTTGGAAAGCATTTTTATGAAACAATAGAGTAGAATTTAACTTAGGATCTAAGAGATTGTCCGATCAAGACCAAGTACCCTAGAATTTATCATCTCGCATCCCTTAGCGTTTAACTTTATTATTTAGATTTAGAAATTTCATTAGTTTAGTTTAAATTTGTTTAATTATCACAATTGTTAGTTTGGATATTAGAGAAGCATTATAATTTTGGCACTTAGCATCCCCATTTTCCCTGTGGATCGATATCCTTACTTAGGTACACTTTATTACTTGACAAGCGTATACTTGCGCGGAATAGGCGCTCTTTTTATATTTTTCTGAATAATTTTATATACACACTCACTAAACGCCTATCAAGTTTTTGACGCCGTTGCCGGGGAAAATCGGTGTTTTATGCTAATATCAATACTAAGTGCTTTAATACTTCAAACATTTTATGTTTATATTTGTGTGGTTTTTGAGTTTTTGATACTTTTGTTTTCGCATAAATTTTCAGGTTAAAATCACATGGATCCTATCATCGAAGTTGACAAATGCATTGGCTCACCTTGAGCAACAACTAAGAATGCGGCAATTGGCCGATGAGCATCAAAGAAGATTGACAACTCAAGTGCGAAGTCAAGTTTGGCAACCATATGGATTAATGGATTATGCTCAATATGGAGGTACCCCATACTTGAGCAATCATAATTTTAGATGGAGCCACCACCCAACACCTTATGGAATACAAGCTATACCATATTCAAGCACACCCACAAGTCCAAAGATCAAGCCTAAGAAGCCATGGATGAATTAAGAAGAACTCAAGCCGATTTACCATGGCACAACCTCGAATTTTTCAAAGATCAATGGATGAATGCCACTACTCAAGTTGGGTTGCCTCAGTTTTTAATCCAAATGAGATAAGTCAACCTCCACATGAGAGAATGACAAAGTTAGAGGCAGCATTAATTCGAATGAAAGAGTTCATGCTGAATGTGTGATATCTCAAGTTCAATTCATGGAATTGACAAGGGCTAATGTCTCAAATTCAGCATACAATTCATCTGATAGCTTGGTTAAGAGATGGCTCCAATGGCCACTTCTGGTACTCAACTTACATTTGAGAAAGAACAACCTAAAGAAGAGGAGAGTATGAGTATAGAAGAACTAGTGGCAAATATATGAATGAACAAGAGAATATGGCTACAATGTCCTTTGAAGGACAACATGAGAGTTCGCCATCTACTCTTGGGGTGAATACAGAAGAAGAACTGGAGCTACAATGAAGAAATCACTTCAAGAGGTAATGAAGAACTTGAGAAGCTTCAAAAAGTGGAGGAGGATGATGCAGAAACTTCGAAAGACTTAGTTGAAAAGGAGGAAAAAGAGTCAACTTCTCCGGAATCATATGAAAAGGTAAAAGAGGAGGTCATAGACCTTTCCTGAGATGACTTTACGGGGTGAGATGCATGAAGAATTGAAAATGAGAAGATCGATCCTAAATTCCGAGGTGGATGAGTACATCATTCACTCAACAATGAATTGAGAGAAACCATTGTAACAAAAAAATTAAAAAATAGAAAATCAAAAAATAATAAGATCAAGGAAGACTACTACGTGCCCAAGTTGCCGATCGAGCACAACTATCGCCTCTTAGAGAAGGATGAGGGCAAGAACACCAACCCATCCTCGTAGCTGGTAGAGTCTAGCTGACTCAAAACGGAGCAGCTCCTTGGGAGGCAAACCTGCTTAAAATGTTTTTCTTTTTCTATTTCGTAGTTAGTTTGAGTCTTTAATAAATTTTCGCTTGATTGTTTTTCTATGTTTTAGTTTTTAAATTTTAGGTTTTGGGGATTCAAATATGGTTTTGGAAGCCAAAGGCTGAAAGCTTGAAGTTCAATACCTGGGCGACTTTGAAGAACCAAAGAGGAAACCATATTCAAGCATCCTTCATTTGGACTTAAAGTCTAACCCCTTAACACCTCTTTGCCTCCCAAAGCTTTAGCCATATTCATCGAGCAACCTGCAGACTTGATCAACCTGTGTGAGTACTCATTATCCATTCATTTTGTTTCACATTGAGGACAACTGCCTACTTTCCCAAGTTTGGGGTGAATTCAAGAAATCATTAAGAAATTTTTTTTTTTTTCCAAAATCCAACTTTTGTATCTCCTTACCTGTTTTAGTTAGTTGTTTGGTTGTTAGTTGCATGTGCTTTCCATTCGTTATTTTATTTATTTTGTGTCTCATATGAGTGAGTTTGATGCCTTGTTGGCTAGTAGAAGGTCATTTTGAACACAACTATTCAAAAATGCCAAGTGTAAAGAGGAATAGGACCCTAGGTTTTTAAATGATCCTGAATTGTATACTTGAAATGGTATGGGTGACTTAGCTAGTCACTTCCATCAGGCTATAAGAAGCTATTTCTCAAGGAATCTACGTGACACACACTTTTGGCCTCGTATACCTTGGTCCCGGACCCTTTGGGCTCAACTAACCTTGGGGGATTCTAGCCACTCCAAGTGATGGGGACACCTAAACAAAAAGAGGATTGCCATCGAGCCCCAACTTAAAAAAAAAAAAACAAAACAAAAACAATAGAAAAAGTGAAAAAGAAAAAAAGTCAAAAATAGGCTTGTGAATTAGAATAAGTGGATCATCCAATCGGAATCCCGGGCACAGTCCGAGGGGCCTTTAAAAGCCTAATGCCCTAAGCCAACTGGCCGGGAGTCATTGACTTCACTGCCCGCTACATGGGACAGAAAATGGATCATTCCCACAACCTAGGGCCTTTGAGTTTGGTTGAGTGTTCGGGGTGAAGTTTGAAGGGAATTTAATGCCTGGTGCCCTTAACCAACCCGTGTGAGTCACCAATAGATCCCCCGCGCCACAGAACACTCATCTAAAACTTCTGCACTAGTTCCTTTTCATTTTGGTATTTAGAAATTCTTAGGTATTTTGGTATGAATAAAAGGGTGCGTTCTTATCCTTTCTTAGTTAGCTTCTTCCAAATAGGTGAGTTGAGCTTTAAGTTTGGGGTGCTAGACCTTGCTATACACTCAAGATCATATATCACTTAGTACTTAGTTTCCTTAGGAAAGGGCCATCGCACTTGGGTTGATTTGCTTTGCTCACCATGCTTTGCTTGCCATGTTCCTTAGAAAGTTTAAAAGCTTAAGGATCCTAAATTTTGCTGAAAAGGCCACATTGCTAAATTGTGTTCATAGTGATTCTTCCATTTGGAATCATGTTATCATACTCATCTCATATTTTAGTCCATGTCATTTTCAAATTTTGTTTTGTTTTGAGTCGGTCTCTTGCTTGGGGGCAAGCAAGAATTTAAGTTTAGGGGTGTGATGCGTATCTTAAATACTCATTTTATCCCTATGATTTAGTTAGTTTTTATAGTGTTTTTATGTTAAATAAGTGCCCTAATGCTCTAAAAGCTCACACTTATGATCAGGTCATCCATTTGGTGGAATTCAGCAAAATTGGTGGAAAAAATCGAAGCATGTATTACAGCAGGAGAAGCTACTCGCATTTTGACGTTTTCAGACATCATAATGAGTCTATTGTATCAATCCATATATGGATGGATTCTACACTTCAAGATCTTTCCATGATACTAAAAACACCAAAAATTGAGTTCGAACAAAGAAGCTATGCAAGTTCCAAAACTTGAAGAAAATCAGAAACATTGCAGCACCTTCAGCAGGAGGCTACTGTATTTTGATGTTTTCAGATATCATATGAGCTCATATTATAAATCCATATATGGATGGATCTTGGCTAATTTCAAGATCTTTCCAACGGTACCAAGAAATAATTCAAATTGGAGTTCGTATGAAAAAGCTATGGCCTTACGGTTGGAGCAAAACAGGGGGACTGCAGCAATGTCGCGATTGTTGAGAACCAACGTCGCGACGCTGCGTAACAGAGCATCCTGACGTCGCGATCGTTGCTGCACGACGCTCACGACGTTCTGGGGTCGGTTTGGTGGATTTTAGCCCACTTTGAGCCCATAATGGAGGGTTTTAAGCTCAAACCCAAAGAGACGAAGAGGAGGCGGCTAGGGTTCTAAAAGGGACTTTGTCCACACTTGGGACCAAGGAGGAGGCTAGAGCTGTTTTGAAGATTTGGGAGAAGATCATGAGATTTGTGGGAAGAAAACCGGTGATCACCATCATTTGATCATTATAGTTTTTCCTCTTTTCTCATGTTTAATCCTGTTAAGATCTATCAAACTTCTATCATGCTTTAAATTCAGAGATCTAGGGTTTTGCTGTGTATTGAACATGAGTTTTATATCTATTTGTTAATGCTCCGCTTTCTATCGTTTCTTGTGAACGCACTCTATTGATTCATACTTGGTTCTATTTACATATTGATTTCCTCGCTAATCTCAATGCCAAGAGTGGCTCTTGCAAGATCCGAGAAGGAGTAAAGAACTAGACATAGATGAATCAACCTAATTAGCCTCGGTAATGTAGAAATTATCGCACTAGGAGGCGTGTGAGACTTTCTTTGATCTTAAAGATCTCTAATGCTTGGGGTTGAGCTGAGAAGCAAAAGACCTAGTGTTAGTTGGTAGGTTATTCGACCTCGAGAGAGGCTTATAATTATCTTAGACAAGAGTCGCCTTGGAAAGCATTTTTATGAAACAATAGAGTAGAATTTTAACTTAGATCTAAGAGGATTGTCCGATTGCACCAAGTACCCTAGGAATTTATCATCTCGTATCCCCTTAGCTTATAATCTCATATTTAGGATTTAGAAATTTCATTAGTTTAGTTTAAATTTTTGTTTAGTATCACAATTGTTAGTTTGGATATTAGAGAAGCATTATAATTTTGGCACTTAAAACCTTATTTTCCTTGTGGATCGATATCCTGCATTTTTGAGGTGATACTCTTATTACTTGACAAGCGTATACTTGCGCGGAATAGGCGCTCTTTTTATATTTTTCTGAATAATTTTATATACACACTCACTAAACGCCTATCAACATTCAAGTAGGATCACGTATTTACTTGAGTGTGTGTTTACTTTGGAGCATTGCATATGCACTTAGGTGGAGAGTAACCCATTTAGGGTGATTCCACTACTGGGCGATAGCTCACTCTGTCGAGGGATTATATTTTTTAGGTACAGGGAGTGCTCGAGAAGACAGCTCATCTAGAGGTTGGTTTTGAAGAAGCCGGTTTGTGGCTTTGATGGTTTTTGGACATAATATATATTAGAATTGTAGATTTTAATATATGTTTGTATAAAAGTGTAATTAACTATTGAATTATTGGGAGATAATTGGAGAATAGTTGTGATAATTATATTTTATGAGTATTGTTTTATGGTTTTAAGAGGCATTTTACTCATGTATGCCTCATGATCCGAGATGTATCAATCCAGGTTGACTCGGAGATAGTCAATCTTAATTTCTGCTCGGGGGCGCCACAATATCCACCTGTGCCAATTCACCCCTCTTAACTCCGGCCTCTGTCACAAAAAATGTCCTACGCGAGACACAAAGACGTAAAAGTTTTTAAGGTGGCCATCTTAGATGAAGACAGACCCAACGAAAAGAGACTCAACCAAGTATTGTGAATTCCACAGGGATCATGGACATCGAACAGATGATTGCATTCAGCTGAGAAAGGAAATTGAATACTTGACGGACGCGGGACATCTTTCGCCGCTTCGCGGACCTAGAAGGTCGCAGCCGTGCACCGCCCCATCACCGCCACCAAATTTACTAACACCGCGAACTGGGAGAAATCCAGTGATCTCCTGGCTCATGCGGAGAGGAGTCCAGACGGCCGTAGGCACTCAGCCCACGTAGCACGTATCGGGTGGGAGACACTGAAATACAAGAAGATCCAAACTCACTGACAACACTATCATTACCTTTTCGGACTCCGACATGGAAGGCTGCTAGCATCCCCATGACGATCCACTAGTAATAAGGGTTGTCGTAGCCAAAAAAATAATACACAGGGTCCTAGTCGACAACGGAAGCTCAACCGACGTCATCTTCGCATTAGCCTTAGATAAAATGGGCATCGGAAGGGAGAAACTAGAACCGGTCAACGCTTACTTGCGAGGATTCTCCGGAGAAAGAGTGCTACCCCTGGGGTCAATACAACTAGTGCTCACTTTGGGAGTTCCCCCGTGCTAGGCCACAACGACGGTAAGGTTCCTCATAGTAGATGCCTCATCAGCTTATAACATATTGTTGGGTAGACCCTCCCTCAATGACATAAGGGCCGTCCCTTCCGCTTATCATATGGTTATCAAATTCCCCACTGCGAATGGGGTAGGAATGGTTCGAGGAGATCAGCGCCTAGCCAGGGAGTGCTACTCGGCATCAATGAAACAAAAAGCGGTAGACAACATCTACATAGATGAGCTAGACATGAGAGATGAGGTAAGCATCCGGCCTACACCTTAAGAAGAACTAGAACCAATACAGCTTGACGACCAGTTGGAACATCTCGTTTACATTGGATCCAAATTAGCCAAAAACGGCCGTGACCTTTCTTATCCACTTCTAAAAAACGTAATATAGAAGTATTCATTAGCCGGAGGATATGGGGAATTGACTCTTGCAAAGAATCACACACAGGTCGAACACGGGCCTCATTCAGCCCGCTAAACAAAAAGAAGAAGTTTCGCCCCTAGAGCGCAGTAAGGCGATCAATGAAGAAGTTAACAAGCTCCTCCAAGCCAAAGCTATCCGAGAAGCAGAATACCCTGATTGGTTGGCTAATGTGGTCCTCGTTAAAAAGGAAAACGAAAAATGGAGACTTTGCATTGACGTCACCGATGTCAACCGAGCATGTTTAAAAGATAACTTTCCCTTACCTCGGATTGACCTTATAGTGGACGCCACAGTTGGCCACGAGCTTCTCAGCTTCATGGACGCTTTCTCGGGATATAACTAGATCAGTATCAACTTAGTGACCAAGAGAAGACCTCGTTCGTAATAGAGCAAGGTACTTACTATTACCAGGTGATGCCCTTCGGGTCAGCAACACCGTCACCTATCGAGGCTGTTAACAAAATGCTCGTATGTGATTGAGCATCCATGAGGTATATATGGGATGACATGTCGGGTGAAGCCGCCATACGAGCTCCACATAGTCCACCTTAGCTGAGTCGTTTCGGGTCCCGGTAACTATAACATGAAGTTAAACCCAACTGCGTGCCTTCTGGGTCTCACCAAAAATTCCTGGTTTCCATAAATACCACCGAGGAATATAAGCAAATCCATATAAGATAAAAGTCAGGCTGTATATGAAACCGCCGAACACAAAAATCTAACGTTTGATCGAGAATAGATGCTCTTAGTCACTTCTAGGCCCAGGATCCAAATGATGTGTGCCGACCATTCTTTCAGGTTCTAAAAAAGGCTTTCCATTGGGACGACCAATGCAAAGAGGCATTCTCGGCACTAAAAACTTACCTGAGCTCTCCTCCCGTCCTGGTAAGCCCTTCCGAGGGAGAACTCCTTACCCTTTATTTGGCCGTTTCAGATTTCTCAACTAGCGCCAATTCCGGGTCAGAGCTTAGACGGATACACAGCCGGTCTATTACTGCAGCCGAGCTCCGAGAGGAGCGGAGTAAAGGTACCCAAAGATGGAGAAATTAATCCTAAAGATTGGTGACCATCGCCAGAGGCCCGACCATATTTCCGTGCCGCCACTATTGAAATCCCAACTGAACACCTAATGAAACAGATATCAGCAGACAAGCCAGAGACCTAGGAAGGTCGATAAAACGGCCATAGAGCCTGTTTAGTTCGACATCAACACAAGCCATGGATACGGCCAAAGGCAAGTTTTGGCAGATTTCATCATGGAATTCAACCCCTACAAATACCTCGACGAAGCCCACCGAGACTACTCAATTGGCGCCCGACTTTCCCATATGGAGGTTGTCCGTAGATGGGGCCGCCAATTCCCAAGGAAGCGGGGTGGGTCCGATCGACCCTCCCGATGGATCGACATGGAGTACACGCCACCGCACTTCAAGCTCCAATAACGAGGCCGAGTACGAAGTTGTCAGCCGGGCTTAATCCTGCCCATTCCATGGAAGCTGATCAACTAGAGGTATGTAGTGATTCCTAGTTAGTGGTGAAGCAGATAGAGGACTCCTACGAAGCCAGGGGTGAAGAAATGATCCTTTACCTCAAAAAGGTGCGAGAACTGTTGAAAAAGTTCATACGGGTTTAGGTCAGGCATGTCCCAAGGACAGAGAATTCACGAGCAGATGCCCGGTGCTAGCAACAAAGATTACTGAGGATCTAGATAGACTGGTAATCGGGTCGAGCACTCCTGTAACCCTTAAGAAGGTCGACGATGAAGAAGTGTCCCTAGTAATGTCCGAGCTAACTTGGATGGACCTCATCTAGGATTACTTGGTGAACAGAATATTACCAAGCAATTCAAAGGAGGCCTCCAAGCTCAGGACGAGGTCGACTAGATTCACCATTCATCGGGGGACCATTTATAAATGAGGCTTCTCTACACCCATCCTTAAATACGTAGGAAAGGAAGACGCCAATTACGTGCTAAGAGAGGTGAATGAAGGTATCTGTGGCAACCATATCGGAGCCAGTCCCATGTACCTAAGACCCCGAGACAGGGCATTATCACCTACAATGCCCAAAGACGCCCACTCGAGCCGGTTAAAAACTAAGATCCGTCAAGAACATGGCCGCATCTCACCTTCTTCGAGCCGACCCTCCATCACAAGACTTGGCCTTTCAACAGCAGCTAGATATTGAGCCCCTACCATTGGGAATGGCCAAGTAAGTTTATCATCGTAGAGTGGATTACTTTAACCAAGTGGGCTTGAGGCCGAGCCATTAGCAACGCCATCGAAAGCAAAAGGTACGTAACTTTGCTCATGCTCCATAAATATGTGTTTGGAATCTCTAGAGCCCCGTATCCGATAATGAAACAATTGACAACTTAGTGCTCGTGAGGACTTCGCGCCGAGCCTAATCAAGAATTACCACTCATCCTCGCCTCACCCAGCCCAACTACGCTAAGTCACTATAAGGAACTCTCAAGGCAGCGTTAAAGACTAAGCTAGAAAATCTAAAGAGAAAATGGGTAAAATACCTCCCCGAGGTATTATGGGCATGGCCGTAACTACACGCAAATCAAAGAACTCCAAGAAACCCCATTCGTCTAACGCTTAAGACCTGCCGTAGCTCCCGCCGAGGTTGGGCTGTAAATCAATTAAGAGTTGAGTTCGCAAATACTGAACATAACGAGGAGATTCTCCGCCCGAACTCTCGACTCTAGGAAGAAAAAACGTGAGCAAGTTCTAGCATGCCAAGATTATCACGTAAAGACAACAAAATACTACGATCAAGGGTCGCCTGCGAGCTTTAAGCCCGACTCCACCTAGTCCTTAAAAACTCCTGCCAGCAAGGAAAGACCCCACACACGGGAAGCTAGGACCGAATTGGGAAGGACCCTACGTGGTATCGCGAATAGTTCGACTTGGCAACTATGAACTTCAAACATAAGAGGGAAAAACCTTGCCACATTCTTGGAACGCTGAGCACCTCAGGCGATTCTACCAATAGACCTCAGATTGTAGCTTTTAATAAGAAATTCACAGTTTTACTATAATAACATTCTTTGTGTTCATTTTCAACCCGACAATATCTCTCGCAGATCGTTAAAAAAAAACAAAAACAAACATCGTGACAAGTACGCACGCTTTCCAAAATCAGATTTCTTTATTTCAATTATCTCAGAAAATTACAATCAGCAAAGCCGTTCTCTACATCTCAGAAAATTACAATCAGCAAAGCCGTTCTCTACATCTCAGAAGATCACGATCGGCCAACACCCAATCTAGGCAAAAACCATAAGAAAGAGAAAAAGAAAAGGAAGGAGAATGAGAAAAGAGGGGAGGAAAAGGAATAACGGAGGAAGAGGGACTTAAAAATATTCCCTCTGAGTGCACCGCCCCCTCCGAATATGTTCCCTGGTCTAGTTCCATCAATGGGCAGGACTAGGGAACAACACAACTCCCACAAGGGAGGAATTAGGGAAAAACACAACTCCTACAAATGGCAAAGCATCGAAACTAAACAATGGGCTCGCGACCACTAAACAGACTCCACACATAGTGGCAATCAAACCCCTTGTGCTTCATCAATCGAACTCACTAATCAAGCCGAAGAGAGGAAGAAGGTTGGGAGCAGAGTATAACACAAACCATTGAAGAGAGGCGGTTATTTATAAAGAAACATGGACGCTTGGGAAGCCACGCAGTCTGCTCCGATTCTCCATAGATCTGCATTAAAACCGCGCACACTTTTCCAAGGGAAGGAAAACGAAAGAGCCGCGTAGCTCAGTTTCAAAAGAGCCTTGTAGCCGGGCCTTCGCAGGAGCCTTGTAGCCCGGGCCAAAGGATCCACGTAGCTCGCCTCGAAAGAGCCTTGTAGCTCGCTTTGAAGGAGCCACGAGCCTCGCTCAAAAGAGCCATATAGCCTGGCCAAGAGTGAGCCTTGTAGCTTGTTTTTGAAGGAGCCACGAGCCCGCCTTCCAAAAGAGCCTTGTAACTCGCTCAAGGAGCCACGCGGCCTCGCTTCAAAAGAGCCATGTAGCCTGGCCAAGGAGCCTTGTAGCTCGCTCGGCGTACCCACGCAGCTTAGTTTCAAAAGAGCCATGTAGCTCAGTTTCGAATGAGCCTTGTAGCTTAGTTTTGGCGGGCTCTCGAAGCCTTCTGAGGAGCCTTATAGCCTAGCTTCAAGGAGGCCACGAGTCGCCAAAGAGCCTTGTAGTTGTGAAACCTCGAGAAAATCCTAATTTTCTGAAAAATGGAAAAAGGGTAATTTCAATCAAAATCCGGAATTTTTTTTTTCTAGATCTCGGATGATGAAATGGACTTCACCGGCTGAATCCTCCCACAAATCTAAATTATCACTGACTCATTTAATTCGAGATAGTCGGAATTTCACGCCGAGGCAACTATAGTAATGATACTGGGCACAATCGATACCACAAACACTGTAGTGTCAAATGTTATTGTTTTAAACATAAGCCTGGCGGACCTATGAAAACATTACATGGCATCATACCATTGATAGAATCCAAAGGGAAGAGATAAGTGGATATGGAATCCAAGCTACCAAATGGTGGCTTCGATGTGTACGAGACAAGTCCTTCATCAAGTTCTCCCAACTGGTTTTGGGAGAAGGAAAGGGGGAGAAAATGAAAGAGAAGAAGAAGAAGAAGCTAGAGAGAGAGAGTCTACCTTATCTCTAGATTTCTGATCGGTCCTACATCCCTTTCAAATCGACAAGAAGTAAAGTCATTCACGCCGAAAGGCCACACGCCAATAGACTGGGAGTTTTGACAACTCCTGAGGTAGGGTCTTCCTACTGGATATTCTTTATTTAAATGCGAAAATGGTTTTGGGTGTTGTGAGGCTGAAAATGGCTATGGATCTCGTTCCAAAGAATAAACTGACGCTTGATGAGGGGGCCATCCATGCCGCCACTGCATCTACTGACCCAAAATCTGCATTCATGGTCGGACTAAAATCGTCCAGTTATGTTTTGCTTGCATGTTGCATTTTGAATTGAATGGCTTAATGTGATGAGAAATGATATGTTAATGCATGCTAATTCTGATGTGTTGACATGTGATTGTTTGAATTATATGAATACAATTGTGTGAGCCATCGAATTAGATGTATAAACTGGCATCATCAGATTCATGCACTGGACATCACATTAAGCCCGTGTGTGCACGGTATGGTTGTTCACCACTCTTGGTGAATATGGTTGAGTTTGTCTTTAAACCACGTCCACAAAGATTCATAGCACAAATTATAAATGAGAAATAATCAATGTGTGTGTTAAGGCCTCCCTGAACTCGGTAGGAGACCCGTGGTATTATCCCCGAAGGTCCCGTGATGGGTATGAGAGACCTAATGGGTGTGAGAGACTCACGTACTATCCAAAAAAGGTTTTGCATGGGTGTGAAAGACCCTGATGGCAGCGAGACCCAAGGTATTATCCCAAGAGCCAAGACATGCTAGAGACCCACACTATCCGAAAAGTTCCAGATGGGTGTGCCAGAGCTCCCAAGTGTAATCCGAAAAGTTCTATTGCCCACGAGAAAACACGACGTTATGTTCATCACTTAGACCTAGAGTTGAGTGATAGGAGTCAAGATTTGACTGATGGGTTGGCCCATTGGCAAATTGCATTTGTGTCAGCAGCCACAAAGGCTTCAGATTGGGTGTCATCACATTACTGAAGACGATTGCCACACTTGGCATAGGAATGTGTGAGGGAGTCGGTGAGACTCGAGGTATGCTGGAAACATTTTCATCATGATATAACCATTTCATATGTATTGTAAATTATATGGAATGTGGATGTTTGTGATGGCCATTGCATGTGCATTTTAGGTGAGTAGCCTCATAGGAGAATTCAACTACTAAATGCTTACCCTGGTCGTGGGATCCCCTTTCTGTGATTTAAGGCATTTACGCCCTTAGAGGCCGGGATTATGAAGCCGACCGGACTGTGGTCTTGATTCATATTTTGTTTATGCTATTGTAACCGACTAGTTTTTAATATATATTAGACAAGAAATGACGTAATAACTCTCAATCTATAGAAATGTATGGTTTTGTAATCGTATGGACGAGCAGGATTTGATGGTTCTATTGGGTCATTTTACTCATGTATGGGTCTCGCATTTATGACACACAGTTTCTTGCTGACGGCACAACCGGACCCCAAGCCTGGGGGCGCTCGCAGCCTCGCTCAGAGGAGCCTCAGCCCGCTCAAAGGAGCCACGAGCTGAAGGCTTCAAAGAGCCCAGCTCGGGGCTCTTGAAAGGAGCCACTGCAGCCCGCTTCAAAAGAGCCTTGTAGCTTAGTTTCCGAAGGAGCCAACGAGCTTGCTCAAAAAGAGCCATAGCCTGGCCAGGAGCCTCGAGCTCGGGCCTCAAGGAGCCACAGCTTAGTTTCAAGGAGCCTTGTAGCCGCCTTCAGGCTGAGCCATGAAGCCTGGGCCAAAGGAGCAATGTAGCTCAATTCTCAAAGAGTCTTGCAAATCGCTTCCAAAGAGCCATGTAGCTCCAATCTCAAAGAGTCAGAGCCCACCTCTTAAGAACTTAATGTACTTGTAAGGCCAAGTAGCCAAGGAGCTATGTAGCTAAATTTCAAAAGAGCCATGTAGCTCAGCTTCAAAAGAGCCACATAGCTCAGTTTGATGAGAACACAGTAGCTCAACTAACCAAGGGCCGCATAGCTCAGTAAGAGCCCAACAATTTAAAGATTGGATGACCATGAAACCTCTCAATACAGGTCATAAAAGAAGACGGGAAAACCAAGAAGGTAGAAAGATGGATATCCATAGAATAACCAAACCAATGTTAGTATTACAGATATCCAAGGCTTAGAGCTCGAAGTTAGCCAAAATGAGCAAAAGATTATACAAAGGGGCCTAAATGTTCGAGGTAGAGCTACGAGTAGCCTTAGTAGTGTGAGCCCCTGCCGGAAAGTCAGGCGGCTTAAGCCCCAAATGGCGAGGGAGAGAGCCAACACCGGCGTGGACCTCACACCTCACCAGAAGAGGAACAGAGTCAAATGAGCACCCCCGGATCCGCTCGTCTCAAAAACGGATTCTTCCGCCTCCTTCATCGTGAACTTCGGCACCAGTTCAAACCAAGAAAAGCCGCAGCCTGCTGAAAGCAAGCCATCCGGAAGCCCATAAGCAGTGTGCCCCGTCCCCGCCCACTATTACCCCATCCCTATGGCTAACCATAAATTTCCTCGCTCAAAGGTCCCCTCGTAACGCTGGCCAGACTCAACTGCGCCCACTCCAGCTCACTCGTGCTTCTCGTGGCCCGATCCAACGCCGCTGCTTTGGTGCATAGCTCCTCCCTAGCAGCCTAAAACTCTTCCTTAACCACATGCAGCTCATCCTAAACAACCCTTAGGCCCTCTATGGCCTTCTTTTCTCGGTCTTCAGCTCTCGCCTTTGCAGTCGAGGTATGCTTCAGGTCGGATTTATGTGTCACAACATCCTCGGTCAAGCTTTGTATCCGAGCTCGTAGCTCAAAGGTTAGGGAGGCAACTTTAGCTTTGTATGCTTTCGCCGTCTTAGCAGCCTCTGACGAATCGGTCCTCCTCGCTGTCCTTATATAAGAGCCATTCGCTAAGGAACAAGATGGAGTTAGCAGATAACATTAACACAATGACGAGACGGATAAAAGAAGGCGCTCGGACATACAGAGACGGTTCCCTGGAGTGATAGGGCCAAAGCCTCCTCAACGCACAGGGCTTCCACCTTCTTGAGATCAGAGTCCCGAAGGATAGACGAAATAGCCTCGGCGGTGAGCTCCACATTGGTAAATAGCGAGTCCTCACCCCCCTCAACTTTAAAGCGATCATTTCCCACATCTCCCTCGGGACAAGGAAGGCGTGGCGCTGCTACCAAGGGCTCCACAGAGATAGGAAGAACTTTCAAAGGAGGCTCGACAGCCCTACTAGAAAAACCCTTGGCTCCTGCAGCAGAGGACGAGCGACAAGACACCCGCCCACCCTGACACCCTGGCCAAAGAAGGCAATGCCCCCGCCCCTCACTAAAACTCATGCAGGATCCCCCCTCCCGACTGTGCGATCGCAATGTATAATTTCACTGACCCACCCCGGGCCGGAGGTCGCTCCCTCGTGAGGATCTTGAGCCCTTGCGCTTACGCTTCTCCTCTTCCTCACCAAGAATCCCGACACGGCCCTCGAAGATCTCCCCGAGTCAGGCTTCATACAAGCAAGAGGCCCCTAGGAGAAGTTTCATAGCAAAGTAAGGATATCTCGAATAAGGGGGAATATAAGGACTCACACTCAAGAGCCTGGAATGTCAATCTCATCGATCGAAATACGCCCGAGGGCAACACTTGCCCAACTATCGCTTTACGTTCCTATCCTCAAGAGTAAGGTCAGGACGGATACCTGAAAGCAACTCAACCAAAGCAAAGTAAAAAACATAACATAACCTTTAAAAAGTCGAATCTTACTTCAACATAGATGCAGGTAAACTCACGTTGTGTTCTCAGGCACCCATACCGTCGTAATCCCTAGCGCGACGCTCGATCGATGTGGTCAGATTCCCAATGCCGACCCCCAACAAAGAAATAAATATTTTCCAATGCTTCACGGGAAGAAGTGGAGGCTCGAAAAATGATAAATCGTAAAGGCCCGCTTTGAAATATACAAGAAGCCTTCGAGGCTTCTATCATGTCAAGAGATCCAAGAATGTAGCTATACTAGGGACCTCGAGGTCCTTATCCTCGAAAACCAAGGTCGACTAAGACGCCTCTAAAAATTAGAGAGAGCCGGGACGGGGCATACATTGAAATGTCAGAGGGACGCTGATGAAAGGGTGTAAAGGGAAGCGGAGACCGTTCTCAAAGGCCACCTCAAAGAAGTAGACCATCTTGGGAACGGGAACAACATAAGATGTAAGAATATCAGAACACCAGATTTGGACATCGGAAGGAGGTCCATAACGAGTAGCGAAAGTTTTAGCAAAAGCACAACAACCCTTCTTACAGTACTACTAACATACTCCTCATCAACCCCCGATATCTCTGAGCCACAGGGTTCTGATCTACTGGATCTTCTCCCGCCTTGTCTGCTGGAGGTGCGATAACCCACTGAAGGACCCCAAGAACCACACCGGCAGATTCGCCAAGCCCGTCGCCAAGTCGCCCGACTCGGGGACCAACACGCCTTCCCTCTATGCGTAGGCCTATAGAACGAGAAGACCCATAAGAAGCACACACATGATTGCCGACTGACGTAGAGAACAAACAAACATTTAAAGAGGTGGGACCCTAACCCAACACGCCCTAACAACCCGAAATTCAAAACAAGGAAAGAGAAACGGGCGAAAAAGAAGAAAGACGCATCGAACTAGGAAGGAAAGTAGAGAAAACGACCCCTAGGGAGACAAGACGACAAAAAGCACCACAAGCAGCTTTGAGGGCTGATCAAAGACACTTCCAAACCCGCAGAAGAAGTGGAAAAGTGCGATACAAGAAATGTTTCTAAAGATATGAGAAGCAACAGTCGAAACGGGTGCGAAAATCGAAAGAGCGCCATCATTATCACAAGACGTTTGAAGGCAACAAAGCCCATATCAAACCATCCCTGGCTAGCCACGTGGAAGGCCAAAAAGAATCGATCCAAGAAACGACATTCAAATTTCTTACGCTTGCTTCTCACCAAGGTCAAAGCAACTCAATGGGTATAAAACAATATGTGCACAGGCCCAAAGTGCAAGCCCAGGGCATAAGCCCAAACCTCCGCCTTATGAAGGAAGTTGGGGCAGAGACCTAATAAAGAAGCTTGGACCACAGTGAGATCCTACCCATGCCAAAGTACACGGGCCCAGGCCCAGAGTTGAAACCACCCTTCCAGGTAATCAAGTGATACAGGCGGCCCAAAAACTTGTGCAAAAGGAAAAGCGTCCAATCTCCATGATTCGCGCCCACTCGATTAGGAAAGGATTCACATGATCACGCTCCTCCATTATCCCTAATGGTCCATGATAAGGAAAAGGAAACTCCTCACCCAATGGGAGAGATACCGTATCACCATCTAACAAGGAAAGTAACCATTATTTCCCCTTATAAATACCGACCCATTCTACCACAAAAAGGGACGCAGTGATAACGCGATAAACAGTTAAATTCTTTCTTTCTCAAGAGAAACCACTTAGCCATCGGAGGGTAACTGGCACCCCACGGATCACCTTTTTAGTAAAAGGTGTTAGACGACGATCTGGCCCAACAGATTGGCCCAACGACTTCAAGAAGCTCCAGCTCAGTATCGGTAAAAAAAACACCATCAATAAATAAGACTTAATAGTATTAATTAGTAAGTTATTTGTTTTTAATATTGTTTTCTATTAAGCATAAGATGATTACTTTTACATGCTTAAAAAACTAACATCGTAAATTTATTAAGAAAAATAATTTAACTCATTACTTGTTTGTGCAATGATTTTATAACTTTATTATTATCATAAATAAAAAGTATTTGTGTGATATATGTGTAATATCTTAACATTTTTATAAAAAAAATAAAAAAATAAAATTATTATGATAAGTAATCTATTATTATTGTTCTTAAAAAATAGTTATTATATTTATTTATTTTATATAATTAAAACAGAATATATAAAATTAATAAATTTTAAACATAATAGATTGATTAAACAAAAATTCAATAATTTAATATGATGGGTTGATAAGGGCGTTCCATCTTGTGTTTTTAAAATATTTTGAAATATTATGTGTGTATTCTAAAAATTAAAATATTTTGGGGAATTTAGAATATAACTTCTTTTTCTATTAAAAAAAAAACTTTTTTTGAAATCTATTCACTTTCCATTACATCATAGTATTCTATTCCTTATAAATTTGTTCCTTAAATAGTATTATGAATACATCATAGTATTAAAAAAAAGCCAAAAAAAAAAAAATGCTTCTTAAAGTTACTATAATGTTTTAGGTTCAAAGTGGATAATATCCACACACCAATAAGAGAGGGTTGTTATAATTTTGCTTTCATAAAGGTTTTCAATTCACATGCATTCTCTCTCTCTCTCTCTCTCTCTCTCTATTATATATATATATATATATATATATATATATATATATATATATATATATATATATATATATATAAATCATTGGAGCGTAAAAATCAGAAATCATAAATATCGCTTCGATATATTTGGGCTGGGGTATATATCACGATAATTTTTTATTTTTTATTGATTTTAATTGAAACTTAAAAAAAAACGAGCAATCGAGGTGGGTGTCTCTTTAATAATTAATATTTTTAATTGTATGTCTTTCTTAATAATTACTATCATTAATTGTCTTCGGAAAATGGGAAAAGACCAAGAGGCCGGTTGGAAGAGAGAATGAATTATTATGCCTTGCTTAATAATTAATATCATTAATTATATTCCTTCCTTAATAATTACTATCATTAATTGTTTGTAGAAAATGGGAGAAGACAAAAAGGGAAGAGAAAAAATGAATTACAATGTTTCATTTAATAATTATTATCATTAATTATTGCAGAAAATTGGAAAAGACGTTTTAAAAAAAATGAAGGGTCTTTCTTATTAATTAATATTAATTTTAATAATTAATATTAAAGTTTAGATTAAAAAAATTTTAAATTAAAAATAAACGACAGTAAATCTTTACTACCAAACAATTTAAAAAAAAATTATTAAAATGAAATCTTTAAAATTATTTATAGTATTGTAATATTGGTGCTGTAAGAATATAATAGAATGAGAAGATTAAGAAGACAAAGTTAAAGATAAAGTCAGCTGGCCTTATTTTCACTCTCATTCTTTCATATACAACAGAGACAGTAGCTCATATTTAGAATGTAGGTTACTTAATGTGCCATAATAGGTATAGTCAGAATATACATCGATGCGTAAGACAGTTACTTAATGCTGTATACATGCAATATAAATCAATATTCATTCAGCGATTTCATAACACTTCTTGAATATTCATTGTATTCATGAATGCATTGAATGATACTGTTTCATAAAACTCTTGCTGAAAAACCCAACGGACAAAACCGGGACAAAAGGGAAAAAGAGCATAAAGGTATAAATATTTATGATCTCTCCTTTATGGATGCATTAATCGCTTCATTAAAACCTTAAGCCAAAACCTAATGGGACAAAAACCGACAAAAGGGAAAAAGAGTGCAATGCATAGTTCACAATATCTCCCCCTCAATTTGAGCTATATAGCCACTGCTGGGGCTAGTTAATCTTGCATCTTATGAAATACATGAATGAATATTCATTATATTCAACGTAACCTATACATTCGTAACCTATATACATCAATGTATATTCAAACATTCGTAACCTATACATTCGTAACCTATATACATCAATGTATATTCAATGTACCTATTATGGCACATTCGTAACCTACATTCTACGTATGAATGCCCATCTCTCTATTCAATGTGTATATAAGAGAATGAAAGTGAAAATAAAATCCCGCCTCTCCTCCGACTTTCTACCATCTGCTTATCTACTTTCTCTCTTCTTAATCTTTCTCTATTTTCTCTATTATAATTTTGCAACGTTAGTTATTTTACAATACGTTATCAAAGACGAAGATCTACCACAATTTAGTAAATATTTTGTGCAATGAGTATTTTATTAATCAACTTATACTTCATCTTCTTCTATCAATTCTTCTCGCTTTTTTTTCTTCTTGGCTCGAAGCCAAATTTCCAACCTAAAAGTATCCTTCTCTCGCTTCCTCGAAGTGGCGGGGGCGGATATTTGAAAATCCTTCTAATTAATTTAAGGATTCATTTGTTTTGCAAGAATTATGGAAAATATTGAAAAGCCCAAATTCCACATCCTCGAAGTGAGTGGAAATAATTATCTATCCTGGTGCCTTGACATGGAAATGCACCTCCAAGGGCAAGATCTGCAAAGCAATAAATAAGACCTGAATCCTCAAATGCAAAAGATAAAGTGTAAATGCAATCGATTTTTATTCGTCAGCCATTTGTATGAGAGAGCCCGAAGACTCAATATTTATCCGCTCGAGACCCCCAAACCTTATGGAAGAGGTCAAGGATAAGTACGATCATACCTAAGACCGTTATCCTTCCTCAAGCAAATAATATGACTGCAAAATCTCACTACAAGATTTTAAATCGCTAACCGACTATAACTCCGCTTTATTTGATATTGTTTCACTTTGAGTTATGCTAAGATTGCTCACCGACATGCGAATCAAGTAGAGAAAATCCACCTTCCATGTGCTTCTCGACATTGTATCAGAACAAGAATACCAAGTAACGCTTCAATTTGCCACATACTGATTTAATTTATGTGCTCTCATCACGAGCAAACTAATGAATTCGTCGCCAAAAAAATCATGATCTTAGACCTCATTGTCTAAAAGCATTGCCTGAAGCACATGCAAACTCTGAGAAAATTATTGGCCATTTTAAAGGCTACAAGCGCAGGCAAGAATATAATCCTCGAAGGGGTGGCAGAAAATTTAACCGCCCTAGGAAATCTAACTTTGGCCCGAATCATGACAAAGAAAAGAAGCCAAAGAAGGTGACTAATGAAAGTATTTGCCATCGTTGTGGTACATGATCAGACTGTCACGATTTGTCGTGACGCCAAAGCACCTTTGTCGACCCATACTGTGCATCTTTAAAAAATACGAGCAAACGTGGTGAATCTCACGCCATTGAAATTAATCCTACTGCCATAACCACTGTTGAAGCCAACAATATCTCTGTTGGTGGGACTCCGCGTTCTCAAGTAGCAAATGCACCCTCGGATGTCTATGATTTCTTTGAGGACCTTTGATTACTAGATGAAGCATCGTAATCGGTGGATGACATCTTTGATTTCAAATTTTATGATTCTAATAATTTCTTTTATAGTTGTTTTTTTCTTTAAATGTATTACCATTTTATTGTTCTTTAATATGGTTATGCAATGAAATGCTTATGAACTTGATATAATATTTATTATTTTGAAATTTTATTTTGAAGTTGTCAACATAAATGCAAATGGAAAACACCGAGAAAAAGGAAGATGTTTGCTTGCTTGATAAGCATCAACTATTCATATTTTGTAGTAGACACTTTTTCTCGAGTATGACATTACGTAAGACACATGTCTATACAATATCTGGTCCTATTCCGATTATTGATGGTTTCAAGAATGCCACAATTGTTTTGCCAAAAGGTACCATCCTGCATATTGAGAATGCATTTCTAACCCGTAGATAAAAAAGGAATCTACTTAGCTTCAAAGATGTACGCCATAATGGGTACCATGTTGAGACTATTTATGAGCAAAATAAAGAATATATTGGCAGACATTCTTATAAGATGGACCTGAAGACTATCCATGAGTAGTTAGAAGCTTCTTCTATGTGGGTTTGCATTGTGTCATGATTAAGGTCGTTGAAACCTACTCCACCATATCTTGAGATTGGTAACCTCGATCGCCTTGATTATGGCATGATCGCCTTGGTCACCCCGGGCGCTCAATGATGCGCACAATCCGTGAATACAAAAGGGCACCCTTTAAAGGATACAAAGGTATTGTTGTCCAAAGATTATAATTGTGAAGCTTGTTCACAAGGAAAACTCATTATCAAACTGATTCGTGCCACGGTAGGGTGATGCGGAATCAACAATATTTGTATCCTGTTCTCCTAACGCTGTAGTCAAGCTACCGCAAAGATAAAGGGTCTGGTGGCCGAACACGGGATGGGTTTTCATCCTGCGAATGACTTGCATCGGGTGTTGAAAATGTGGCGAGGCTTTTAATTTGATTTTTGGATTTGTTTCAAAACAAAGGGAAGTTGTTCGTTGATGCGCATTAATTGTAAAACTCGAAGTGAAGTGAAAAGGTAACTTTGAAGATTTAGGTCACTAACTTGATAACATAGGGCAAACAAGTGTCCTCGGTTTTATCCTCGCATTATGACAAGCAACCTATAGTCCAAGCCATAACCGATCTTTGTTTAACTAGAAAACCTAACCCAGAATCAATTCCCATTCGAAATAACACAGTAACATGGCATCTACAAATTTCCTTTCGCTTTGAAAACCCTAACATTCAACATTATTTCAGTGGCTCGTAAAGGCCATCTAAAGAACAACAAGACATCTAGGAATAAGTATGACCGATCCCAAAGCATGGTAAGTATTGGCCAAGGTAATGACATTAAATGATATTCAACCCTAGTTTGAGAAGATTTAAATATAAATACAAGAGACTAGAGCATTTAACACATGAGGACAACCTCGCAACTCCGCCCACAACCAAGCTAGCTACCTTCCTCTTCAAAGAAAAGGCTTAGCCAAGCATCTCTGAGTCACATCCTCAAGAGGTGTTCGCACTTAGAAAATAAGGGAAAGAGGAGAGAGAAGAGAGAACCAACCCTAAATGAAAGTCAGCCAGCTTTATTCAAAACTCCAAAATTACTTCGAAGTGTGCTCCCCTAAGCTGCTTAGGTTACAAAACTATGGGGGTTTATATAGGCCACCAATGTATGAAAATACAAGAAAGCCTAACATTTTGGTTAAAACATGGACAAAGAAGTAATACACCAAATGAGGTACTGCTTGCATTAATTACACAAAGATGACAAGGCGGTGAGATTTCACTAGGCGCAACACCTCGCTTAGGTAGCGAAAATTTCGCTAGGTAGCTTAAATTCACGTAGCAGACAGCTTAAATCGCAGAATTTCGCATGCACCGCCAATTTCGTTAGTTTAGCAAAATCTCGCTAGCCTAGCCAAATTTTAGAGATAGCGAATCGTATACTCGCTTAGGGCATGCTAGATTAGCGAAATTTTGAAGCCTAGCAAAATTTCTCAATTTCGCTAGGATTGCGAAATTTTCGCTATGATTGCGAAATTTTCGCAATCCCAGCGAAATTTTCGCAATCATAGCGAAATTTCCTGGGTTTGCATATTCTTCACTGCTGCACACTGCATCCTCTACTGCATCATTTCTTCTCACTTTGCCTTCATTCCTTCATTGAATTTTGAAATGTTTGGCATCGGAGAATGGGTTCAATCTTCATGGTTCAAAGATTATTATTTCGATATTAAACTCTCAAGGTATGCAAAACCTCGCAGGGCGAACCAAAAATACCCTAAACTAAGATAAGTGATGTTAAGAAGACCGAACACTTCAATCAAGTATTATTGACATGATTAGTGCGCAAAGCACTCAAAAACCTATCTAAAATAGTACTAAAAGCACTCGGGGTACTAATCACACCCCTAACCCAAACGTCGCTAGTCCCTTAGCAAATGAAAAACAAAAGGAGATGCATGCAAATGATTTTCAAAAAGTTTATGATTCAAAAGGTGTATATATGAATAAACATTGTTTTAAACTGAAAAATTGACACCAAGTTTGAAAACCGATATGAAAGAGCCAAAACCATACAAGAACAATTTTTAGGTCAATATTGGTTCCATGATTCTCAACTTGAATTTCCACCAAAGTCTAATGGTTCTTTATGTAACCAGATCGAGCCAATAAATTGCAAAATTGTCCCCTCCCCCCAACCTAGCACTAGCATGGCCTTAAGTTGTTGAACAACCTAGATAGGATAGCCATATGACTCTCCTTTCTTTACTTGACCATCAGGTGCAATGCTTAAATCCGACTTCACTAAAGTCCGGTGTAACGTGGGGTCCACCGATGACTCCCAACCAATTAAGGCTTAGGGCATCAAGCCAAAAAGGATCACCGACCACAAACTCTACAAGCTTCACTCGACCGAATGACTTCAAAATCAAGCACCTACACCATTAAACTCTACCTATCCACCCATGTAATCGAACACTAAATCGATGACTCCCAACCACCAAGGCCAGTGGCATCGGGCTTCAAAGGCTACCATACACTCTGACCGTGCCCTGCTCGCAAAGTGTCACCACTTTATTTTTCTTTCTTCTTTCTTTTCTTTTCTTTTTCTTTTCTTTCTTTCCTTTTCGAAGACTACATTGGTCTTCAAATGTGGGTAACACAAACTCATCCTAGGTCGTCAACATGCTCAAGGCCTACTATGCAAAGTGAAAGGAGGTATACAAATCACGTACCTCATTGAAACAATCCGTGCAAGCAGGGAATTAGCTTTTAAGGAGAAATGTTCAAGTTGAGCATGTCGAACTTCAACCGACTCAAAAATTATTTCAAACATGGAATTTGTTCTAACATAAAGGTAATCAGAATGATTCAATTTTCCAACAAAGGCAATTCAACCACTAAAGCTAATTCAATTGTTCAATTGAAGAAATTCAATTGTTCAATTGAAGACAAAAATGCTACACATGGTGAAGGCACAAACATGATATGCAAAAGTCCAGATATATACCGAATAGCTTTTGATATAGCCAAAATGGCTAGTACATGCATAACAAAGCTAAACATACAAAAGATATCACTGCCTACTATGGCTAATACATGAATCCTAAACAAAATTAGTAGGCAGTTGATAAAGCTTGTAACTATACAAAAACATAAAAGAAACCTAACCACCTCAGCCAACACATCTAAGGATGCCGCCGCAGCTGGGCTCCTCTCCTGGGTCAGAACATCGAATACCTAAATGTGTCATGATCCGTCGTGAAGATGGAGTGACAAAGTGACTCCAGGAGTGGCCTCAAATGAGCCAACCTCCGATCCTCGTGTCAGCGGTAGCCGCTAATGAACATATAGCATCCATCACACTGCCATCTCTCTTTGAAATGGGCGTGAACGTATTTCCAGTGAATCGTGCGCAGTAAGATGGGCTGTGTATCACCGCGACCGCGGAGCAGAATGTGGAGGAGGAGACGGAGGGGACATATGCGGAGCTGGACTCCTCTCTACCTCAGGCTCAGGGGCATGCATATCATCTCCGTGGGAATCCTCTACTAATTGATCCGGCACTTTCCGGTCCTCTCGGGAGGAGGAAAGATACGGGCATGACCATCACTCGCTCCAACGACAGAACTAGAGGGCATCGGATCCTCCTCTCTATCCGGGGCTCCTCCGGAAAACCTAAATGCTCAAGGACCTGGCATAGTAGTCGTGGCATCAGCAAATGAGACTCTCCGTCAATCGCCCTTCCAAGGGACTTTCTTCGAATGCATCAGAGGTCATCACCACCAGAGGGACTAAACCAAGATCCTCCGAGATCCTGGGTGAAAGAGCCTCTAGATAGCCCTCCGTCGTACATACGCCGCAGCTGGAATAAGTCGGTCCTCGAATAGATGGTCAATCGCACAAAGATCCGAGGCGGAGTCGCCCAAGAGCACTGCCCAAATGGTGGTGTCTCGCCAAGATACGAACCATATCCTCTCGATGGGTGGGCCCACCGATAACCCTCTCACCGTCGGCCAGATATGCAGCCCACATCACGAGATGTCTCGCCGCCGGCACTCTTAACATCGCCTATGGTGAACCTGAAGCCTGCTTTAATTGTGTGTTCCCCGATGTCACCGAATGATAGAATCGCAACAACCCGTGGATAATAAAACCGCTGGTCATAAGGGCGCTACAGGAATAGTGCTCGATCACCCTCATCGAACTGAACTGATCGCATCAATGCAAGGACATCGTGAGTATGGACTCCCCCGATGAAAAGTCCCTTCGAGGTAGTGCAACATTCCCCGGAATGGGGTGCCCGACAAATAACGGCCTCCTGATCCTAGGAGGTCGGGTGTGACAACCGAGGCGGAAGATGTCGCCTCCACTACTTACGCTACCGGGCGATGGCCGAGGCCCCGATGAGGACGACTCACCCGGCCCGGCACGGGCCCGTTTGGAAGGCCTGCCCTCCTGATCCGGCCAGGCAGGCAAAGGACGGCCCGGTCCCATCCGCCCGTACTGGGCCTCCGAATCCCCGAGGCTCCTCGTAGACCGGGCCGACCGAGCCGGTATAGGCCAGATCGGAGCCGGACCGGGCTCGCCTTCGCCTGTACTGGGACCACCTGCGGGCCAAAGTGACTCACCGTACACACCATAATCGTAATCCGGCTAAGACACCGCGGCTCAATCGATCATGCGCCGACCTGTGGCACGGGCACGCCATGGGGCGAGCTCTACCGTGGCCGGTGCGCGCCCAGCAAAGCGGGTCGCGAGGTGCGCGGAACTACCGCGTAGTAAAAGTGGCGCGACTCGTGGCCTTACGTATGGCCGGCAGGGCGGCGGGCCATGCAGGCGGTGGCGGGGCAGGCTACTAACTGCGGCAAGTGTGCGCAGTTGAATGACCATGGTCAAGGCAAGGCAGGAGTGGCCTGTGGCTCTGGGTCACAAGCAGATCCAAGGATTACCGGGCAACAGGCGGCGGACTCGACACCGCTACGGCAGGCAAGGCAGCCGAGTCATGGCACTGGCCACCGATCCTAAGAAGGCGCCAACAGGACGGCGGGGATGAGCTCCTGAGAGGAGGAATGATATGAATTTGAAAAGCTCCCTCCCCTCCTTTCTTTTATAAGCCACCGGCACCTTAACGGTCATTTTAACACCCGCACAACGAAATTCAGCCTTAAAACCCGGTTCAATTCGCAAATTAGATTTTCAAAGATTAAAATATTAAAAATAAAAAAAAATATTATATAATATATATATCTAATAATTTAATATACGATAATATAATATAATTACCAACTTGCTAAAATGGAAAAGTCGCTAAATTAGGAAACATACTAAAAATAGAGATAAAATTATCGAAATTGACTAAATTAAAATAAAAATCAAAATTAATGAGCTGCACTTGTTTTCGAGAACACCAAATCAGCCCAACGCTAAAATTACTCAAGGAGGGTCAAGGAGGATGATCTCCTCAACCCTGGCAGTGGCCTGAGCTGATTCCTTGGTGTTGGATGTCCCATTGTTGACTTGGTTCTCACCCCGATTGAATTCCGAATCGAGTAATCGGGCCTCAGCAATCGATGGCAAAACCAAAACATCCTGGCTTCTCCCCGGGCTGGCTATATCCCCGCAATTCTGGGTCATTCAAATTTCCCGCATCCTCGACACTCGAGCACACATCATTAATCACTTGATTTTCATCCGATACTACCAGGCTTATTGTTTATGGAATATGTTCCGGCCTAGTCGTCATGTTGCCAAACGTAGTTGCATGACTCATTCCGCAGAATTGATGATTGCATTGGCAAGTGCTTTCGAAATGGTCTTCCCAGGATAATTGGCACATGATTGTGCTCATTCGCAATTGGCTCGGTGTCGAGCACTACAAAATCTACTGGGTAATAGAATTTGTCTATTTTCACTAAGACATCCTCAACTATCCCCTTAGGGATTTTCACCGATCTATCGGCTAATGATAGTGTGATGTTGGTAGGTTTAAGTTCACCCAAACCTAACTGCTTGTACATAGAATACGGCAGTAGGTTCACACTGGCTCCTAGATCAAGGAGGGATTTGTCTATACAATTCCCACCAATATTTACTGAAATTGCGGAGATCCGTGGATCCTCAGATTGATGGTTCTTACTTTGGATTATGGCACCGAATTGTTCAGCTAGGAAATGCCTCTTCCTCAATGCCTAATCCCTTCTTGATTGTGCAAAGATCTTTCAAAATTTTGCATAGTGTGGACTTGTCTGATTATGTCCAAAAGAGGTATGTCAATTTCCACTCCTCGCCTTAAGACTTCTGTGATGCCTACCGTTGAGATGCCTTTTCGCTCTAAGTGCTTGTGGAAATGGAGGTGGCATGCTATGTTTCATTGAGTCCTCTTTCAGAAAAATGTGTTCTGGCTCCATTTCTACTTCTTTCCTGGTTTCCTCAACAGGTTTTAGCATTGGTTGATCAACCTCTTTTCCACTCCTAAGGGTGATTATAGCCTTTACCTCATCCATTCCTGAATGACTGGATGACCCTACCTCATGCACTCCTTTTGGATTTGGCAATGTTTGGGAAGGGAACCTTCCTCTCTCCTGTACCTGCACTCGTTGATCTTGTGATTGAATACCGGTGTTGTCTATTTTCCGATTAAGATTGCTCAAGCCCATCTATCTCCTCTTGTTCACAGCTCTCTACAAGATTTCAACTTTGTGCCAATTGTGCATTGATTCCTTTTTGCTCCTCAACAAAGTTGCCTACCACCTTACTCAAATTCAATATGGCTTGTCTCCACTCGGGAGAAGAGGATGGTGTGTCAGGTTGAGGAGGTGGGAACCAAATCGTGGTTTGCAATCTAGTACATAAGGATCGGTTTGTGAGGGGTTAGTGATTCCTCCAATTTGAATTGTAGGTATTACTCATATGGGGCATTGGGTTGTGGTGGCTTGTATTGTCCTACCTAAGATTTGCACATTCCCACATCAAATCCTTCACCGAAGGGGCCATAGGATAACGTCCTTCAAAGGGCAAAGGGCTTGGAAATTAGTACATGGGATCAAGCCCGTGTGATTTTCGCCATCGTCGCACTTCATGGAGTCATGCTTGCCTTCAAGCTCCTCCCCACCTTCCCAGCTAAGGTTGAAATTTAGCTTTCATTTCTATATCATCCTCCGACACAAAGGCATACATCCCACTCCTGTGGTCAAGCAAAGGCCTCATTTTTTTCCATTTCTCTCAGTTTGGTCTTAATCCTAACTCCTGGAAGTTTCAAACACATAATTCAAGAAATCCATGGTTTCATTAGGGTGCTTGCCTCGTAAAATCTCCCCACACATAGTTTCCAAAAGTCGTCTCATGGCGTGAGACATACCACCATAGAAGTGGTTTTACAAGCATCCATGTGTCGAAACCATGATGTGGACAAGCACTAATGGTCTCCATGAATCTATCCCAAGACTGTAGAACCTCTCACCATCTCGAGTCAGCAAAGGTGTAAATTTGTCTCTTCAAATTGTTGTTGGTCTTATGAGCACTCAAGAATTTTTTTTAAAACTCGCTTGCAAATTTCTCACCCCAATTTCTTATGGTTCTAGGTCTTAAGAGTTAAGCCACCTTGGCCTTTGGCCCTTGTGGTCAATGGAAATGCTTTCACTTTAGCAAATCCATGCCAATCATACCTTCCTTAAAGGTTGTGCAAACTCTCCTAAAACCCTTTATGTGTGTGTAAGGATTTTCATTCTCCATATCGTGAAAAGTGAAGTAGGGGCAATTGGGTCAGTGGCCTCACCGCTACATCTTCACAGATATGACGCAGACGGGGCACTAACTCTAAGAGGGTGTATATGGTCCCTCATCGACCCATGTCGCTGGATTCACCGGTACTGGCCGACTACCGGCTCCTCGATAGGGGATCCATTTGGTCTTATCAGTACACCGATTTCACTATTTTGTTCAACTCGGTGTACCGATTCTCGTAGTCTACCTCGATGTCTCTTCCCAAGCAAGATAAACACCGGTTACAATAACCGACACAAGAACAAGATAAACAAAACTTGGCAAAAGATTAGGTTAGCTAAAATAAACCGATCAGATGAAAACAAAACAAAGGGCAGTTGGTCGCCATGATGAAACTTGCAAGCATAAAGAACCGAAATTCAAAAGGCCAAAAGTCACCTTCACTTGTAATGAGGATTACAAGTACACTTCAACTTATCAAACGTAGTTTGGCACCATCCCCGGCAACGGCGCCATTTGATTCGTGCCACGGTAGGGTGATGCGGAATCAACAATATTTGTAGTCCTGTTCTATCGCAGAGTCAAGCTACCGCAGATAGTGGTCTAGGGTCGAACACTGGGACGGGTTTTCATCCTATGAATGACTCAGACTGTTGAAAATGGGCGAGGCTTTTAATTTGGATTTTGGATTTGTTTCAAAACAAAGGAAGTTGTTCGATGCGCATTAATTGTAAAACCGGGGAAGTGAAGTGTGAAAAGATAACTTTGAAGATTTAGGTCACTAACTTGATAACATAGGCAAACAAGTGTCTCGGTTTATCCTCGCATTATGACAAGCAACCCATAGTCCAAGCCATAACCGGATCTTTTTTTAACTAGTAAACCTAACCCTAGAATCACCCTATTTGAGTCAACACGTAACATGCATCTACAAATTTCTTTCGCCTTGAAACCCTCTAACATTCAACATTATTTCGTTGGCTCGTAAAGGCCATCTAAAGAACAACAAGACATCTAGGAATAAGCATGCACCGTATCCTAAAGCATGGTAAGTATCACAAGGTAATGACATTAAATGATATTTAACCCTAGTTTGAGAAGATGGGGGCCATAAATACAGTACCTGTAGCATTTAACACATGAGGACAACCTGCAACTGGCCCACAACCAAGCTAGCTACCTTCCTCTTCAAAGAAAAGGGGCTTAGCCAAGCATCTCTTGAGTCATTATCCCTCAAGAGGTGTTCGCAAATTCTAGAAAATAAGGGAAAGAGGGAGAGAAGAGAGAAAACCAACCCTAAATGAAAGTCGCGTTTTTATTCAAAATGCCAAAATTACTTTATGTGCCCCCAAGTCTTAGGTTACAAAAATCCATGGGGTTTATAGCCACCCAATGTATGAAAATACAAGAGTTCCAACATTTTGGTTAAAACAAGGGACAAAGAAGTAATACACCAAAATGAGGTCGGCTCTGCATTAATTACACAAAGATGACAAGGCATGATTTCATTAGAAGAACAATTTTCGCTTTAGGTAGCTTAAAATTTCATTAGGTAGCTAAAATTTCACTAGGTAGCTAAAATTTCGCTAGAAGAGCGGTAAAATTCATAGGTAGCAAATTGCACAGAGATAGCGGTTCAGAGAATTCTCACATGTGAATTCGCCAATTTCGCTTAGCTAGCGAAATTTCGCTAGCCTAGCGAAATTTTTAGAGATAGCTTAAACCGTATAATTTCACAGGGCAATGCTGGATTATGAAATCTTGAAGCCTAATGAATTTCAATTCCTCGCTAGGATTGCGAATATTGCATCCCAAATAAATTTCGCAATCATAGCTTAAATTTCCCGGGTTTGCATATTCTTCACTACTGCACACTGCATCCTCTACTGCATCATTTCTTCTCACTTTGCCTTCATTCCTTCATTGAATTTTGAAATGCTCAAGGTCGATAAATGGGTTCAATCTTCATGGTTCAAAGACATATTTCGATATTGAACTCTCAAGGTATGCAAAACCTCAGAAATAACCAAAATAATTCTAAACGGCATATGATATTAAGAAGACCGAACACTTCAATTGGCATTATTGACATGATTAGCGCAAAGCACCTCAAAACCTATCTAAAATAATATTCAAAAGCACTTTTTGGGTACTAATCACAAACCTTCTATAACAAAGGTTGATCTTGAATCCCCTTTATTCCCGCAGTAATCTGTGGTAATATTTGTGGACCAATACAACCACCAAGTGGACCATTTCGATATTTTATACTAGTGGACGATCCTCGTAGGATTTGTCCCATGTTTCGTTTATTATCTACGCGCAATGTCACCTTTGCATCGCTTATCACAGATTATAGTCATAAGACAATTCCCGATTATCCAATTAAAGGTATAAGGATGGATAATGCTGTGAATTTTACATCAAAGAGTTTTGATACATATCAGGCTTCACTTAACGAGGTTACACCCTACCGCATATGTTCATACTCAAAATGGATTAAGGTAATCCTGATTAAACATATACAAATCATTGTCCGACTCTATTATCGAGAACGACCAACGATACAAAGATTGGGTCATGCTGCTTTTTGCATGCGCAATACTCTAATAAGATTGCACGACCGGCTAGTCTCCTACAATCTCCCCTTCAAATGGTTCTTGGTTATGAACCTCGATATTTCACATTTACGCACTTTGGTCAGGCAGCATGCGTGCCTATTGCACCACCACAAAAGAACGAATGGGTCCCTTCTAAACGCCATTTAGGCATTTATGTCAGGGTTTAATTCATCGGCCCATCATTAGGTTCTGAACCGACATCGGGTGATCTTTTTATCGCGATTCGCAGATTGTCATTTCAATGAGACTATGTTTCCATCGGGACAGACACCTAATATTGAAAATGGTCATAAGCAAAAACTGGCTAAGGTTTTCTCCTGGAATGAGAAAAATTTATCTCAATTTGACCTAAGAACTCCTGAGTGCGAAAATGAGGTGCAGTGCATAATCCATTTAAAGGCTATAGCCAATAGACTTCCTGATGCATTTAATGATGCTACTAAGATAACTCAACTCATATTCCGCCTATAAATGCTCCAACTAGATACTGCTCCTCGAAGGACAAGCTAAAATGGATGAAAATCCCCTACGCTTGAACCGTGGTGTGACCAATAGGATCAAAAGACACCGTTCTCGAAACGGCGGGAAAGAATCAAGAATCCACCTTAAGAGCCTCGGTGTTGTGCCATCAGCCTTGAAGAGGCACAAACCCATGAAAAGATTCACCAACCCTAGGAATATCGAGAATTCCATTACATATTGTAATGAGATTGGGATCGAAATAAAATCATTGATGATATTTTTGCATTCTCAATTGCTCATAAAATTAGCGGATGATGATCAGGAACTCGTAATCTATTATTGAATGTCACAAAGGCAAGATTGGCCTACGGGAGGAAGCAATTAAGGCTAAATTAGCTTCCCTAATTCAACGAGAGGTTAATCTACTAACTCGCATCCCCGGGAGTAATGTAAAACCCGTTGGATATAAATGGGTATTTGTCCTAGTAAATGAGAAAACGAGGTTGTCGTGCATAAAGCTCACCTGTCTAAGGATTCTCCCGTGACCTCGGGATTGATTATGATGAGACATATTCACCGTGATGGAAAGTCGCGACTTCTTTTAAATAGCAATGGTCATCCTGTATGTAATACCCGCCGCGCTCAGCTTTCTTTCTGGTAGTCAATCTCGAGGCACTACTCCACAAGCCAAGTAATTCACTATATCAAGATACCATGGAGCTTCTGGAATGACAATTTAAAGAAGCTGCTCATCCGAAAGTTCTGCACTCGCCCCTTCTACTTTATTTTTTATACTCCGACAAGGATCGCCTATCACATTGTCACAACCTTCTTATCTTTAATTTCCGCATCAAATTTTGTAGTAACAAATAATTCACCTTATCATAGCCTTGGTTTATTTTTGACACTTTGTATTTGATTGCCGCATGGTCAAGCAGGAACGATAATACGTGGGATCCCAAAATAAATACTCGACTTTCTCACAAGCAAAAACTATGGCTAGCATCTCCTTTCAAGAGTTAAATAGTTTTCTTTGAGCTTCATTGAAGGTTCATAGCATAGTATATGGCTCTGAATATCTTCTTTCTTTTCCCCAATACAAACTCCCATTATAAATCACCTGGCATCACACATTATTTCCTAATCTCGATCCCATTCCTCGTGCAGCCCATGATAGGTGCTTGAACTAACTGATCTTCGATTTCTTCAAAGGTCACTTGCAGGAGTCATCAAAATTAAACCTTAGGCCCTTTCTCCGTAATCCGCATAATGGTCTTAAGCATGGAGAAGTCTTTGAAGAATCTCCTATAGAATCCAAAGATGTCCCAAGAAACTCCTTATCCCTTTACTATTGTAGTAAAGCAGGCAAGAGTCTTGATAATCGAAACCTTTGATCAAGGTCTACTCTAGTCCCAGAGCATAAATTTTATGACCAAGAACAATACCTTCGTTACCTAAATGGCACTTTTCCGAGTTTAATGCTAGCCGTTTGTCTCATATCTCTTGAACACTATTTTAAGGTTGCTTGCATAATGCTCAAACTCGGGATCCATACCGGTGAAGTCATCCATAAAATCTCCATGACCTCTCAACCAAATTTGAGAACATGGACATCATACACCTCTTGAAAGTAGCAGAGCATTGCACAACCCAAATGCACCTTCTCAAGGCAAAGCTATAAGGGCATGTGAATGTGGTTTTCTCCCGGGTCCTCGTGCAATGGCAATCGTTATACCGGAATATTCATCTAGGAAACAAAATGAGGGTGTCCCCGCTAACTCGTCCAACATCTGATCAAATGAAGGCAATCGAAATGATCCCTTCCTGCTTGTCGGCGCCCGCTTCGGTGAATCGATGCATACGATCCCGCCAACGCTCTTGTTGGAATTAACTCATTTTTTTCATTTCGATCATGGAATCCACCTTTCGGAACCACATGGATTTGGCCAACCTAAGTACTGGGTTTGAGATTGTATATATAAAACCAACATTCAACCATTTGGCACTTCCTTTCTCGACTACTTTTTCATGACTGGTTCACTTTCTTGATGTTCAAATATAATATTTTGAGATTCTCCTCCAAAGAAGATTTTCAGGCATGCATATCAATGGACTGACACTTTAATTCATCTATGGACTAGCAATCGACCCGATAATTCTTCAAAATTTTCAAGAGCTTCGTTTCAAAGATCACCGAGTCTAGCAGAGATAACGCTTACTTTTGGTAGCTCCAAGTAAGCATACTTCAGATGGCTTGGCAACTCTTTTAAAACTAGCCCGTCTGCACTGGTCTCTTGATGAAATTCCTTCTCTTCATTATTGTCTCCATTGTCCATGTTGTTTTGTTTAAGACTCAACACCTTTTCGCAGAGTGCAACCCATGGAAAATCGCACTAACACTCTTCAAGATACCGGAAATTCATCTCATTTTCATTGATAGGAAGTCGAGTAATACAATCATAATAACAATCGTGAGTTGTTGAGATAGACATCATCTACCAACTTAATCTTCCCTATCCTGTGTCTACCTCTAAACTTCGGGAGCGTATTGAAGTCACCGCTTCTTCTCCAACCCTAAGAGTTAGAACTCCCTTCTACATGTCGATTAAAGCAGCCCAGCTTAAGAATGGCCTTCCTAGCGTTAGCAGGGACTGGTGAATCTTCTTCAATGTCCAGATGATAAAGCTCACAGAAAAACAAATTTCCCCACCTTTACGAAGCACATCTTCAATGACTCCTTCAAAGTTTCGCCATTGTTCTATCTACTTCATTTGGAGTAACAAGAAGGGAGTAAGCTCCCAAACTTAATTTCCGCGTATAATGGCATTGCTAACATCAGACCTAGAGTCATAAAGAGCCTTTGAATTTCAACTTCCAATGGTGCAAGGAATGGTGAAACTTCCCTGGCTCCATCTTCTCTGCAAATTCTTCTTATCATCACAGACTGATAAGTAGCGCGATTCACTACTCCTTCCTCTCGCAATTCTTCTTCGTTTAAAATTTCTTTCAAGAATTCAAGATAAAGTGGCATTTGAGTTACTACTGTGGAATGGCATGCTTGGCTTCAACTTCGAAAGTTTTCAAAAACTTTGCGAATCAAGCCCTCTATCCTTGACTTTTTGCAAATTTCATGAAATCTAACTGCAGTGATAGAATTACGGGCTTTTTCTTGCTTCTTTCTTCTTTCTCGTCGCTTCTTTCTTCCTTTCTTTCCCTGACTCAAGATTTCCAGATCCCTTCTCCCTTGTTGCTTCTTACCTTTCTCCTCGACTTTCCTTCTCTAATTCTTTTCCACTTAAGCCGCATGTACCCATGCGCTTCTTCTGATTTTTTCTTCATGTCACTCTGAAAAGGATCTTTTAATTTGATTCTCGCATGGCTATGGCCGCCTCTATTTATGCTTTCCTGTGTTCTTGAGAGAGGCATTGGTGGTTGCTCAAAAATTTGAGAATTGGTTTTTTGAAGCTTCCACCCCGCAAACCTTTGTTCATGGAAGTTTAATAAATCCATTTTCCCCATGCACTACAAAGATCTCTGGGTCTTCAAAGGTCCGAGTCCTGACTCCGATATTCGCTTCGCCTCTCCTCTGTCGTCATTGAACCTTGGTGGAGCATAATCTTGTCAAAGTTTTGGCCCATGTCTTGGGATCGTGTCAGGTCCTCCACCATAAGAGAAATTCTCATGGTCTTAATGCCGTATAATGGGTCGCAGTCAGTTAGGCTGAAATGATATGCTCAGGCTCATTCAAATAGTTAGCCTCCTCCACGCATAAGAACCTCTTCAAAGACGCCCTCAAAGATATTACTCTTCCTTCTCTTTCCACTAAGCCCTATCTCATTTGTAGAGTACTTTATCCAACCGATGCATCAATGCATCCAACAGTTTCCATGGCGCATCTATTCAAATTTCAATCATTCCATTTCTTTAGCTCTGTCAAGCCCCGAGGATTCGTATGAGGTCTCATGTTGCACCTAGCAAGATCATCGAACACCGCCTTGCTTCTTCCGGTCTTCTTCTCGAATGTCTACCGTTAGGTCGTGATCTATTATAAGTACCTCGGGAGGTATAATTCATGGAGTTGTAGAAGATGTCCATTTGTGTCTTCAGGTCTATCCCGTGCATGGGACATCTCTTCAGCAGTCTCTTGTATCTCTCCCAAGCAGTGTACAGACTCTCATCTTCCCCTTGTTTGAAAGTAGTAATTTCCCCCTCTTCGCTCGTATGAGGATGAGGCAAGAATCGTCTTCGTAAGCTTCCACGCCCTCTTCCCATGTATTAACATATCCATATGGTAGTGAGTCAAACCATGATGCCTATACTTTAAAGAGAATGGAAACAACTCAGCTAATAACTTTGGGTCTCACAATTATTCAATTTAATCAGATAATATTCTTTAAAACCATCCTGCAAGTGTTCGCTGGGATCTTCGAGGTGACTCAGGAATTGGTCTGGCTGAACCATGGTGATCGTATCGGCTTGAGCTCAAAATTGTTAGCGCATTTATCGCCGACCGTCTCACCGAGTATTCATCTTGATAACCCGGGTCCCGTAAGTCCTCCATGTTGTCTCGCTCGAGGTACTTCGTCGCAGCTCCTAGCCGACCGCCCCGATCAATCTTTCGTTCCGCCATCTCTCGTTATTTACGCACTCTTAACCTTTCTTAGCCCCTCTAAGTGTTCTTTCGATCTTAGTGTCCTGGTAGCCTTCGGTCGGCTTCACAGCTGTGCATGAATTAACTCCTGAAATTATAATATGCGAGGTCGAATGGAGTCGGTGATACGAAAATTGTATTTAACATGAAAAGCTCTCTAAGATTTAATTAGCTTGCTAAACTGCTATTGAATCTTATTTTTGCTAATTTTCAATTTTCTTTTTATAAATTATGTCCAAACTAGTGGCCCAGCTTTTTGATGCGAATATTGATTCATCAAATTCTTTCCGATCCACAGCGTGGCGCGAAACTTGTTCTCCTTTTGATGATGGACGAAATACCTATCTGAAATTTATAGCGTTATTGCGAGGACTATTGCTCCCAATCGACAATAATGCCATGAAACTTGTTTGTTGTGTTCCTTATCTATTGTCGCGATTCGCGGTTTCCTTAAGAATTAAATCATTTTCTTTGGTTTTGATCCCGAGGATCTTTGCAAGTGTACGGTCGAGCAGTAGTAAATTGGATTTAAGTCCGGATATCACGTTCCCACCGAGAGATCTCGAAATTCTCAATCAACTACCACGACTACTCGAACTCTATACTATTTGGACTTTGATATCTGATTGAAATATCCTTAGCAAACCTTAAAATAATAAAAACTAAGCAAAGTGATTTAATATAAAATGAATAAGAAAGCGAAAATCTAAAATAACAAAAATTCGGTTTGATGATTATCTTTTAAAGGAGCATTGAAAATCTCTTGCTATTGTGAAACATCAATTCAAGCAGACTACTCTGTAACTTTAGCCCGGGAACCCTTGATTTAAAACATCCGAGAATAGAGTGATGCAGTTGGATCTCCTTACGTACTTGTTCATCATCTAATCTTCCACGATTCTTTCGAAGGCGAGAGAAGTTAGATAACTACTTTGTCACAGGTTGCCTTGTTACGGATATTTTTTCTTTCAATACTTCATACCTGAACATGGAGCGTAAACCTTATCTCTAAGACATAGGTATAGCATGGGTTTACCTTGCTTGGATTTCTCTTCCTCAAAGTGGAACGGAGTTCATCTTTCCTTGATTAGATCCTTGCTAACACATGGGATTGAACTTCTTGTTTGAATCTAGGTGAACTCTTTGCTTTTAAATTAGTGATCATTCAACTCAATCTCGATTTCAGTGAGAAAACGATTTATCGAGCTTACTCCATAGAGCTCATTAGATCTCCATTGTCGAGGTTCACATACGCTGAGAAATTGTTATTACTCTCGGAATGCCTTCTGTGTCCTCAGAGGAGCCTCTTGGAAATCATAGCATGAAGCGATCAAGCTGCGGAATTTATAGGACACTGATATTGGGATCGAGATATAGAATATTCGAACAGTAGTAGATTTATAAAGGCGAAGTTCGGTGGCTTCGTCAATTTCTACGGGAAAGATAAATTCTAACAGCCGAGTCTATTCAATGGAAGGCGGGTTTCTAAATTACTTTATTACAACCCTCTGATGACTTCGATCCAAGAGAACCCTTTGTGGGTGGACCTTTGGAAATCGAATTCCAAAATTTATTTGAAATTCGGACGTGGTGAAAGAAATAGAATTTTGCATTCAACACATTTTTAACGACTGCGATTCGAATCCAAAATTTTGAAAGAAATAACAATCTAATCTAAAATAGCAGCAAACAAAGAAAGAAAGAAAATACATGGGCATGGCTGCCAGATCTCGTTACGGCGCGAAGGCGCACCGCCGATGCTTATTTGCTTATTTATAGGGTTACGAAGTTGGGCTTAACTTTGATGCGCCTCCTTGTGGATTTGGTCATGCCCATTTGGTTTGTTAATGTCGCTGACCTCGATTCTTTGTCGCGACCTCAGTTATGTATCGACCTCGAAATGGTGTGCGACATCATTTATCAATCACTCATCCATTCTTTGAACAAGAAGGTTCATCTTTTTTGGTCGACCTTCTCAAATGATGTCGCGACCTTAATTCCTTCGCGAGTTGTCTCACGATTCGCTCTAGGAACAATTCACGATTTGAGTATCGATGTAGCGACTCTTAATGCTCGCGACTTTGATGTTCGATCTCTTGAAAATCTTATTATCCTTGGCCCATTACGTATGTCGCGACCTCCATATCTCTTGTTCGGCTTTCAATTAGCCAGCGACCTCGAAATGGTGTCGGTGACATCATGCCTGTTCTTCATTAATTTATGGTTGCACGACTTGGAGTTTTACATTTGCGACACAACGGTTCTACTTCAATTGCCCTTATGTCGCGACTGGAATTTTGTGGTTGCGACCTTGATGTGATTCTTCATTCTTGTCGGCGTGTGACATCAGTCCTTTCTTGCCGATTGCACCTCTCCTATTGCGACATCATTGACCATTAATTGTCATTCACCTTTCGGCCCTTTACGCTCCTTCTGCTGCAGTATCCACTTTCTCTTGAATTTCTGTTTGTATAGCCGGTTGGTGATTATTCCACATTTACGCATATAAATCAGTCCTTTTTAGATAGAAATCAATCGGAAAAATGGCGAAATGGATGACTTTTAAGCTCATCGAACTCCTCAAACTTAAATTTTTGCTTGTCCCCGGCGAAAGAAAAGAAAGATTTGTTTGATATAGAGCAAAATGACATTCTGTTTTGTTTGCGATTCACCAATAATTTAATTAAGAAGACTAGAATTGCATTCTTTTACGCTATATCTAGCTTCAAGTCCGGATGAAGGTTGATACCTTATCCGGTGACAAAACTAAATTGTTGGTTGTTTTATAAACGGTATAGTCGGTTGATCCTACTTTGCAGAAAGTAGGTTGGTCTTCTTCACTTTTTTCTTAGTGAGTCAGTTAACCCTCGAGGTCCTTCCGCGATTTTGATCCTTTCCAAGATTTTCCAAATTCCTTATGCTTTATTGTTCCTCTCCACTAATGTAGGTAATTCAAGCCTTAGGAATCAATGTCTTTTAGGTTTGTAATGTGAGCTTGGAGTCTTTGGTGGATAGATGGAACTTTGAGTTAAGATTACGGACCCTTTCTCCTTTCTTACTTAACTACTGCCCTTCTTTTCCTTGCAACTTCTTTAATTGATTCCCCGAACTTCATCTTTGAGATTGTCTTCCCTTCTGATTTCTTTTGTTTAAAATTACCATTCCATTTCTCATTTGTACTTCTGCTTTGTTGGAACTTTTTCTTTGTCACCGTTCGGGAATAGTGCAATGTTACGTCTTTTAGAGCTCAGCACTATTAGCAAACTTTGGGTTAGTAACTCCCGTACAGTTGGCATTAGGGTGCTAGGTGATGAAACACCTAAGAACTTAATTGTTCAGAGAGTTAGGCCACAGACAAAACTTATTCCTTTAAGCTTTCTTTTACATTGTATCTTCTTTGCTTTGATCTTTCTCTCTTCTTGCCTACGTATTTTCTCCTTTAGTTCCCAAAAAAATACCTTACTCCGACACTATCTCTTCCTCATGCTTTGAATTTTGGGCAATCGAGAGGTTTGCTTCTTGGAGGATTAATTATCTAGGTTGGCTTAGGATTTCCAATGAAAACTGTTTGAATAAAAAGTTGTTTTAGCTCAAATTCGGAACTAAGGTGTATGCGGGAAGCATATAAATAAGGGTGGTAGAATGAAACAAGCGCGGATAGCACATCATTTCTTATTGGATTGTATCACAAGTTTCGTGTGATCAATAATATAACAAGTTCTAGAATTAGTTTGATTACTGTGGCCCATGCAGGATGTCCTTGACTCACCGGGTTGATGAGGTACATGATTTAAGGTTCACCGGGTTCTTTGAAAACTGCGTTTATCTTCTGAGCTCAAAGAAATATATTTGTTCCTTGATTGTATGACTTTCCTTTATCTTGGACTCATCATTGTAAATTCAAGTCAATTATCGATTTGTGTTTCAATCAATTATGTCGATACGCCCCATGATACGCAATTATTTGTGTTCATTATCTTGTATTAGAGCTTCGCTGACTAGTTGATTATGATATGTCGACATTTTCATTCTTGAGGCTAAATCCTGTGTTCTCCAACAATTCAAGCGTAACACTTCAATCTAACTCACAACTGACATCAAACATTTCCTTTTCACAAATTTTCTTATTTTATTCATGATATGATTTAAAGTTGAGAATAACGGTCAGGAAGAGAGGAAGAAGGATAAATGATGGAAGATTTATTTTTTCTTTTTGGGAGGAGGCTTGAGATGTTGGGAGGATCCCGGTCGGGTAGCGAATTAGGAGAGAATTTGGGAAACTTCATTTCGGTTCCCTTCTTCTTCTTGTCATTCTCCTCACTATGTCACATTCCCCAGCGAGGATCGGTCGTTGGTGAATCGACCTTTTTGTTCGAGATCATCTTGCTTTCCCAGCGTGTTCATGTGTTCTCATTTCAGTCATGACCCCAAAAATTTGGAAAGATTATTGTTGATCAAATCAGATTTTCAAGCGAGACTTTTTCTTAGAGGCATCTTTGTCATCAAGCTCTTTTATCTCTTTCCTTGACCTCTTCTACAAGTCTTGAACATTGACATGTAAGAGGAATTTGAATCCCTTGATTTGCTCCATAGTTTGGCTTCTGATCCCGAGTCCTTTTCTTTATGATTGTTAAGAGTTGAGAATCACGATCATGCGGTGTAAAATGACTCATGGCCAGTGAAACTTCTTGTTAGATCGTGATCTTTCCTCAAATTTCCTTCTTAGATTTCCTCTTGATCTCAGGGATCTCCTTCATCTGCTCTTCCCTTACTGTTCATTTCTTCTTCCATTCTTGATCCTCTTCTTTTATTTCTACCTTCATAAACTTCCTCTGAGATTTTGTTGGATGCTCCATTCCACTTTCCCTTTCTTCCATTCTCTTTTTGAATGGAATGAGGCATCCGTTATTTGATTATTCACAGGCTCCACTAGGCTTTCACGAGTTCTCGAAATCTACATTTCTGATAGGGAGAGGCGCAGTGGGGTTGAGAAATTCATAAGGCTTCCATATCTTGTTCTCTGTCCTGCAAACATAAGGTGTTCTCTTACGGAGTGTACGGATCTTCTTCTTCTTGATCTGGCCAGAGTGTCCTCTTTGTCTTGCATTCTCATTTTCTTCTCTTGAATCTGCTTCTATTATAATCCCCTTTTTCTTTTGATTCCTGGGCCCTTTGCTTGCACTCACATCGAGAGTTAGTGGTGAAACTATGGGGAATTCTTCTTCTTCTTCCAGTTCCTTTCACCTTAACCCATGAACATAGCCTCGTGATAGTTCTTGGGTGGGGATCAAGAGCCCACTTCATTCCCTTCATGGTATCTCATTATCGAGTTTTCAATGGTTGCTCCCGCATTCAATCTTGTACCGCCCGGCGCCAGCATAAGACCAGTTATGCGCGTTTCCATGCCGTCTTGAGACGTGCTTGGTGAGGAACCATAACGAAGGCGAGTAAACCATACTTTGCATAACCGATTAAATCTCCTGTTTATGGTCTTTTTGCTCTCCTTTTCCTTGACCCTCTTCTCTTCTGGTCTCGGCTTTCTTGCGATCTTCTCCACGGTTAGGGTTGTCATCATCTTCTTGAATTTTGATCCATGCTTGCCCTTCCATTCAGGTACATTTCATTGATGGTTTCGCTCCGTCTGACCTTGAACTCCTCGACATAAGCGGTTATCCTTCCTCCGCGGGGTTTGAGTAGAATTCTTGAACTCTTTGCTGCGTATCCAGGAACTTTGATGCTTGCAAAAGTTTCCCAACCTCTTTGTTCTATTAGTTCCTTGAAGGGGGAGATGAGTTTCTTTGAGAGCCTCTTTCTCAGGCAAACCCCTTCTGCGGCATAATAGTACTTCTTCCAGATGGAAAGCTTCTTCGATCTGGTCGTCTTCCTCTTCTTTTGCTATTTTCTTTCAGCTTTTTCTCATTTGTAGGCGGTTGAACTTTGATAGTTCAGACGAGGTTTTCCTTAATGGTTCTGACGAACTTCCTTCGGGTGAGTATATTCTTCATGATCTCGCTTAGATTTGGGACCCGAGGTTAACGGTCCGGCCATTTGAAATAGGAGCGTTTTAGGAAAATTTTGGATCTAGGGTTCTGAGAATTGAAAAACGAAGAGTAGGCGAGAAGATGAAGAGTTGTATTTAACCGAATGAAATATTAGTGGAGGAGTTTCACCGACATTTGCAATTCAATCATTATAGTGGACTCTTTATTACTTCATTTAATTGCGCTTGTCGACTTAGAATCGGGTATGATTGTGTGTTTGTCATTCGTAAAGGGCGGATTTAAAGTTGCCTGGCGCGCACTTTATCTTATGTCGCGACTTATTATTGTTTGTGTGACATAAGTAGAAGATATGGGAGGACAATGATATTTCATCGGGTTGCGACATCGGCATATCTATCCTTTTTGTCAACAAGTATGACATAGTTGAGTTGTCGCGACCTTAAGCTATTCTTTTGAAGGAATTGCTGTCGCGACCCAAATGTTACATCGCGACATAGCACTACATGCCTTTGTGCTCTTGTTCTCCCCTCGATTACTTACTAAGTTGCAATATGGTGTGACTTAGTACGTACTACCCTAAATTTGATGAGCGAACTTGACTTTGCACTCCTTATTAATTTTGCAAATTCTTAACATTCAGCAAATACTCTACAATAACAATTGAACCATTCTATTTATTTTCCCACGGAATTTGTTTAGGGAAAAATACTCTCCTTTCAAGTCGCCCTATCTGTGAAGTCTTTGGAGCCAGATCCTAGGGTTAGTTCTCTCACACGAGCCTGCTTGTTCTGGCATTAGGCTGCTTTATGCTTGATTTCAAGGATTTAATTGTTCGGATACTAACTTAACAAGTCTAACGATCATTCTGAGAATAAAAATAATAATAATAAATAAAATCAAATCAAATCAAATCAAAGTAAAAGCGAGTAATTAAAAAAATCTATATAAAGCGAATCTATATGGGTTGCCTCCCGCTGTTTGCTCTGTTTGAGTCCATGCATTTGGAATTGAAGCTGTTTTAAGCCTTCTCTCTCACCAATTCACCGGTTGGAGTTCTTCGCTTTCTCCTGCTAGATATTGCTTAGTCTTTGACCATTAACCTTGAATTCTTCCCGGCCATCGGTCTTGAGTGTTCTTGTTCCCGAGAGTAGTACTTGACACCACGTATATGGTCCTCCATTTTGATTTGACTTCACGGAAATAATCTTAATCACGGGTTAAATAGCGGGAACACGATCCTTTTTCTGAACTCTTTCCTCAGAATCCTTTGATCATGCCATTTCTTTGTCTTGTCCTTGTATATTCTAGCATTATCATAGGCTTCGTTTCTCAGTTCTTCTAGTTCATTCAGTTAGAGCAGTCTCTCTTCCTTTGCAATTTTGAAATCGAAGTTCAACTTCTTGATGGCCCGCGCTGGCTTTGTATTCAGTTCAAGAGGAAGGTATGGTTTTGCCAAAGACCACTACGTATGAGGACATCGATAGGGTTTGAATCTTAGTCACAGCCAAGCCCCCAGTGCATCATCAAGTTTGGAAGACCCGATCTTTCTGCTTGAACTGGTCTTTCCGGGATCCTTTTAATCTCCTGACCGAATTTGCAGCGTCCATTAGTGCAGGGTGATGGTAGGCTCATTATATGTTTGATCCATACACCTTATGAGCTTTGCAAATATTTTGTTTTGAAGTGGCTTCCCCCGTCGGCTGATGATAGTCACGGGTGTTAGAATCTGCTCGATATGTTCGCTGAAACTCACTCTTGTGTTAGCGTCGTTCCTTGAATGACTATTGCTTCCACCCACTTGGACATAATCCCCTAGCGGAAGTATGTAAGGATTTCCAAATGATGGTAGGAAGGGTCCCATAAAATCTATTCCCATTACACATAAAATTTGCACCGCTGATATGCCTTGTAGGGGCATTTCGTTCTATTCTGATATTTCAATCTTTTGGCATCTATCACATAATTTGACCCATTCAGCACAGTCTCTAAAGATAGTGGGCCAATAAAATCCAGATTGGAGTATCTTATGAGCCGTTTTTTCTCCGGAAAAATGTCCCCCATATGGTGATGCATGGCATTCATTCAAAATTTTGCATTGTTCACTCTACAGCACCACGTCTTAAGCATAATCATGTCGACACCTCTTTTTAAATAGCAATGGGTCATCCCGGATGTAATACCCTGTTTGGCCGAGTTTGAGCTTTCTTTTACGTTGGTAAGTGAATTCGAGGACATTACTCCTGAGCCAAGTAATTCACTATCGATCTATGGGAGTTAGATAATGATTTAAAGGTTGCTCAAATCTGAAAGTTCTCTGTGTAATTCGCCTCCTCCTCTTCTACTTTGTTTTTTCTACTCAGACCAGTGATCGGCTATCACATTGTCACAACCTTTCTTATCTTTAATTTCGGATCAAAGCTCTTGTAGTAACAACACCCGCGCCTCCGGTCTTGGTTTGGCTTCCTTTTTCGAGCCTCGGATATTTGATTGTTGCATAATTGATGTGAGCGATAATATGGGATCCCAAAATGTATGGCACGAATTTCTCCACGAAGCAAAAACTATGGCTAGCATCTCCTTTTCGATAGTTGAATAGTTTTCTTGAGCTTCATTGAAGGTTACGCTAAGCAATACCCTTGGCTCTGAATATCTTCTCTTTTCTTTGCCCAATGCGGCTCCCATTGCGAAATCAACGGCATCACCACGTTATTCGAATCTCGATCCCATTACAGTTGCAACCATGATAGGTGCTTGAACTAATATGATCTTGATTTCTTCAAAGAGGCGCCTTCAAAGGTATCAAAAATTAAACCTTGTGTCTTTCTCCGGTAATGCATAATGGTCTTGTATTTATTTTTTGAGAGTCTTTGATGAATCTCACATAAGTCCGGCATGTCGAAACTCCTTATCCCTTTTTACTATTATGGGCGGTGCAAGTCTTGATATTCGAAACAACTGATTGTGGTCTACTTCTAGTCTCGTAGCATAAATTTTATGACGAACAATACATACATTTACCATAAAAATGCTTTTAGGAGTTTAATGCTAGTGTTTGTCCTTGCATCTTTGAAGCCTTGTTTCGGGTTGTTTGAAATGATGCTCAAAAGCTGGTTCCATATCTTGTGAAGTCATCCATAAAAATCTCCATGACCTCCCTCAACCAAATATGAGAACATGGACATCATACACCTCACGAAAGTAGCGGGCATTCTTGTGACCAAAGAATGGCATCCTTACGAAGGCACGAGGTGCCAGCAAGTGCATGTAGTGGTTTCTCTGAGTCCTCGAGGTGCGATGGCGATCAGTTTATAGCGGAGAATATCCATCTAGGAAACAAAAATGAGAGATTAATCACCTTTAACACGTCCAACATCGATCCAATGAAGGCGACGGGGAAATGATCCTTCACGGTTCTTGTGTTGGTTCCGTGTCGATGCATACTCTCCATCCTATCACCGTTCTTGTTGGAATTAACTCATTTTTTTCATTTCGGATCACAGTGAACCCACCTTTCTTGGGAACCACATGGACTGGGCTAACCCAAGGAGTGTTGAGATTGCATATATAAAACCCCAACATTCAACCATTTGAGCACTTCCTTTCTGACTACTTCTTTCATGATTGGGTTCAGTCTTCTTTGATGTTCAACGTATGGTTTTTGCATTCTCCTCGAGCGGTATTTTGTACGAAGCATATTGACGGGTAGTACCCTTTAATTCATCTATGGACTAAGCAATCGACTCGATAATTCTTCAAAATTTTCGACCACGTTTGCCCGGCATCCTAGGAGTCTACTTGAGATAATCACTGGCTTACTCTTTGGTAGCTCCAAGTAAGCATACTTCAGATGGCTTGGCAACTCTTTTAAAACTAGCCCGTCTGCACTAGTCTCTTGATGAAATTCCTTCTCTTCATTATTGTCTCCATTGTCCATGTTGTTTTGTTTAAGACTCAACACCTTTTCGGTAGAGTCTGGCCCGATGTGCGGAAAATCGAGTGCTTGCTTCAAGTTCTTGGAAATTCATCTCATTTTCATTGATAGGAAGTTGAGTATTACAATAATAACAATCGAGTTGTTGAGATAGACATCGTCTGACTTGTAATCTTCCACATCGTGTCACAAATTCTTCAAACTTTAGAGCGGATTAGTCATTTGCTTCTTCTCGACCACGAGTGAGAACTCCTTTGCGTATCTATTAAGCGGCTCAGTTGCTAGAATGGCCTTCCTAGCGACGGAGGGACTTGTGAATCTTCTTGATATCCAGGGATGACAAAGTCGACGGGAAAACAAATTTCCCCCTACGAGCACATCTTCAATGGCTCCTTGAGGTTTCGCCATTGTTACATCTACCATTTTGGAGAGTAAGCATTAGTGGGAGTAAGCCACAGACCCAATTTCCTTGCTCACGGATAATGGCATTAAGTTAATACTTGTAGTCGCAGAGCCTTTTGAATTTCAAATCCTCGATGGTGCGAGGAATATGGTGAAACTTCTTTGGGTCTTTCATCTTCTCACGGTAAATTCTTAACATCATTTTGCTACTTAGTAAGCGGTCAATTCACTTACTCCTTCTCTGCAATTCTTCTCTTCTTGCTTAAAAATTTCTTTCAAGAATTTGGCATAAAGTGGCATTTGAGTTACCATACATTGAATGGCATGCTTATTTCCAACACGGAAAGGTTTTCAAAAAACTTTTCTTATTTGCTCCTCTATCCTTGACACTGCGGAGTCTCTACGAGTAAGGCTGCGGCATGAATTATGGGCTTTTTTCTTGCTTCTTTCTTCTTCTTTGCTGCGCTCCTTTCTTTCCCAGTGGCTTCAGCCATTTCCGGATCCCTTCTCCACTTGTTGCTTTCATCTTTCTCTGACTTTTCCTTCTACAATTCTTTTCCACTTCTAAGTTTGCACGGCCGTGCAGTCTTTTAGTTTTTCTTCGTGTCCTTTGGGAAGCATCTTTAATTTGATTACTGCATGGTTAGAGATTCGGTTGCCCTATTTGTGTTTCCAGGTTCTTGAGAGAGGCATTGGTGGTTAATGCGAAAATTTTGAAATTGGTTTTGAGTTTCGATTCTATGAGCCTTTGTTCATGAAAGTTTAACTTGACTTTATTTTCCCCCATGAGCTACGTATCCCCAGGTCTTCAAAGGTTTGAGTCCTTTTTGACTCACGATGTCGTTCGCCCTCTCCACCATTCTTCTTCTTTGGGAATCTTGGTGGAGCATACCCTTCTTGAAAGTTTGCCCGTGTCTTGGGACGTATTTGTGCTCTCAGCCATAGAGAAATTCTCATGGTTTCGTATCTTTGGGATATAATGGGTTGCGGGTTGGGGTTAGGCTTGGAAATGATATACTCTGTGCTGCGTTCGGAAATAGTTAGCGCCTCCTTTGCATAGGAACCCTCTTCGGCGTGCCCCTGGCATTAGTTACTCTTCGCTTCTGCTTTCCTTGCTCACTATCTCATTTGCGAGTGCATTCTTTTATCAATAGATGCATCGATGCATCCGACAGCCTCCATAGTGAGCATCTTATTGTCCAATCATTCCATTTCCTTTAGCTCTTTGCTTTGCTCCACCCGAGGATTCGGAAGGAGGTCTCATGTTTTACTAGCGAATCGTCGATCGGTATCTTGCTTCTTCTGGTCTTCTTCTTAAGATGCTTTCATGCATGGCCTGCACTCCTGATATACTGCTGAGGTATAATTCATGGAGTGGTATAAGATGTCCATTTGTGTCTTGAGTCTATCAGTGCATGGGACATCTCTTGACCTCTTGTATCCTCTCCCCAAGCGTGTCTGATTCTCCATCTTTCCCACTTGTTTAAAAGTAGTAATTTCCCTCTTCGTTCGAAGTGAGAGATGGAGAGCGAATGCGCTCGGAGTAAGCTTCCATGACTCTTCCCATGTATTAACGGATCCATATGGTAGTGAGTCGAACCATGATCACGGCTATATCTCTTAAGAATGGAAACAAGCGCAACAATAACCCACGGTCTCCGCACATTCAGTTCCAGTGTATTGGCCGTTCTCGAAGCCAGTCCCCGAGTGTTCGTTGGGATCTTCGAGGAGGGGTGACACATGGGTGGTTGTTGAACCATGGTGATCGGGGGCGGCAGGCTCAAAATTATTGCTTGCTCCCCATCATTGTGTCTCGTTGCTGAGTATTCATCTTGGATATGGTCTCGAAGTCCTCCGTAGTGTCTCGCTCTTGGGTGACACTGCGGCGAGTCTGGTTGGCGCACAGATCGATCTTCGTCTTGCCATCTCTGTATTTACGCACTCTTAAACTTTCTTAGCCCTCACAAAGGTGTTCTTTCGATCTTGAGTGTCTAGTGGCAGCAATTGGCTTCCTTCTTCACGTGCATGAATTAACTCTGAGTATAATATCTGCGAGATCAAATCGTCGGTGATGCAAAATTGTATTTAACATGGCTACAAAAATTTGATAGCTTGCTAAACTCTACTTTGCTATTGAATCTTATTTTTTGCTAATTTCAATTTTCTTTTTATAAATTATGTCTAGCCAGTATTTAGCTTTTGAGTGCGAATATTGATTCTGGAATTCTTTGATCCACATGTGGCCTTGAAAACTTGTTCTCCTTTTCGATGATGGACGAAATACTATCTGAATTTATAGCGTTATTACCCGAGGTATTCTCCCAATCCCAGCCAATAATGCCATGAAACTTGTTTGTTGTGTTCATATCTATTATCTTGATTAAACGGTTTTCCTTAAGGTAAATCATTTTCTTTGGTTTTGATCCGGGATCTTTGCGAGTACCTGGTCGAGCAAGTAGTAAATTGGAATTAAGTCAGGATGTCGTTCCAGATCTCGGGAATTCTCGATCAAATACCACATTTACTCCGAACTACATACTATTTGGACTTTGATATGCGGTGGAAATATCAGCAAACCTTAAAATAATAAAAACTAAGCAAAGTGATTTAATAAAATGAATGGCGAAAATCTAAAATATGAGTCGGTGATCAGTTATCTTTAAAGGGAGCGTGAAAATGCTGTATTGTGAAACATCGATTCCTGCGGACTACTACGTAACTTTGCTTCATGAGCAGCGGTTAAAGCGCAGCCAGGAATAAGGTAGTGCGGTTGGATCTCTCCTTCACGAAGCCTTGTTCATCATCTAATCTTCCACTGATTCTTTCGAAATGAGAGGATTAGATAACTACTTTAATAAGGTTGCCTTGTTGCAGATATTTTTCTTTTGATACTTCATACCACGAACATGGGTTGTAAACCTTAGCTCTGGAACATAGGTATAGCATGGGTTTACACTTTGCGGTTTCTCTTCCTCAAAATTGGGCAGTTCATCCTTTCCTTGATTAGATACTTGCTAACAAGGGATTGAACTTCTTTGTTAGTCGAGGTGAACTCTCTGCTTTTAAATTGATAAGTCATTGACTCGATCTCGATTTCAAGTGAAGACGATTTATCGACTTACATCCACAGAGCTCATTAGATCTCCATTATCAGGTTCACATACCTTTGAGAAATTGTTCACTACTCTTAGGAATGCCTTCTGTGTCACTGGAGGCCTCCACGGAAATCATAGCGTAAAAACAACGATCAGCTGGGTATAGGACAGCGATATTGGGATCGAATCTGAAATATTAGTGTGATAGATTTATAAGCGAGTTTAGTAGCCACGATAATTTCTGAGGAAGATAAATTCTAACAACGAGTCTATTCAATGGAAGAATTTGGGTTTCTAAATTACTTTATTACTCTGATGGCTTTACATTCAGAGAACCCTTTGTAGATTGGACCTTTAAATCAATTCAAAATTTATGCAGTGAGATGGTGAGCGATAATTTGAAAGAAATAGAATTCTGCATTCAACTTCTACTTTAACAGCTAACGTCCAGATCTAAATTTGAACGAAATAACAAACTAATCTAAAATAACAGCAAAGCGAAAATGAAATAAAAATACATGAGCATAGGCTACCCCGGATCGTTAAGCGGCCGAAGTACGCTCGCCCGATGGCAAATTGCTTATTTATAAGGATTACGAAGTTGGGCCGCAACTTTGATGCCTCCTTGTGGATTTCAAGATTAAGCGGCCCCATTTGGTTGTTAATATGCGACCTCGATTCTTTGTCGTGACACCGATTCATATCCGCGACCTCGAAATGGTGTGTGACATCATTTATCTAATCACTCATCCATTCTTCCCCGAAGAAGGTTCATCTTAATTGGCGACCTGCAAATGCGTCGCGACCTTAATTCCTGCAAGTTGTCTACATTACCCACTCTAGGAACAATTCACGATTCGATGTTGATGTCACCGACCTCTTACAAATGCCGACTTTGATGTTGATCTTGAAAATCTTGTGTCGCGACTTGATACGATAATCAGCGACCTCCATGTCTACTGACCGGCACCAATTACGTAGCGACCTGAAATGGTGCCGTGACATCATATCTTGTTCTTCATTAATTTATGGTTGCGACTTGGAGTTTATTGCGACACCTTTCGTTACGCCTTCAATTGCCCTTATGTCCTGGCCCGGAGTTTTGTGGTTGCGACCTTGATGTGATTCTTCATTCTTGTCGGCGTCAGCGACGCTCCAGTCCCTTTCTTCCTCATTACCTCTCTGTTGTGACATCCATTGACCCGGTCGTGTCATTCCTGCTCAGCCACTTTCTGCTCCTTCTACTTTGCAATATCCTCTTTCTCTTGAATTTCTCTTGTATAACGGTTGGTGAGATTATTCCACATTTACGCATACTCATCAGTCTTTTTTTTTTTAGATAGATATCAATCAGAAAAATGAACTGAAAATGGATGACTTTTAAGCTCATCAGTAGATGACAAGCTTTTCCAAAAACCACTCTATAAGGGGACATACCAATAGGAGATTTATAAGCAGTTCTATAAGCCCATAATGCATCATCTAACTTTAATGCCTAGTCTTTCCTGCTTGTATTTACTGTCTTCTCTAGTATATTCTTTATCTCTCTATTGGACACTTCAGCTTGTCCATTTGACTGAGGGTGATAAGCCAAACCCATAGCATGTCTCACTCCATATCTACTCATGAACTTTGCAAACAGCTTGTTGGCAATATGACTTCCCTCATCACTTATGATAGTTCTTGGAGCTCCATATCTATTCAATATATTCCTTTGGACAAACCCCACAACTGTATTGGCATCATTTGTTGGACAAGCTATAGCTTCTACCCATTTAGATACATAATCCACAGCAAGGAGAATGTATAAGTTTCCAAAAGATGGTGTAAAATGTCTCATGAAGTCTATTCCCCATACATCAAAGATTTGTACCACCAAGATTCATTGCAAAGGCATTTCATTCTTTTTATTGATGTTTCCCATTCTTTGATATCTGTCACACTGCCTGACCTATTCAATATTGTCTTTGAACAATGTTGGCTAGTAGAAACTAGATTGGAGGATTTTCTGAGCTGTCCTTTGCCTTGCAAAGTGACCTCCATACTATGTTGAGTGACATTTGTCCAGAATCTTAGCTTGCTCAATCTCAGGTACACACCTTCTGACTAATATGCACCCCTTCCAAATAGAAGTGGGTCATCCCATATGTAAATCTAGCTTCATATCTCAACTTCATTTTCTGCTGGTAGGTGAATTCTTGTGGCATAATACCATAAGCGAGGTAATTAACTAAGTCAACATACAAGGGTAATTGGATTTTTACCTTAAATAATTGCTTATTAGGAAAGTTTTCTTCAATTTCAAGCTCCCTTCTATCTTTAGCAGGCTTTTCTAATTTGGATAAGTGATCTGCTATCACATTGTCACTACCCTTCTTATATTTGATCTCTATGTCAAATTCTTGAAGCAGCAACATCCATCTGATTAACCTAGGCTTAGCCTCTTTCTTTGCCATTAAGTATTTTATGGTTGCATGACCTATATGTACTATGACTTGTGATCCCAAGATGTATGATCTGAATTTTTCACAGGCAAAGACCACTACTAGCATCTCCTTTTCTGTTGTTGAATAATTCTCTTGAGCTTCATTGAAGGTTTTGCTAGCATAGTAAATGGCTCTAAAAGTTTCTCCATTCTACCTTACTAACAACTTTGCTCCCATGGCAAAATCAGCATCCACACATAATTTCAAAGTTCTTGCTCGATGCGGTGTTGCTATGTGAAATTTATACCAATCAACTTTTATCTCATCAAATGCTGACTTACATGCATCATCAATCAAATTTGGCATCTTTTTCCAGCAGCCTACATAGTGGTCTGGCTATCATGGAGAAATCTTTAACAAATCTCTTGTAGAACCCAGCATGTCCCAGAAAACTTCTGATTCCTTTCACAGTAGTTGGTGGCATCAAAGTTTTAATCACATAAATTTTGGGTTGATCAACTTCCAACCCTGCAATGCCAAAACTATTCCTTCTGTTACCATAAAATGGCATTTTTCCTAATTAAGAGCCAGGTTCTTGTCTTCGCATCTCTGAAGTACCAATGATAAATTTTGTAAGCAATTCTCAAAACTGGATCCATAAACAGAAAAGTCATCCATGGATATCTCCATAATCTTTTCTACCAAATTTGAGAATATAGACATCATGCATCTCTAAAATGTGGCTGGGGCATTACATAATCAAAATGGCATCCTTCTAAAAGCAAAGGTGTCATTAGGACATGTAAAAGTGGTTTTCTCCTGATCCTCATGAGCTATAGTTATCTAATTGTACCTAGAATAACCATCCAAGAAGCAATAATGAGGGCGACCTGCCAATCTGTCCAACATTTGGTCAATAAATGGTAAAGGATAATGATCCTTTATAGTGTCAATTTACTCTAACTATGTCGCGACAGACTTCGAAAATGTCATGACATTCTGCATGTCTCTTCCAGGAGATCTTCTCAAAATATGTCGTGACATGGGTGTGAGATGTCGAAACATTCTTCACTGTTCCTCTGGGCTTGTTCAATTGTTGCAACATATTCTACTGCCTTTCTATTGTCGCAACATACTTTTAGTTGTGCTCAACTAATGGCCTTGTATGATTGTCGCGACAAAGTTCAATAGAATTCCTAGGCATTTTTCTTCAGTATTGTCGTGACATAAAATTCTGATGTCGCGACATCATTTTAGTTGTCTTTGCCTAATACCATGTCGCGACAAACAATAAAATGTCATGACAAAATTCTTTTATTACAAAGGAATTCTACCGATTCTTTGTTGCGACAAAGAATCTGTTGTTGCGATGATCTTTTGGCCATTGATGAGTGCAAAACTCATCTATGTTTTGAGTTCATTTCACATGCTATTTTGCGCATTTTATATCCATATTCATGTAAAACTCATAACATTTCCTCTAAACTTGGTTTTGTAGGATTATTGAGGAAAGCAAAGTGATTTGGCAGAAATGGCGATATATTTCCAAAAGAAGAGTCAGCCGGGGAGTCTCGCGGGCACCACTGGAGATAGAATTTTATATACCATCCTGGAACATCAAATAAGTTCAAATTCCCTCATGGTTGCATTCTACATTCAAAGAGCTTTCCAACGACCTCCTGCATGTCCAGAGTCAATACGAAAGTTATAACCCGGAGCAAGTTGGAGGAAGAAAACAAGCGAAGTGTCCGAGCGTAATAGCGACCAAGCAAAGGTACGGTAATCACGACCCGAGCGTAATACATGACCAAGCAAGGCGTAATCAGCGACCAAGCAAGCTGTGTCGCAACTAAGAAGTTGAAAAAAAAAAAAGGCCGAAAATTGATATTTTGGCATGTTTTCAAGCCCATTTCACCCTAGGACTATATATACTTGTTTTTTAGGTAAAGAGGGCAACGGGAAGGGGGGAGAACACCTCTCATGGGGTTTCTCTCTCTAAACTGCCCATTTTTAAGTTTTTCTGCAGATTTTGATTTTTTAGTAGATCTTAGAGTAATTTTTGAGCAAATTTTCTTTATATCGAAGAGATTTCGGTGTTGTACATCTGAGATTCAAATTTCATTACTGTTCAGACAAATATTGAAGCTAAAATCTGGATTTTTTTCTCTCACTTCTTGTCTCTTGATTTCTTTCTTCATTTTCTTACTTTTTGTTGATTGGTGATGATTAGAATCCAGTAATGGAACATTAAACACCCTCTTGGGTTGGGGATTAATTGTTGAACATTCAGATTTGCAAATTCTCAGTTATTTTGTGGGTTTGAATACTTAATTTATATAATTAGTGCGTTCATATAATTAAAGCGACCAGGAATATTATTAGCATACCCCAGAAATTTGTATCTTTGCTTTGATTTTCCAGGAGGCCTTGGTGACACAAGATTGAGATTCTTGAGAGTAAGAAGCGATAACTTAGGGTATGTTAGACTAATATTATGGAACTAATGAACTCTAAAAAAACATTACTTTGATAGATCACTAATTTACTCATGGTATGCGGATTAATTAGATGATGTATCAGTTTAATGTTTAGAGGTTTCACCTTAGTCTGATGAAAGATCTTGATCCCGTGTTAGCAAAGATCTAATCAAGGAGATAGAAAATTTTATTAGATTTTAAGGACGAGATACCAATTAGATTGGAGAAGGCTTGCATAATCCTGTCTATGGGGCAAGAATTTTTTAGTCCTAAGAAATGGTTGTGAAGTATTGGAAAAGAAAAATAACCAAATCTTAAAGAGGGTCAGATTTTACAAGTAGCTATTTAGAACCATTTGTCTGAAAGGAACATGGATCTCTAATTAGTGAAATGTATGGTGTATGGAGAAATCCAAGCTATACTACATTGCTCTTGGACAAATCCAACATTCAACTCTGAATGTTGCACTTTCAAGGAAATGCAAACTATTTGTAAATAATTATCCCCATCCCTAGTGCCTCTCTTCATACATTTGGAATTAAGTAGTTGTGTGTTTGGTAGATTTTAGGATTAGTTTTAATCGGTTTTTATTTCAATTAAATTGATTTTATTCAACATCCTATTTGGTCGCCTAAATAGTGAAGAGCCCTTGTAATCGGGCTGATCAAATTCCAATTAGAGAACCTCGATCATACGTGAGTCGATATGGGACTTTTAGAGTCCACTTTATTACTTATTGCACTAGCGGAAGGGTTGAGTGTTGGTAATACTTTTCATTTCGTTTTGAGTATAGTACTTTTGTTTTCAATTGATTTTTTTTTTTTTTAGTATTTACCACATTCACTCCCTTGGCCATATTTTCATATATATCATTTGGTCTATATATTCCTAGGCATTTTTCTTCAGTATTGTCGTGACATAAAATTATGATGTTGCAATATCATTTTAGTTGTCTTTGCCTAATACCATGTCGCGACAAACAATAAAATGTCGTGACAAAATCTTTTATTACATAGGAATTCTACTAATTCTTTGTTGCTACAGAGAATCTGTTGTTGCGATGATCTTTTGGCCATTTGCTCATTTCTTTGTTGAGACAATTTTTCGTTTTGTCACGACAATAACCGCTTCTTGCTTTAGCCAACTTTGCTGATTTTCTGCTTCTTTTCTCTAAAATCCTGCAAAATATAAATTTGGGTGAATACTCCATAATTTGGCATTTAAATTGGACATTAAGCCTTAAAATATTCATGAAAAATGGGCTTAAAATTAGATGAGTTTTAGACTCATCAATAAGCTCACCACCCTATTTTCATCCAGTTTCCTCCTTTTGTTGATTATCTCTTTCATGAACTTAGCATAATGTGGCATTTGGGCTATGTCTCAGCAAAAGGAATGTTTATTTCCAGTTTCTTGAACATATTCAGGAACTTGGCAAACTGATCATCCAGTTTTGACTGCTTTAGTCTTTTAGGGAATGGAATTGGAGGTTGATAAACTCTCACTTCCTCCTTCTTCTTTTGCATTGTATCATACGGTGATAATTGATGCGGACTTTTGGTTGCTCTTTGTGTTAACTTAGTTACGGTTTGTTTTTCTCAATACGCGATTTTGATCTTCTTTTTTGACTTCATCATCATTACGCTTTCTGACCTCTTTTGTGACTTGCACTTCCTTGCCACTCCTTAGTGTGATGGCCATACAGTCTTTTGGATTCTTCTTTGTATCATTAGGGAAAGAATCCCTGGACTGATTTTGCAAGTTCAAGCCTAGCTGCCCAACTTGAGTCTTCAAGTTTTTCAAAGAGGCATTTGTATTTGCTTGAAAGACATTTGTGTTTGCTTGGAAAACTACAAGTTAAGCAAATTTCTATTCATGTAGGTTGAGTATTATTTTGTTCTCTGCCATATAGTTCAACATCTAATCTTCAAATGATTGAGATATCTTCTGTCCTTAATTATCTGCTCTTTAAATTCCTTGTTGCTATCCTTGGAACTCAGGTGGATTATAATTATGTTGATAATTTTGATGTGATCTTTGACCTTGATGATTTCCACATCCATAAGAAAGATTCTCATGGTTCCTCAGAGCTGGTGTGTAGTAGGTTGGTATGTTGCTGTTGGGTTTGAAGTCGTAACTTATTCTCATTTAGGTATTGAACTTCTTCAACTTGGTATGGACCTTCTTGAGCAAGCCCTTGGTCAACAACACTTTTCTGCTCAGCACCATCTACAATTCCCACTTCATTGACTAAATGAATTCTTCTCTCTTGATTGTTCATTCTATTCATGATTGTATCTAGTTTAGCTTCAATGGTTGTCATCTTGTTTAGCTTTATCACACCTCATGTTTTGTATCTACTACTACTCCCTAAAGCTTCAAATGGAGCTCTGTAGTTACTCTTTCTTCCAGTTCCTACATGAAATTGGTATTCTTGTGCCTTTCTTCAGAATGCTCCTCACAAAGGCTAAATCTTTGATTCCTTTTGAAGAATAGTTCATAGCATGATAGAAAATGTCCATCTGTGTCATTTGTTCAATTCCATGCATGGGACATCTCCTCAACAATTGCTTACATCTTTCTTAGGCATTATAAAGAGATTCATCTTCTCTCTATTTAAAGGCAATAATTTCCCTTCTTCTCTCAAAAGTTAGAGCATGAGGGAAAAATCTGCTCAAATAAGGCTTCAGCAAACTCTTGATTTCTCGAGATAGTTCAAACCCGGCTAGCGACGTGCTCTCGAGAGAGAAAGGGAATAAGCTGCAACGATTACATGCGGGTTTACACCGTTTCATGCTTTGCTTGTATTGGCCATCCTGAGAATCTGCAGTGCTCATTAAGGTCCACCGGCCGGATGCCGCATGAATTGATTTTGTTGCACCATAGTAATTAAGGCGAGTTTTAACTCAAAAATGTTGGCCTCAATTGGTGGCCACCTTACTGTTGAGTATTCTTCTCTGATCACTGGTCTCCAGAAATCTTCCATGGTTCTCTGCCTCTATTGAGGTCCCCCTATTGCTACTAGAAGAATGTCACGAATTACCATCTCTTTGCTTTTCGACCATAGTTAGCTAACCCGATTTATCTCCTTTCTTCAAATTCCTTAGTGTTCTCTCTATTTCAGTCCAGTGGCAATAATTCAGCTTATGGTTTCTTATGCATGTAATAGGTACCTGAAATGATAGCACACTGAAATCAAAGTAAGATCACTTAATAAATTTTATCTCAATTTTAGTTGAAGACAATTGTTAGTTACTCTAACAATTATGAAAAAAAATATGTATACATATAAAAAATATATATACATATAAAAAATAAATGTCCAAATTAGCAGTTTCCTTTTTTATTAGAATATTAGTCTATGAATTTCTTGCTTCGATCCCCGACAACAGCGCCAAAAACTTGGTGTGAGTAAATTGAGTATACAAGTTCATGATAAGCTTATCCCTAAGACTTCAAGTTAAGTCCAAGGCAATGACTCCAAAAACTTGATCACATGACCAAAGTCGATATCCTCTTCTCTTTACTTTTAACTAACTTTACTTCAACGTGGTCTTTTCTTCTGCGAGTGGATAGGTCAACAAGTAATAAAGTTGATTTTTAAGTCTAGATATCGTTCCCACAAAGATCATAAAGAAAATTCAAAAATTAAGTACTCCAATTACTCAAGGACACCACTATTTGAACTTCAATTTTCAAGATTGTGAACTCAAAATAATATTAACAAAGTATCCAAATTCAATGCAACTAAAGGTTTCTCTGAAATTAAGGAAAAAATGAGAATGGGCTTAGTAATTTAACTCTTAATTTGCATACTGTTCAAGAATAATTTGTCATGGGTTGAATCCTAGATTTGTCCAAGGTATGTTAGTATAGTTTTGAAATACTTTCAACCACTATACATTTCAAAGTTTAAAACACCATGTTCCCAAACCAGGACAACATGCGTCTAAAAAGCTACTTTTAGGATCTGATTCCCTTTAAGACTTGGATGATTTCCTAAACCAATACTAATCAACCAAATCTTTGAACTGAAGTCAACTTTCCCCCATAGACAAGATGTCTGAGCCTTCTCCCTTATAAATTGGTACCTCGTCATTTGGTCGGAATAATCCTTCCCGAAGATAGGATCAAGATTATTCTACCAAAGCCGAGATGGGCCTTGAATATTAAATTAGCCGATCCATAGTCTTATCCTTAGGCCTCAAGAACACACTTCTATTGTCACTCAGAAGGGAACCTTGAAAGTAGAGGTTAGAACAGCTCCTTTTATTATCAAAGTGATATTTGGAGTTCATTAGTTCTAGGAGTATCAATTCAACATACCCTTAAGATATTGCTCTTTGATCTTAGGAACACCTTTCTGCTGTCACTAGAATGAATCCTGGAAAAACAAATCATAGAACATCTCCTTTGGGTATATAAAACTGATAATTCGAACAATTCATTTCCAAAACATTACCAATTATATAAATTCAGTTTTCAAACCCACAACTACATTAAATCAATGCAAACATAGTAATCACATCACCAATCCTTTCCCATAAGGTGTTTAGCCTTCCAATACTGGATTACACATAGCAACAACTAGTTGGTTGAACAAATTCATAGTAGGTGTAATCAAGAGAATGAAGAACGAGCATACAATTAATGTATGCTACTGTTCTTCAAGTTCAGACAGTGATGGAGCTTGATTTTCAATAATCTCTCCCAAAAACTCAACTTCGATCAACTATTCCAAAAGAAAATGAAAAATGACTAAAAAGAAAAATAAAAATAAGAAAGAAAACTATTTACGAAAACTCCTTCTTCTCTAACTTGCTCCTACTGTATTCCTTTACATCCTCCTCTCTTTTGTGCCCATCTCTTTACATTTATAATCGATCATTCTAAGTCGTAATTCGAGGCGAGGGTGTGGACTTGATGCATGCCCATAGGACGATTTGTTGCTCCAAAAGTTAAAATGTTGTGACAATATTGCACCTCATATTTGTCTTCAATATTGTCATGAGGTTGTCGCAACAATCCTTTGACGAATTTTCCTTTGATACTGTATTGACATTTATCGCGATATTTTTAAATTTTTCACGACATTTTGTATGAAACATGTCTTGAAATTGTTGTGACAACTTCCGCCAGTGTTCAACTATTGATCCTCTCAGAATGGTGTCCTGACATAATTAAATTTGTCGCGACATTTTGAGTTGTTGTTGATCTCCAAGACTATTGTGAGATTGTCGTGACACTACTGCTTAACATTCCTCTTGGATTTTTGTAGCTACAATTTTTTGGTTATCGCGACAACTTTCAATTGATTCTTCAGGGACTCTTTTCATAATTGTCGCGACAACATTTAAAATGTCGCAATAATTTTTTTGCCTTCTACTATGTCACGACATTTGTTGAAATGTCACGACAAATTCTGCTTCATGCCTTAGTCTTTTCAACAACTTTTCTTGTTCTTTTTGCTTCTGTTACTCTTGATTCCTGCAAAACAATAATATTGGTGAAGAATCCATAATTTTGCATTAAAATGAACATTAAGGCCTCAATTATGCATGAAAAATGGACTTAAAACTATATGAGTTTCATACTCATTAAAAATCCATTTAGTACTAGACATTTCTAATTTTCTAAACTTCTTTGATTAGGTTAAGTTGATTACCACAATTGAATTGTGAAAGAATGAAATGGTCAAGGCCCCAAGTTAAATTCCATTTGTCACTATGGAAACCCTAGATAATACCTCCACAATTAAGGTAGCGAGGGATGCATCTGTTAGGCATGCAAAATCTCTGGGCTTATGTAGGATATGATTAATTTGTACATGTTGACATACCACTTGTATTTTTGCTTGTAATAAATGAGAAGCATTTCACGTGGTTCGCTTGTTTTAGAGATGTTATTTGTGAATATGTTGGAAATGTTATTCAGCACAATTTAATGAAGTATGTCGATAGACTTGATTGACTTTCTTACATGAGTAATTGCCTATAGCGCTATAGGGCGAGTAGAGATGAGACCAAAGATTGAGATGACTAAGGCATAGTAGGAGCAACTTTGGTCACATTGTCACTTACAAGGTTGCCTTGATGAGAATCAAGATGAGATTCTTTATATGAATCGATATGAATGTCTTCCCCACCATTTATGTGTCTATTTAAAGGAAGCTAGGCGTGAAACTTGTTGTTTAACATTGTTGAACGTGTAGACAAAAGTTTCAGGTTTGGCACTATTAGAAATGACATGATTAAGACTCGTATGATGTTATTTATTTTATAATAAAGAGCAAGACATACACTCTTTTATTTTTGGCAAGAGAAGAGTTGCTCCGCCATAGCATGCATTTCATACTGCATATGCTAGACGACCAACTGGGAAACGAGAGAATGGATCTTTGCTTCTTCGCTATGTGAGTCCCAAAAATCCTACATATGGATTTCATTTTTCCTTACCCTTTGTGACTTTTGACTATGTCATGATGTGATGAGTTAATGTTGATTATCTTAGGATGTATCCTTTAGTCATGGAATGATTCGGCTTAACAGAGCATTCCTAGAAAAACGAGTTAACTCAAATGTGATTGGTATGAAGGCAAAAGAAAGAGTATTCTTTGCTTATACACTCGTTACTTATATTCATCGGCTAAAGTTATTCCTCTTAATAGATCTTGAAATAACTTAGAATACTTTGTAATTGTAAGAAAATCTACGTATGGATTCTTGAGGGATTGAATAATACTTGATCATGTGTATTAAGAAAGATACTTGGGGTAAATAAGCATTTCTTTTCCTTTTGAGGTTGATGTCTCCTATGTGGCCTATGTAAGGTTTGTATTGGAGCTCCAACCATCAATGTGCTTCAAGTCGCATGGTCCGTTCACTTGTATGAATTACTCTTTGTTTAAATTACTAGAATGATGTTTATGATGAGCCAAGCCCAAGATGGGCGAGTGGGAGTTGTTAGATTATGGGCATGGATCGCTCAAGTGGGCTTAACCTGGCCTGTAACGCATGAGACACATCCAAGGGATGTGTCTGCAACCCATGAGACACATCTAAGAGATGTGGCTCCCTGAAAGGGTATCTTAGATTCCTATAAATGTAGGAATCTGAGACAACCTATGATTGAACATTGTTTTCCTTCCTGAAAAATTACTATTTGAAATACCATCTCTCTTATTCACATCCTGAAGAATATTCAAACCCAAGAAGGGTGTTCGTACTGTGATTCCAAAGTGGAGATTCTAGTAATCTGTTTCTTGCTCGAAGCAATGAGGACGCAGGATCCATGATCTACAAGTAAGCACTCGCTTCCGCATAAGTAATCATGTTTGCTTGTAGAATATCATGCATTTAACCATGATATAGAGAAACAAATAAAATGAATTTGAATAACATATAGAATTAATTTATTAGGTTTAAACCTTTTTTTTATTTTTCTCCAAATTTTATTTCCTTCCATTTTTCCTCTTTAATTTCCTTCCCTACTACTTTTCGTGTTCCAAATGGAGCCTTAGACTTCGTTTGGAACCTAGAAAGTACTAAGGAAAGAAAATAGGGAGGAAAAATGCAATGAAAGAAAATTTGAAGGAAAAAAAAAACTTTAAACTCATTTTATTTGTTTCTCTCTATTATATAAGGACTAAGAAACTTAAAAATGTCTTATTTAAAAACAACTTTAAAATATCTATAATTTTGAGGAATTTTAATTTGATTTGATTTTATATTTTTCATGATGAAATCAAATATGAGAAAATTATTTTCTTAATATATTTTTTCTTACCCTAGTACTTTTCGAGTTCCAAACTGAGCCTTAGTGTTTTTATCAACTTATTTTCTGGCTCCACCACTACCCATGTCTTCCTTCAAAAAATTGAATCTAGAATCAAGTCTCTCCATTTCTAGAGAAGGGATAGAGAGAGTTGGAAACTTGGGGAAGAAGTAACAATCAAAAAAGAATTTAATGGAACATGCGAATGGGAAGAGGTAGAGAAAGGAGGAAGTAGGGTGCGAGTATGCACAGGACAAGGAATGGGAGAGGATTTCAGTTACTGATGTGGAAAGCATTAAGGGTATTTTCGTCCAATCAAAAGTTATAGCCTTATTATGAATTAGAGGTGTTGTCTAGACTCTTTATAAAATTGTTAGGCGTTGTGCATGTATATATATAAAAAGTAATGTGATGCAGCCTAAAAATACCGCAAGTGCACGGACCATTCAAGTAGTAAGTGGACTAACAAGTCTGATTATTGAACCCAAGGGAATGGTAGGTAAAGACGGGACTAAGTACCCCAACTAATTGATCTTTTCACTATTAGGAGCTCTCGATTTTGGTAGAGTGAAATCAGCCTCTTTGAAATTAAACTAAAGTAAGAGAAATAGGGTCATGAGGAGATTTTCCAAAGAAATGAAGGCTTTAGAAGAATAAAACTCAAGGTAAAAGCACTAGGGTTGGTTGTTTCGATTAATGCAAAGGGTTCATATTCATTAAGGGCTAATAATGTGAATATCTGTTTATGTTTGCTCAAGGGAGATTGTTATGAGGTTATTACTCTCGTGAATCACCTCAATTTCTCGCACTCAGGCACCTATTCACTGCTAGGTTTTCTAGGCGAATGAATGCAATACTTTTCTAAAGCAAATTTCCCTTAGGTATCTTATTGGTCACCGCTAGGTCCTTACAAATCTAGCACAATGCTTAATTGATGTATTTCCCTAATAAAATCCATTTAGTACTAGTCATTGCTAATTTCCTAAACTTCTTTGACTAGGTTAAGTTAATTTTACCAATTATAATATGTTTTGATGACTCAGTCAAGGCCTCGGGTCAATTTCCAGCTATCACTTTAGAAGCCCTAGATCAATCTTTCCTAATCTAGGTCTCAAACACAAGTTCCAATACATTTCAATTAGATAAAATTGTAGTAATTCCAAAACTGCATCAACAAACATCAACACAAGCAGATTTTCACAAAATCATTATATAAAATATATAAACCAACCATTAATATCCACAACTAACCCTAGAGGATGATTTAGACCAACCATTAATATCCACAACTAACCCTAGAGGATGATTTAGTTCCTCATTACAGCTATCATATCATCCAAAATCTTGATTACAAACAAAAATAAAGAAAGAGATGAGAAAGAGATAAGGTTAGAGATACAAAACAATATAAGCTAAGATGCTCTCTAACCAATCCCTAACCGTAAACACCCTCTAAAGAGCAAATTCTTCAAGCTGGATCCAACTCTCTAAAAGATCAACACAAAAACTCCAGCAATCCAAGTCTAGGGCCAAGAATCTAAGAAAACCCACACACCTCAAGAGAGAAAGAATTCTCTCAAAATTTGTGCCCCTAACCCTAGTGATTGTCTCTTCTTTTTTATTATTACAACTTATTCCTTAAATACTCGCGGGAAATGGGCCAAAAAGTGGGCCGAAAACCCATACAAAAAGTTGTTTGTCATCGCCATGTCGCGACATGAAAGTCTCTCATGTCTCAACATGACAGAATGCATGCTGCAAAAATACTTCTCATGTCACGTTATGAAGATCTATCATGTCACGACATGATAAAATGTGTGATTCAAGAATACTTCTCATGTCGCGATATGAAGATCTCCCATGTTGTGGCATGACAGAGAGGCTGCTCCAGTTCTGGTCTTCAGGAATATGATGTAGCGACATGAATAGAGCTCATATCGCAACATGACAGAGTGTAGCTTTCATCTTTGTTCCTTTCTTGGCTTGATGTCGCGATATGAGGTAAGGCCATGTCGCGACATGACAGAGTGCGGCCTTCATCCTGAGTACATCCCATGTCGCGACATGAAGCTCCATGTCACGACATGAGCCTGTTTTACTGCACCTCTTCTTCAATTCTTCCCTTCCTTGCTTCCTTTGCTCAGTTTTTCTTCCTTTACTGTAAAACAAAGGTAAGGAGAGGATTTAGCCTACAATTGAGTTATATAGGTGTGAATTTATTGTGAAAAACTCAATAAATATATGAAATGGATGCTTAGAATAAGGTATAATTTACACTTAACAAAATAAGAGCTACAACCAACTCTAAAGCACAATTACCCCTATTTTTTAATTGACAAAAGAGTTAATAGAGTTATATGGGATAGGTAACGTCATCTTTATATATACTTAAAATTGTAAAGAGCATTTATGTCCAAAATTTGTTTTTTTTTTTTTAAATGTCCAAAATATATTATTTTTAAGGAAAAAAAATAAAAATAGTTAAATTTATAAATTTGAAATCATTTGAATTCTTTTAACCAAACATTTCTAAATTTTATATACCCCAATCCTTAGCTTCCATTTATTGGATCTTGAAAATACGACTCTTAAATAATAAGATGCTTTCTAAAAAGCGCCTTTTATTAAATTTCTTTTATTAAAGTTAGGGGAAAAAATAACAGCTTAATAACTAAGGCACATTTATTTTATTCAAGTTATCATATCTATGTATGATGATGGCATATTCCTAATTCACATGCTAATACTGTAACCTAACTAGTCTATGTAATTCATTTTTTTACAAAAAATTACATGACCTTTTTTTTTAAATAATTATTAAACTAGTTTTTCACGTATTTTGAAAATCACATTCATCATATGTGGTTTTAACAATTACCTTTAAATCGCATTTATAAACTGCGGTTTAAAAAATTAACCTTAAAACCGCAATAGGTAAATGTGGTTTTAAGGTAATTTTAAAACCCCATTTAGTGAATGTGGTTTTCAAAACATGTCGAAAGACTAATTTAGTGATTATTTTGAAAAAAAATATTACTTATGTAACTTTAAAAAAAAAATGAATTACTTTGACACTAACTTCTAGAGTTTGGGACATATTTAGGTTCTTTAAAAAAATTACTAAAATAGGTTGGAATTGAAAATAATGCCCAAACTAGTGCATCTCTCACTTGAAATTTTTTTTAAGTTAATGCCGTAGCAGTCAGTGACTTCGATAATATTGTTCACACATTAGTTTCGGTATTATTTTGATTTGCAACCTATATTAGCATTTTTTTTTTGTTTTGAAAAACCTATTTATGTCCAAAACTCAAACTTCTATCTACACGCGACATCATCTTATCAATTACTATGTCAATTTGTTTATAGCTATTCACTTTGTATTACATCATAGCAAAATGTTCCTCACAAACTTATTCCCACTAGGAATCGAACCCTTGACCACTTCCTTCCCTATACCAGCGTAAACTTTTAACTACTTGAGTTAGGTCTTATTAGAGGTGACAATTTAGGCCCGACCCGATTTGGGTCTACCCCACCCCACCCTGCCCCGCCCCGCCCAGATTTAGGGCCGAGTTACTACATTTTTAACCCGAAAAAACCAAGCCAAATTTGACCCAACCCAATGTCGGCACGGCCCAACCCAACCAATCCGCCCAAATTACCACCTCCAAGTCTTATATAGACAATTACTATGTCATATAGTTAGTTCTTATCTTAGAAATCTCAATGAATAAATCTTTAAAGCCAAAGGACTACGAGGTTTTACTTACTAAAGTATTGTTCTCCAAACACACATAATAATGTTTTTAAAACCAAAAAAAAAAAATCATTAAATCGAAAGTGTTTAATATTGAACTAAGGTTGAATTATGATGTTAACATGACATCTTTAAGTATGTCATTCTACTGGCTCAAATGGTAAAAGGTAGAATGAGCATACGAAAGAACTAAAATCGAATCCAAAATAGATTACTACAATGTAATATACAAAGTGAATAAATGGCAAAAAAAATATAGTATATATTCTATATGTTATTAAAATTAAAAAGAATTATGAGAGGTTAAAATTAAAAAGAAATATTTGAGGTTAAAATTATATAAGAAGAATTAATAACTTTAAGTAATTCATTCTTTTGTTTTAATTAGATATTTGGGGGACAACTAGCAAATAAACATAGCTGTGTATGACCAAGTTACAAGCACCAACATCTGTTGATTTTCATAGCTGTGTAGAAAGCTTGAAATCATTACAACATGTAATTTCAGTACAAGAGAGAAAAATCCCCAGATTTTATATATGAATAACAAAGCTTCCCATGCAATCTCAAACAATTGGAGTTTCGATTACATGCGTTCGATAAACCAAACAGCAAATACAAATCGATTCCTACTAAAACAATAGATCTTGATTCCTCACCAAAGATGAAAAATGATTCCTGGTGAATGAATCCAATGGGGTTTTTCTACTCTACAATTAAGTACTACCATAAAAGCTCACAGAACAACTGCCCAGACATCTCTAAGTCAAAAAAAATGACAATAAATCACAACAGAAGAAAAAAAAAGGAACAAATTGAAGAAATAGGGAACGATCGGGCGATAACGAGTCTGCTTGTAATCAAGTTCAGCATGCACAACCACCTCTTTGCTCAGTTTCAGAAACTGCTTCAGGGATGCCATGGAAATAGCTGCTTATACACATTTAAGAAGGAAAAAGATGAGCAATATGTCAATTTAGTGATTCTTCTCAGCATGCCACATAACAAACGTTTTAATACCAAAAACAAATGGTAGAAACAAGTGTATAGAAATATTTCTGAGGGATATTATGTTCTTCAATATTATTAACAAAGAATAAATGTTGGAAGTCTCATATCGGCGGGACACAGTCCAATTGAAGTGAATATATATAAAGGAATTTTCCTCCTACTATAAGGCCTTTTAGTGGGAGGTGAAAGGGGTTTTGAAAATATTAACATGGTATTAAAGCAGGCTAGCTAGGTTTCTGGATCACGGTGGAAGAGACTCCACAACACTTATCATCCTCTGGAATGATTGGAAAAAGAAAAAGAAAAAACGCAGCCTCTATATGAGGGGGAGTGTTGGAAGTCCCACATCAACTGGACACGATCCAATTGAAGTGAATATATATGGAGGAACCTTCCTTCTGCTATAAGGCCTTTTAGTGGGAGGTGAAAGGGGTTTTGAAAATATTAACATGGTATCAGAGCCGGCTAGTGGAGGAGACTCCACAACACTTATCATCCTTTGGAAGGATTGGAAAAAGAAAAAAACACAACCTCTCTGCGAGGGGGAGTGTTGGAAGTCCCACATCAACTGGACACGGTCCAATTGAAGTGAATATATATGGAGGAACCTTCCTCCTGCTATAAGACCTTTTAGTGAGAGGTGAAAGGGGTTCTAAAAATATTAACAATAAACAATCTATTAAACCAATAAAAAAAACAGACACAAGCAATGGGTAATAACATCCTAAGTTGATCTTGAACATTATCGACAAAGCAGTTAGAATCAGCTTCAAACTATAATTAATAAACCCCACAAACATAATACCATCCAAAGGATCTGATAAAAAGCTAATTTCTCTCCCTTAGAGGGATCTCTGGAACTGAAAGAAAGCCTCAATAAAGAGAGCTTTCAGCAGACACAAACAACACCCTTTCAAATGCACCAAAACAGATTTTCTTTTTTTCTTTTTTTAAGTGTTTTCCAGCATTTTCATCTTCCTTTCTCAAAGCCACACCAACCAACAACACAGTGATTCTTCACAAAACAAAGAAAAACCCAGAAAATCTGTAAAATGGAAAAAGGATAAAAGAAACGTTGTCGGTTAACCGAGACATAGCTTCTCATTGAGTGATCCTTGCCAGGATCTTAATTTAAGTTGTTTCATACTGCCTCCCATGCAAAAATGCAGTCCTTGAATTGAACACTAGGAACCCAGCTTTCAGAGCAAGAAAACAAAGAGAATGCCTAAAGGAAGGACCTAGAAGAGAAAACTTAAAGAAAACCAATCAACTTCTACAACAGAGCATCCCCCTTAGCCTCCCTAATGAACAATTTGATGATGAGATGAAAATTATAAGAGACCCCCACCACTGTGATAAGATTCCACATCGGATCCACACAAGATTGTGGAGTGGTACTTAAGCTTGAGAGGGTCCAAAGTGAAAGCTATCCAGAGTGTGGTTTGTCGCGAGAACTGTCAGGTATTCTCAAGGGTGTAAATGGTCACAATCTCACATCGGCCACACAAGGTTATTGGAGTGGTGCCCAGGCTTGAGAGGTTCTCCACCTATCAGGTCAGGTCTTTTGGGTTGAGATTCTCCGATTGAGAGGCAGTACTTATCCACACTACTGCAATCGAGGAAGGTCGGGAAAAGGAGCACAAACTCCAGTGCCCATGACCTAATTTGCAACTACCACCAACCTTGAGGTTTGTTTAGATATTATTCTTGAACATCGAATTTCACCAAGACCTTAAACTAATTCATCAGCAGATGCTCAACCTTAAACCATCTGATAAAGAGATCCAACATGTTAGAACTTCAAAAACACAATTGAAAATTTTTTTTATTGGGCAAATTTCTTTGAAATTATTTTTTGTTTTTGAAAACATGTGGATTTTATAGAGTATTCTTAAAGACAATTTTTTTGTTTTTGATAACCATGGATATCCGGGCCAGCTTAAGCGCACCTCGACTAATCCCAAGGGACCCTGAAGTTAACAGGGTAAACCTCCGGTGGACCTAAGGGGACTTGAACTAGTGACCTTTGGGTAAACCCCAAGACCTTAGACCATTGTATTCTGAAAGACAATGGGAAGCATAAAGAATAGGCTGAAATTTTTTCATATTGATTTCATGTAGAATAAGACATGAAAAATATTTTTCATATTTAATTTATAAAGATTATTTATTTGCTAACAACAATTGAGAACTATTTTTAAGAACTATTTTCAAAAATAAATTTTTGAGAATTATTGTAAATAAACTTCTCCAAACAAATCCTTAACTTCTCTATTGACAGCTAATCAATAAACTTCAGAATAATAATACTTGAGACATTTTCAACTACAACAAATATGGCCTGGCTCTGACGGCACCACTTAGTGTGACAAGCATACAGGAATGGTTGAGTAACAAATAAAATCATCATCTTCTAAAACCTATATATATATATATATATATACACATATATATATACAGAAGTAATCATCCTCATGCATCAGGTTGCATCACTAAGACAGCAAGCCCAACCAAAGAGCTGAATGGAAAAAGAAAGGGTAGGGTTAATAAAGGTTCCTTATTTCATTTTTATGTTTTTTTTAAGATGATTAAGTCATTTATGATCATAATAGGGTGATTGTCATTCATACTTTATGGAATCAATAAAACTCTGGATAATTAGTTTTTATGTGTAAATACATATATATACACAAAAACTAGTTATCCAAAAGATTCAATGATTCGCATATAGTGACAATGCTATTATGATCATAAATAACTAATCATCTGTGGTCTTCAAAACTCCTTAAACCTGGTGCAAAGACATTTTTCATTCCCAGCTTGTCAGTCATTTGTTGAAATGAAAAACTAGGGAGTCTTTTAGTGAGAACAACGGCCAATTGATTACTATACAAATATATGGCATGCACACTTGCCTGCCATCCATCCAACTTTTCCTTTATAAACGTAATCAGAATTAATTGAAGGAAATATTGTATTTTTCATTCATAACAAATAACATATTTATATACAAGACAATCCCTAAATCAAATAGGAAAGAATATGAAGTTTCCTAACTCTACATGTCCTTTTCCAAGCTAGTTTCTAATTCTACAATACTATAATACTCCCCCTCAAGTTGTAGAATAGATGTTGATCAGACCTAACTTATTACAAAGATAACTGACTCGATCCCCACTCAAGGTTTTTTGAAGATATCTCCTAATTGTTCTCTCGTCTTCACATATCTTATAGAGATCAACCTCAACTGGATCTTCTCATGGACAAAATGACAATCTATCTTGTGAAATGAGAGAAGAAAATAATATTTTTCTTTATTGAATGAGTGAGTTAGTAAAATACAGTATAGGTTCTACCAATTTATATAGGTTAGGAAGACACAAGCAGGAAACAAATAAAATACAAAAATGAAGGAAAATAATGTACAAAAAAGGAAGGAGATAAACCATAGAATATCCTAGGATTCTCCACACTCCCTCTCAAGCTGGAAGCATATAAGTCATATGCATCAAGCTTGTTACATATGTACTTAATCAGAGAAGGTTCGTCAAAGAGTGTCCAACGAAGAAGGTCCATCAGAGAGTGTCCGACGAAGAAGGTTCGCCGGAGAAAGTCAGTCGGAGAAGGTCGCCGGATAAGGTCCGATGAAGAAAGTCCGACGGAGAAGGCCTGCCAGAGAAGGTCCGAAGGAGAAGGCCGCCAGAGAAGGTTCGCCGAAGAAGATCCATCGGAGAAGGTCCGATGGAGAAGATCCGTCGGAAAAGGTCCGACGGAGAAGATCCGATGGAGAAGGCTCGTAGGAGAAGATGGCTGTCCGAAAAAATGGATCACTCTAGAACCAACCATGGCTCTAATACCATGTGAAATGAGAGAAGAAAATAATACTTTTCTTGATTGAATGAGTGAGCTAGTAAAATACAGCATAGGTTCTACATATTTATATAGGTTAGGAAGACACAAAAAGGAAACAAATAAAATACAAAAAGGAAGTAAATAATGTGCAAGAAAGGAAGGAGATAAACCAGAGAATATCCAAAGAATATCCTATGGTTCTCAACATATCTCAATATGGTTGGTCCGTTAATAAAATACCGGATTATAAGCAATATGAAGGGTAGCCTGGTTGTCACACCAAAGTTTGGCTAGGATTGATGTCTTAATCTGGAAGCTTCCATCAAAGAATTGATCAGTACCACATGGAAGTCTCACATACGGATTGTGTCATCGCTCTATATTGAGTGCACTAGATTGAAACGACAATGCGTTTCTTCTTTCTTCCGTGAGACTAGATTTCCTCAACCAAGCGCCTGATACCCCGAGAAGTGGACCTCCTATCCTCCTTAGATCCTGCCCAATCTGCGTCAGAAAAGCACTCAATTTTGTTATGCCTATGATTACCGTATAAAATACCATGTCCCGAGACTCCTTTCAAGTAACATAGAATCTGCACCGACAGCGCAACCGATGATCAGCTATTGGAAGACATGTGGCGACACAACACTAGCAGTATCTTGATATCGGCGTATTGCGCTGGGTAGTTCAGCTTCGGCCAGGCTTTCTATATCTCTCAAGGTCTTCAAACAATTCGCCTTCTCTAGTAAGATGTAGGTTTTGTGCCATAGGGGAATGAGATGGCTTTGCTGCCAATTTTTTTGTTTCAAACAATAGATTCAGTACATATTTCCTTTTAGATAAGAAGATTCCAAGTTTGCTCCTCAAAACTTCAACATCCAAAAAGTATTTTAGCATCCCTAAGTCCTTTGTGTGGAATTGGCCATGAAGAAAGGACTTGAGTGAAGATATACCTGCCATATCATTTCCAGTAATGACAATATCATCAACATACACAATTAACAAGATAATACCTGCTTGAGAATTTCTATAGAAGACTAAGTGATCAGATTTGCTCTTCTGCAAGCCAAATTTCTAAATCACTTCATTGAATTTGTCAAACCATGCGTGTGGACTCTATTTTAAGCCATATAATGATTTGCGGAGACAACAAACCCTACCAATCTCCCCCTGAGCAACAAACTCAGAAGGTTGCTCCATATAAACTTCCTCTACAAGATCCCCATGAAGAAAAACATTTTTAACATCAAGTTGGTGGAGGTCCCAGCAATGAGTTGCTGCCAGAGATATAAACAGCCAAATAGAAGTCAACTTATCAATTGGGGAGAAGGCATCAGAATAATCCACCCCATAAGTCTGGGCATAAACCTTAGCTCTGAAGAGCGGGCCTTCAATCCTAGCAACGAACTCATAAGAGTTAAACTTCTTGCAAACGCAGCGACAACCCGATAGCCTTCTTACCCAGTAGGAAAAGGCACCAAGTCCCACGTACCATTGTTATCTAATGCCTGCATTTCATCCATCATAGTACTACACCAACCAGGGTGAGATAAAGCCTCACGGACAGTGTTAGGAAGAGAGATAGAATCAAGAGATGCAATAAAGGAACAGAGAAGGCAATGAATAGTTATGAAACCAGCCTTGAAAGAATTGGGTGAGCACACTAACGTTTACCTTTACGGAGAGCAAAAGAAAGATCATCATTTTGGACTAGATCGATGTGAAGCGATCGGTGTTGGACTAGAAGGCCCGGAGGTTTCAGTGCTTAGAAGAGCATATCGAGTAATGGGAGGTTTAATAAAGGCTTGAGGCTAGAGCGGTGAAGATGAGGGGTAGGAGCTAAGTGGGATGGAGAGTAAGGAAATCGTATAGGTGATAAATCCCTCGTCCTTCCCTTCTTGACTAGTAACTGATGAAGCTATAGGAAAACGAGGTAGTTTCAAAGAATGCAACATCAGTAGACACAAAGTAACGTCGAAGAATGAGACAATAACACCTATACCCTTTCTAAACCCGAGAATATCCCACAAAGATACACTTTAAGGACTTCGGATCAAGTTTAGAGACTTGAGGACGAACATCTCGAATAAAGCATGTGCATCCAAATACCTTGGGATCAATAAGGAACAACGGATTATGTGGAAACAACTGGTGGTAGGCGGCCCAATTGGCGATGATGGCATCTGATGTCGAAAGCGGGCGATAGAGACTACATCGGCCAAGTGTTTGAGGACATGCATACGGAACAAAAGAGCGACGAGCTCGAAGGTGTTTGTTCTTACCTCGGCTACCGTTACAGAAGGTGTATCAACCGCAGAGGTTTGATGGAGAATCTCGTATTTAGTAACATGAAGGAGGCGAAAGGGTTAAAATATGAGAATATTTTTGGCTATCACTCCTCAATGTTTGAACAAATACATGAGAGTGAGTTTGAATTTCGAATTTCCAAAAGCCTGAGGTGTTCGACGGTGGTGGAAGGTTGAAGCTTTGTGATGAAGGTGGGTGGGTTTGGAAAGGGACTCGGCTCCCACTAGATGGGTTCTTAGAAAAAGAAAACCTTGCAAAGCTTTACCACAGAACCTTCCATGGCTCACGATACCATGTAATCGAATTAATTGAAGGAAAAAATTGTATTTTTTTCATTGATAACAAATAACTGTTATATCTGAGCGTGCGAATCGAATAGGAAGGAATCTGAGAAGTTTCTGGCCTTTACATGTTTCCTTTTCCTAACTAGTTTCTAATTCTACAATACTATAACAGTAAAAATCTTGTCAATCTTCACATACTTGGTTTAACCATGATGGGCTAGGTTGTGATCTATGTTGATGGCTAATCTATCATCACAATATAATATCATAGGTTTCAGAAAATTTGATCTCTAGATCACTAAGCATGCATGATCTTAAAACAAAGAAGTTCACTATCTTACACCATAGTTACTAAATTCTGCTCTCAAACTTGAACACCGTTAAAAGACCAACTCTCCTAAAAGCTCAAGCTTGTAGGATTTGGATTTAATATGAATATCATGTCTTTAACACCCGCACGTGGAGAGTCAAACAAACCAAATAGAGTCCTCCATGGACTGTCAAATCAACAAATTTTTTTTTTTTTTTTAATCAGTAAAAAGCAATATATTGACTAATAAAGAGCAAAAAGGCTCCCAAAGAGTACACTACAGGTATACAAAAACGAGACCCAACAAAAAACCCTCAGGCTCACCTATACCCCGAAACGCAGCCAAAATCCGCCCAAAGAATCAATGTTATCAACACTATACAAATTTGCCCATGACCACAAGGTACATAAAAAAGTAATTTTCATTCTATGAGCAGAGGGGGCTACGTCCTCAAATGCTACCCTATTTCTAGTTTGCCAAACTATCCAAAATAAGCGAGAGGCGCCATCAAATTCTCTTGCACTACATGACGATACTTGTTTTGCCCGAGCAAGGAGGGTTTGGCGGATCGTACGGGGGAAGACCCAGCTTGAACCAACAATGGCTAGAAAAAGCTCCCATAGCATCTTAACTCTTGGAAAATGGATGAGTAAATGGTCTATTGATTCCTCTTCCTCTTCGCAAAGAAAAACACTATTTCTGAGTTACCCCTCTTAAACTAGGCGGCGAAAGTGAACAACTTACCCCGTGGCGCTTCCCGTGCGAAAACGATATTGGGAGCAATAGATTCCATATGGAACAAGAAGGAAAAGTGATGGAGAGAGAATGTGCCAGCTTTTTATACATGAGTCTAGTTGAAAAAACATCATCCTTAGCTCCCTTCATCAGCAACTGATCCTCTTAGTAAGACGAGATTTTCCTTCTATAGGGAATTTGGAGGAACCTTTCCACCTCCTCCATTTCCTAGTCATTAAAATCTCTAACAAAAACTGGGGACCAGCCCTCTTTTGCCCTTGAAAAATCCCAAACGTCTACTACCCAGCATAACATGGCTGCTTAGTGTTAAACGGGTTGGGAAAAAGCGTTGCTTTCGAGAGCTACCTCCCCCTTTTGAATATCTTTCCAAAGCCATGATCTCCCTCTGGTCTCCTAAGGAAAAGACAGCATAGTGGGATAAGGTATGCCAGCCTTTTCTAATGTCTTTCCAAAGACGAGTGCCATAACCACCCCTTATGTCGCATGTGTTCCACCCCCCTACCAATTCTCCGTATTTTCTATTGATCACCTTCTCCCCGAAAGGGTTCCCTCTCTCATTAGCCAATGATCGATTAAGTTTACCAAAGTAGGCTTGATTCAACTTGGAAGGCTTTTCACCTAAACCTCTTAATTTTTCGAACATCTTGTGTGCATTTTAAATGCGAATGCGGTTTTTGCTCGGGCCACAGTGCCACTTGAGGAAATATATACGGATCTTTCGATCTAGCACGAGACCAACCTTGGAATCGAGAAGCGAGGGGAAAGGAAATATTAGGAGGCCCGGATAAGGTACTGCGAATCAATGTAAGTGTCAAGATCCTTAGATGTCTTTGTCTCTTAGAAGGCGAAACTCTTTACGAGTCTATAACTGATAAAGTCGACCACTGACTTACATGAGGAGCTGAGTGACCGAGTATGTAGTGGGTGAGGAACCAGCATGCACCATTTCAGTATCAGCATGATGTCGCCACATTACTAACCACAACTCCTTTGGGATAATTTATTTCTTGCTGAGTTAATTCTTGGCTTGAGCTTGAGAGCCACATTAAGATCGACTGGAGCGTGTAGTACTCTGGCTTTGCATCACGAGCGAACGGTGTCATGCGCATACAAGATGGGGAAATGATGAGCTCCTCCATCCACGCCCTCAGACTTGCGACGATGTAAAATTGTCTTCCACGATGCGCTTTGCGGCCCAGCTCAAGCTTCCATACCAATCCGCAGATGGGGAAGGATCACTACTGTCTCGAAGCATATAAAACTCAGGGAAGAAACTCGTGGGAGAGCCATTGAAGAGAACTGAGAAAGTGGTTGTGGATATGCACCACTTAATCCAACTAATAATCCATTTTCTGCCAAAGCCCATTTTCTCCATAATCTGGAATAGAAAGTCCCAATTGATGTGGTCATAAGTCTTTTCAACGTCCAACTTACAAAGCAACCCGCTCTCTTTCTTCCTCGAAGTGAGTCATTTATATAGTTGGCTATTAAAGCTGGCGTCGAATCGTCTTTCTTGACGAAAGGCACGTTAGCTTGGGAGATGATCAAACTCATGACCCTTTTTGATTCACATGGCGAAACTTTGGTTAAGATCTTGTAAAGACCTCCCACTAAACTGATGGGTCTTAAGTCCTTGAAGTCTTCAACGTTATTTTTCTTGGGAATCAAAACTAAGAAAGTAGCATTGAGACTTTTTACGAATCTGTTGTGTTCGTAAAATTCCTGAAAGAATCCAAGGACTTCATCCTTCACAAAGTCCCCTGGCCAAATACGAAAAGGCGAAAAGGGAACCCATCGGGCGGAGCTTTATCCGCTGCCGAAGATCATTGCGAATTTCCTCCTCGGTGAACATTTCTTGAAGCCGCGGCTTGTACATCACCAATCCGCATTGAAGGAAGATGCGGGGCGGGGCTTGACTTGTCGGGCGAAATGAGGTTTTGGAGCATCACCAAGCCTTCTTTGATCTACGTATGCTGAACTAATCTTCTAGCGTTAATCTTAGTATTGAGGGTATTCCTCCTCAGTAATGAATTGGCCGTTATGTAAAAAAACACGGTGTTTAAATCGATCACTTTCAATAAAGTTCTCGAATTTACGTCTTGGGGAAACCTCTTCAAATCAACCCGATTCTTATAATCCTTTCTTACCTTTTCCTACTCCTCGGCTTCCTCGGAGATAACTCTTTTCCTTTACTTCTAGATCATCTGAATCTTACCCTCCCTAAGAGCACTCCTTTTTTGTCTCGACTCTACCAAAAAACCTCTTTGTTCCGTCTTTTAAAATCCCATAGGTCTTTGCCTTTGAAGCGAAAACAAGCGGAAGGAACCCTGAGCACATATTTTTCCTGATCCCTCGAGAGGCCTTTGGAAGCCTTCATACTTTAACCACATGATTTCAAATCGGAAAGGGTGAGGTCCCAGTTTAATTCATGTCGGCCAAAAAATGGGACGGTGTTCAGGCCTTTGGTCTTGGAAGGGTGCTTTGCCTTTGCATTGCTAAACTTGTTCTCCCGATTTGCCGTGCAATGCGTCGAGGCATAACATTGGCCAGGCCGTTTAAACCACCCTCACAAGTGAAGGGCCCCCACGAAGAGGCGAGGGTCTCTAAGCGCCCGACTCATTAACCACTTAACAGCGATCATAGAGGAAAGTTTGCCCCTCTTTTCCTTTCATTAGGAGAAAGGGTGACATTGAAGTCCCCTCCTAGCCAGGTCCTCCCACTTGAGCCTTCCCGAAGACCCCAATTGCTTCAGAAGATCTCCTGATTTCTCGCTTTCCAGAGAGTGGGCATAACACGTAGCCCACATAAACCCACATCTTCCACATTTTTTAAAAGGCACGTGATAGAAAGCTACCAATCTCGGCCTCGACCAGGTCCGTCTTTCGTTTTGTCCCCAGCAGAGGATGTACTCGCGCGCCCTCGGCCTCGAGCACGTCATGGAATCTACTTACCCCTAAACTACGGGCACAAGCCTTAGACAAATCCTGTATCTTAGTTTCTTGACACAAACCAAATCCACCCTTTGAGACCTAACAAAATTACTGATGATTTTCCTTTTGTCTAGGTTATTTGCCCCTCTAACATTCCAAGAGAGGAGTTTTAACTTCATTTTAACTTTAGTAATAAACTCCCCCTATCTCTACCACCATCTCTATTCTGACTTTGGCCATTGTAATTGATGGTGCATTCCAGCTTCCTTAGCTCCCTCGCATACTTGGTTTACGTCAGGGTTTCCCACTCTCACGGACTCTTTGTTCTTTGAGACACCATTTTTGCACCAAGCCGATATCTGTTCGTACCCGACCATAGAAATGCCTAAGAACTGTTGGTGCCAGAGCAGCTATCCTCCCGACTTTCGTGCCCATGTCGGGCCTTGTCATTTATAGCCAAACTTAGTTGTTCTCTTGATCAACTCTGATAAGCTCTCAAACAGGCCTCTCCCGCTCCTCTACCATCCTCTGAGATGCCTTAATGGCTGTATCCTCAGCGACCAGTAGGCATCCCAGGCACAAAAAGCCCCGAGAAAAGAGGTCGACCAAAAACAAAGAAAATGGTGGAAGGAGATTGTTCTAAAGGGACTAACTCATACTGGATTAACACCGACGAGTGCGTACATCATTCCTGGGTTCTGCTTTAGCTTCTTGATGAAACAAAGGGATCTTAGCGCTGGATCAACTTTCCTACGGCTGTAGATTCGGCCCGAGGCACGGCCTCGTTAATGCCACGACTAAGAAGGCGCATCAGCGTCCTGCTCTGAGTTGCGATAAAGGCCCTCAAAACAAACCCAGTCGGGTCTTCAAGGGCCCTTGGGAGAAGCAAGCCCCGCCTCACAGTTTTCGAGGTCACCTTGAGCCCTTGGCACAGATCCCTTAACAAGCTTCATTTACGGGTTCTTGACACGCTACAGCACGTGAATCAGAATCCTACACTGGGGCGGGTTGTCTTTTCAGCCATGCCTAATTGACCTAACGGTCGAGGCCTTTGTGGACAACGATCCTTGAGCTTCTCACGCTCTCTTCAGCGCATAGGAAAACTTCGTCTTTTCCCATGGGACTTCTTGCTTTTTCCGATGGCCTCTCAAGCCTAGCTCCCAACAAGCGAAGTGTGTCTCCCTGGCTTGTGATCTCCACTTGTCTGCTGGCCTTGGGGAAGGCGTCCATCACGTTTACCACGATCAGCCAGTGGAGTTCGAGCAGGTGTCTTCATCCATTGCCAAAAACCTCATGGCCGTCTCAGATCCTCTTTAGGATGTACCTACTCCAAAAGATGAGCTAGGAAGCCCTACCGGCGACCCACGCTTAACAAGCCGTACCAACAACTACTTTGCGGCCCGAAATCGACTCCGTTTTTAGGGAGGAGGCGAAGTCCCCAAATATTCTAAAACCACGGCGAAAGTTCTTTGAAGCTTCTTTGGCTCTCGAGCTTCCGAGACATCCCAGCCCTCTTCCCGGTTCGCTACATTTAGGGCTGAGACATCTAGAGCCCACACACGCCTTTTAAGGGATTTTAGATCTGGCATCGGTGAACTTCCTCTGTCTCGCCATCCTACCAGACAACAGTCGAGAAGCCTTAGCTTATCCCTAACTTCTTCTTTCCCCAAGGAGATCCTCACCTCTTCAGCAGTTTCGTTGAGCCCTAAGATCACCTTTTGCGGCATAAGAAGCAACAGAAGTCGAGTTTCCTTTGACTATTTTCTTTGCCTCTTTCTCGGATCTCTTCCTCACCTCAACCTTTTTCTTGTAATCACACGAGGAACGGAGCTGAAGTGAGCCCGACCATTGCGAACCCTTGCTCGGGAAATGTTAACTGATGTCTCTTTAAACTGAATCCTCGCGGGTGCGGCCCGAATGAAGGTTCAGCACTATTCGATCAGCGTTGACGAAGCGTCTTTCATTTTCCACTCCCTTTGTGTAACCCAGGCTTTGTTTTCAATAGGCTTTGCCACATTCTTCCAACCTCGGCCGAAGATTTTGAAGATATCGTAGAATCTTATCCACGAAGTCACCTTTGCATCTCTCCCTTACGCACCCTTCGATTTCTCGATATTCTTCGATTTCGATGTCAAAGGATTTGGCCTCTAGGGCAAACCAAGTTTTCCCTCCCCTCATGGAGTGAAGGAAAGCTTCACAAAGCACTAATGTGCAACAATTTTGGAGGTCTTTCTGTCAAATCAACAAATGGGGAATAAATTGCAAAGAGGTGGCTCGAAATCAAGACCCGGTACCAAACCAGACTCTGAAACCATGTTAAATGACCAACTCTCCTAAAAGCTCAAGCTTGTAGAATTTGGGTTTAATATGAATATCATGTCTTTAACAAACAGTGTTAACTTATTATTTATTACTTCACCAAAAAATAAAATTACCTCCAAAAGAAAGTACCATATCCCACAATTGATCATCTATCCATAGTAGATCTTGCCTAGTCCACATTTGTGTAAGGTTCGAACTTTAAGTCTTCACCCTTCTTAAACAAATAACCCTAGTCAGGAGCTCCCTACAAATATCTAAAAATCCAGTATACACCTTCTAAGTGGGGTCTAAGTGGAGCAAGCATAAAGTGGCTTACCACACTCACGCCATATGCAATGTTTGACCTTGTGAGTGACAGGTATATTAGTTTTTCCACCATCTGTTGTTAGTTGCCTCGATCAATAGTTGCCCTTCAGATTCCTCTCATAGTCTGATTCTGTTCAGTAGGTGTCTTAACCAATTTGCACTGGAACATGTATATACTTCCATGGTGAAATCAATATCCTAACTTTGATCTAGTCACCTCAAGTCCAAGATTTCAAATTAACTAAGTGTGATTTCAACCTCATAATCTCTTCTTGATCATCTCCAGTGACAACAATATTATTGCCATACACAATTAATGCTTTAATTTGCCCTAGATGAAAGTTTTGATAAATAATGTGTGATCACCTTAGCTATGATGGTAACCTCTCTTCATCAGAGTAAAAAAACAGCAAAATCAAAGGATTTTTTTTTTTTTTTTTTGATAACTATGGATGTCCGGGCCAGCTTGTGCGCACCTCGACTAATACCACGAGGCCTTGAAGTTAACAGTCGGGTAAGAACCTCGATGGCCTGGGGGTGGAGCGATGACCGTGGGTAACCCACCTACGTGCCTTACACTGTGGATTACCCCTAGGGGTTATGAATCGAAAAGGATTGTGAAGAGGTGAAGCCATTAATTCTGAAATTGAGATTTCTATTTGAAACTTCTGTTAGTGCAAGGATTTGTCATTCATTTCAGGAATGAAGATCTTTTACTGTTAAAATTTAACAATAAGTTGGGAATGGGTTGAGCTCTTTTGGATCATGCTTCAAGTGCTCCTTATATAAAACCTACATACCAAGGTTTGGGCCCCCTCTTCTCAAGCACTAATTTAGTATATTCTCATTTTACCAAGAAAAAACCGGCCTCATGTTAAAAACAAATTTACGACTATCCCTAAGAAGGTACAATTAAGATTCATTTCCTCATATATATCATCTTCATTTTCAGAATGCCTAATAGTGTGGCAGAAATGACAGAGGAGGTCTAAAGGGCATCGTAAGGGCCCCAGGAAATCCAGTAGAGGTCATCTGATTGGGTGGATTATAGTCACCAAGCAAAGCGCAAGAGTTATTGAGATTAAGCAATTATGCTTCCGCACAGGGCTCTTTCCAGCAAACAGACGAGGAGATTTCCTAGAAAACAAAGGGTGGCATCTGGTTTGGCCTTCAGACTGATGGATTGAATTCTAATATCCCTTAGAAAGAAACTCGTTGATCACCTTAGAAAGCCATTTCAGCCATGTATCATGTCAGATTCTTTGTTGGGTCATGTCAGGGAGGGACAGGGTGTTGGGGGTTGTGTGCCTAATCCAATCTAATAGTGGAAAAGGCCATCTCTTACTTTCCTGTCAATCACACAACCATGAATTTTAGTCTAACTTTATGAACTCCTATATGTCAACAAAAATTGAGCTAGAAGAAACATGGAATCTTCACATAGAAAGGTGACTAAGACTTCAATCACTTAAATTATAAGCAAATTAGGCTTCATTTAACTAAATGGATCTAAGAACTATTTACCATCACAAATGAAAATCTGAGCAAAATGGCAACATGGGTCCACGCATAGCTACATCACATGTTCTCAGTAAAAGTTAATATCAGTGAACATTTCATCAAAACGAGTGGGAAAATTTTTTTCACCCATTCTTTCTAAGATCCTAGATCATCTCGAAAGAACCTGCTAGTACAAATATCTGTTCACCTTGCAAAAAAACTGCCATAAGCTAGAATGATCTTAACCCTATATAATTAAATTTGTGAAGAAAAGACAAAGAGACAAGAATCATTGATGATCACTGTACCCCATTAATGATACAGCAAGGTGGCATGAACTCTAACTTAGGACCAAAGATGCCAACAACCCTAGCTACACAGCATGGCCCATGAAAAAACTAAAGTTTCCAGATCAACTTTAATCACGAAGCTTTAAAAGTCCTGGTGCAATGAACCCTCAAATTTTGAAAAAGGGTCAAACACTCATATCTAACAACACCATCAAAATAAACCTCAAGAAGTAAAAAAATCTATCATCACAATGACTCCCTGAAATTCCATGTGGACTACTTGCATGGAAATCATAACAAAATGAAATTTCATAAAAGATGGTGATAGTTAACCCTCTGTATGTGACTAGAACTTTATCACTTCTAGCAAATAAAAAAGCAATTGTCCTGGCTCGTACATGCTTTGCCAAGATTCGTGCTTGAACAATAACTAGTGCAATTTTGGAGAACAATCTCCGATTAAATGGATGAATAACTAGTATATACTTACTTCCCAGCTCTTACAAACTGATATAGGTTTCCTATTAAAGTATAACATGAACAGTACATTACACAATTGATGCCCCTTTAATGCAGATTAACCTAACATGTAAAAACACACTGAGCTGCAATTATCACCTCCATATCAGGTCATTCCAAAGAACAGATCAGCATTAAAGGTTAACTTACATGTCCTGCTCATGCTCATTGGCTAGGGCAGTTTTGGCAATACAAAGGAATGCAGCATCAACATTGTAATCCTCTTTTGCTGATGTCTCAAAGTAAGGAATGTTCCCTTTTGAAGCACACCAGTCCTCTGCTTTTTTCTTAGAAACCTGTATTCAAATAAAATAGGTCCAGATTCAATAAATAACAAAATTAAAACGGGGCAGTAACTATATTCCTTACCACTCGGCTATTTCCACCATCGATATCAATTTTGTTTCCCAATAATATAAAAGGAAATGTCTTGGGGTCAGATGGATTTGCCTGGGACACAATGGAGACAGAAACCAGTTCAGCATCCAAAAATAAAAAATAAAAGGAGCTTTTATCTAAAGCAAAAAAGTGCAAGTCATGAGGGCAATTTAATGCCTAGAAATGGAGGTCATCAGTGAACAAGGTCTACATTTTAAATAACCACTATTTACAGCAACTCTGATTCTGAAATTTGATCAGTGAACCATAAAACAAGGTAACAATGCGATCCTATGGTTAACTAAAACTAGACAAGATTTTCCTGCAAATCAATGTCTGAGATCATCTTGTGTTGGTACATAATTTCACCAAATAGAATGACCTACAACCCCTAGAGCACTATTTCCCAGATTTCTGCATGCACACATGGTTCGGACACTAAAATAATTCCCACGACAACATTATTCAGAAAAGAGCTACATTAATCCTTGACAAATCTGCTTCTAAACGCTTTTACATCCATCAAAGAGAAAAAAGAATTGTAATATAGAAACCAATGGGAAAAGCATATAAATCAGAACATGAAACAAGCAACACATAATGGTAAAACACACCAAGTGTCATATCCAAACCATTACATCATTCATTAGTTTAGATCCTGAAGCAAATGGTGTCATTGAACAAAAAAGATTGTAACTTAAATAGATATCGTTCCATTGAAGAAGTTTTCTTGAAGTTGTCAATCTAAACAAATCGAAAAAACAAAGGATATGGCAGGTTTTCAGGAGGGGATCACATTTCTGTGACTTCCACCAAGTGCAAAGCATGTAGCAGGCTTTCATAGTATCAAAAACGAAAATAATTTTATGGTCAAACTTTGGAGAGAAAAATCATCAGTTTCATTAACAAAGATATTGGATTCAGTTTAAGCCATTCACTACATATTATGGCCCCGTTGACAATGAGCTCAAGTATGGACCTTTGTCAAGGCTATTGAATGGTAGATCGTCATGAAAAAATAGTTCAAAATATCCTGACTTATTAAAAGAAATGTCAATTTCACCATTTACAACCAATGTAATTTTGTCAATACTGGTTGAAGAGTTGAGAATTCATAATTTCAGCATGATTTTCAGTTCAGTAGGGTTACAAAAAGGGACACAGTAGACAAAATGAAGCTATTCAAAGAAGATTGACCATCCGATCTATCAACAACAGCCCAAGATCACATTTCAATTTATAACAAAGGAAGGCAATTGCAGTATTTGAGTGCTAATGGACTTTGTAAATAGGTTTTTAGAGTAATATTTGTGCGATAATAGTCATGTTATATGTGATCTATTCTGTGTTGAGACAAGATCATAGTGAAATTTGGTTGAGCAAATACAACCTGTTTATAGTCATGCCAGAATCCTTTGATAAGTATAACCAATTTATTACACATATAAATGACAAGATTTACATAATTTCTTTAATAAACAGGTCTGGTTCAGTCAGGATTTAATTTGAAACTCATAACCCACTGACTTTTTACAACCACCTCTGATAGGAAACATGTTCTTATGAAGACATGTTTTTTTTTTTGACATCATGAAAACATGTTATTTTGCAAAATAAAAACCTATAAAAATAGAAAGCTCTAGTAATGAAGATTCGTGGATTTAAAGTACGATTTAAATTAACCTACAACCACTAATTTGACTCCCAACAACTTATAATATAAAAGTTTCCTCCTTTTGTGAACAGATGTCAAATGGTGAAATCAATAATAACAAACCTTTTGTTTATGAATAATTGAGATATAGCCAACAATTAGACTGATTAGGAAATAGGGAATAAGGTCATGTGACCATAGGTCTTTTTAGATGAAAACATTAGAAGACACAATTACACGCGTCCCATGAGAACTTTAATGCCTTCATTCAAAGGTCACAACAAATTTCCAGCATTTTGGGAAGAAAAATTAATGTTACATGTGCTACTTCAAAATCTACTTCCCACCTGATAATGTTGGCATGTTTGCTTATATGTCAACTAAGGATAGATTCTTTTTTTCTTTACACAAAGCTACCCTACATTATGTTCCAAAAAGGCACCAGTATTAACCAACAACCATGACCATTTTTGATATTTTATCCTCAAAATGTGAGTGATCTTATCAAGGATCAATAAAAAGAAAATGAAGGATTATCTATGATCTATCCTACCATGATGTTGGTCCAAATGGTTTACAAATGGCTACATTCTAGGGTGTCTACCTTTATTTTCAAAAGTGAAGCACCATATATAGTGTTGCAGCTGCAGCATCAATTTCAATTTGATAACATGTCTTAGATTATGCTTGTTTTGCATGATTTTGTGCCCAAGAACTGGTAAATAATCTAAGTTGCCAAGTGTTTTACCATAAATAATTTTGTGCCCTTTTTCTAGCCATTGTTGGTTTAAGTTGGGTCTTCCCTCATTCGGTCCGCCAAACCCTCCTTGCATGGCAAAGCGTTAATGTGGGCAGAAAACGCAAGAGAATTTGGATGCAGCTCCTCTTTGCTTATTTTGGACAGTTTGGCATGCTAAAAATAGGGTGGTGTTCGAGGACGTAGCCTCCTCTGCTCATAGAATGAAAATCACTTTTTTATGTACCTTGTGGTCTTGGGCAAACTTGTATAGTGTTGATAACATTGATTCTTTGATGGATTTTTTGGTATGGTTGGGGCATAGGTGAGTTGGAGGATTTTTTGTTGGGTCCCTTTTTGTATACCTCTAGTGTACTCTGCGGGAGCCTATTTATTCTTTTTCGTTCAATATATTGCTTTTTACTTATCAAAAAAATAATAATAATAATAATAATGTTAACAAATTTAGAAAAAGGGATGCTTATTAATTTTTTAATAGGTAACTGATGATGTATAATAAATGGCCAAAAGGGGGACAAAATCTAGGACATAGGGAGAGAATGCAGACAATTCAATCAAGTGGGTGAAAAAAGAGAAGCACGAGAAAAAAACAGAACAGAAAACAGCGCTAAAAGAGGGCCACTTGCCCCCATTGTATCTTCTCTATTTAGTCAAGAAGAGACAACAACTCTTCAATGGAGCACCCACAATCGTATAAAAGAAAAGACAAAAGGAAGACATTTTAAGATTTAGTACCGAGAGCCTTATCCCTTCAAACATCCACCAATTTCTTTTCTTCCATAAAAGACAAATACATCAATCATGCGTAGAAAGAAAGCAATCATATCATGGAAGACAGGACGATAGAGGCTGGAACTTCAATTAGAATTCTTCTTCTCAATTTGAAAGACTAGATAGGCATACATATACTCTTATTACCTTTCCCTAATACAACTTTCATAATTCCTTAGGAAAGGTAAGGAATAAACTTTTTTAATGAATAAGAAGACTAAAAGAAATACAAACTTGACAAAACTTCAACCATTGACAAAAATTAATTATCGCAGTTCAAGATAAATTCAAATCATCATTAGCGTCCCCAATTAAGCATCAGAACTAGCCTGTCCCCAATTAAGTATCAGAGCTTGTCCCCTTCTCTTGGTTCAAAGGATATTTCCACCTTATTATCCATCAATGACTTAGGAAAGTGCAGTTCTACAAACTATCCTTCTTTTCCACCACACTAAAGCTTATAATTGAGCAAAGTCCCAAAAGTAAGAGAAAGAAGTAAAGGGAGGGAGGGAGGGAGGGGGAGAGAGAGAGAGAGAGAGAGATTCAAACAAAGAGGAGAGAAATAAAAGTCGTTAAGGGTATCCAAAAAATAAGAGAGAGAGAGAAGAAAGATTTGAACAAAGAGGAGAGAAAAACAAAAAAGAATGAGTTTAATAAGTTTATTCACAAAAAAGAAGTTAAGGGTATTTAAATAATTTTGCATATTTGGATTATTTGGAGTCAAATCAGCAATAATTATTTATCTAAATCTTAGTAGAAATTATTCCTTCTTATTGAGGCAGATTCCAAAAACTGTTAGAGGGAAAAACAAATAAGGATGAGTTTAATAGTTCATTCACACAAAGAAGTTAAAGGGTATTAAAGTAATTTTGCATATTTGGATTATTTGGAGTCAAATCAGCAAGGATTGCTCAAATGAGTCTTGGTAGAATTTAGAAAATCTTCTTTCAAGGAATTAAACTTTTATTTGTTAAATTCTATACAAACTTCTATGAAAATTCACTTCAAAACAAACTAATTGTATAATATCACCCAAATACCCTCAACTTAGGATTTCTTTGTTCCCTCTCACAACCTTTGAGGGTAAAGTTCGGAGGCTCATCCTAATGAAGAATGATGCATGGAAGTTAACCTCTTGACCTCATAGGAAAGCAAATTGTGGGATGTCAATGGTCTGGGTTACTAAGTATAAATGTAATACTAAAACGTTTGAAACCTAATTTATTGCAAAAAGCTACTCATCACGTGGTAGACTTCTTTAAGGAGAGTTTCACCGCTTACAAGTCCATCTAGCTTGATATCAAGAATGCATGTTCCTTTCCTAGATTGCTTAGGCAAGGCAAGTCTTAGGCAAAATGTCTCGAAATAAGTGGGCTCTAGGTAATTGCCTCAACCAAGTCGCAAAGATAATGAGGACAAACACAGTTGAAATAGAGGTAAGTTGTTGCTTTAAAAATAGGGACCCAATGATGACAATCTGTAATTTAATGAAGATCAGGAGTGTGAACCTTCTTGAGGATGTTCACTCTCTCATTTGTTTAATTTCAAACTTCTTGATGTGTAGAAAACCGGATTGGACAAGGTGAATTTTGAACTAAATAACCTTGACACCTTATGTTATGTGGGATATGATATAAAATGTTTTAAACTATTCTTTATCATTTTGTTGATTCCCTGCCATGACTTTAGGTACAAAATTAAATGGTGTTGACTATTGAATGATATTAATATTATTAAAATAATGGTGAAATTGATATTTATATTCTTTGAGTATGGACAATAGATAGATTGCAATATATCCTTTATTGAACAAACCATAACTTAGAGAATTGAAGACCCATTCTTATCATGACATAAACACGATGAGGAATTTTAAATAATAAAAACAAAAAGATAATAAAAACATGATAGTAATATTCCTTAATTTCAAACCAGCTCAATTCAGAGTTATTGGCCATAAGTCATGAAATCCCCAAGACCAAAGTTTCATGAGACCCACACTAATAGTTACGAATATTTTTAAGCTGAAGTAATGTGCAATTGACTTCTTTCCTATCACCAAAAGTAAATGCTAAGAATTACTTCAAACAGAAAACGTAGATAGATATATGGCAGCAGTTTAATATCACGGTTTATTTCTGTTTCTTGCGAATCAGATGTAATGAACAACTTAATCCACATTTGGCCTTAATTTTTTTTCTTTTCGATAAGTTATTTTTTGTCTGCATTAGGACTTGAACCTTGAACCTCTTACAAACCCTCCCCATCACGGTTTACCATTTGAGCTAGGCCTCAAGGGCACATTTGGTCTTTGTTTCACTAAGAAGATCGATAAAACAAGGCATAAAGGTACAACAGGCAGAAAGGTTATTAAAGAAAACACACAGTAACACGGCAGGTAGACAATTAGCGAAAGAGTATCCACCAACAACAAGAAACAAAGGAATCAAGAAAGCATCATGAACCTGTTTGAGAAACTCCTCATGCCAATTGTCAAGGGCATCAAATGACCTCATAACATTAACATCGTAAACTAGAACACAGCAATCTGCTCCTCTATAAAATGCAACAGGAATAAATCTTTCTTGCCTGCTAGTGTCCCATATCTACGGGAAACATGCAATCATTTAACTTGAAGCATATTCATTTACAATACTCAAAATCAAAGAATGCATCACCTGAAGCATTGAAACACAAACCCACTTGAAGAGTGACGAGTCGGTCATCTATTTGGAGCTCCTTAGTGACAAAATCAGCACCAATTGTAGCTTTGTATTGTTGACTGAACTTCTTATGTACATATCTAGATAAGCAGTTAAGAACCACAAATTCCAATCTTTTCCGGAACTAGCCTTCTACACCACGACCAAATAGCCAGCATGCAGGCATTCATTAAAAGCCACTACAACAACAACACCCATATCAAGTTTTGCTCCCACCTCCACAAATTAAGAGTTCGTTTGGCAATGATTCTGGAACGAAATTTTCAAGTGTTAAGAAAAATTAAAAGCCCTTCCTAGAATCACTACCAAACAGACTCTAATTCTTGTATATGATCCTAGATCACCAAGATCTATAATTTGATATCCAAAAACCATATTGAGATATCAGAAGTTCAGTTCAGGAACTTCAACCCCAAACACAGTCTCAATAACGAGACTCCAAATTTTATTGGATCAATACCAATATGTAGCATGTTTCTTTTTTCTAATCACATTAACACGAACAAAGCAGCTTATGTCTAAAATTACATAATTAATAACACAAATAAGCAAAAGCAAAATTAAGAATTAAAAAACATATATCTTCGGAAAAAAAACTACGTTAAGAAACACGGATTCACATTGCAAACAATCTAGAACCCAGAAAGAAAATTTTGAGAGATCAATAAAGTACTAAAAGGATACTGGTTCATCAAAGACGTCTTGCCGACCCTAACAATGACCAACCAAAAAATACAAAAAATAAAAACAAAACAAGAAACAACGTTAGCGAATTTTTTGACCAAGCTTTTACAATAAATAAATGAACAGAGCAAAACCCAGAATCAAAAAACCTCCAAATCAAAAAAAAAAAAAGAGAGAGAAAAAAACAGTACCCACTGTCGCCGAGAACAATGACCTTGAGCAATGTTCGTCTACGAGCGGACATGGCGAAAGAAGAAGAATAAAGCGAAGGAGAAAGATGGATTTGGAAAAAAGCGAAAAAGAGAAAAAGGAAGATGAGATGAGAAAAAATTAATAGAAACAGAAAAAAGGGGCGCCAATTTCTCCTCCTCCGTCTCTCTCTTTAATTAATCGAGTTCGGCCAAACAACGAATCACCCCCCACTCCAGCCGGCTATGTGCTTTTTCCTTCTTTTTCTTTTTTCACTTTTTTGTTTTTTAACAGTTCGATCCACTCAGCCACTCGGACTTTCCAATGGTACGGTTTTAATTTTCTTTTTTTTTTTCACTCCCCCACCCCCTCTACTGGGGCAAGTGTACATCAAATTTAAAAAATATTGATTAAAAAAGTATGATTTTTTTTGAAGAGAAAAATAATTTTATTGATTCAAATTATCAAAATATCCATAAAAACACATAATTAAAATCGTTAAAAATTATAAATAATGAAATAACATTTAAGTTATAACATAATAAATCGATTCAAAGTCTATACATTTAATATATGAGTCTACATATTTGATATTATATAGCTAGAAAAGCGCATAAGCTTCCTAGTTTTGTGTCGACAAGGCATGTTCGTCAGCAGGATCGGATGGAAGTAAGTGTGGTCTAGTCGGATTTCAGACAGTGTACTAGTTTTTTTTGTCCTAAATTATGTTTCTTTTGTTCCTTATATGATTATATCAACGATTCAGGTAATAAGTGTGCAAAATATATATGAATTATATTCATTTCTATAATAACTACTTATAAGTTGTACTTTTCACTATATATGTAATATGAGCTCGAATATGTTAAATTTTAATGCACCAATTATGTTATATGAGCAAACTTGTTGTCCAGCATAATAGTGACTTAACACAAACTAATCAAATTCCTAAATATCATATACAAGTCTAAAGTCTAATACATTATACACCTACATGTAAGTTGTAAAAACAAATAAAGTCATGTATTACCTTATAGTTGCAATAACAAAATCATGGCAAACACCATAAATTCAAGTATTTTCCAAAGGGACTATAGAAAATGACAAAAAATCTTAAACTTTGTATATTTCAATTATAAATAGTCATGACAAAATTCTTGTCCATTCAAGTTACTCTTCAACTCCATAGGCACCATATATCTACAAGATTCAACCAAAATAATTAATTATCAATTGTAAAGATTATATATATTAAAATATATTTGTTATAGAATAAAAAAATATTGGTCAATTACCGTTGTTTTCTTTGCATCAAACAAAAACTAACTCGAATTTATCACCATTTAAAGAAGAATTCTCCACATCTGTAAATTGTTGAACCCAGTAACCAAAAAAAATTCCGAGAAAGCATGATAAATTAATTTCAAAACAATAAGACATACTAAAATATTAAAAATGATCCAAAATAAAATTGAAGATAAGAAACATGCCCTTTTCAAGTTGCTCTAGCTCCTCTACATCAATCCTTTCCTCTTTATCTTTTTTAGGACAAATCCAATCTTGAGTACAAATAAGTGCTTTCACCATCTTTTTTTTATTGATATGCAAAGAATTAAAGAAGTTAAAAATTACACATAAAAAAAATCTTAAGAAAAGAGAGAAAAAATTAAAACATTACCTTAGGAGTCGAAATCGTGGATGAAAGATGACGACCCTCGATGCGAATGCGTGCTGAGATGCAACCGGTAGATATCGACATTGGTAGCCATCACGAGCTAAACATGCGGGTGGATGTCTATGAGCCTTCATTTTCCACAAAGTCAATATTTCCAACTCTAACTCATGTTCCCCTAATTGTTCATTCAAATACTTGTCAAATTCTTATCTTCCATATCTACCATCAGTTCTCAACCTTTTCACTTGGTCCTCAATATCCTTCTTGAGGTCAAAACTAGTAGACTATGGAGTAGTAAATCCACTAGTAGAAGTTGTCTCATCATTATGAGGAGTGAAATGAGCATACATCCTCCTATAATCATCAAACAAATGACATGCTTTACGATACACGTCCTCGCTCAATTATTCACTTTGGGTGTTCCATACATTCGAGTAAAAACAAGTTTCAAACCAATTAACTTCACCTTTGGATCAAGAATAGCTCCCATATAAATCAATACATTCATTTTTCTCAATATTTCCCCAATATTTGTCAAATTTCTTTTTCATTGTTGTAGCCATAAGTCTAAAATCTACATCATCACTAACAAGCCACTTATTCAACTAATCTAGAGCATGAGCAATGTAAAAGAAGGTCGAATTGCTTGTCACATATAATGAGCCAAAAACTTGATCAGTCAACAACTTAAACTCCTTTAAAAAAAATAACTAACCCTTCAACCACCTTCCAATCACTTTCAGTAGGAGCCCTAAAATTCCCTATGTCAAGTTGAACTTCACTTTCTCCATTACTTCCACTTTCATTTTCATCATCACTATCCTCTCTCTCTCTTGTTCAAGTTCTGAATCAAGATCTACTTGGGAATTAGTTGGAATGTCCATCCTCAGATATCCCAATATTTCAAGGCTATTTCTAACATCTAAAAAATGTAGAGTTCCGTCTTGTTGGGAACATCTAAAGAGAACAATTGGCTTCTAACATACTTTTCATCAAGATCTTTAAAAGTTTTAATCTAGAAGCATAACTCTTAACAAATTTCACAACATATCTAACCTTATCAACATATTTCTTATTCTTTTTCAACCCATCCCACACTATAAGGTTAATGATATTTGACACACATCTCATATGCAAGTAGCTCCCATTACTAATGCAAGTTAACTTCTTTTGCCCATTTTTTTTCAATTCAGAACATGCAACATCGTTAGAGCTTGCATTATCAATGTTACAATAAACAATTTATCATCCACACCCCAAGAACCCAAACACTATTCCATAGCTTTAGCAATGGCCTTACCCTTATAGCTAAAAATTAGACAAAAATTCAAGATTTATTTAACTTCCATTCAGTGTTAATAAAATGAGCAATAAAACACATGTAATTGATTTTTGAATACTTGTCCATGTATCAGTAGTAACACAAATTCTTTGACACTTCATACTCAACAACTCCTTCAACTTTGTCCTTTCTTTCAAATAGGGTTGCAAACAATCACGAGCAATAGTTATATGTGAAGGTATATGTAACCTAGGACAACACACTGACATAAAATGCACAAAAACCCGGGTTTCTACATGTAATGAGTAACTCATCAACTATAATCACGTGATACAGTGCATCTTGATTGGTGCCCCGAATAGTGCTATTTTGAGCCTGTTTGTGTAGGTTTGAGCACTTGTGTACTAATCAACTTAATTAACCTAATTAACATTAAGGTCCCGACTTTACTACGTACTAATCGCATTTTGTGGCTATTTTTGTAGTTTATGCAAGCTAAACTCGCCAAATTGTTGAGTCGACTCAAACACGAAGAATCTAAGCCAAACTTAGAAGTTGTGGGTCATAAGGTAGAAGGAAAGTGGAGCTGAAAATAGAAAGAATTGGGTCCCTGTAAGAATTTTGCAGAGTTGTGAATGCATAATTTCGCAAGTTGCGAAAATTCGCAATCTGCTCCTATGTCCTGTTTGACCCCATTTTTTTACCACCTTTTTGTAACTTTTTCCTAAACTACCCTCTATGTATTTTTGGTAGTTCAAACATTTTTGTAATTTCCCTTGTTCTGAGCAGTATATAAGGCTCAGTCAAGGCTTTTATGCAATCACTAAAAGCGATAAATTCGGCGCGAAAGCTGCATTTCTCTCTTGGATTTTCCTTTCTCTCATTTTCCCTCATTTTCTCTCACTCTCGCTTGCCCGAGCACCCGAGAATGACAGCTCGAGAGGATGGTTGGATTAAACCCCTTTATCCTTGAAAAGTAGAGTACGTTGAAATTTAGGTTTTGAGAATGGCGCTGAGTAAATCTTGTTTTAACGCACACGGAGTTATTGTCATTTATGTATCTCACTAGGTTTTAAATCCTTTTGATGTATGATTGACCCCGTACTTGACAATCTTTTAGGGTTCGGTGGATCTTTGTGCTAGATCCCACTTTGGCTTCGTGTATTACCATTTATTTATCATTGTAGGGTAGATGAAAGTTAGTTTTGCGTGGCAGAAACATTAATGACCAATAAATGCAATATCTTAAGAGGACAACTATTTGGGTTCGGTTTTATAGCTAAATGAAGATTCGATTTGGGAAATGATTATAGGTCATTCTCCCCAACGTGAGGAAAAGGACCCGAGGACCTCTTAGTTGCCCTAGAACCTCAAACCCGGTGTAGAGGCTTGAGAGGAGTTCTTTTTACATTTTATTACATTTTAGTTCTTGATCTTCAAATCACAACCCCTTGTTTATGAAAAACCAAAAATCCAAAGTGAAATCAACATTTTTGAATCAATTGTTGGTGCAACACGAAAGAAAACCCATCCTTGTGTTAGGTCACACAGAGCCTTTATCTTTGCGGTATCTATCGCGCTACGACCGATGGGGTTTAGGTTTATAAATATTTTTATTCAGGAGCACGGAAATCTCTACCCATTGCATGCTACGATTATAGCGAATCAAATGGTGTCGTTCTTGGGGATGGTGCTAAGTGCAAAGTGAGTTGTTTAACTTGTGATCACATCACAAGTGTTGGTGAGATTTTCAGCCTTTTTGTTCTTCTTTATTATTTCCCACCTAACAGGTTCTTGTTAGGTTGATTCAATTTTTTTTACTGTCATATACAATTTCTATCTTCATTTTTTTAGCTAACATTAACCTTTTTGGTAGCCTGTTTTGTTTTTGTCTCTTGTTGTGTTTTGTGCTCTTTTCGTAGGAGTTTATGCAACACTGGGATAGGAACACAGTAGGCCGATTAGAAAGGAGCAGTGCTCCACAAGAACAGAGATATGAATTGAGCATACACGGTAGTCAAATGGAGTCTCCACTGGGGGCAACCAGTAGAGGGGGCTTAAAGGAACCCAACGTACATACGAGCGATGAGGGACCATATACACCCGAGAGTGAAGGTGGCCTCACGCATTGTGCCTTCTCCCGAGGACATCATTATCAAGCCCTATATAGTGCCCCTGCTCCCCACTTTCCATGGAATGGAGAGTGAAAATCCCTATTCACACATCCGGGAGTTCGAGGAAGTATGCAATACCTTCAAAGAGGACATCCCTAATGTGGATCTGATGAGGCTGAAGTTCTTCCCTCGACTGAGAGGACAAGGCTAAAATACGGCTCCCGACTCTCCCCAGGCGAGAACTATTAGGAATTGAGGGGCTATACGAGCAAAATTTTAAAAGAAGTGCCGGTACCCATAAAACCAATGGTGCGGGCGGGAAATTTTACCTTTTTACAACTTGAAAATAGAAATTCACAGGTGATGGGAAGGTACCTAGAGACCATCGTGTACGCCCTCACCATGGCTTTGATACTTGGATGTTGATTTAATCACTTCTATAATAGAATGTCCACATTTATGAAGCGGTTGTTGGAGACTATGTGTGGAGGGGACTTGTGAGCAAACATCCGAGAGAAGCCATGGGCCTGGCGGATTATGTGGTGGGACATCAGCATGGGATACCTTGACCCGAGAGCGAGAGGATGAGACTTTGCGGCTTGATTGAGGGGAGGCATGTGCTCCGATCACGAGAGGACATGGGAGGCAACTATCCACCTTGGCTAGAATGTTGGAGGAGCTTGAAATGCAAAATCACCATGAGGTGTGGTAGTGGCGAGGCATCTATGCTAACCAGCCTTGTTTCATTTGTCGGTCAGTACGAGCACGAGAAACGCGCTTGGCTTTGTTTCCTTCGGTAAGGAGATTATGATGGGTGAGCATGTCGATGTTATTATTGGGTCGATACAAGCCACCAACCCTTTGCCCCATATGGCAACACCTATAACCTGCTTGGAGGAACCATCCTAACCTCTCTTAGAAACTGGCCTCCGCCATATGTGCTGTTGCACAACAACGAGTATGGTTCTTTATCCCGACCCTGACCACCACGTCATCATCGCGGTTGAAGACGAGCTATCATGAACTTGAGCAAGGTGGTGGGCAATTTTGTGGAAGAATAGAAGGCAGTGAACACTTAGGTTAACTAGAGGATTGATACGGTGGAAGGCACATTGAACAAGAAAATAAAGGAGCAGTCACGAAATTTCTCAAGGGTGACAACTATAGTACTCGATTTCAAGGTTGACAAACCAGCATCAGGTACAGGAAAAGGAAATTTCCCTCTCAGACACAACCCAATCCTAGAGGGGTGCATGAAGTGAGCTCTTTATTCGAGCCAAATCCCAGGATAGATGAAGTTAAAGCAGTTATCACTTTGAGAAGTGGAAATGAGGTTGAACAACTAATTACGAGCCGGTGAAGAGGCCGGGGAGGTAAAAAGCCCAGGAGCGGAGGAGGCGATACCAAAGAAATGCGTTGAAAAAGGAACACCCCACCTTTCATGAGCGTTAAGAAGAAAAGGCCGTCAACCATCTGAAATGTTAGGGTGCTAAGGCGGTGAAGTCGGCATCCCCACATACGACATGATTAATGGGTTGACATATGCGAGTTTTTAAAGGACCTGTGCGTAGTGAAGAGAGGACTAAATGTTGATAAAGGCCTTTGACAGATTAGAGTCGGTGCCATCGTCGATTTTTGAGACTCCGGTGAAATCCTAGTCGGGTTACCACTACCATCCTTGGTGAATATGAGACACTTGTGTAGAAAAACCTTGCTAGACTTGAAACCCGGTCTTCGACATTGCGCCGTCGTGTATAGCACGGCTAGGTTTGGGAAAGCTTAAGCCCACTTCCATCACATTGTCATACGGATAGATCATAAAAATGTTAAGAGCCTTGTGAAGGATGTTTTAATACAATTGGACAAATTCTACTATCCTGTAGACTTTGTTGTGCTTGATACAAAACTGGTTGCAGTGGGGGCTAATTATATGCCTACCATCCTCGGAAGACCATTCTTAGCCACCTCCAATGCAATTATCAATTGCCGAAATGGAGTTATGCAACTTACATTTGGAAACATGACCTTAGAACTGACATCGCGAGGTAAAAAGCACATGCAACCGGTGGAAGAGGGTCTAAGTTTGCATAATTGATACAATTACGGAGGAACCAGTAGTGCGACAAATGTAGGATATTGAGTGAGGAAGTGAGTGTGATGCACGAAGAGCTCACGGAACCGAACTGTGCCTTATTCATGGCTATGGAGAAAAAGAGATTTTATCTCTATTAGTGGGGAAGAGAGTCGATGAGCCTCAAGGCTGGATCTCAAGCCCACTATGGAGCTGAAATATGCATACACGGAAGAACATGAAGCGTGCCTGTGTCATATCACTCCCTTCTCGATTACTTCCGCGAGGAAACAATCTACTAGACATCCTCGGAGAACAGTGAGAAATTTATAGGGTGGAAAATCAGCGACTTAAAGGGAATTAGCCCGGCGGTTTTGCACCCGTCATATCTACTTGGAGGAGGAAGCATAAAATCGGTAAAGCTTGTGCATGAGGAATTAATTCTCATATGCGGGGAGGTGGTACATGCGAAGTCTAAAGTTGCTACAAGCTGGTATCATTTACCCCATATCAGATAGCACTTGGGTGAGTCAGACGAGGTTGTGCCAAAAATCCTCGGGGTAACTACTATACATAATAAAAAGGGAGAGGAAATGCCCACACGCCTTACCACATGTTGGAGGGTATGTATCGATTACAAAAGATTAAATGAGGTGACAGAAAGATCCCTCTACCCTTCATGGACCGAAGCTTCTTGAAAGAATTTACGGCCACCGGCTCTGCAGCTACGGATGGCTATTGTTTATTTCACGTATTGAGATTCTTCTGCCGAAAGATCGAAGACCACCTTCACACGCCCATTTGGCACATATGCCTACGGGAGGATGCCCGCCGACTGTGTATGCCCTGCCACATTCGGCGATGCATGTAACATCTTCAGGTGATTTGGTGGAGCGTATTATGGAGGTCTACATGGATGATATTACAGTTTATGGAGGGAACTTTGAAAATTGCTTGATCGACTTGGAGGCCCATCGCATAGTGTATCGAGAAAGAAAGAACTTGGTCTTGAAGCGGAATGCCATTTATGGTCAACCCCGAGGTAATCTTTGGGACACATTATTTCGACAAAGGAATTGAGGTTGATAAGGCGAAAGAATTGAGCGATTTCAAGCGCCTTCTCCCACGAATGTGAAGACTGTAAGGCAATTCTTAGGGCATGCAGGCTTTTACAAGAGGTTCATCAAGGATTTTTCAAAAATTGCCAAGCCTCTAAATAAGCTATTGGAGAAAGATGCCAAATTCATTTGGGATGAAGACTGTCAGAAGAGCTTTGAGGAACTTCGAAACTTCTTGACCTTTGCACGATAGTGAGACCCCCAGTGTTACCTTTTGAGGTTATGTGCGATGCAAGCGACCTCGCCATTAGAGCAGTTCTCGAGAGAAGTAGGAAGTAGAAGGAGAAAACCTTATGTGTGGTCTACTATGCAAGCAAAACATTGACGAGGCCTGAGGAATTACACCACCATAGAAGGAGGCTGGCAGCGGTGAGTGTGCTCACAAACCAGAGTTTACGTTAACTTACTTGGTTGGGTCGGGTTCACTTAATCATCTTCCTGGATCATTCGACTTTGAAGTACTTGCTCACCAAGCAAAATACGAGCTAGGCTCATCGAATCAAGGTTCTCTGCTCCGAGTTGACACAGTAAATCGAGGACCATGATGCGGAGAATGTTGTTGCGAGATCATCTCTCGAGACTAACGATAGCACCACCCGACACTCACAATCCTCCGATCAACAGTAGGTTTCTGAGGAATCCTGCTCTGGTAGAATACCCCATGGTATGCCCACATTGGCAATTTTTGGCAACCGGAGAGTTACCGACATCTTGGCCTTGAGCGAGAAGTTCTTCTTTGCGAAAATTCACTCTCTTATTAGGAAGAGCCGCTTAACTTTGTGCAAATATTGTCAGCGATCGGATAATCATAAAATGTGTGCACGAAGAAGAACAACAGGATACTGCGGAGTCCACTACCATGAGAGCAGATGTGGAGGTCATTTTTTGCTTCCCAGGAAGAGCGCCATGAGAAGGTGCTCAATCTGGGTTCTATTGGCCTTCACTTTTCAAGGATGCCCACACCATGTCTCGTGAATGCGACAAATGTCAAAGGTTGGGGAAGATCTCTACGTCTTCACACTTGATGCCTCGGCTTAGATATTGGTAGTTGATTTGTTCGATGTTTGGGGCATCGACTTCATGAGACCATTCCCTTCTTCCTTTGGATATGTTTACATTTTGGTGGGGGTCGACTATGTGTTGAAATGGGTTGAAGCAGTGCCTTGCAGAGCAGCAGACCATAAGGTGGTGTTGAAATTTTGAAGAACATCTTCTCAGTTTGGGGTCCCTAGGCCATAATTGAGTGGAGGTTCACACTTACGCAGCTTAAGCCTTTGAGAACCTCCTAGCTTCATCACAGGTGTAAAAAACACAAAGTGGCCACCTTACCATCCTGAGCCGATTGGTGAAGTTGAGCTCACATTAGAAATCAAAACAATCTTGATGAGTGGTGAGCTCCAACGAGAAAGGAGCGGTCTCTCAAGGCATTGGGTCCTTGTGGGCATACGAACATCATACGAAACCATCCTTGGCATATCCTTATCGCTAGTTTATGGCAAGGCTTGTCACCTACACAGTGGAAATTGAATATAAGGCATGAGGTGGGCGGTCAGGCGAACTGGACATGGGAAAAATCGGCCTTAAGCATCCCTTGATATGATGAGCTAGAAGAGCTAAGGAATGATGCCTACTTCAACTCAAAAATTGCAAAAGACAAACTTAAGAAGTGACATGATCAGCTAATAGCCCGTAAAAATTTCAAACAAGGAGACCAGGTGCTACTCTATGACTCTAAGCTCCACCACTTTCCGAGCAAGCTCAAATCAAGGTGGACCGGTCCATTCATCGTCCATCAAGTCTACCTCAATGGATCAGTGGACCTTCTTAATTCTAAGGACAACAAGGTGTTCAAAGTCAATGGGCAAAGACTGAAGCCCTATGCAGTACAGCACACAGGAGACAAGGAGGAGATTCCCCTCCTTGACCCCCCATGAATCCAAGGCTACCCTATGTGGGTGTGGTTTTTGTAGAGACTTATAGGCCGTCCCAAATTTTGTTGAGAATTTGTTTATTAATTTTGGTTTTATTTGTGGCTTTGCATAATTCCTTTATTTTTAGTTTAGTTTTTGTAATGTGTTTCTTTGTTTTTCATTTGCATATTCTAATGATTTTTGTTCTCACATTTTTCTGAGTGTAGCAGTAGGTTTTGTTTGCTATAGTGTAAATTTCAGTTCTTGAAATTCGCAACTTGCAAATTCAGCCTTGAGTTGTGAAGTTTCTTAGCTGCCTTTGGCTGTTCATCTTCCTCCCTCTTCGTCTTCTGCAACCTTTTGTTTCTGCGCAATACATTAATTTTTCTAGATTTTTGAGCCCTAGCTTTAACACCCATTTATGAACATTAAATGGGCTAAACCTTCCAACTACCCTAACCCATATATTTACACCCCCCCTCATTTCATTTTCATTTCAAAATCCTTTCTCCTCCTTAGCAAAGAGATCCTCCTCCTCCCATTCCCTCCATCTCCTTCCCTTCTCTGGCCCAGGCATGGTTAAGACACGCGGAGGCACGACTTGACCGCGGTCGCGCTCTTCTCCTCCACTGTGGCGGGTCTGACCAGGCCTTGATACTACATGCCATTTGTTTGCTACACATCCACCACTTGTCGCCGCATTGCATTGGTAGGGGTGCTCTGCCGTGCCCTGCCCAGTTCTTTGCGGTTATCGTTGCTACCACAGTTCTTGCTGCCCCTGCTCATACTCCACGCTAATATGATACATAGAGTTGGCCCTACTCCCCCATCTCCTCCACATCGAGGCCGACCAGGACCCACCTTAAGGGCTCGGACCTGCGTACAGGGAGTCTTCAGGTTCTAGGCCACAGACCCCATTCACCGCACCTACTTGGGGCCTTCTTCGGAGATCTCCTACGGATCGTCCTGCCGATCATCGGGTGACCCCTCTTCATTACAACCTTTATTACGGAAATTCGATTACGGTACTAGGGACTGTCGCGAAGTTTATTATGATCTTTCGACCTTTGGCTGCCGGATCGAGCTCATACGACTTTATGGTAGTGCGGAGAATTGCTCCTTGGATCCATTTATGACCCCACAGGTTTTACACCCCGGGTGGTCTTCGAGTTCTACCGCTACTGGAAAGCCCCTCCTAGCGAGAGCCCGTCAGCGCTATTCATTTTCTTCAGTGATGGCGGAGCCGAGGATACTTCGAGACCCACGAACATTGCGGCTACGTTCGATTTATCGGTGGTCCTCCCGACTCGGCCGTTACAAGCGGTGGCCCGTCCCTCTACGAGGAATGGACCGTTTATTATCGCAGGACGATAGCCCAGGGTCTATCTTGTTTAGGAAATGACTTCCGCGTATGCTCCTTATCGATCATATTTTACGGTCCAATCTGTTTCCGCTCCAACATCTTGTATAGAGAAGACGAGCTGTTCTGGAGGCTCTATACCGCATCTTCGAGGGCTTTTGGTTCGACCACCGTCGGCTAAATCATGACCTCCGCGATCCATTTTTGAGGACAAGGTCCTACGGAATCGACGAGCTAGTTGTAACACGAAAGATACCCTAGTTGTTTCAGCATGTTTAGGGTATTTTGTAGACTATAAGTGGAAATTTTAAGTAAGTCTTGCTTGAAAATATAGAAATAAAACTCGGAAGTTGTACAAATTATAAGGGCAAAGCCAGTAATTTGTCCCGAAAGGGACATCAAAGACATGGGTTACTATAATTAGAGGCCAAAGTATAAATAATGAGATTTGTAATGTAATTAAGGAAAGTTAATGGCTAGAATGCTAAATAATTTAAAACCTTTATTATAAAGAGAAGTTGGAGACCAAAAATGATTTTGGTCTCCAAATAACAGAACTACGGAAGGAGGAGGAAAAAGGAAGGAGAAGAAGAGAAAGAAGAAGAAGAAGAAGGAGGGGAGCAAATCCAAAGTATGGATGCTTGACTTTGGTATGGAGGCCCATGAATGTTTGGATGGAATTCTCATGTTTATGTGAAGGTTCATGCGATTGGATGGTTAAGGAGCTTGCCCCGAACCTAGAGTTGTTAGGATTACACATCTTAACCAAGGTTTCTTGAAAGTAGGGTTGCTATAATTCTAAATAGCACAAGATTGGTATAAATCCTCATTTGAGGAGGATTCATGGAAATTGTGTTGGGGTTCTGACAAACTCTACATAACCTTTATAATTGGTTTATGTATGGGTTATAACCCCTAATATAGTTGTTTTGGGAGTATTTATGATAGGTTTTGATCTATGGATGATAAGTGTATGAAAAGGGGAGAGAAAATGCCCATTACAGGCATTTTCGAGGATTAGTACCGGTACAACTTGAGCTGTACCGGTACAACTGTACGGTTTTTCTTGTTCTGACCAGTTTCTTCTGTGGCCATAACTTGCTCATTTCTTATCCGATTTGAGTGATTCAAGTGGCTACTTAAAATAGACTTCAAGGAGAACAAAACATATTTAATAAGTATCTCCAAATTCTGACTCTAGATAGCCCAAAAATTCACTCCAAGTGGGGCTATGTGCAAGCCCATTTCCTGCATCAGTTGATCATAGAGTAGTCCGAGTTGTTTCGGACGTAACTTGGTGGTGCTCGAATGGGGTGATTCAGTTGAATAGAACCCTTAGCACCTTAAATTTAAAGGGAGTACAAAGATATAGTGCCAAATATGATTAAGACCCCGGAAAAGTGAGTATTTCAAACTATCCCTTGGGTAAATCGGTAAAAAGGACTAGTTGGCATGAAAGTCTTAATAACTTTAGTTGGATGATCGATTGGATTGATTCCAATTCAGGAGTAAAGTAGATTCTTAGTATAATAGAATACATAATAAAGGTGGTTACATACGCATCATACCTTACCGTATATGAAATCGATGTGTCATGAACACGTAAGTGGCTAAGAATGCCCTATTATAAGATATTAAGTTCTTTTGAACTCCTATATAATTGCAAATACGAGACCGGTTGATGGCGAAATAGCATACGTTACGATTAGTACCGGTACTCCGGTTAGTGCTTTCGGCACTCCCCGATCTGATTAGTACTTCGGTACTCTGTTAGTGCTCCCGGCACTCTGTTTGTTAGTACTTGGTACTCCGAGTTAGTGCTCAGGCACTCTGATCTGATGGTACTTTGGTACTCTTGTTGGTCTTTCCGACACTCTGTTTTTGATTCGTGCCCGGTACTCAGTTAGTCTTCTGACTCTGTCGGGTTAAGTCTTCTGGCACTCACATACGATTAGTCTTTACGACACTCTGTTCGAATCTGGAAATTCTACTTTAGTATACGACCTTCCGTGTATAATATCTTCGGATACTTATTATACAGTGTCTTACACTTTTATTAGAAACAGAATTGAGTATTCCCATAATTATATGATAATAACCTGAATAATGAATAAGAGGACATGAAGGTGTATCGTTCTGATCTGTAATACCTAAGGGTATTTCTGAATATGAGTAAGCTCTGTAACTCCTACGGGAGATCTGAATAAATATAAGTCCTGTAATACAGTATAAGTCCAGTAGTACCTACGGTGCGTCAGGTACAAGCGTGTGAATGCTTTCTGGGTACTTTTATATAGAATAAGCATATGTAATTGTATAAACCCATGAGATGAATGCATGTAATTTCTTATATCCGTTATTGTTACTATGCTTATTATATAGCGTATACATGCATATATATGTTTCCCTTCATAAGCGTAAACAGCACGGGTTTTTTAATCGGAGTGTAGGTACGAAGAAAACGTCCAGGAACTTGCGTTCTTCGGGGCGACTGAGCTAGGGGTTCATCATTGTGAGTTCCTACGCTTTGATCGGTAATTGTAAATGTATAGTTTTGAATAATGGGACTCGATGCGGCATATATGTGACACTGCCAAACACCATACGGGTGGTAGTGTTATTACGGACTTTGTATATGATGTTGATGTATTATAAGACTTGGATATACGATGTCTGATGCGCGAATTAAGAGTCGGGCTTAGGTTCGGATCAGCTAATCGGGTTGGACGAGGGGATTTGGGCGTGACAAGTTGGTATCGGATCCTAGGTTTAGGCGTTTCTGGAAGAGTCTAGATTTCGATGCACCTACATAGAATGTGTTGTTTTATCATAGGATGTCTTTGTTACGTTTATTGTCTAGAATGGATCCACCTCGAGCGTAGTGAAGCAGTGAAAGCGTCAGTCCTTTGGATCCATGCGCTAGGTCGTCAGAGTCAGCGAGGAATGAAAATGTCAACTGAAGCATTGGTAAAAGGATTTCTCGAGGATATGGCAAGGGTCTTAGATGCGACTCAGCATACATGAGCTTTCAGAGTGATCTGTCTGGCATGGAGTGGAAGAATTCCATGGTACAAGTATGGAAGAATCTGATAAAGTCGAGTTTTGGCTTGAAAAACTTGAAAGGGTTTTAGATGAAACGAAATGTCCAGTGGACCAAAAGGTCACATGTGCGGTTTCATTCTTTGCGAGGTGCGGCTTATGATTGGTGGAAGGCGGTTTGAAATCCACTAATCCCAGATCCAGTTACATGGGACTGCTTCGTCTGAGTTTAATACAAAGTATGTCACTGATGATTACAAGGAATCAAAATGGAAGAAATTCTTGACTCTAAGACAAGGGAAAATGATAGTGGCCAGATATGAAAGAATTTAGCATACCTCGGTAAATATCTGCAGGGTCAGTTCTTCTTGAAAAATTCACATGTGAGACCGGTTTAAGGAGAGACTGCATGAGTCATCAAAAGGTACCTCCACAGCATTGCCGCTACAATCTGTCAATTTTTATCAGCTGGTGCAGGCGGCTATAAAAGTGAAATTTGAAATGAAGAGTCGAAATAAAGAAAGAGAAAAAGTTCTCAGAGGGGTTATCTTCGAGGGGAAAAGAACCTAGAGAGTCACGAGGTTGATTCGATGCGGTCCAGCTACAAGGGGTGAGGAGGCAGAGGACCTACCATGACACAAAGTTGGTCGAGGCATCTCCAAGCTGGACAGAGGGAAAAACGTATGCCCACATTGCCACAATTATCCATAGTGGTATTTGCGAGACCGAGGAAATGGCGGAGAGTTGTTTTTCGATGTGGGATGCGGAGCATGTGATAGCAATGTCAGCGGATTGGGAAGTTCTAGAAATCACCGAGGAAGTGGTAGAAGGAGAAATTCGAATGTACCTCCACGAGACTCGGAGTAGGGTAGAGGGCGAAATTATTTCGCAAGGTAGAGTGTCTTACAGACGATAAATGGAGTCACCGCTACTACGGCCCGACCACGAGCTTATGCGATGAGCTCGAGAAGATCAGGACGTACCAGGGGTTGTGCGGGTACATTCCTCTCTTTGATATTGATTTATATGCTTTAATTGATCCAGGACTCACACACATTCATATATATGCATGGAGCAATGAATGACAAACTACCGGCAGTAGAGCTATTAGATTATGACCTACTTGTTACAAGTCCTCTGGGGCATAGTGTTAAGAGAGTCAGCCAGTGCGTATAAATTGTCCTTAATGGTCCATGATAGGGAATTCTCGGTTGATCTAGTGCTTTGCGCTTTTCATGGGACTGATTTGATATTGGGAATGGATTGGTTATCTAAACATCGGGCCATAGTTGAGTGTGATAAGAAAATAGTCCTGCTTAAATGTCCTGACCTATCAGAAGTAAGAATACAAGGTATCCGATCTGAATCAACACTTAGAAAGTTATATCGACTATGAAAGCAGAAGCGTTTCTGAGAAAGTTGTGAAGCCTTTTTGGCTTTGATTCTTGACTCCAAAAAAGAGCAATTAAATTTAGAAAATATTCTTGTGATTAGGGAATTCCCTGATGTGTTTCCGGAAGAGTTAGGGTACCACGAGCAGTGGATCTCTCTATTGAAGTTGTGGGAGCGACTGCATTTAGAGGACACCTTGCAGGTAATGGCTCCACGTGAGCGAAAAAGAGGTTAAAAGCTTCATTTCACAGGGTGACTATTGGATAAGGGGTTCATCAGGCTAGTGTTTCACCTTAGGGTCTTGTAGGTTTTTATTTGTTAGAAGAAAGATGGCACTCTTCGGATGCGTGACTACTTAGGCGAATAAACAAAGTACTGGAGTTAAGAATAAGTACAGTTGCGAATAGAAGATTTATTTGATTAATTGAGAGGAAGCGAGTGTCTTCACCGAAGATAGACTTCTTGATCGGGATATTAACCGGGGCAAAGGGTTGATGTCCGGCGACTTCCGAGGCGGGTTGCATGACCCTTTATGAGTTTTGGTCACTTCCATTTGGGTTGACTAATGCTCGGTATTTATGGACTTGATGAATAGGGTTTTTAAATACATTTGGATCAATTTGTTGTGGTATTTATTGATGACATCCACGGTGTATTCTAAAGATGCCGCAAGAACATGAACACCATTTGAGGGATAGTGTTGCGAAACTTTGAGAGAATCAGTTGTTTGCGAAGTTAAGTAAATGTGATTTTGGCTTAAGGAAGTGTCATTCTAGGCACATGTGTATCTAGCGGAAGGTATTAGAGTGGACCCGATGAAATCGAAGCAATTGTGGTGGAAGCCTCCTCGGAATGCTTAGAGATTGAGAAGTTTCTTGAGGCAACGAGGTTATTATCGGAGGGTTGTCTGAGGCTTTTTTCGGTTATAGCATCATAAACTTCTGAGATTACTCGGAGGAAAGGAGTGAAATTGGCTGGGATGATAAGTGCCAATCCGGTTTGAAAAATTAAAGGAAATCTTGGTTGAAGCACCGTGTTGATTCGACTGCTGCGGGTAGGGATTACCACGATTATCTGCAGTGATGCTTCGAGGATAGGTTTGGGATGCGTATTGATGCGGGATGGGAAGAGAGTGGTGGCTTATGCTTCGAGCGGTGAGCGCGTAGGCAAATATCCCACACACATGATTTGGAGTTAGCGGTGTAGTGTTCGCTTTGAAAATTTGGAGCACTATTTATATGGAGAAAAATGTAGAATTTTCAACGATCATAAGAGTGCGAAATGTTGCTAACTCAGGTGAAGCGAGGCAACATCGGTGGTTGGGTTGAAAGTATGAGCGTATAATTGATTACCACCTAGGGAAAGCAAATGTAATGCTTGAATGCCTTGAATAGGAAAATGATTCTGCTCTCGAGCCTTGAAAGATTATGATTGGAGATTTGCACCCAGATGGAGCCTTGTTGGCTCGGTGAATGTGATGCAGGTAAGACAAATGATAGTGAATGCTTTCGAGAAAAAATGATGACAAGTTCTGGTGGCTCATTGGTCGATCTTGGAAACCAGGCGATTTTGCCATAGATGGAAGTGGAGGTTTGTTGTCTGTGAAGCAGTTATGTTAATCATAGAATGATATGGAATTGAAAAAAGAAAATATTATGTGAAAACCTGGCATTTTCACCATGCATCTGGGAAGTAATAAAATGTGCCGGGATATGAAACGATCTGCCCGGTGGCGAGGATGAAGGACATTTCTGAGTATGTGGCTAAGTGTCTAACGTGTCAGCAAGTAAAAGCTGAACACCAAGTACCATCTGGTTTATTGAATCCCCTTCCAATTCCCCAATGGAAGTGGGATAACATAACTATGGATTTCGTATCCGGTTTTCCCCTCACCCAAAAGAAACATGATCTGTCGGGTAATAGTGGACGGTACGACCCGAAGTGCGCTCACTTCTCTGGAATCGACAGCTTGACTTCTCCATGGATCGTTTAAGCGGACCTTTATGTGAATGAAATTGTTAGATTACATGGCATTCTGAATCGATAGTGTCGGAGCCCTTGATCTCGATTTGCGTCAGGTTTTGGAAAGGATTCTGATCGGCTTTAGTACGAGATTGAATTTTATCATACTTTCCATCCCGCAAATTGATGGGCGATCCCGAGGAAAGAGTGATCAGTATTAGAAGATATGCTTCGGGGCATGTATTAGATTTTCAGGATGTTGGGATAGGTACGTTCCACTCTGGAATTTGCATAACAACGATTATTAATCCGGTGTGGTATGGCCACGGTATGAGCTCACGTATGGAGAGAACGATGTAGAACTCCCTCGTGTTGGATAGAGATGAATGAGCATAAGATTATCGGACTGAATTAGTAAAAGACCACGAGGAAGAAAAAGTTCGAATTATTCGCGAGATTAAAGTACTGTGATAGACAAAGGTCTTATGCTAATTTGAAGAAAGTATAGAGTATGAAATTCGGAATAAAGTGTTTTGAAAGTATCTCAGTGGAAAAAATACTCGTTTTGGAAGGAAGGCGGAGTCCGCGATTCATTGGCCCATATGAAGTTTTTAGAAAAGAGTTGGACCCCGGTGGCGTATGGATTTTGGCACTTCCTCGGGGTTAGCCAAACTACATGATGTATTCCATGTGTCTATGCTTAGTAGATATCGTTCGACCCATCGCTGAAATTACCGAGTTCAAGATATACAAGTCTGAGAAGATTTTACACTTTCGATGAAGTAGAAAGCTATTCTAGATCGTGAAATAAAGAGCAGGTTCTGAAAACAAGCAAGTTCAACGGTAAAGATTAACAGCAACATCATGGTATGGAAGAGCGACATGGGAGCGAGGAATCGACGATGAGGTCTGATACCCTCGGCTCTTGATTCGGTAATTTCGAGGACGAAATTTATTTTAAGGGGGGGAGAATTGTAACACCCCGAAAGATACCCTAGTTGTTTTCAACATGTTTAGGGTATTTTGTAGACATAAATTAAAATTTTTGTAAATTAACTGCGAAAATATAGAAACTTAAAAACTCGGAAGTTGTACAAATTATAAGGGCAAAAGCGTGGTATGCGAAAGAGGACATCAAAGATAGGTTATATAATTAGAGGCCAAAGTATAATAATGAGATTTGTAATGTAATTAAGGAAAGTTAATGGCTAGAATGCTAAATAATTTAAAACCTTTATTATAAAGAGAAGTTGGGAGACCAAAAATGCATTTTTGGTCTCCAAACAAGAAGCCTACGGGAAGGAGGAGGAAAAAGGAAGGAGAAGAAGAGAAAGAAAGAAGAAAGAAGAAGGAGGAGCAAATCGAGTATGGATCTTTGACTTTGGTATGGGCCATGAATGTTTGGATGGAATTCTCATGTTTTATGTGAAGGTTCATGCGATTGGATGGTCAAGACTGCCCCGAGCCTAAGAGTTTGTTAAGTTACATCTTAACAAGGTTTCTTAGTAGGATTGCTATAATTACAAATAACTACCAGATTGGTATGAAATCCTCATTTTGAGGAGGATTCATGGAAATTGTGTTAGGGTTTTACAACAAACTCTACATAACCTTTATAATTGGTTTATGTATGGGTTATAACCCATAATATAGTTGTTTTGGGAGGTATTTATGATAGGTTTTTGATCTATGGATGATAAGTGTATGAAAAAGGGGAGAAAATACCCATTCTGGGCATTTTCGGGGGATTAGTACCGGTACAACTTGAGCTTGTACCGGTACAATTTCGGTTCTGGTCATTTTTGGCCAAGTTGTACCGGTACAACTTGAGCTTGTACCGGTACAACATGTTACGGTTTTCTTGTTCACGACCGGTTTTCGTGATACATTATAAGCAACCATTTGCTTATCGATTTGAGTGATTCGGTGGGCTACCCAAATAGACTTCAAGGAGAAAAAAACATATTTAATAAGTATCTCCAAATTCTGACTCTAGATAGCCCAAAAATTCACTCCAAGTGAGTATGTGCCCAGCCATTTCCTGCGTCGGTTGATCATAGAGTAGTCAGAGTTGTTTCGGACGTGGCAATTCCGATTGCTCGAATGGGGTGATTCAGTTGGAATAGAGCCCTTAGCACCTTAAATTTAAAAGGATTACAAAAAGATATAGTGCCAAATATGAAGTTAGACCCGGAAAAGTGAGTATTCAAGCGTCCCTCTCGGGTAAAATCGGTAAAAGGACTAGTTGGCATGAAAGTGCCATAACTTTAGTTTGGATGATCCGATTGGATTGATTCTAATTCCCGGGTAAAGTAGATTCTTAGTATAATAAGAATACATGAATAAGGTGTGATTACATACGCATCATACCTTACAGTATATGAAATACGATCACAGTAAGTGAACACGTAAATTGGTAGGAATGCCTGATATAAGATAGTAAGTTGCGAACTCATATAATTATAAAAATACACGAAGCCCGGAGTTGATAGCGAAATAGCACTCTGTTACGTCCGGTACTTGGTACTCCGGTTAGTGCTCAAACACTCACGATCCCGATTAGTACTTGATTACTCTGTTAGTGCTCCGGCGCTCTGTTTTGAATTAATTGCCGGTACTTTCAGGTTAGTGCTCGGCACTCTGATCCCGATGGTAACGGTACTCTGTTAGTGCTCAGGCACTCTGTTTTGGTCGTGCCGGTACTTTCAGATTAGTGCCTCACGGCACTCTGTCGGGATGAAGTGCTACGGCACTCTGCCTGATTAGTGCTACGAACCACGTTCGAAATAAAATTACACTTTGTCTTCTGACGCCAGGTATTGTATAGTATCTTCGGATACTTATTATACAGTGTCTTACACTTTTATTAGAACTGGTCAAGGTATTCCCATAATTATATGATAATAACCTGAATAATGAATAAGAGGACATGAAGGTGTATCGTTCTGATCTGTAATACCTAAGGGTATTTCTGAATATGAGTAAGCTACGCCAACTCCTCTGAGAATGCGAATAAATATAAGTCTGTATCTGATATAAGTCGATGAGTACCCTGCAGTGCGTCCAGGTACAATAAACACAATGTAGTACCTACGGTACTTTTATATAAGAATAAGCATAAGTATTGTATAAGCCCATGAGATGAATGCATGTAATTTCGATATCAGGTTATTGTTATATGCTTATTATAGCGTATACATGCATATTATATATGTTTTCAGCTAGCTGGTAAAGCTTATGCGGGTTTTAATCAGGTGTGGAGTACGAGGAAGGCGTTGAGAACTGGCATTCTTCGGGACGGCTCTGCGACTGGGGTTCATCATTGTAGGTTGCTCACTACGTCTGATAATTGTAAATGTATAGTTTTGAATATGTAATGGGACTTCGATCTTGTATATATGTGTTTCTTGTAAACACCACTACGATTGGTAGTGTTATTTTGGACTTTGTATATGATGTTGATATATTATAAGACTTGGATATACCAATGTTTAATTAAGCGGGTAAGAGTCATTATGTGTTCTCGCGT